>CM053033.1:166275779-166915779 GCA_028564925.1 Lithobates sylvaticus | reverse complement strand
AGACAGTGCTGAAGGGGAATCCCTCCCACTGAGCCATTGTGTTCTCCCGAAGGCAGAAGCCGTCTCTGCTGGGAGAGCACAGAGATTATTGCTAGCGGCTATAATAGCTGCTTGCAATAATCGCATGAAAAATCTATGTAAAGTGATAGCTTGGTTGTATACAAGATGATCGAGCAACTGGGGTATATTCAGCCTGCCCATACATGGTTTGAATCTTGGCTGGTTCAGATTTGAACCCTCTATTGTCAGCTTTAGTCTCCCCGGATGTGTCTAGGCATCAGTGGTGGCTGGTGCCCAATGTTTTTGAGGGTGGGCCCCAAACCTGCCCCCCTCACTCGCACAAACGCCACCCCCCCCCCGTGTGGGAGAAGGACGGAAAGGCGGCGATGGAACAGTGGACTGTGATCGGACGGAGGTGGTGCAGGCTCCTGGAAGCTGCCCTTGGCCCCCTCACTCGCACTAGCCTGCCCTCCCCTCGGATGGGAAGGGCAGCCATCCATATCCTTACTTTAGATGGTGGTACTGGAACTCGGGTAGGGCACCTGGAAGCTGCCCCTCCACCAGCTGCAGCTTGCCGAGGGAAAAGCCGGCCCGTTGCTTCTCCTCCCGGCCGAACAGGAAGTGGGTCCTGAGACCCGTTGGCTGTGACTCCTAAGACTACCTGGCCAATCAGATCTCAGGATCCACTTCCTGATTGACCGGGAGGAGAAGCAGGAAGACATTAGTGAATATTAATTTGCTGATGTCACACAACTGGGTGGGCTCTGGGCACAGTGCTCTGTGCCCCGGGCCCACCCTTTTTTTAGCCAATTAGAGCCTCAGGCTCTTATGTGCTTAAAAAAAAAAAAAACATTGAAATCCCATGCGTCCGGTGCCCTGCATGTAGATCAGGGGTTGGGCGCATGGATTATGGGGGCGGCGCCCCTAATGGAGTGGCTGTCACTGTTGGGCATAAAAAATAACTGGTAAAGCCCCATATGCATGAACCCAATATGGAGCATTTATAAAGCAGCAAATGTGACCTTGAAAAAACATTCTGCATGTGGATCTTCCTATTATGTGTTTCAAATCACAGTGATTGATTTACCAGTAGTAAATGTCACATATATGCCCCTATGTGTCTATTTCATATGCGTAAAGTGGACGAAGATTTGCCTTAAACTGTGCAACAAATGTAAAGCAAAGTCGCTTTTTTTCTTTTTCAAAAAAACGAATCATAAACCCCGATTTAGATAAATATTTGGACATGTTTTAGAAGCCATTTATTGAGATGTGTACTTGTGTTCATGTGTTTTACTATCTGCTACCCTTATGATACTAAAATAACTATAAAAGGAAAGATGAGATCATGGAACGGCGACCACAAAAAAGTATTTTTTCAATTACATGTAAGAAAGACAAATTGGATAATCACACAAGAATTAAGAAGATGCAGTCTCTGATTCTGATTATTTTTATTTACTGCATTTTATGTGAATTAGTCACTAATGTGCGGTACTCTCTAGAAGCAGGAATGCCGTTTAAAGACTTTCACTGGTAAATGGTAAATTCAGGACTGAGTTCATGAACATCTTTGGGTTACAATTAAAGTGGATGTAAACCCTCACATATACCCAGTGAAGTGAACAGCCTCAGATGATACACAGAGATGAAACAAATCCTCCTACATAAGTTTTACATGTATATCTGCTGTGTTCAGCTTTATACACTGTTTAGAAAGTGCACATCCTGTTAGAATTTTCTCTTCCTGGTTCACCTGTGGGTGTGGATTCTTGCCATACACTGTGAGACAGCTGATTGGAGGAAAGGCACACACCCCCTCTCCAGAAAAGGCAGAAGAAAAGAAGAAACGATGCAGAGCTGTGCTGTGAATAGACCAGCTCTCTACTAATCTATTTATAGCACCCACCCCCAGAACAAAATTCAGCCTGGTTTTATCACGCTTGACAGAAAACTTGTCAGAAGTCATCATGCCCATAACCGAAGAACAGAGCAGGAGAAAGCCACGGGACTCAGGGCTTTGAAGAGAGATGCTACACATGTAAATATCTCATAAACAGTGCACGTTTAGGAGATATTTACTGTAGTTTGTAGCGTGCCGCCATGTTATCCTGCTGGATGTCATATGATGCCCAGTCAGGATAACAGAACCACTTCCCAGCCGTCAATCTGCTATAGCTTTAGTTCAGCTTTAAGCTCCAGGACTGTAATCCTTATTAGGGTTGAGCGAACCCGAACTGTAAAGTTCGGGTCCGTACCGGACTTTTGGATAGAGTGTAGGTCAAGGTTCCTGTGTCTGTTTTGATGGGAGAGAGAATTATCCAGATTCAGAAATCAATTCTAAGACCTGGTTGGGTTGCAGTGCACAGTCTTTTTACACTGCCATGAGCCCAGTGCCAGACAAAATATAACTTATCTATTTAACTCCCTGTACATACTCTGGGTGTATTCTGCTATTGCAAAAACATTGCAATCGATCTATTTTTCTTCAATTGTGCTATTCCAAAAAAAAAAATGTGAGTGAAATTTTTTTTTTCATAGCATTTTCTGCAGTTTTTGAGATACACGCTGTACATACTGTGGGTGTATTCTGCTATTGCAAAAAAATAAAAATGTGCAGTGTTTTCTGCATGTTTGCAGGAGTGTGACATATTCAATCGATCTATTTTTCTTCTATTGTGCTATTCCAAAAAAAAAAATTGAGTGAACATGTATTTAGCACGGCAGGGGGCATTATCACAGACAAGCGCAGCCGCCTGTCCAGAGCCAATGTGGACAAGCTCACGTTCATTAAAATGAACCAGGCATGGATCCCACAGGACTTGTCTGTACCTTGTGCAGAATAGACATGTATACCGGTGTTGTGACAAAAACTGTCCGGCCATCAGATAGTGTCCGGCCACTTACTGCGCAGGCGCAGCGCTTGCGCGGTATGGAGGACAAGGAGATTCACAAAATCTCCGAAGATGAAGGGCGCCTGCGCAGTGAGTGCAGGTTCAAGCCCCACCATCCAAGTGGACATACGGTAGCACATAGTAACAGGGCCCCTCACGGGCTCGCTTCGCTCGCCACGCTTCGGCCACGGCATCGTTTGGCTCGGCTTCAACCTCGGATGATGTGGCTTGAACCTGGACTCACCACGCATCGTCTTCGGAGAGTTTTGAAATCCCCTTGTCCTACGTACTGAGCAAGCGCAGTACAGGGCGGACACTATGCGATGGGGGACAGAATTCGACACATCACCACCAGCCTTACCCAGTCATTGTTGTATTTTTGAACCAGTGTTGGCTACCTTGTCCTCCTCCACCGCCGCTTCCACCTACACCACCACATCCACTGCCACCTCAACCTCCTACTCCATATGGACCTCGTCCTCCTAGGTCAAGAGTATAATTTTTTTAATTTCCAAGTATTTTATTTTCCCACCATCTTATCCATTAAATTGAATAATTTTTTCCAGAAAGGGCGTATTCTGGGGCATTCCCACCATATGTGTGGCATCGTGCCTTTTATTTTTTGTTATTTTAAGTTATTTCCCTATCCTCATTTGTTTGCAGAGCACTTGCCATGCTCTTAACAACATTTTGTTGCCATTTGCAGCCCTCTAGCCCTTTCCATTACTTTCTTACAGCCATTTTAGTCTTCAAAAGTTCGGGTCCCCATTGACACCAATGAGGTTTGGAGTTCAGGGTCAAGTTCGGTCCCGAAACCGTACTTTTTTCTGAAGTTCGGCCGAACCCGACCAACCCGAACATCCAGGTGTCCGCTCAACTCTAATCCCTTATTTTACATGATTGATACATGTCCCCTGGGGCAGGACCCGGGTCCCCAAACACTTTTTATGACAATAACTTGCATATAAGCTTTTAAATTTAGCACATTTGATTTTTCATGTTAGTGTGCCATAGACTTTAACGGTGTTAAATATGCGAATACGATGTTCGTCAAACATCAGGCTCATCCCTAATAGCAACCAATCAGCTTCCTGGTTTTATTGTCAAAGCTTAGACCCCTTTCACACTGGGGGGGTTTCAGGCGCTTTAGCACTGGAAATAGCCTCTGCTAAGTGCCTGAAAACTGCTTCCCATTCATTCTAGTGTGACTTTTCACACTGGGGTGGTGCGCTTGCTGGACATTAGGAAAAGTTCTGCAAGCAGCATCTTTGCAGTGGGCTGGGAGCGCTGTGTTTAGCGCTCCGAAAAAAGGCCCTGGCCGTTTGGAATGAATGGGCAAGGCTTTCAAAAGCACCTGAAAATCGATTTTAAAGCGCTGCAAAATGGACGTTTTTAAAATGGGGGTTAAAAGCTCCCGGCTAATGGCCGAAAGCGGCGCAAAATCGCTGCTTAACCACTGCCAGCCCAAGGACGTCCTATGAGGTCCTTAATTTTCGGGGACCCGGAGAAAGAATCCTCTCCCGCCGGCTGAAGAGCATAGAGATGACTGTTGACCAGATGGTCACCAGTCATCTCTATGACCATCGGAGGTGGATGTCAACAAAGCGGCGATCTCGGCTGAAAAGCATCAGATCTGTAATTTTTTTTATTTTTTTTGATCTGATGCTTTCCAGCCCTGAGGAGAGACCCCATATCTCTCCATAAAGAGGACCTGTCACACACCATTCCTATTACAATGGATGTTTAAATTCCTTGTAATAGGAATAGAAGTGAAAAAAAAAATTTTTAATGAAAGTTTAAAAAGAAAAATTAAACAATAAAAAAAAAAAAGTTTAAGTGCCTGCGTCTCTGTGTGCTCACACACAGAAGCGAATGCACACGTAAATCCTGCCCACATATGTAAACGGCGTTCAAACCACACATGTTAGGTATCGCTGCATGCGCTAGAACGAGAGCAACAATTCTAGCACTAGACCTCCTTTGTAACTCTAAACATGTAACCTGTAAAAAAAAAAAAATTAAAACGTCGCCCATGGAGATTTTTAAGTACCAAAGTTTGACGCCATAACACAAGTGTGCACAATTTTAAAGCGTGACACATTGGTTATCTATTTACTCGGCGTAACATCATCTTTCACTGTATACAAAAGAATTGGCCTAACTTTACTGTTTTGTTGTTTTAAATTCATGAAACAGTTTTCTTTTTTTTTTTCTTTTTTAAGCGTTTGAAAAATTGTTGCGCAAATACTGTGTGACATAAAAAGTTGCAATGACCACCATTTTATTCCCTAGGGTGTCTGCTAAAAAAACATATAATGTTTGAAGGTTCCGAGTAATTTTCTAGCAAAAAATCATGATTTTTACATGTAGGAGAAAAGTGCCAGAATAGGCTTGGTATGGAAGTGGTTAAACAGCGCTAATGTGCCTCTAAAACGAGCAGCTCTATACCGTGAATGCGGCCGTGGCCCCAGTGTAAAAGGGTTCTTATTTGAACTAGCTGAAGTTAGCAGCTAATTGGCTACCATGCACAGCTGCACCAGAGTCTGAGTGCTCCAGTTTTAGTAACCCCCCCCCCCCCCCCCCCCATTGCTACACATTGGCATTCATAAATACAAACCTTATTTTATATCAACTCAATTAACAAAGAGTCATGAAGCATCAGAACAGTAGTCATAACCATTTTCCCTTCAATAAAAATGATTGTTTGTGCCTATAGGTGCTTTTTAGAGGATTATGAAAAAGACAAATGTTTTTTTTGTTCATTTCCTTTAACAGCCCTTTTCCTCTTTCTGTTGTTTGTATGTAATGTATGTATACAGTGTTATACTAGGTTATAATTGCAGTGGGATTCTTCCATTGTGCTGACTTGGAAATGACTCATGTTTAGTAGGATTTTTTTTTTAACTTTCTATGGAAAGTGACCAAGTTGACGTCCTGTTTTGCTGGCTCAAGTCTGTGCTTGTGGTGAAATAATTAGGATTGTCACCCTGTGGATGAGGGTACAGCAAACCTCCCATTCAGTTCTTATGCGGAGCAAATTACTGCTAGTTCAACACAAAAATATGCCAGTCCCAGAGAAAACACGAGTTGCAAAAACGTTTTCTAGAACTACAGCAAAATACTCAAAATGCACATGTATGGAGCTTCACATGTAATTCACGTGTAATTCCTAGATGCTTGTGGTTAATGTCAGCAATACAGCAAAAGTCATGTTATTACAATTTCTGCATATGTGATATACACTGGGGATAATAAAAAAAATATTGTTTATTATTATACAGGGTTTATATAGCACCAACAGTTTGCGCAGCGCTTTACAACATGGGGGCAAGTTTCAATACAATTCAATACAGGAGGGATCAGAGGACCCTGCTAGTTAAAACTTACAATCTAGAATAATACAGAATGGGGATTGGTATTCCAGACCTCCCAGCTGTCTCTGATTTGGAGGGACTGTCCCTGATTTGGAGCAATGTCCCTCTGTCCCTCATTCCTCCTCATTTGTCCCTCATTTTGGTCTGATCTATATAGTTGTCTATAAAATGCACTTTTTATCTTTCAAAAACCTTTTTTTTTTTTTTGGTTAATTCTCCTTTAAGGGGGTGTGGCAGGGGGTGTGTCTGATGCCTACATTGTTAGTGGATGTCCCTCATTCCCATCTCAAAATGTTGGGAGGTATGACTGTCCTTGTATTTGAAACAAATCTTTCTGCCCCTTCATTGCTCCTCAGATGTCCAGGTCTGAGGTAAAGTGCAATTCATCCCATGGCACTGCATGAATATATACATTAACTGGAAATTGTGCGGTCATGCAACACTTTACCCAAATTACATTTATATATTTTTTTTCTCTTGCAAATATAGCTTCCTGTTGGTGCGATTTGATCACCGTTGGGCTTTTTTCTTTTTTTGTTCTATAAACAAAAATAGACAGCAAATTATCAAAAAAAAAACAAAACACTATTTTCTACTTACTGTTAATAATAATATTCGACAAAAAAAAAAAAAAAAAAGCCAAAATATATTCTGCTACATGTCTTTGGTAAAACAAGTCCCAATAAGTGTAAATTAATTGGTTTGAAGTCAATGCATCTAAAAACTATGGTATATATACTGGAATTTACTCAGCTCTAGAGGCTATTCCTGTAATGGCTGTGATCAGTGACTTATAGTTTGACTGTAATAGTGCGACGGGAAAACTGACACTGCTGGGAGGGACACTAACTGACACTGATGTCACTAGTGACAGTGATAATACTGTACATTGTATTAAAGTGGTTGTAAACCCATTTTTATAACTTTATGCTACAGGGAAGTCTATATTAAGGCTTACCTGTAGCTACCCTGGAGGACGGCTGCGGGGACTTCGATGTAAAGTAAGTAATACATAATGAGCTAGTATGCTGACACTGGCTGGGACAGGGTTACCATCAAGGGGAAATCAAGGGGTTAAGTGGCATTTGATCACCTCTGCAGTTTTTTATTTTTGTGTTATAAACAAAGACCGACAATTTTGAAGAAAAAAAACTATTTTTTTTTTTTTTTTTTAATGGGACTGCGACATTGCCATGGACAAATTGGACACTTAGTGACACTTTTTGGGGACCAGTAACGCCAATACAGTGATCAGTGTTAAAAAAAAAAATGCACTGTATAAATGACACTGGCAGGGAAGGGGTTGACATCAGGGGCAATCAAAGGGTTAAAGCGGAGTTCTGCTTAAAAAAAAAAAAATTTAAGTCAGCAGCTACAAATACTGCAGCTGCTGACTTTTAATATTCGGACACTTACCTGTCCCAGGGTCCAGCGATGCGGGTGATCAAAGCTCCGCTCCTCTCCCCCTCCTCTCTGCGGTGCCGGCATTGTAACTGCACCCACTGCACATGCGCGAGCCACGCTATGACTGGCTGGGAAATCACCTGGGACCTGTGACATGTCTCAAATGATTGTCGAGAGGGAGGGTGAGAGGTGATCTCCCTTCCAGTGCCCTGGTAGGAAGCAAAAAAATGACATGCCAAATGTGTTTCATTTTTTGTGTGGAACTCCGCTTTAACTGTGTTCCCTATGTTTGCTTTCTAACTGTAGGGGCAGTGCTTTGATTAAAGGAAAACAGAGATCCATGTTTCTGCTTAGCAGAAACATGAGATCTCCATTTTCCTTTCTGGCAGCCATCTGCTTTGTTTACATTGCAGACCGCCAAATGATCGCCGGGGGGCTCCACCAACTATCGCGGCTGCCAGACCTGCTGATTGGCTCCCGCTGTCCAATCGGAGCGGGGCTCTGGCAGCACACACGCACGAGAGCCAAGGACGAGAATTGCATACAGTTCCATGATTTTGTGCTAAAGGGCCGTCTTGCCACAGTAAATGTATGTGGGGCAGTCCTTAAGCGGTTAGCGTTTGATTTGACCACATTCACACAGAAGGAATGTACATGCAGTTTTACTGGACAAATGGCTCCAAATGTTTTATAAATATATGCCTATGTAGCTACCAAAAGTGTTAGACTGACCTAAACCTCCTATCCACTTGCCCTATAGCAGATTTATTGCTATAGAGCGGCCGCACTGTACAGAAATCGCATATATAATGTATACATGATTCTGCACTTCCGGGTAGGGGGCGCACCTTTCCTGCTGTGATTAGTCACAGCAGAAGACGATCAGCGGGTGCCGGCCAATGGATGTCCGCCGCCGCCACCCGCCAAATGTTAGGAAGACGCACAGGATGGAGCTCTGCCTATTTAAACGAGGCAAAGCTCCATCTTGATGGGGGAAGTGATGGAAAAAAAATACATAACTTCCCTTAGTAAGAGCACCACATATAGTACACAAACACTGGTTAGGCACACATTTAACCCTTTGATCGCCCTAGCTGTTTAACCCCTTCCCAGCCAATGTCAGTACAGTGACAGTGCATATTTTTTAGCACTGATCACTGTATTAGTGTCACTGGTTCCCACAAAGTGTCAGAATGTTGCCACAATATCGTGGTCCCGCTATAAGTCGCTGATCACTGCCATTACTAGTATTAAAAAAAAAAAAAAAAAAACATTTCAGTATACAGGGGGTCCCCGGGTTACAAACAAGATAGGGACTGTAGGTTTGTTCTTAAGTTGAATCTGTTTGTAAGTCGGAACAGGTACATTTTTTAAGTGTAGCTCTAGCCAAAAAATCGATTTTTAAGTTTTTTAGATAACTTAGAGAAGGGTTATCACCCCTGTAACATTTGTTTTGCTGTCTGTGCCCCTGTTCAGAAGATTTCACTTCCCCTTCTGTCCCAATGAAAATTGGATTTTGAAAATTTTGGGTTGTTGGGGAAACATGGACTGGTGATAAAGCATCAGTGGAGACACCTTTTTCCCATATTAACTCTTACAGGAGTGAATTTCCCTTCCTAGGGGTGGATTTCCTCTCACTTCCTGTTGTCTCCCTCCGTTTGTAAGTAGGAGTCGTTTGTAAGTCGGATGTTTGTAAGTAGGGGACCCCTGTATATCCCATAGTTTGTAGATGCTATACCTTTTGCACAAACTATTCAATATACACTTATTGGGATTTTTTTTTTTTTTTAACCGAAAATATGTAGCAGAATACATAATGACCTACATTTTATAAAGAAATGTGATTTTTTTAATTGTGTTTTATAGCAGAAAGTATTGATTTTATTTATTTTAATTTTTTTTCAAAATTGTTGGTCTTTTTTTAGTTTTTTTTGTTTATAACGCAAAAAAATAAATTCAGTGGTGATCAAATACCACCAAAAGAAAGCTCTATTTGTGGGGAAAAAATTACATAATTTTATTTGGGTATGGCGTTGCATGACCACGCAATTATTAAAGTAACGCAGTGTCATGAAGCAAAAAATGTCCTGGTCATGAAGGCAGGTAAATCTTCCGGAAGTGGTTATACAAACCCTAAATTAATGGATATTGTTATTAGGGGTAATCATGTGTGGATTTAACCATTTAATTTTTTTTGTTCATTCATTCTTCATGCTCCGTTTCTCATGACAGGGGTGTGTGTCCCCCTTTCCTACTTGTGCGAAAGGTGTCTCTCTTTGCCATTTCAGGAAGTTGGGAGGAATTAGTTGCTGTGTACACTTTTATTATGTAGCAATATGATCATGTTGTAATCTTTCTTTTTTCTTTTCTTAGCCTATTAGCTTCCTGTACAAATGGCTGTGGGGTGGCCTGATCGCTGGTGGCACCATGTTGCTTGTTTGGTGTAGCATAAAGCAGCTTGGCTAAGCCTGCCGGCTGCCTCTGGGTGATTCAATGCTTTCCTGTGAAGACAAACTGAAGGCACCGCAGACCATGCTGGATCAGGCATAAGACTAACTAGTTTATTGTTGTGTTTTAAGTGTAAACCTTTTCACATCCCGGAGTGACTGAAATTCCCTATGTCTCAGGCTTTTCTGCCGAACAACTGCTGAGGAATGGGGGTGGGGGGGGCGAAAATACAACATATCAACATTATCTAGAATGCTGCCATAGTGTTTGGCTTCAACAATTGTTCTACTGCTGGAATCCAAACAATGCCGCTCAAGTTGTGTGTCACTGGCAAACATTTGAAGACGTCACCTATGCGGACTTCTGCATCGCTTCAAATTTTGAAGTACGTTCTTGGGATGTGATGAAGGTTGCCATGTGAACTTTTCAATTCATTCTTATTAAATTTGAACATTTGTTCTGAAGGCAAGTAAAGGTCATTATATTCAAAGGGGGATATCCATTTTCCCAACTTACAGCAAAGGATCCTACCATTCACACTGGTTGAGTCCCAGCGACCAAAGATGTTGTTCTGAGGAGATCAGTGCTCTCGTCTTTTAGTCTCCTGGAAAGCATCCATAGATGTTTGAAAATGCTGCCGAAAGAAGGAAATCTGCCATTCTTAATACATACAAGGACCAATGAAGACTGACATATTCTGCTCGTTAAAGGAAGAGAGCAGTATGTTTACAAAGGAAAGCAAAAACTAACACAATCTGGATAGAAATGTATTATTATGTATGCCGTTATTTTTTTTTTTTTAAGCAGTTGAACATAAGCGATTCTGAAATGAACTCTAACATTGTATGAGTAGAAAATAGCATGATCACTTTTCTGGTAATGTCATATTTTGCTATAACACAACTATTACGAAATGCAGTTTCTCCACAGCTGTTTTCTATTGCTGCCTTGCTGTGTGCTTTACCTATTATTCTTCCCTTCTGCCTTTCCAGACAGATGATATATACACTACAGGCATGGAATGCCATGCTATCTTGACTATTGTACTGTAAATTATTGAACTGTGGAATCTATGGAATTTTGATATGCATCCTATAACTAATATGATTTATATATCTAGTCAGGAGAAATATTTGGCCTTCTTTATGTCAATCCAGCAGCATTACCGTGCCCCAAGTACTATCGTTTATGCCGTACATAGAGCAATGAAGTAAAATTAGTCATTGGCACACTTTCAGAATTTATCAGCTAGAGGGGTCGGAACAATGTTTGTTTACAGACGATTGCGCTTCATACATCACTCATTGCCTTGGTCATCGCTGAATAAAAATTAAAACACAAACACCCTGCAAAGAAGGAGCTTTATACTTTCCTGTTTGTTGCATGGTGTGTTCACTTTTACAGAAAAAGACAAACCAACACCATATGTCCTCCACATCCCCCACATAGTACTTGTCTCTGGTGATGCTGAGCTGTCAGTGCCCATGCACTCAGTCCAATGGCCTGGGGGTTTAAAATCCCTGTTCTGCTTGTTGTTCTCTGAACAGCGCTTGGACATACCAGATCAATTCTGATTTGTCTGCGCCTGCATCGTGAATCACTCTGGTCCATCCTGCACAGAGAAGAGTGGACCGCTGGATTGGATGTGTTGACACTAACAGTTCGACATTGTTGGAAGCAAGTACAGCAAAGATCGGGAGGGTGGGAAAGGGTGTACGGTGTTCCTTCACCTTTACATGTTTTCTGAAAAGGTAATCTACTACTTATAGTCTTTACTATAATATAATATTACTATTTTCTCTGAGCATCTCTGGGCACCAATGCTAGCAAACACTTGCATTGAATAAAGTGTCCCACTGGGGTTCCTCTCGTAGACCTCTACATCACTACTGTCCCCTATAGTGAATAAGGGTTAGATGGGAGGAACCACAGCACCCTGCAGGGAATAGATATTGTTGGATTCAGAAATGTACCAGACTCTCAAATATGTTTTGGATTTAGGCTGGGTTTACACTGCAGCACAGAGCGGCTCACAGCAGGTGTCCGGTGCATCCCTGTTCACAGTTACAGGTCTGATTTCAGACCGAATTTTGGGCTGAATTCTTGCCCGAAACGGACCAAAAGACTTTGCATCGGAGCTTCTCCGGAGATGTGTGAACCGACTCCATTGGGAGCCGGTCACAATCTCCTGACGTGAATTAGATGTGGAGAAATCGTCATCCAATTCGCAATAGTGTGAACCCAGCCTTAGAGAGGAAGGTCTCTCTCTCTCTCTATATCTATATCTATATATATATATATATATATATATATATATATATATATATATATATATATATATAGCTACTGAGAATCCAACTACACCCTCCAGCATTCGGCACTTCCAGGTTCAGTGGATGCCTGCCGTCCCCCACCACATGCTGTAGTTTCTCCTTCCAGCCACTGCTAACTCTTGTGCCCCAAGGCACTGAAAGGGTTATGCAAGATACCACATACCCATCTGCAGGTTACATTTCACCAAATCACCACCCTTTAATAAAATAGTTTTATCTGCTATACTAAAATATGAATCATATGTGCTTGAAAAGAACCCTATATAGATCACTTTATGATTATTATTTTTATTATTATTGTGTATTTGTTTTACAGAGAGTTCTTTCTAGAACTCATGGGAGATAAACAATCACATTGAGCTTAAGCACTCTTCTTCTATTGGTACTTAGATTCTAAACAATTTAAGTCAATATTTTCTTAAAGAAACACAGGTAAAGTAGAATTCCAGCTAAAGCCTAGTCTTAAAAATGCTCCCTTCCTACCTCTAACACATATACTACTAACTAACCTGTGTAAAAAAAGGTGTATGTGCTTGCCTATTTTCAGCCGGTATGTTCTCCAGACCGGTCATGTGATCTGGCTCCCCTGTGTTAGCCAGCGGCAACTGCAGAAGACAGAAGGGACTGCCAACAACTCTGCACCTTGGGAGCCTATGAGTGACATCATCGCTCCTGGCTTTCCCAGCTGTTGCCAGGCACTCTCTTCATTCGTCTGTAGCCACCACTGGCTGACACAGGGGATCATATGACCGGATGAAACCTCAAAATAGGTAAGAATATACATATTCTTTTAGACAGGTTAGTTAGTATAGGTGTTAGGAGAGGGGATATTTTAAGACTGGATAGGCTTTAGCAGGAATTCTGCTTTAATATTGCACAATTGTTCATTAAAGTGTCTTTATTTCAGTAAAACTATAGAAACGAATATTAGAGTAAAGGTATGTTTGCTGCCAATAGCAACTGATCAGAATTCACTGCCATTTTATGTGAAAATTATACAGGAATCCTGTCTGTGGTGGTTTGCACAGAGCTGCTCCTCCTCTTCTCGGGTCTCCTGAGTGCCCTCATAGGAATCCACTTCCTATGGGAGCACTTGTGCTGGCTCGATCCCGAGTTGGGCTGTTTGCCCACCTCCACTCTCTCTGCTCACAAGGTTTGACCGACAGCAGCAGGAGCCAATGGCTCCAACTGCTCTCTGCCAAGCCTGCGAGAGAGGGGAGATGCACAGCGCTGGATCGAGATCGGCTCAGGTACATATCTGGGGGAGGGGGGGGGGGGTCTGGGAGTGTGCTACTATAAAAGTTTTATTTTTTTAATTTTAATGCAGAGAATGCAAAACCTTTTGCCTTTACAACCACTTTAAAGCTGGCCATATATGAATCAGCACTACAAATCTCAATTATTTTCAAAGGAGCCAAAGTTCTCAGCCAAATAGCACCTGCATCCAATCAGATGCCAGCTCTGTTTACGTATCTTGATAGCCGAAACCCGTGGCTGTTAAAATATCCAAACAGCGCCTGCATTTGAATACAATACCTGGCACTGCAGATTTGCCAATCCGCAATGTTTAGCGTGGATGGGGGAATTGAGTGACTCTTTAATTCAGCCTGCGGGGCTGAGAAATCTTAACGTATATGGCTATAAGACTATAGAGCATGGGTGCTCAACCAGTGGCAATTGCAGCTCCCCCGTTCTCCTCAATAGGTACATATTTCTGTTAAGCAGTGCAGTATATGCCTATTGCAGCCTTGTGTTTTTTTAACCTTCAGAAATCCTATTAAAAATTTTAGGTTTACCATTAGCCAAGCAAATATCTGTTCTGATATTTAATCTGAGGTTTGCACACTGTATTATTATTATTAAATTATGAGGCACCTGAATGTTTGAGTAGAGGCAGACATTTTTGTGGACTAAGCTATGTTCAGTCTATCTAATTCATAGAAATTTGTAATTTTACTTTACAAGTCAAAAGTGAAATGGTAGACTGCATGCTTATGAATATTAAAGAAGAATTCCAGGCATGGTAAATTTTTAAATAAGTAACTGATCCAGCTTGGACCAATGCAGTATGTATATACCATACCTGGCTGATGCCTCTGAAAGTAGACCGTGCTAGTGCATTGTTCTCCATTTACTTTTGGGTCCCGTGCTGAGCGGCCAGCCTGATGCATTGTAATCAGCCACTTGTCTCGGTGCAATTCAAAGAATGCTTTGCATTTTCTAAATGAATGCTAAGGGTTCTCTGAATGGATGAACATGACGCCATCGGAAGTGTGACATCATCATGTAAACCGTGCCCATGCCAAGCATCTGACCACTTTTATTCACAATGCATCAGCTGGGCCACTTAGCATGGGACCTGAAAGCAAGTGGAGATCACTGGAGTAATGGTGTTTACTTTAGTGATTCCAAGCTTCAGGGTCATCAGTCCGGTATGGTATCTACATAGAATGTGTTGGTCCAAGCTGCACCAATGTAACTTTGTAAAAATTTACCATGCCTGGAATTCTTCTTTCATTTATCACAAAACATGGCTGCGTCCACATCTGTTCTGTACAACAGAGAGATTGGCACATGTAAAAGAACACGTACAGTGGCCCATGTTGTCCTTCATTCATGTACGTCCTCGCCTTTCATTGAAGTCTGTCATGCTAATGCTAAGTGGTACAGAGCAAGTAGCATGTATTTGTTTAATAGTTTATAGCCAAAAGGCCTAAAAACTAACTACCAGGTCCACAAGGGAGAATTACCCAGACACGAATGTGCCTCCTTTTTGTATATGTAAAATTATATTTAACAATTATTTATGTTTAAAATGCTGAACGTGTAAACTAACCTTAACAGCTCTTTACATTATCCTATTTTTCTATGTATGTTGGCAGTTTGTTTTGTGCTTTATGAGACTAGTCTGAAAACGGGGTCAGTCTACCTGAAGTTGTTTAATCATCTACCAATTTCTTATAGCTCTCAGGATCTGTGACAGTGAGATTAGTATTGCCAGAAGAACAAGACTGCGCCACTGCAAGTCTCTTGTGTATCTTGTCTCCATTTAATGTCCACGCTAGGTGCTGGTCCCAGAAGAAACACATCCTGCTTCACATAAGTGCCAAGGTACAAAGTTCAGAGCCAGCCTCCAGTGATATCGACCATTCATTTTTATTACAAGCCATCAGCTTCTGCACAGTTCTCGCCCTTGGCCATGCCCTTCTAATGCGTTTCCCATGGATTGGGCTTAATCGTAGAGGTACCTCTACGATTAAGCCCGATCTGGATGAAATACAGCAGAGAGGCTTTGCCAAGGGCACAGGGACTGTGCAGAAGCCAATGGATTTGTAGTAAAAATGAATGGTTGACATCATTAGCGTGCGGCCCTGAACTTCGTACCTTGGCGCTTAAGTGAGATCAGTACACCTGAGTTCCTGGCACTACACACCATTCAAAATGAACACAAGGCAGTCTTCTTATTGCCGCTCAATTCTTCAGTGAGACATTCAAAACTTGAGGCTGAAGGAGGTACCTTACTCTCAATTTCTGAAAGATATAAGCTCTCAGTTGATTCAACACACTAGGGTGACTGACCCTTTAAATATTGTATATTATTTTGTACAAAAGAATTATTTCAGTCTTTGATTGCAAAATAAGGGTGGGGTAGTACGGTCAGTTCATCTTTCCTAATTTTGCTTAGAGATTCTTTTGCAACTGCAAATAGTTTATTGCATGTGTATACTAAATGTATTCGCTTTACTATTTTTTTGCCTTAAATTTTGTTCTAGTCTATGAAGTAGGGATATTTAGTGCTCCCATTGTTTAATGTGTGTCTTATCTCTAGTCAGGATTAGTTCATATGCAGCCTCATTTCCTGCTACTACCCACACAAATGTTATTTTAATGCAGCGTTTTCTTGGTTATTGTCCTGTACTGTTGTGTCTTGATAAAATATAATGCCACCAATGACCTGGCTCATGTGTGCTGACGCTCATGTTTCTGCTCTTTTTTTTTTTTTTCCTCACACACACTCAGATCAAGTGCATGCTGGCACTGCTTGATGTGAGCACATGTTCTACTATGGGTTCAGTCCCAGGTGGTACAGTCCCAGTGTACCACCTACACAAGTGGTGGTCAACTTTAATTACTACAGGTGTGTGTGTGTGTGTGTGTGTGTGTGTGTGTGTGTGTGTGTGTGTGTGTGTGTGTATGTGTGTGTATGTGTGTGTGTGTATGTATATGTATGTGTATATATATATATATATAATATATATATATATATATATATATATATATATATATATATATAGCACCATCAATTTACAGCGTGCTTTAGATATATATTGTATGTTCACATCGGTCCCTGTCCTCAAGGAGCTTACAATCTAAGATCCCTAACTCACAGGGAGAACTTGTAAACTCCATGTACGTAGTTCTGGGGTTTGGATTTGAACCAACGACTATCGCGGTCAGTAGCTATAACAGCAGGATAGGCATGCAAGCAGGTTGCCCTGGTGGATGATGCGGGCTCACATGAGGTGTGGGGTCTAAGCACTAATTAGTGTTCACCAGAGGTTGGTAACAAGTGGTTGCAGGTTGGGATCAAGTGGAAGCGCAGTCGAACAATGCCAAGGGTCAGTAACGAGTGGTAGCAAAGATACGGACAGCAGCAGAAGTGACCAGAGCTAGATATTGGCTAGAGAGAGCACAATAATCTGGCAAACAGGAAGTGCAAAAGCATGGCTTAAAATAGGAAGTTAATGGGAAGAACAAAGGGTTCAAGTGAAACAAGGCAAAGTTGTCTAACGAATCAGGCAAGGAGATGTCCAGAATCTCAGGTGGCCCATTAAGAAGAGATACTGGCAGACACAGCAGAAGTTACAGGTTCAGATTTGGGTCCTGACAACGACCCTACTGCTGCCAGGCAGAAGTGCTAACCACTGTGACTTCACCAAAGGGACATCCACACTATTCAGTGAATGCAATTCTACAGAAAACTGTCATAAACTGCAGACATAGAACAAGAGATGGTCAGAGACTGCAATAATGATATAAGACTACTTGGAGACTGGGGACACACTTCAGGAAACCGTTATAGACTGTAAACGCAATACATGAGACTGCTAGCGATTAATACTATTACAACCCCTTTAAAAATAAATGCTTCCAAGTTTGTGCTCCCTTTTTTTGCCACATTTGATATTCCTTTCAGCATTATAAATGATTAGAGAAAGCACACAATAAGTGCTGCGGTGCCACAGGTTGGGCACCAGGGACCTACACTCAATTTCCCATGTCTCTGAAGGTAGCTTTAAGCAGCAAAGAATATTCAGCCCTTTTCTGTCTTATACGGCCCAGGGAGCAGGCACTTTTTGGCAAGGCAGAAGTTCCTGTGGACTGGTGTATGTTTCTATGGCCTGTTTACATTCTACAAACATAATGAACAGTTCTAAGCAGGTGACTAGATAGTTAGATCTCTTTTGCAGGGTCAAAGGTTCACATTCTATCAGGAATACTATCCACATGCCATGCACACCTCTACATGTCCTCACTATGTTTTGGATTTCCTCTACATGCATTGGTCTCCTCACATTATGCAAACGCACACTGGAAGGTCAACTGCCTTCCACACAGGTTGCCCTAGATGTGGATGTACTTGTATACAACTGTGTTAGGGACACGTGCCTGCAAGGTTTTTAGGACACAGGGGCTGATTTCAATAGTTTAGCTTTCTTCATAATGAAAAAGGTGTTCTCAACATATCAATAAGTAAAATAAAGTAAGTCTACACATCCACAGGATAGTTTGCTATAACAATGGTATTGCTTAAAGTATCCACATACATCTTGGTCATGTGCACTACCATGGTTAGTACTGTTGGTTAACATGAGTAATGAGAACAGCATGTCTTTCAGACACTATGGTAAGGAAGACTGAATAATGGCAGCAATTTTCTGAATTGCCATTTTGAGATTGCAGCATCAGTAATTGTACAACTATCGTTTTTTAATAATATGGCTCTCTGGTGCCGATATATCATGGAAAGCTGTTGAGTAGCTTTATCCTTTAAAGCAGTGAACTGTTGCAAGTCAATCCTTTTACAAAAGTGCAGGGTTCTGGCAACAATCAGCATTAGAATAGCAAAGAAAATGACAGTGGTGCATAAAACAGATTACTTTTTGTTTTGGAATCATTTGCAGAATAATATGGTCTACCCTCTTTGCTTCAAGAAAGGCAGTTGTCCCAAAAATGTTTAAAAAAGCCCTGGAAATAAAGCAGTTCATTTTATAATTTTTTTTTACATTATATAGATCACAACAATCGGTCTCAAAAAACGTGTAAAATTGCCAAAATTGGTCATACAGTCTGCGCTAAACTATCACACGGTTATAGTTATCAACTCAACCATTGGCTACACAGGTGTCTACTATTCTTCCAATCTCTTTGGCTTGTTTCTGGAAAGTTAAGTTGGCCATACACCAGTAGAATATAGTTAAAACATTTGTACAGAAATTCTGAGAAATCATCAGTCAAAGCATTCCATCTTGCTATAATTCTAGTCAACTAATTTCATTCAAATGCCCTTAAAATTTCATCCAGACCTACTGCAGTACTTGAATGGAATCCCAACTGTATTAAACCGCTTTATTTTGGGCTTAGCACATGTGTATTACAATATGTACATTCTTAGCAGACAAAAACATTTACAGTTAGAATTCTGTTCATTTGTAAAAAAATGTTCTACTCTTTCAAATTTTCCCATCACTATCGTTAAAATGGATTGTCAATTCTCCCCACTAACCAATAGAAAATGAAACAAAAGTTCCACAATTTTTTGGATAACATTCTACTGGTTTCTATATGTATAAGAATATGTTAATTTTCAAGGAAGTCATCAACACCCCAGTTTACATTAGGGGCCAGATTCAGATTCACTGTGAGCTGGCAGTTGTACATATGCCAACATTCCTAAATTCAATCCAGGGTAGACCATATCTTTTTTAAACATTGCTGGAAGGCTCCCTACTGAGATAGGTTTATTTGGATAGCAGCGGTGCCCTGTTAGTTAAGTCTGTCCAGTCCAGCTAACATTTGTGCGTAAGGATAGCAGGCAGTTTCCATTGCAATAAAATCATTTTACGTGCATAAAAGAATAGTGGCGAGCCTGGACGCCGCAAAGGCGTTTGATTCTGTGGAGTAGAGGTACCTATGGGAGTGCCTTCGCAGATTTGGCTTCGGCCCAAAATTTATCAAATGGCTACAGCTCCTCTACCAGGCTCCCAATGCCCGGATCCAGGTCAACGGTAGGATATCTGACCCTTTCACCCTCTCAAGGGGCACCCGTCAAGGCTGCCCCATATCCCCGCTTCTATACGCCCTCGCGGTTGAACCTCTGGCCATAGCAATCAGAGCCCATCCCCTTATCAAAGGCCTCCGAACGGGACACATGACTGAGCTGATTAGCCTATACGCTGATGACATGCTCCTCTACCTGGAAGACTCGGGCCCCTCTCTGGAGGCCGCGCTTCAACTAATCAAACACTTTGGCGAGTACTCGGGGTTGCAAATCAACTGGTCAAAGTCCCAAGTTCTTCCACTGGACCTGGGGGCCCCCACTGCATCACAGGCTGCATTGCCACTAGTTAGGGCTAGTCAAATTAAGTACCTGGGAGTACAATGCACCAGAACCCCAGAGGAGTACACAAGACTCAATATTGAACCTCTCTTTACACTCCTTAAACCCAAGACCCAAATCTGGTCCCGGCTCCCCCTAGGGGTTATGGGCCGCATTAACCAAGGGAATTATATTCCTCTCCCAAGTAGTGCGGGGAGGTTCGATTAGACAGTTCCAGGCCCTCAAGGATGACTTCGACCTCCCCAATCACATGCTCTTCCGATACCTTCAGCTCCGGCATGCTCTCAGCGCCCAATTCGCTGGACCCACCCCCAGGTTGGAATCGTTGTCCCCTCTGGGTGTGATCAGAGGACAGGACCCCAAGAAATTAATCTCCTACTTCTACAATCATCTACTATTGCCTGAGGCTACCATGCAGGCGCATAACCTAAAACCCAAATGGGAGGCGGACCTGGGTGCTGTGGAGCATGAGGAGTGGGAAGATGCACTCACTGTCTCCAAACTAGTATCCCCTAAATTGTCGGACAGACTCACCCACTTGTACATTCTGCACAGATCATACCTCACCCCGGCGCGCCTTGCCAGGTTTAGACCTGGCCAAGACCCCTCCTGTCCTAAATGCGGAGACTCTAGTGGCACATTCTATCACCTAATATGAGAAGTGTGGGTGGCGCTTTCCAAAAAATGAAGCTGCCAACACAACAATGTGACGAATTGTAAACTTATATATTAACGGGAAAAGTGTGGCGCTAAATAAAACATGTGAGAACAATCTTTGTGGACGAAAATAGGGAGATCTCGACCACTATTGAGTGTTCAAATTTAATGAAAAAAGTGAAATGGACGTCAGTCCTTTGTGCACAACATGAAAAAAGTGTACCAATCACAGACAGCTATCATCTTTTGCACATTGTGAAATCAACGAGATCAACCGATCTCCATGGGAGGAGTGGGTGACCGTAGTATAACCACTATGAATTAACACAGTGTGCTAATAATAAAGGTAAGTGTTAACATATAAAATATAAACAATCACCAGACAGTAATATGTGAACAAATGGTGGTTTCAATAGGGGTCATACGCTCTTAGCGAGCGATAGTGGCGATCACAGCCGACTAAGTATATGGGACCACACCTAAGAATAAAACAGGATGAATAAACAGTATATATCCAATATGTAAAATATAGTTCTAATGGCCCGGACTGGGTTGAGAAAAGAGTAGAGTGCCCTTCTGTGTAGTTATAACATATTCACAACCACGTTCAAGGTGATGGAGAGATATGCTGAGTTGCACCAAGAAAGACCTGTATTACCTCAGAACATGCACATGAAAATGAGGAAAAACTCATCAGAATTATCATAAATGTATACACTGTCTCATTAGAAACTGTTCAAAGACTGTTTAAAGATATAGTGATGTCCATAGCTTATATGGGTTCAAACGGTTTCCCTTTAAAGAGCTTGAAAACTGTGTCCTCTTAATATCAGATTCAGTTGCAAACAGGAAAATATAGGAATGAATTCGGTACGCTTACCACATCCGATGGACCCACTGACCGGTGGTGAGGGGTCAAACGAAACTGTTATAACTACACAGAAGGGCACTCTACTCTTTTCTCAACCCAGTCCGGGCCATTAGAACTATATTTTACACATTGGATATATACTGTTTATTCATCCTGTTTTGTTCTTAGGTGTGGTCCCATATACTTAGTCGGCTGTGATCGCCACTATCGCTCGCTAAGAGCGTATGACCCCTATTGAAACCACCATTTGTTCACATATTACTGTCTGGTGATTGTTTATATTTTATATGTTAACACTTACCTTTATTATTAGCACACTGTGTTAATTCATAGTGGTTATACTACTGTCACCCACTCCTCCCATGGAGATCGGTTGATCTCGTTGATTTCACAATGTGCACAAGATGATAGCTGTCTGTGATTGGTACACTTTTTTCATGTTGTGCACAAAGGACTGACGTCCATTTCACTTTTTTCATTAAATTTGAACACTCAATAGTGGTCGAGATCTCCCTATTTTCGTCCACAAAGATTGTTCTCACATGTTTTATTTATCACCTAATATGGGCTTGCCCACGCATTCAAGAATACTGGTCGCAAGTCATCAAATTTCTACACGATTGAATGGGTTCACCTGTGTCCCTATGCCCCCGCCAATGTCTACTGGGGATCCTTTTACTCCCTGAGGAAGAAAAATACCTCTCCATTTTCTTACAGGAGTCCCTGTTTCTAGCCAGAATGCTGATTGCCCGAACCTGGATCAAAGCGAACCCCCCCACCCTACAAGCATGGATAGCCGCAGTGAACGCCCTCCTCCCCTTTAAAAAGATACTATACCTCCACCGAGGCTGCCTGGCCAAATATAATAAAGTTTGGGACAGATGGATAGACGACCCAGACACATACCCACCCTAGGAGCGACACACTGCCCCCTGATTGTCCTCTTGCCCCCCCCCCCCCCCCCCCCGTGACACATAATGAGGAGAATAGCCTAACCTACTATATGAGCGCTGAGTCTGCTGGGCACGCACCCTGCACATCCCACTATGCCCGATGAGCACCAGGGCCCCACAATATAGCTGCGGGACACATTGGAGCCCCCGTCTGACTGACAATCCACTGAAACCCACGAAGACACACTACTCTGGAGTATGTATTGCATCTCTTTTTTCTGTATTGTGGTATATTCCTCAGGTCTTGTCAACTTTGTCATCTGTCAATGTAGTGCCTGTTGCACCTAAGCTGTGTAAATGTATCCTTGTTTGGTTTATGCTCAATAAACTTGGTTTTGATTTAAAAAAAAAATAAAAGAATAGTGGCTTAATAAACTCTGAACAGACACTTGCAGCGTCACCAAGTGTTACTTGGCAGGCTAAAGGTGCTTAGCAGGATTGTTACATAGGGGCTTGTCGAGCCCTATTAAGGGGTCTCCCTTCTGAGGTGTTTTTAATACTACACCCAAGTACTCTTTTTGTGTCTGGTAAATGTCTTCAAAAAAGAGGAGCAGGACTAACACTACAGGGAAGGGCACACCTATGTCGTCAGTAGTTCCTGATGAACCTAGTCGTATCCCCTGAAAGACCAGAGGCTTCCGTGCAATCTGAGCCACTGCGCCTATCTGGTACTGTGCCTATAGTCAACGCTGCTGCTTCACCCTTTATCACTGAGGATTAAATGTCCTCGGCCCTAGCCGGGTTAGAGCACAGGATTGCTGGCATGATTGCCTCCATCCCGCAGGGTGGCAGGAAGCATGACAGATCCCTGGAGTCTCCTAGTCTGGGTTGAGGATGGGGAAGAGCTTAAAGCTCTGGGCTCTGTGGAGGGCCAGGCAGATGAGTCTGCTTCTGAGCAATCTGGACAAGAAGATATCCAGTTGATGTCTGCCTCTGTTGCAGAGGCTTTTGATCCTGACTCTGACCGAAATGGTTTGTTCTGCTTGTAAGTTGCCTCTTGCAGAGGTGACTGAGCCCCCCGGTCCTGTTTGGGATCTCTGAGGCCTCTTCAGGCTGCACAGGCTTTCCCTTTACACCCCCTGTTGGAACAGGCAGTGTATGCTGATTGGGAACATCCTGACAGGATTTTTGTTCCTCCTAAGAGGTTTTCCCTTTTATATCCCATGGATGAAAAATTCATTAAAAAATTAAGCATGCCAGCAATAGATGCAGCAGTCTCTTCCTTAAACAAGAACTTAACTAGATAACGCACAGGGTTTGAAAGACCCTGTTGGCAAGAAATTGGAGTGATCATTAAAGGCTTCCTTTTCTTTGGCCAGTTCAGCTATTCAGCCAGCTGTTACAGCAATTGGTATCTGCCAGCCCGTAAAGGATCAGGTCAAACTGCCTGATAGGCCTAACCAGGAGGATGATCTGCCCGAAAAGTAAGATAGATATTTCTCGAGTGATGTGTTTTCCTATTGACGCCTTAAAGGATTCAATACAGCAGGTTTCTCGTTTGGCTCTCTCGTTTGTACATATGCACAGACTCTTGTGGCTTAAGAACTAGTCAGCTGAGCTTCCTTGTAAAAAGTTATTGGCAGGTTTCCCTTTTCATGGGGAACGTTTATTTGGTGATCATTTGGACACATATATCCAAAAGATTTCCGGAGGGAAGAGTTCTCTACTTCCTGTGAAGAAAAGAACCAGACGTCTCTTGTTTAAAACCTCAGGGACTGCTTCCTCCAGTGTCTCAGCGTCAAGGCGGTTCTGCCACCAACAGGGCACTAGGGCCAGGGGCAAACCACAGGACCAAAAGAAGCCCTGGGTCCAAAATTCTTCTAAACCCAGCACTAAGCCCTCCTTTTGAGGGGACGTCCCCACTCTATCGAGTGGGGGGAGTCTGCTGCACTTTACGGACATTTAGAGAACAATAATTAAGGACGAGTGGGTCACCTCAATTATATCTCGTGGTTACAAGCTGGAGTTGCGGGGGTTGCCCCTCAGGGGTTTTTAAGATCCAGCGTTCCCTCGGATCCTCCAAAAAGAAACGTATTGCTTCAGGCACTACATCATCTAGTGCATCAAGAAGTGATTGTAGAGGTTCCGGTATCCGAAAGGGGCACATGGTTTTACGCAAACCTGTTTACGGTTCAGAAACCGAACGGGGACACAAGGCCTATTTTGGACCTAAGATCCCTGAACAAGTATCTACTGATACAGTACTTTCGGATGGAGTCTGTCCGCTCAGTAGTAGCCTCACTCCAGAGGGGAGACTTTCTAGCCTCCATTGATATAAAAGACGCATATTTACACATACCTATCTTTCATCCTAATCAGAGGTTCCTACGTTTTGCAGTAGAGGAACATAATTTTCAGTTTGTGGTTCTACCCTTTGGGCTTGCTACAGCTTCCCGGGTGTTCACAAAGGTCCTAGCACCAGCACTGGGTCTTTTAAGGTCCCAAGGGATCCTAGTGCTTGGGTATCTGGACTAGGGATGAGCTCGGTGTTCGATTCAAACGCATGTTCGACTCGAACATCGGTCGTTTGCCTGTTCGGCGAATCCAGAACTTTGTGGGCCGTTTGCGCCATATTCGTGTAGTGTGAACGGCTCACAATGCACTGCGCCATCGCAGTGCATTGCTGGCTGATGATTGGCCAAGCATGCACTGTGACCCCACATGCTTGGCCAATCACAGCACCGGCAGCGAGGAGAGACATAATTGGCCACAGGCAGAATGCCTGTGGCCAATTATAGCTCAGGGGGGTTTAGTACACGCCCCACACTATATAAGGCCGCCAGCGCGGCGGCCTTGTGTAGTGTGTTGGCATGCAGGGAGAGAGCAGGATAGGCAGGGATAGTGTCATCTTTGCTTGTTAACCTAGCGCAGTTACAGTGGGTGTTGTGTGCCTCCTGCACAATATACAACTGAAGCTACCCCTTATTGCTGGTGTTGTTCTGTTGTGTAACACGGGCATCTGCAGCAGTTACAGTGGGTGTAGGTGCCTCCTGCACAGTATACACCTGAAGCTACCCCTTATTGCTGGTTTTCCCATCTCCCTGCAGGTCATTAGTATGTCTGGAAGGCCAACAAGGAGAGGCAGACGGTCACAAACCAATAAAAGAGGGCAAGCAGGCTCTGTGTCTAGAGGCAACAATGCTGGTCATGGACGCGGTGCATCGCCATCAGCATGTGGCCATGGGACACGCTTGTCCTTATTTTCGGCAGCTGGACATGTTGAGCCGCATCATGACGAAGACTTGGTAGAAGGATGACCAAGCCCTCCTCATCCTCCTCATCCTCCTCATCCTCCTCATCCTCTCTCACCCAGGCTCAGGGTAGCACACCGACTGAATCACACCGCAGAGCTCCGCCTGTGCAGGGCGCTGCCTCTGCGCATTATTCCAAAAGTTCTTTGGTGTGGGGTGAGACGAGTGCATCAAATCACACCGCTACTATTTGCAACATATGTCTCAAGCGTATCTCGCGTGGCCAAAACATCAGCCGCTTGGGCACCACATGCTTGACCAGACATATGTTGACCTGCCATGCAGCTCGTTGGCAAGCGTACCTTAAAGACCCACACCAAAGAACGAAGCGGACCTCTCCTTGCTCCTCATCAGCTGGGATCTCCAACCCCACTATACCTTCAGTCCTTTCTGAAAGCTACACTGAGAGGAATGAAGGTGTAGAATTAGGTGTGTCACACTCTGCTAGCAGTACACCGACGTCCAATTGTAGCAGGCAAATTTCCCTGCCCCAGCTACTGGACCGTCGAAAGAAGTTCACTCCCAGCCATCCACTTGCCCAGTGGTTGAATGCTAGCTTGGCTAAATTGCTAGCACTTCAACTGCTGCCTTTTTAGTTGGTAGACTCGGCCCCCTTCCGTGAGTTTGTGCAATGTGTGGTTCCTCAGTGGCAGGTTCCCAAACACCACTTTTTCTCACGGAAGGCGATTTCGGCTCTCTACCGGCATGTGGAAGGCAATGTTCATGTCTCGCTGGACAGGGCGTTCAGCGGTAAGATGCATATTACCGCTGACTCATGGTCCAGCAGGTATGGACAGGGACGTTACCTATTTTTTTACGGCCCATTTGGTCCCTCTTTTAGCAGCTGGGAAGGATGCAGGACAAGGTGCAGTAGTGTTGGAGGTTGTTCCGCCACCACGCCTCCAAAATGCTACTACTGGTTGTGACACACCTCTCTCCTCAACCCCCTCCTCTTCTTCTTCCACCATGGCCTCTTCCTGTGCTTTGTCCTTGGAACAAGCGGTGCTTCGTAAGCATTCAAGGGGCTAAGCAAGTACGCAGGCAAAAAGATGCCATGCCGTGCTTGCGCTGGTGTGTTTGGGGGACAGGAGCCACACTGGGGCAGAGGTTATGTCAGCTCTGCAGGGGCAGGCCGAGAGGTGGTTGACGCCACGCCAGCTGAAGCCAGATGGCACCAACCTCCTCTCCGCCCTCCGACAGGGACAACTGACCCATGTGCCCTGTGTGGCTCACGTCCTTAACCTGGTGGTGCAGCGGTACTTGGGCAGGTACCCGGGCTTACAGGATGTCCTGAGGCAGGTCAGGAAAGTCTGTGTGCATTTCCGCCGATCATATAATGCCAGTGCCCGGCTGGCTGAGTTGAACCTGCCCAAGACCCGGCTTATATATGACATGCCCACCAGGTGGAACTCGACGTTGGCCATGCTGCAGCGGCTGCACATGCAGCAGAGGGCCATCAATGAGTACCTGTGCGACTACGGCACCAGGACAGGGTCAGGGGAGGGTTTTTTTTTTTCACCACACCAGTGGGGCATGATCAGGGATGCATGCACTGTCCTGTCACCATTTGAGGAGGCCACGAGGATGGTAAGCTGTGACAGTGCATGCATCAGTGACACTGTACCTCTTGTCCACCTGTTGGAGCATACGCTGCTTGGAATAATGGACAGGGCACTTGAGGCAGAACAGAGGCAGGAAGAGGAGGACTTCCTTGCCTCTCAAGGCCCCCTTTATCCAGACAGTGTTCCTTCTGTCCCACCCATCACACAGCAAGAGGACGAGGAGGAGGAGGGGGATGAGGAGGATTGTGTCAGCATGGAGGTGGAGCCTGGCACTCTGCAGCAGCAGTCTTTTAGGGATGATTTACACTCCCAAGAAACCCGTGGACTTGTACGTGGCTGGGAGGAGGTGGCTGGGGATCATGTCGTCCTTAGTGACCCAGAGGACTCCGTACCGAATGCCTCAGCTAACCTACGCTGCATGGCCTCCCTGATCCTGCAAAGCCTGCGGAAGGATCATCGTATTCTTCGGATCAAGGAGAGGGACCATTACTGGCTGGCCACTCTCCTTACTCCTTCTCCGTACCTCTCCACGGTACAAGGGTAAGGTTGCGGACCTTATCTTGCCGTCGCAGAGGGAGCAGAGGATAAGAAATCTCCGGGAGGCCTTGCAGAAAGGTCTGTGCAACGCGTTCCCACTTCCCAGAGACTGGGAGGTTACACACTCCTGGTCCTGAACAACGAGTTGCTGAGGCTTCGGTCAGTAACAGAAGGAGCGGTAGAGAAGGTGGCCGTCTGACCGATGCGTTCAGACAATTTTTTAGTCCGCAGCCCCTCGGTATGATCGGTTCCAGCAACCATCGCCAGCGTCTGATTTACATGGTGCAGGAATACCTAGGGGCAAGGTCAGACTTGGACACCTTTCCCACCGAAAATCCTCTGGCTTACTGGGTCTTGAGGATGGATCACTGGCCAGAGCTTGCACAGTATGCAATTGAGCTACTGGCCTGTCCTGCATCCAGCGTTCTTTCGGAACGCACATTCAGTGCTGCTGGAGGCTTTGTAACCGATCACAGGGTGCGCCTGTCCACCGACTCGGTTGATCGACTGACCTTCATAAAGATGAATCAGTCTTGGATCACCGCCAGCTACTAAGCACCTGAAGCTGATGTTACGGAATAATCTTTTTTTGAAATTTCACATCCCTTCAAGACTGCCTATGCTGATGCTGAGTGATAGTCCTGTTATGTTGACTGACTATCCTCTTCCTCCTCAATGATCCTGCTGATAGCTTGGAAGAACATTTTTGGTTCTGGGTGCCGCCACCAGTGGCTAAGGCCCAATTTGTCAGCCCCTGTTTAACAGGGGCATGTAATTACAATTTTTGATGCAATGCTTTGCAGCAGGGCTCATTCCTGCACTCCAACTAGAGTATCTGGGAGAGGGTGCAGTGTCGTGGCACCAGCACCAGTGCCTAAGGCCCAATTTTTCAGCCCCCGTTTAACAGGGGCATGTAATTACAATTTTTGATGCAATACTTTGCAGCAGGGCTCATTCCTGCGCTCCAACTAGAGTATCTGTGAGGGGTTGCAGTGTTGTGGCACCAGTGCCTAAGGCCCAATTTTTCAGCCTGTTTGTTTAACAGGTGCATGTAATTTACAATTCTTGATATAATATTTCACAGCAGGGCCCGTTCCAGCGCCCACAAGAGTAACTGTGAGGACCTAGTGTTGTGGCACCAGCACCACCACCAAAAGCCCAATTTTTCTACCACTGTTCAATAATGGCATGTAATTACAATTCTAGATATAATAGTTCACAGCAGGGCACTCCATGGCCCACCAAGAGTCACTTTGAGGGCTTACAGTGTTAACTTGTGGCAACACCAACACCTTATGACCAAATTTCTGCAGAGCATCAGGGATGAGCCGAACACCCTCCTGTTCGGTTCGCAAAAAGAACATTGTAGGCCTGTGTGCATATACACAGCCAAATACCCCTAGGGGATGCTTAAGGTAAAGATAGACACTAGTTAGGTATATGCAGTTCAAAGAATGTGTGAATTTATTTTTGGAGACACATATCAATGCATATGATATAGAATACAAAATGTTCAGGTATCAAGGCATACAAAATAGCATATAGGTTTTTAAACATGTCACAGCATGAACATAAAATGTTGAGACAGGAAAAACTTGCATTATGTGTATATTTTCAGGAGAACGCCAACATGTTTCGGACTTTAGTCCTTTTTCAAGGCAGTTTAATATCCTTTTCTTTCACATCTATAATGTGTGAATAAATAAAGATTAGTACATAAAGTTACAACAATACTGTTTGTTTTTATGCCATATAGAGCGGTATAGTACAGCAATGTTGTGGGTATGGTACTCACATGCAGTTTTGTTGGGAGAGTGCCAAAAAGAGGTAAGAGGCCAAGGTATGGGCTCAAAGAGTTGGTATATGCACTGGTGTGGTCTCTGTGCAGAGTAAAAACAAAGTAGGCGTTGCCATATAGCTAGGCGACAGGCTGTGAGGAATTCAGGCAGTTGCAAGGTCCTAGACAAGGGACAGGCTGTGAGCCCGTATCTTGTAGACGTGTAGCCAAGCAGTATGTGAGACTAGGATAGAATGGAAGGTAACAATTTGTAAGTAAATGGTAGCATGGCATGAACGGCCATAGAAGTAAAGGGAATGGTATATAAGTATATTACCTGAATCTCAAGATGTCTGGGGAGGGTTGTCAATAAACGCCAACAAGTAGACAGCATGTGTGAGCCCTCCATGGCGGGCAGTTCGGTTCGCACCAGAACGTGTGAACTTTAGAACCCTATTAAAGTCTATGGGACTCGAACGTTCAAACTCAAAAGTGCTAATTTTAAAGGCTAATATGCAAGTTATTGTCATAAAAAGTGTTTGGGGACCTGGGTCCTGCCCCAGGGGACATGTATCAATGCAAAAAAAGTTTTAAAAACGGCAGTTTTTTCAGGAGCAGTGATTTTAATAATGCTTAAAGTGAAACAATAAAAGTGTAATATTCCTTTAAATTTCGTACCTGGGGGGTGTCAATAGTATGCCTGTAAAAGGGCGCATGTTTCCCGTGCTTAGAACTGTCCCTGCACAAAGTGTCATTTTTGCAGGAAAAAAAGCTATTTAAAATCACTCGCGGCTATAATGAATTGCCGCCTCCCGTAATAGAGAGAACTGTCATTCATTGAAAGTCATTGATAAAAAAATAAAAAAAAATAAAAAAAGCGTTGGGGTCCCCCCAAATTCAATTACCAGGCCCTTCAGGTCTGCTATGGATATTAAGGGGAACCCTGCATCAAATTTAAAAAAAAAATGACGAGGGGTTCCCCCTAAATATCCATACCAGACCCTTTAGGTCTGGGATGGATTTTAAGGGGAACCCCACACCAAAAAAAAAAAATGGCGTGGGGTCCCCCTCAAAATCCATACCAGACCCTTATCCGAACACGGAACCTGGCAGGCCGCAGGAAAAGAGGGGGGACGAGAGCGGCCCCCCTCCCTCCTGAACCATACCAGGCCACATGCCCTCAACATTGGGAGGATGCTTTGGGGGTCTGTGACCCCTCAAAGCACTATGTCCCCATGTTGATGGGGACAAGGGCCTCGTCCCCACAACCCTGGCCATTGGTTGTGGGGGTGTGGGGGTCTGCGGGTGGGGGGGGGGCTTGTCGGAATCTGGAAGCCCCCTTTAACAAGGGGACCCCCAGCTCCCGGCCTCCCCTCCTGTGTGAAATGGTAAGGGGGTACAACAAGTACCCCTACCATTTCACCAAAAAAAGTGACAAAAATGTTAAAAATGACAGGAGACGGTCTTTGACAATTCCTTTATTAAAATCTTCTTTCATCTTCTTTCTCCTAGTCTTCTTCCTTCTTCCTTTCTTCATCCTTGGGTTTCTTCATCTTCTTCTTCCATCTTCTTCTTCCATCTTCTTCTTCCTCCGATCCGCTTCTTGCTCTGGTCTTCTCGTCCGGCATCTTCTTCCACGGCGTGTCTTCTGTGTCGGGCCGCTCCGCGCAATGGGAGGCTCCCACTGTGTGAGGCTTCGCTCCGTCTGACAGTTCTTTTATAACGGAGAGCGGGGCCACCCTGTGACCCCGCCCTCTCTGTTGAGACAACAGGAAGTGAGATGAAAAAAGACGGACCGCCAAAAAATTATACTGGGGTGATAACCCTTCCCTATGTTTTCCAAAAAGCTTAAAAATAGATTTTTTGACTAGAGCTACACAAATTTACCAGTTCAAAATTACAAACAGATTCTACTTAACACAACAAACCTACACAGTCTCTGTCTTGTTTGCACCGCCTGTAGGCTGCTGTTCTGAGTATATAGGGCCTGGGGGGCCCACGCCTTTCCTTTTTTTAATTTGGGTACGGGGTTCCCCTTAATATCTGTACAAGACCCAAAGGGGCTGGTAATGAGCAGGGGGGGCTACCCATTCCATTTTTCTCAATGATTTTAATCCATATTGCCGGAACCAGACATTACATTAAAACCGCAAGCCATTTTAAATGACTTTTTTTCCATTAAATGTAATTTTGTGCAGGGACTGTTCTAAACACAGGGAATATGTGCCACTTCACAGGCATACTATAGACACCCCCAGGCACGATATGTAAAGGGATATTTCACTTTTTTTTCACTTTAATAGTCATTAAAATCAGTGCTCCCGAAAAAAACGCATTTTTAAAAAAAAAAAATTGCATTGATCCATGTCCCCTGGGGCATTTTTAGGACAATATCTTGCATATTAGCCTTTAAAATTCTCACTTTTGATTTCGAAAAGTTCAAGTCCCATAGACTTTAATGAGGTTCTAAAGTTTGCGCAAATTTTTGGTCCGTTCAAAGGTTCTGGTGCAAACCGAACTGGGGGTGTGTTCGGCACATCCCTAATCTGGACAACCTCCTACTCAGGAGTCACTCATTACAGGCTCTAGAACAGAGCATTTTATGCACAGTGCGGTATTTGAAAAGCTTAGGCTGGATCATAAATACCAAATAGTCAGCCTTGAAACCAGCTCAAAGTCTTAAGTATTTAGGTCTGAATCCTAGATACGGTTCAAGCAAGAGTATTCTTGCCACCTGTAAGGATCGGTGCCCTGAAGGTTCAGGTGCGTCAGATAAGGGGCACCAGACAGCCCTCCATTCAGCTCTGTATGAGTCTTCTAGGGAGGATGGTATCCTCCTTCGAGGCAGTGACCAATGCCCAGTTCCATTTCAGGCCTTTACAACAAGACATCTTGTTGGCCTAGAACAGAAGAGGACAAGCCCTGGATTATCCAATGTACTTATCTCCTCGGGCACGCTTAAGCCTAAACTGGTGGTTGCAGGATCAGAACCTGCGAAAGGGAAAATCCTTTCTTCCGGTAACTTGGAGAGTACTGACTACAGATGCCAGTCTCTCAGGCTTGGGAGCGACCCTAGAAGGGCTCACAGCTCAGGGGAAATGGTCAGGGACTGAAAGATCGGTGGAAATAGGAGAAAAAGAGAAAATATCTCTATCTCGTCATCTACTCACAGGAGCGTTTTCAAGATGAATTAGCAAAGTCTGTTTCAATGTGTCAGTCAATAGCCTCTTCTCCTAGAGGATGTGTGTGTAGAGAATTGTATGTATTGTTTCAAGGCAGCATTCTCATACCATTATTAAGAATCAGTTTCTCATCCAAAATACTTGCAAGGTTGTTTATTCATCATCAACGTCAAGACATCATGGTTACAGCTTCAGAGATCAGGTAATCTTAGTAAAATATGGATGGTTAGGCCTCAGAAGGAGGAAGGGACATCTGATGCTACATTCTCAGAGTGTCGAGTTTCTTCACACTCTACACCTCCCCAACCTAACTCTACCATTACCTCTCCCTCCATTCTTAGCCTGTCTCATACTGTATTGTCAGCATTTCCCTGGTGACACACAAATTTGCATATATACCCAACATGGTTTCAGTCTAAGGATAGATAGCACCCTCCACCCATAGGCCTGTGTCCTGACGTAGTTATGTCGGAAATAGAATTAACCTTTACAGTAAAACCGATTTCTGTATATGTCCTAGGTAGTTTATGTCCTAATAACCTTCAAAACCTACCCCAAGTATTATATATATTTTTGTGTGTTTATCAGAAACCTATATCACCTAAAATATAATGAATTTACACTTTTAACAGGGACAGAACAGATCCTGCCCATCAATGTCCTGGAATTATGGGCAGTACGTCTGGCCCTACGGTCCTGGATGGTGGAGCTTCAGGGCTGCCCTATGAGGTTTCAGTCTGACAATGCCACTGTAGTGGCCTATATAAACCACCAAGGGGGTACTAGGAGTCGTTTAGGTCTGAAGGAGGTGAACCACATACTAGCCTGGGCAGAGGGACATGTGCCGATTTTATATCAGCAGTCCATATCCCAGGAGTGGAGAACTGGAAGGCAGATTATCTGAGCCGCCAGCAGATCTGCCCCGGGGGAATGGTCTCTACACCCAGGGGTCTTCCAGAAAATTTGCCAGCGTTGGGGATGGCCCGAGGTCAAAAACAAGCTACAGCAATTTGTGTCCCGAACAAGGGATCTTCTGTCAATCTGAGCCGATACTCTGATAGTTCCATGGAGCCAGTACTCCCTGGTTTATGCTTTCCCTCCGATCCCTCTCCTTCCACATTTGTTGTGCAGGATTCGGAAAGAGGGGGTTCCAGTCATTCTGGTGGCACCAGCCGGAGGTTTTGAGATTGACAATAGACCGGCCATGGACAATTCCACGTCACCCCAATCTAAAGTCTTGAGGTCCTATATTCCACCCCAATTTACAGTCTCTAAATTTGACGGCATGGCTATTGAAGCCAGGGTGCTGAAGGACCATGGCATCTCGGGACTAGTAGTGTCTACCCCTAGTAAATGCTAGAAAAGCTGTCACTAGGAAAATTTATCATAAGGTCTGGAAGACTTATATTGTTTGGTGCGAAGCCAGAAAATGGCATCCTCGGAAATACGTGATTGGGAGAATTGTCTTTTCTACAGTCAGCTGTGGAAATCAAATTGGCTTTGAATACAATCATAGGTCAAGTTTCGGCCCTATCAGTATTCTTCCAAAGGCCTCCCATTCACTGATCTGAACCTTTATGCAGGGGGTAACTTGCTTGCTCCCCCCCATTAGGTCACCTATGTGTCCTTGGAACTTGAACTTGGTGTTGTCTATGTTACAGAAACAACCATTTGAACCTATCAAGGAAATTCCATTAGACTTGCTGTCGCGCAAGCTAGCCTTCCTGATTGCCATCACCTCGGCTAGAAGGGTGTCGGAGTTGGCGGCCCTTTTAAAGTAAAATTTTTATTTTCCATACACAACAAAGAAAACAAACTGTATATGGAGCGAACATCGCTTGAACCATTACAAAATCTGGTAAACTGGTATACATTTAGTTGATACGTAACAACCTAAAGGTAAAATCAGTCCATGGCCAATCAATGAAAAGGGAGTTCATTTAGTCTTTCAAGGAGCCGGCGGTATGGTACTTTCAGAGCTGACTCAAGAACCCCAAATCTTTAGGAATTAGTTTGGGCATCCTCTGGCTTCATACGCCAACTTATATAATGGTATAGCATGATTAATGGTAGTGATCCAAAAGGCTATAGTGGGTGAGGATTGAGACTTCCAATGGATGGTTATCGATTTCTTAGCATAGAACAATACTGTGCTCAGAAAGGTTTGTACATTTTTAGATATACCTTCATCATCAATATATCCCAGTAAACACTGTAGAGGATTGCAGATATTCGGTATCTGATTTAAGGAGCTGATGAAGACCGTGACCTCCGACCAGAACTTCCTACATCAGATGAAAGAATGTGCCATCAGCCGTGCCGCATCGAGAGCATAATGCAGAGGGTAATCTATTTCATTTATACAGTAAACATGGTGTAAATTAGGATCTGTATAGCAATTTTGTCTGTATCGCCTTGTCATTGGAAGAAATGACAGAGGGGACCTGGAGGGGAAGAACTTCCTGCCAGATGTCCTCTGTCAATTCAGGGATGTCAGCACTCCATTTATCGGCCGTACTGCTGAGCCTATGAGTTGTAGAATGTAGGAGGGATCTATAATATGATGAAACTAGTTTGGTGTGAGAAGAGTCAGTCAGTAATCGTTCTAGCGGAGAGAGTTGAACAACTATGTTACGAAGGCCAAACTGCGTTTCAGCAGTGTGACGTATCTGCAAATATAGGAAGTAGGCAGTACGGGGTAGATTATATTCCCGACAAAATTCCTCAAAAGGGCGGAACATATTATCTGAAAATAGGTGCTTGATTGTTTTCACCCCCGTTTAGACCAGAATCCCCCATCAGTTCTGCAGGAGAATTCCTGCAAATTCGGATTCCCCAATAGTGGGGTATTTGGTGAGTATATATTGCGTTCATTGGATGACAGCCTAAAAATCCGTAAGGTCATTGCTAGTATAGTTGTACCCTCTCTCCCTCTAAGGCCCCTTTCACACTGGGGCGGTGAGCCGCGGTGACGGTAAAGCAGCGCTATATTTAGCGCTGCTTTACCGTCGTTTTCACTGCGGTTTTCGGCCGCTCGCGGTGCGGTTTTACCCCCCGCGAGCGGCCGAAAAAGGCTTAAACACCCCCCGTAGAGTGCCGCCGTAGCGGCGCTTTGCGGCGGTATTGCGGCGGTTTCACCGCGGTGTCCCATTCTATTCAATGGGAAGGAGCGGTATAGGAGCGGTGAACACACCGCTCCTATCCCACTCCAAAGATGCTGCTAGCAGGACTTTTTTTGTCATCCTGCTAGCGCACCGCTCCAGTGTGAAAGCCCGCCGGCTTTCACACTGGAGTTAAAGGGGCCGGATTTTTTCATGCGGTGAACAGGCGCTATTTTTAGCGCTGCACCGCATGAAAAACGCCCCGGTGTGAAAGGGGCCTAAGAGACATACGATGAATCAGGTTTTGAAGGGACTCATAGGAGGCAAGTATAGCTGCCTCAAGGGCAGTGGCCGCATTGTTGGCTTCGGGATAAAACCACCAGTGCGCATGGGCCAACTGCGAGGCGATATAATAGGTTTGAAGGCAGGGTAAAGCCAGTCTGCCCTTCATTACTGGCAACTGTAGGGTGTTTTTAGCAATCCTAACCAGTGCTGGTCATCTTACTTTATAAAAGTAATTAGTTAAGTTACAAATTACTTCTCCCAAAAAGTAATTGCGTTAGTAACTCAGTTACTACATTGGAAAAGTAATTAGTTACGCAGCAAAGTAACTGTGACTTTTTTTTTTATATTCTATACGTGTAAGCAAGGGCGCATTTATTATTATTGTTATATATCGTGTAACCAAGGCTACTCTATTATTACTCTAACCAAGGGGCAGATCTGTTATAGCGTGTAAGCTAGTGGCGGGTCTATTATTATTATATCGTGTATTATATCGTGTAAGGGGCGGATGGCTACAGAAGAGGGCGAATGTTAAATTAATGGGCAGAGCTCGATATATAACAATAATAATAAATGCGCCCCTTGGTTACAGTAATACTAGACCCGCCCCTTACTTACATGATAGACGCCCCTTGCAGAGTAGCACGAGCATCAGGAGCGCACGGCATCGCCTCGTACAATTACATGTTAACTGCACCTGCGCGGTGTAGAGTTCACTCAGAGCTGTTTAGGTTCGGCAATTTTCGGAAGCTCCGTAGTCCTTCGTACTGCGCAAGCCCTGCGGGGGAACTTTTCCGGCAGGACACCGGAATTACACTACTGCCATCTAGTGGCGGTAGATGTAATTGGGGTAACTAAGCCAAAGTAATGGGAACTGAGTTACCATGAGGGGAAAAGTAATCAGTTGGATTACTCGTTACCCTCTAAAGTAACTGCGTTAGGCAACTCAGTTTATTTTAACTCAGTTACTTACATCACTGATCCTAACTGCTCCTCCCTCCAAATGAAAATGGTAAGGATTGAATCTATTTCCTTAAATTTGACCTTAGTGACATATACTGGTGAATTACTCAGGATATACAAAAATCGTGGTAAAAAGTAAAATGTTTTTCCTACCTAGTAATCTTAGGGGGAGATTGGTCCACATCTTTAATGTGGTTCTTAGTCTTCAGATAAGAGGATCTAGGTTAATTTTGATATAGGAGGAGATTGGTTGTTGTATCATAAACCCCAAATATCGGAAGGAGCTGACTATTTGTAGGGGACAAGAGGGAGGTAGCACTATCGATGTTGCTTGGTCTATCATAAATAGAAGGGATTTGTCCCAGTTGACCTGGAACCCAGAGAAGTGACCAAACCTCAGAATAATTTCCAGCAGGGCTGGGAGAGACGATTGATGATCCGACAGGTAAATTAACATATCATGAGCGTACAGAGACACCTTTTCTTCCAGACCCCCAATCGTCAGTCCCATTACCTCCCCCCTGGATCTTATCAGCGCCGCCAGAGGTTCTATCGCCAATGCAAATAGCAGCGGCGATAGGGGGACATCCCTGTCTAGTGCCTCTCTTTATCAGATGGAACCATACTTGATCCTTCACCATGACAGGGTCATGTTACGACCTGTTCCATCCTTTTTGCCAAAAGTGGTGTCGGCCTTTTAAATCAGGACATTATTTTGCCTTCTTTTCTCTCAGTCTCGCTCGGCGGAAGAGCGACGGCTTACTCATTGGAAGTTGTCCGGGCAGTCAAGGTTTATTTGTCTAGATCTGTGGAGATCAGAGGATCAGACTCCTTTTTTGTTTTACCAAAAGGACCCAAGAAGGAGCAAGCAGCTTCCAAGGCTTCAATTGCCAATTGGGTCCGCCAATTGATCATTCAGGCCTCCGGTCTGAAACATAAAGCTCCTCCCTTTAGGGTGAGAGCTCATTCTACCAGGGGTGTAGGAACCTCCTGGGCTTTTCGCCATTAGGTATCTGTGGCTCAGATTTGTAAAGCTGCTACCTGATCTTCAGTGCATACGTTCACAAAATGTTATCATATGGATGTTCGTACAGGCGAGTATTCGGCTTGCGGCCACAGTGTACTGTGGGCTGCCGTATAAGTTCTGATTATTATTATTTAAGGTACTTCTATAACGCCATAAATTTACGCAGCGCTTTACATATACATTATACATTCACATCGGTCCCTACCCTCAAGAAACTTACAATCTAAGGTCCCTAACGCACATTCATATACTAGGGCCAATTAATCTATCTGCACATCTAGGCATCTAGAGAATACACATGTGTAAGGTGGGGCCATGTGAATCCTGAACCCACCCTGCTGCTTCTTGCATTGGATAGTCACCCACAGTTTCAGAGCAGCTTCACCATATTGTGTCACCTTTACCTGGCCTGAAGCTCACTCACACATGTATCCCCGGTCTGAGGCCTGTTACCCGAAAGGTCCAGACAAGTTGCATTTTCACTGCTTTACTGCTCCAACACAACTCCAGCACAATTCTTAGGTTACAGGCACATTGACAGTTCAGACTCGCTGATAACAGTTGACAATGCAAAGCACTGTCCTCTTTCTCGACACTTGCAGTAAACAGTAAAGCAATTTTCCCAGATGTTACAGTCTATTTACAAAGGCGGTTACTCGCTCATGGTGTCCTTCCTCACACACAAGGGAGATCCTCCATAGGCCCAAAGGCCACTCTAAACCAAGCAATAGGACCCCCTAGGTGAGGGTCAAGGGTCAATCAAGGTTTTTCTGTCTGCTTTTAGGTGTTTTCCCTCACCATCATATAGTGAAAATTGTGGTGTCCACTAACATTAGTGGTCAACCAAGCAGCAACCCTTTACGTTGGTGGTCAGGGGAAAATTGTACCCTTGTATTGGTGCTTAGTGTATATAAGAGATTACCATTGCTCTCTGCTCAAGGAATCTCTAGTAACCTCAGAAGGAACCCTATGTCTCCAAAGAACCCTTATTAAGAAAATCTAATTTAGATATTGTTCCAAAACTATGGAAATGTGTCATCCTTTCTATCTCTTGTGAGTTACAACTGTTTTTAGTAGAATATATTGGGCCTCATCCAGTATAGACTTATCTTTTGCTTGTATTAGGAATATTTGAGCGTCTTTCCTAGAATTCCTACTTGCTGAGATTTTTTTTTCCCTCTAATTAATGATTTTGCTACATTCCAGACCATGAGATGACTGGATCATTACCTGCTGCAAAGCATCTGTAATTTTGGGTTAAACAGGTGTCTGTGATCCAGAATCGAGATAGACGCCAGTTCTTGTTCACGGGCCAATTTTCTAATGATATCATCGTTTTTAGTCGGACTTGAACTCAATTCCTAACAGGATGTCAACAGCCAGTCAGTTTTTTCACTTGTTACACTAGCTCTTCGAGGTAATTCATTTTCCTGCTAAATATTGAAAAAGATTTAATATAAATACAGAGAATACATTACCAGTCAAAAAATATATTTACAGTACTTAAAACGAAATAGAGGCCTAAAACTAATATGATTCCCCAATAATATTGCCAAATTATTTTTTTTGTTTTGTGTATTTAGTATTGCAGTTTGTTGCCACGGTGGTATTTTGCCAATCAAAAATTGCCTTTCTTTTTTCTGTCTGATTTATTTTAAGGATATTTGTTTGGCTTTCGGTCACCTTACAGCACCATATGACTCTTTTGGCAAAAGCAATGCTTGTCACAAAAGGTTTTGAAGTTGGACCAATAGCAAATTATAAAGGTAGGCCATACTGAGCTGGTGAAGTGGGAGGAGGGTAATGTACTTCATTACTTCATTCACTTGATAGACACCTGCACCAGACTACTTCGGTCCTTCTGGAAGGTGCTAGCTCCACATATGTTAAATATATTTTTAACCACTAACAAGGTCAGGGAGCAGATCAGAAAAGTCTCTAGTGCCAGTAATGCTGCCCTCATCCCTTCACTCTCTTGGTCCGTTTTTGATAGAGGTCACCTATAAATCTTAACTCCATTTTTATTGTCTGTTTCTCCACTGGGGAGATTTTCTCTCACTTCCTCTCGCTGTGACAGTGGATTTAAACCTAAAAAAAGTAGGCTAGATTTGGGCTTTAAACAGCTGTGTAGGTTTTTTGTCATGTACTGAATATACGCAGCATTGACCTTCACTATTCCAGTTTGTGGCTGGGAGTCACTTTGCTTCCTCTCCCTTGGAAAATTCTACACGAGGCCCAACAGTGGTAAGGGGAACTCCGATGGGAACCCTGACATAAGGAGGAACTCTGATGGGGACCTTGATGTATGGTGGAAGGGGGGATCTGATGGGAACCCTGATATAAGGAGGAATTCTGATAGGAACTCTAATGTAAGGAGGAATTCTCATGGGAACCCGGATGTAAGTGGGGAGGGGCTCTGATGTAAGGAGTTTTCAGATATTGACCTTGATGTAAGAGTGAACTCTGATGGGAACAGTGCTTTAAGGAGAAACTCTGATATGAAACCTGTTTTTATGGGGGGGGGGTCTGATATAAGGGGGACTTTGCTGTATGGGGGGGACTTTGATGGAGACCCTGATGTAGCGGTGTAAATCATTCATTTATTCATTTTTTTGGGCTTGTGAGTCGTTAAGAAAAGGTTGGAGACCTCTGCTCTATGTAGAGCTCACTCGTCGTAGGAATGTATTTTTTTTTCAGATGCAGTGACAAGTCCCCAAACTCAACATGGTCATGATTAAATGTGTAACTTTATTCATAAGGGAAGTTTCAGCGTAAACTGTCATCACCCATAAACCACATCTTCCTGAAAACCATGACAGTGTTTTTGGGTGTGTCTTGGAAACAATGAATAGACTATTATCTTTTTTTAGCATTTCTAGAATATTGGCTCCACTGCACAAAATGTCATTACTGAGTATGCCAACACTTAAGGAGTGGAATATCCAAAACGTTATAAAGCTCCAACTTTTTCGAATTAAAAAAAAAGAAATGTGATCATTATATTTAAGTGATTGTAAAGGACAATGTTTTATTTATTTATTTTTATTTTAAGGTACGCAACAGAACACAATAGTATGACATGTCATCACATGATGAAAACATCCATTGTTATAAAAAAACTCAATAGATATAGACAAAAATGCAAATTACACTAGATTAAATGCAATAAAAATAATATACCACATTGTTATGATATAGCTCCAGTCTAAGGGCCATCACAGCCTTAGAAAAACTCAGTTGCAATGTGGTCGATAACCTAATGGTCGATAACATGTCAAGACTTCGAAGGTGGTACAGTCAATCATGAAATAAGTGCTATAGGACATGGGTAGTGTGAAGCATTTTTTCTAAAAAAATAAAAAAAAATTAACAAACCATCATACTTACATGCTCCGTTCAATGGTTTTGCACACAACAGCCCCAAACCTCCTTTTCTCAGGTTCTCCACTGGCTCTCCTGGTTCCCATTCGCTTCCGCCAAGGGCCTCAATAGCAAGCTGGTTGTCATTGGGGCACTTGTGCATGCTCGCTCCTAAGCCAGCTCCGTGTGTCCATAGACACACAGAACACGGCTTGGACTCTGCCACCCGCTCCCTCCTCACTAGCTGTGATTGACAACAGTGGAAGCCAATGGCTCTGTCTAAACCAATGAGGAGGGAGAGAGCCTCTGCTCTCGTGCACGTTGCTGGATCGAGATCGGGCTTCGGTGAATGTAAGGGGTGGGGGAGTTGGCTTCCAAATGTCTTCTAGCAATGGCGGTGCGTCCATTAGCGGTGCCTGGGCACCACCCCCTTTGTTACACCACCCCCTCTGTGTAGAATGGATAGATTCATGCATAGCATGAATCTATCCATGGTCACTGTAGCCAACTGTCAATATTGACAGTTTGCACATCTGTCTTCAGTGCCAGTTCACACTGGCGGGTGGGGTGAAACACAATACAAGGCATGATTTCCTGGCTTTGAGCAGCGTTCCAAGCCTTGTCTACCACGCAATCCAGTTTATAGTGCTTTTTAAAAGTGGTGCATGCACTACTTTTGGTGCGATGCAGTGCAATTTCCACGCATTCAAATGTATAGGCTGAAAACACACTGCCCTCATATTGCACAGGAATCGTGGAGGAATGTTAGTATATTCCTGTGCAATTCCTTGTGTGAATCAGCCCTCAGTTCAGTTTACATCAGTTTTATACTTTTACTTCAGTTCAGTTTACATTTATTTTTGCATCTGTTTTTTTAGTTATTGGAGAAACCAATCCTTTTTTTTAACAAGAAATGGAGAAACCAATCCTAGATGAAAAAAGTATAAACAAAAAATATGTTTCTTGCCTAAAAATGGACATAAACTGAACAGATGTAAACAGACAGCATCCATTTACATCCTTTCAGATCCCTCTGAATGGAAAAGGACCCAACCATGTTCCGTTTAAAGAAATGGACCTGAATGCACAAGGATATGGGCGGATATAAACAAACGATCATCCATTTACAACTGCAAGCCTATAGGAATGAACTGCTGTCTCTTTTTCATCCGAAATTAGAAAAATGAAAAAACAAAAAACAAAGAATGTAACACAAGTGTGAAAGGGCCCTTACTTTGCCATGAATGGATATCCAAAAAATGAAACCCTTCCCTGTGATGTAGGGCAATGTAAGCACCCCAGTGGATCAAACCAGAGGGGACAAGGCATTTCACACACACAAAACCGTTTCCGATACGAATATCCTTTTGATGTCGTTAGCTCTTCAGCTCTTACATTCCTGGACTACAAGTCTCCCATGATACCATGCAGCCACTTGATAATGTTTAACTGCTGGTCTGAGGATGGGTAGATATTGCACAGGATAAGCAGAGTATTGGGTGACCAGCAGCATTGCTATACCTAAAAACACTGGATTACTGAGAGGTCACAAGGTTTACAGTCATCAGGCTTACATAGACTGTAACACAATAATGACACAAAGTGGACCTTTCCTAATTAAGCAGCAATGATCTCGCTGATAACGCATTTCACCTTTGACCCGCCCTTTAAAAAAATGCCTGAAATGTAGCTTTTGATCCCGTGTTTATTCTCCCATCCTATAGTTATAGATGTAACATACAGGCACTGTTTACCACAGTTCTGTCCCTATTATTGCTTGTTCAGAATCTCCAGCTGAATTCCTAGTGGAGTAATCTATTTTAGCAACTCCTCATTTACAAATCCACCCCAGACAAGTTCTCACAAGATTCAGAACTGAAGATTAATAATGTCATAGCTGAATGCCAAATAAATCTGGAATAGCTTCTATTTTTTTTTCTAAAACTAGAGAAATCTACATACACTCATCATTCTTCCAGAGTATTACACAATCATGTCAGATATCTAGCACACGCCACTCGTTTCATCTTGCCTAAACAGATATGTGATATGGGTAATAAACCATATAACTACCCTATTAGAATTTGCATATCTGGGGGATAAGCACATAATTCAGCTAGCTTTAAAACCAGGGTGGATAAAAAATGATTTTAATTAGTTTTTTCTATTTAAAGTGGTGTTTCCCCCTAAAAAAAAAAAAAAAAAAAAAAAAAAAAGGGCTTAAAATTCCAAAAAAATATAAATAAATAAATAATTGGAAAAAAATGAATTTTTGTTACTCACCTCTAAATGCCTGTTGCTAGGGGGTCCCTCGTAATCTGCCTCCTTCGGTGCCTGGGCTGGTGACATCACTTCCCCTCGGCGCAGGAAGGGTTCCCTCCCTCCTGTCAGTCATCTGGGACACGTGACAGGTCCCAGATGACTGTGCGGCCAATCACGGCGCGGCGCAGCTCACACATGCGCAGTGTGCTTACAGTTGCAATGCAGGCGCCGCCGAGCGGATCGGGGGGCGAGCAGAGCTTTGCTGGACCCTGGAACAGATAAGTGTCCGATTATTAAAATTCAGCAGCTGCAGTATTTGTAGCTGCTGACTTTAATTTTTTTTTTTTTTTAGGGGAACACCTCTTTAAGATAGATTAATAATTTAGTTTATTCAGCATGAAATGGAGCTTAATTATGTAGCATGAGGCTGTATATTCTGCAATATTTAAATTTTTCATAATTTCCTCATTCAATGAATCCAAGCTCTGCAAGCTGAGATAACATGCACTGCATTGATGCATTCACACAATTTCACAGTAACCATGAGATTAAACAAATTTCAGAAATATTCCTTTATCCCATTGTTTTGCAAATCTATGTACACTACAAACTATATGAATCGGTTCTGATATCGCTGTTAGTTTAATTTTGTTTGCAAATATTAAAGATTCTAACTACCAGAAAAAATAAGTCCTTACATTTAAAGAGCACCCGTTATTTCAGATCCAACATGGCAGCGCCTGTTAGCGGGCATCCACTCACCTGTCACATCACCAGCCATGCCATCCCATTAAAGCGAATGGGACTGTCGGGGAGTCAACAGCGGGTCAGAGGAGGAGCCACTGCAGGACAGAGATGACAGTTGCTCCTTAAAATTATGATTTAAATTGAGTTGATTTAAATCAAGCCTTTTTACTAGTGATTTAACCTCTTCAGCCCCGGAAGGATTTACCCCCTTCCTGACCAGGGGATATGATTTCAATTTATAAATACTGTACTGATGACCCCACAATAGGGATAAAAAAAACTTTTCCGTGAAAGGGAATTTAACCGCTTCAGCCCTGGACCATTTGGCTGGCCAAAGACCAGAACACTTTTTACGATTCGGTACTGCGTCGCTTTAACTGATAATTGCACGGTCGTGCGACGTTGCACCCAAACAAAATTTACGCCTTTTTTCCCTACAAATAGAACTTTCTTTTGGTGGTATTTGATCACCTCTGCGGTTTTTATTTTTTGCGCTTTTAACAAAAAAAAGCAACAATTTTGAAAAAAAAAAAGGAATATTTTTTACTTTTTGCTATAATAAATATCACCCAAAAATATATAAAAAAACTTTTTTTTCCTCAGTTTAGGCAGATATGTATTCTTCTACATATTTTTGGTAAAAAAAAAAATGGTTATTATTTTTTTTTAGTAATGGCGGCGATCTGCAATTTTTATCGTGACTGCAACATTATGGCAGACACATTGGAGACTTTTGACAGTATTTTGAGACTATTGTCATTTATACAGCGATCAGCGCTATAAAAGTGCACTGATTACTGTGTAAATGACACTGGCAGGAAAGGGGTTAAACACTAGGGGCGATTAAAGGGTTAAGTGTGTCCTAGGGAGTGATTCTAAGACTGGCCATACACCTATAGATTATCTGCAGATTTTCTATGTTCAGATGGAAAAAGTGGAACAGATTCTTCCATCTACGCTGAACTGTGTGGATGGAAGAATCTCCCACTGGCCCAAGCTTCCATATCTTGCTAGTTGGCCCCGCTGGCTCTCACAATACCTGAACATTCTGATTGGGTGCAGGCATTGCTTAGGTTGAGAGCCAGCGGGGCCGACTAGCAAGATACTGAAGCTTGGCCCAGTGGGAGATTCCTCCATCCACACAGTTTAGCATACATGGAGAAATCTGTTGCACTTTTTCCATCTAACCATAGAAAATCTGCAGATAATCTATAGGTGTATGGCAAGCTTTACTGTGGGGGGGAGGGCTACTACTCACATGACAGCGATCACTACTCCCGAAGACAGGGAGCAGTGATCTCTGTCATGTCACAAGGCAGAACGGGGAAATGCCTTGTTTACAAAGGCATCTCCCCGCTCTTCCGCTCGGTGACACGATTGCCGGGCACCCGGCGGACATCGAGTCACGGAGCACATGGCGGGCGCGCGCACCCACAATGCAGCGTCTTAAAGGGGACGTACCTGTATCCATTTGCCCAGCCGTGCCATTGTGCCTACGTATATCATTGTGCGCTGGTTGGCGTGTGGTTAAATCGTGATTTAAATCAACAAGATTTAAATCGAATACACCCTGTTTAGAACTGTATCCTTTTCTTTTGTAACATACAGTACATTTAATCTTTAAATTACAAATTAGCTACTGGTACGATAGGATTGCTGTAACAAAAAAGCTAGATTAATGCTATTAATGATTCAAAACCAGTCAGCCAGCCAGAAGTCAGTCTCACTTGATGGGAAATGACTTTAGTACCAAAACATTGTTCATATGTATGATGAGCAAACCCTTTTATGTTCATGTCGATGACCTGAGCCAGCCCCTAGTCATGCAAATACTCCCATGAAGGCTTGTTGTGAGGATCTATCTTGGACCATCAGTCTTTAAAGAGCTGCCTCCCAGAGCTAACCCACACCCTCTGCAGTTGCAACCTCGGTTGCAGATGCGTGGCTTCTTCTGGTATTTACAGCCCATCCCGAAAATCTTCCCAAAGATCAGGTATATGGCTCTACTATTCAAGCCTGTGATTGCTTCTGCCATTAGCAAACATATATTACAAAGTCTAAAATGAGCCGGCCCCAGGTAGGCCCAGCAATGTAAATGGTCATATCCAGTGAATCGAGACAATGTTTTTTGCTGATGCTTAGGCTAGGGAAAAAAGCAATAATGGTTGTAACAAAATTGAATATATCCTTACCTTGTCTATTGTCAAATTAACACTACCCAAGACTACTATTTTAGTTTTGCCTGCTGATTGGTAAGTTTGTCATGGAGAGACAATCTCACCTGTGCTATTCGCGCCTCTTCACCATAATGGTATAATGCAGCCTTATGGGACTTTAAACACAAGAAATACAACAACCAATGAACACTGACTAAAATTCCGCTGATAGGAATCCTTATACTACCGTTCCTTGTGGATGGGGAGGCTATCTGCAGGTGCACGCTACGAATCTCGACATGTGCTGATCAGACACAGCAGAGACAAGAGCGTACATCCACCCATAACCGATAATGTCCTTGCAGAGCGAGCATATCCCCTCAGACAATCATCTGTGCAGTTCACAGGGGCCCTTTCACTGGCGGACATACCCCCACTCTAAAAACACCTCTCTCCAATCCCAGGAAGTTTTCCACTACCTAACGGATCTCAACCAGCATCAGTCTGCCTCAGTCAGCTCTTTAGAGCGGGTTGCGAGAGAACTAACACTGGGAGACTCTTTTGACAATACATATTAAAATACATCTTCATAAAATTTCCACATCAAGTTGAATTGTATATTGAATGTATATGCATGAATGTAAAGTGCTGCATAAATGGTTGGCGCAATAAAAAAATCTATCTCCCTTAAAGATTCAATTTAAAGTACTCCCTGTTACCATACCCATTACAAAGAAAAAAAGATGGTGGCACGGATTTTCCATTATATAGAATAATAATACACATTAATTCCAGGTTTTACATGCACACCCAAAGGCATTTTCTGCTTTTTCCATTATATGCATCTTAATTTTAGGTTTCAGATGGTCAGGAGTGTCCAAGAAGGGTCCTCTTAAGCTTGCCATATATAGATCGAAATTCAGCCAGTTCATCAGTGACTGGACAAATTTCAATCCATGTATGGACAGGCTGGTTGTGCCCAGCACCCCACTGCTACTATCCAAGGTGCCTTGTGTGCAGTAAGTAAGTGCACAGTGGGCTCCATCCCCCTTTGGCGCCCATGAGCGCCGCACGCTCTGCACACATTTTGGAAATGCCACTGGTTATAAGCATTTAACACATGTAATTAAATCCTCACACTTAGTGCAATTCTACATAAAAACAGCAGCACTCAAAATGTATCTGTATAAAATATAAACAAAACACACGTAAAAGTAAATAGGTGCACTGTCCCTTTAAGAGTTAAACTGAGCTTGTTAAAGAGGAGCTGCAGTCTGCTCACACAATTTGTAATAAAGAAATCTTTGCCATTCTGAAGCTTCCCTACAATCACTTTGCATATTATTTTATATATACTGTGATTCTGTACTTGCCAAATATGCTGCAGAAATCTCCCTCCACTGAGTCTGGCTGCAATCATTTTAACTGTGGGCAGCTGAAGCTGCTGCCTGTTCACTTCCTGGATTTACACAGAGGCACACCTCCAGCTCTGCAGCCCTGCAGCTCTCGTTGGCCCTCTTATGATTTGCCCCCCCCCCCCCCCCCCCTCCTGGCAAACTCCCAGGGAGTGAGAGAGAGCTGTGCATGGTGTCAAGAAACAGGAAGGGAGCTGTATAAGGTATTTACTGGCAGAAAAAAAATATTTTACTATCCAAAGTTAAAACAACAAGGGCAGAAGATTTAATAGATGGAAAGATGAAAAAATGACTGAAGAAATACCAAAATACTACTTACAGTATACATTGTAAAACTAATACAAATTATTATCTGACTTTCAGTGTGATTATGTAAAGCTACTTGGATGCAACCTTGATAAGGTTTATATATTCTATGGCAGGGATCCTCAAACTACGGCCCTCCAGCTGTTGTGGAACTACACATCCCATGAGGCATTGTAAAACTCTGACATTCACAGACATGACGAAGCATGATGGGAATTGTAGTTCCTAAACAACTGGAGGGCCGTAGTTTGAAGACCCCTGTTCTATGGGGTCATATTCACACTGGAATAGCACCAAAGTAATACAAGAACCTTTTCCAAAATTGCTTCCTGCTGAGTCACATTGATGTGAATAGACACCATTGAAAACAAATGTATTTTTCCCTTGTCATGAGACATCCCCTAGACCAGTGATGGCGAAACCTTGGCACTCCAGAGGTTTTGGAACTACATTTCCCATGATGCTAAACTACACTACAGAGTGCATGAGCATCATAGGAAATGTAGTTTCAAAACATCTGGGGTGCCAAGGTTCGCCATCACTGCCCTAGACTGTGTTATTGGAGCAGAATGAGCTGGTGCTTGAGGGGACAGGCAGTCTCTATACTATAAGATAAGAACCAGCTATTACCAGCGGTCTGGGGTAGTGCTACATAAACTACAGTGCCTTGCGAAAGTATTCGGCCCCCTTGAACTTTTCAACCTTTTGCCACATTTCAGGCTTCAAACATAAAGATATAAAATTTGAATTTTTTGTGAAGAATCACCAACAAGTGGGACACAATTGTGAAGTGGAACGAAATCTATTGGATTTTTGAAACTTTTTTAACTAATAAAAAAATGAAAAGTGGGGCGTGCAAAATTATTCGCGTTTCACTTTGTAGAGCCACCTTTTGCTGCGATTACAGCTGCAAGTCACTTGGGGTATGTCTCTATCAGTTTTGCACATCGAGAGACTGAAATTCTTGCCCATTCTTCCTTGCAAAACAGCTCGAGCTCAGTGAGGTTGGATGGAGAGCGTTTGTGAACAGCAGTTTTCAGCTCTTTCCACAGATTCTCGATTGGATTCAGGTCTGGACTTTGACTTGGCCATTCTAACACCTGGATACGTTTATTTGTGAACCATTCCTTTGTAGATTTTGCTGTATGTTTGGGATCATTGTCTTGTTGAAAGATAAATCTCCGTCCCAGTTTCAGGTCTTTTGCAGACTCCAACAGGTTTTCATCCAGAATGGTCCTGTATTTGGCTGCATCCATCTTCCCCTCAATTTTAACCATCTTCCCTGTCGCTGCTGAAGAAAAGCAGGCCCAAACCATGATGCTGCCACCACCATGTTTGACAGTGGGGATGGTGTGTTGAGGGTGATGAGCTGTGTTGCTTTTACGCCAAACATATCGTTTTGCATTGTGGCCAAAAAGTTCGATTTTGGTTTCATCAGACCAGAGCACCTTCTTCCACATGTTTGGTGTGTCTCCCAGGTGGCTTGTGGCAAACTTTAGACTTTTTATGGATATCTTTGAGAAATGGCTTTCTTCTTGCCACTCTTCCATAAAGGCCAGATTTGTGCAGTGTACGACTGATTGTTGTCCTATGGACAGACTCTCCCACCTCAGCTGTAGTTCTCTGCAGTTCATCCAGAGTGATCATGGGCCTCTTGGCTGCATCTCTGATCAGTCTTCTCCTTGTCTGAGCTGAAAGTTTAGAGGGACAGCCAGGTCTTGGTAGATTTGCAGTGGTCTGATACTCCTTCCATTTCAAAATGATCGCTTGCACAGTGCTCCTTGGGATGTTTAAAGCTTGGGAAATCTTTTTGTATCCAAATCCGGCTTTAAACTTCTCCACAACAGCATTACGGACCTGCCTGGTGTGTTCCTTGGTCTTCATGATGCTCTCTGCACTTTCAACAGAACCCTGAGACTATCATAGAGCAGGTGCATTTATACAGAGACTTGATTACACACAGGTGGATTCTATTTATCACCATCAGTCATTTAGGACAACATTGGTTCATTCAGAGATCCTCGCTGAACTTCTGGAGTCAGTTTGCTGCACTGAAAGTAAAGGGGCCGAATAATTTTGCACGCACCACTTTTCAGTTTTTTATTTGCTAAAAAAGTTTAAAATATCCAATAGATTTCGTTCCACTTCACAATTGTGTCCCACTTGTTGGTGATTCTTCACAAAAAATTCAAAATTTATATCTTTATGCTTGAAGCCTGAAATGTGGCAAAAGGTTGAAAAGTTCAAGGGGGCCGAATACTTTCGCAAGGCACTGTATATGGCTTTACAAAGAGGCCTTGATATTCTGATGCAATGTGCTCTAGCCTGAAATTGGAGCATTCTGTACTTGATATTCCTCACTTTAAACAATGAGTGTCATGCATGTCAGAGTGCCTCCTTACTTCATTCAAAGGAAATAGCTACGTTTTATACATCTTGTGCTTCCATGTAAGGTCAGGAGACAGGATATTCTATTTTGCTGGAGTTCCCCTCAGTGGGATAGTGTTAGCCCAGAGCCCCTTGTGGAACCTTCTTGATGGAAATCTCTCAGACTATTGTTCCAAGGTTAAGTTAATGCATCCCTACTTTAGGCTCCCCTGGAATAAATTTTGCCCATTATAGGCTCAGTTTCGTAATTCCTAGAATCCTGTATGTATTAAATGGTCAGGCAGGCTATTCTATGGATCAGGCATGAGTTGGGAGGTCTCCTAATCCTTCTGATCCTAATCTCCTAGTACACTAGTTTGTGTTAAAATATTTCCTCCTCTTTGCCTATACTTTTATATAGGTGCTAGGTATCACTTCAGCATTTCCTTTGAAGGGATTAAGGATAACTACCCTTTTTTTCCAGTTTGATTTGGTTCCTCCCTCCATTTAGATTACTGCTGATAGGGCTATTATATCCATGTTTATCTCTTGAGAGATTAAATGTCTATCAGGTACGTTCTTCATTTTATGGACTTCCCTATCCCCGAACTCATGAGTTATGCCGCGTACACACGGTCAGAATTTCCGATGGAAACAGTCCGATGGGAGCTTTTCATCAGATTTTCCGACCTTGTGTATGCCCATCAATCTTTTTCTGTCGGAATTTCCGACGGACTTTGGATTGGATTTTTCAGACGGAAAACCTTTCTATCGGATTTTCCAATCGTGTGTATGCAATTCCGACGCGCAAAATTCTGACGCATGCTCGGAAACAATTCGACGCATGCTTGGAAGTATTAAACTTCCCTTTAATAGTGCTGTCGAACGTGTTTTATGCCGCTGTGTTATTGACCGTCGGAATTTGGTGTGACCGTGTGTAGGCAAGACAGTTTGAGCGAAATTCTGTCGGAATTTCGACGGGACAACCATCAGAGCTTTTTTCGACGAGAATTCCGACCATGTGTACGCAGCATTAAGGGTGCTCCACTTAAGCCTCCAGCTGCTAAAGGGGTTGTAAACCCTTACAGACCACTTTTTGCTACAGGTAGCTACCCAGGATATCTCCTAAACCTTTAGGAGATATCCCCTGTATTTGCTTGTGCCGACGTCATCGGCACATACGCACGGAAGAAAACTGAAGCAATGGCACTTACGTGGCGTTTGCTTCAGTGAGTGTGCCATTACTATAACTATATATGCTATGCATACTAGCTCATTATGCCTTTTGCCTTACAGGTGTAATGCCATGTACACACAACCGGACTTTCCGGCAGAAAGGGGCAGACGGAATCATTCTGTCAGCCATTCCGATTGTGTGTGGGCTTCATCTGACTTTTTCTTGCTAAAATTCTGACGGACCTAGAAATAGAACATGTTTCCAATCTTTCCGCCGGAACCAGTTCCTATCAAGAAGACTGCTCGTCTGTGTGCTGTTCCGACGGACCAAAAACGACGCAAGGGCAGCTATTGGCTACTGGCTATTGAGCTTTCTTTTTCTAGTCCCGTCGTACGTCATTGTGTTCTAAGCGATCGGACTTTGGTGTGATCGTGTGTAGGCAAGTCCGTTTCCGCGGAACTCAGTCAAAGTCCTAAGGAGTTCAGTCCGACGAGAAGTCCGCTCGTGTGTACGTGGCATTAGTTTTTTTTTTCAAAGTGGGTTTACAACCACTTTAAATGGTTAGTCTTTTTGTTTAGACATGAAGTATCTCGCAAAAGTGAGTACACCCCTCACATTTTTGTAGATATTTTATTATATCTTTTCATGTGACAACACTGAAGAAATTAAACGTTGCTACAATGTAGAGTAGTGAGTGTACAGCTTGTATAACAGTGTAAATTTGCTGTCCCCTCAAAATAACTCAACACACAACCATTAATGTCTAAACCGCTGGCAACAAAGGTGAGTACACCCATAGGTGAAAATGTCCAAATTGGGCCCAAATAGACATTTTCCCTCCCCGGTGTCATGTGACTCGTTAGTGTTACAATAATTGGGGAAATCCAACCAAAGAGACCCAAGGTCATTACATGATATCATTTTGCTTTTGTTTTCATGTATTCAATTATGGTAATGTATGCACCATATATTTTATACTAATAATAAATTTCCATTTTCTAACATTTTGTCACTTGATCAGTTGCCCTTAAAGTCCCTGAGTATTTACAAGGTCTCAGGTGTGAATGGGTAGCAGGTGTGTTAAATTTGGTGTTATCGCACTCATTCTCACACCTCATGGCAAATTAACTCTCTGAGGATCTGAAAAAAAGAATTGTTGCTCTACATAAAGATGATCTAGGCTATAAGAAGATTGCCAAGACCCTGAAACTGAGCTGCAGCACAGTGGCCAAGACCATACAGTGGTTTAACAGGACAGGTTCCAATCAGAATAGGCCTCGCCATGGTCAACCAAAGAAGTTGAGTGCATGTGCTCAACGTCATATCCAGAGGTTGTCTTTGGGAAATAGACGTATGAGGGCTGCCAGCATTGCTGCAGAGGTTGAAGGGGTGGGGGGTCAGCCTGTCAGTGCTCAGACCATACTCCGCACACTGCATTAAATTGCTCTGCATGGCTGCCATCCCAGAAAGAAGCCTCTTCTAAAGATGATGCACAAGAAAGCCCGCAAACAGTTTGAAGACAAGCTGACTAAGGACATGGATTACTGGAACCACGTCCTGTGGTCTGATGAGACCAAGATAAACTTATTTGGTTCAGATGGTGTCAAGAGTGTGTGGCAGCAGCCAGGTGAGGAGTACAAAGACAAGTGTGTCTTGCCTACAGTCGAGCATGGTGGTGGGAGTGTCATGGTCTGGGGCTGCATGGGTGCTCCCGGCACTGGGGAGCTACAGTTCATTGGGAGAACCATGAATGCCAACATGTACTGTGACATACTAAAGCAGAGCCTAATTCCCTCACTTTGGAGACTGGGCCACAGGGCAGTATTCCAAAATGATAACGACCCCAAACACACCTCCAAGACGACCACCGCCTTGCTAAAGAAGCTGAGGGTAAAGGTGATGGACTGCCGAAGCATGTCTTCAGACCTAAACCCTATTGAGTATCTGTGGGGCATCCTCAAACGGAAGGTAATGTTCTCATGGAGGAGTGGAAGAGGACTCCAGTGGCAACCTGTGAAGCTCTGGTGAACTCCATGCCCAAGAGGGTGAAGGCAGTGCTGAAAAACAATGGTGGCCACATAAAATATTGACACTTTGGGCCCAATTTGGACATTTTCATTTAGGGGTGTACTCACTTTTGTTGCCAGCGGTTTAGACATTAATGGCTGTGTGTTGAGTTATTTTGAGAGGAAAGAAGATTTACACTGTTATTCAAACTGTACACTCACTTCTTTACATTGTAGGAAAGTGTCATTTCTTCAGTGTTGTCACATAAAAAGATAGAATAAAACATTTACAAAAATGTGAGGGGTGTACTCACTTTTGTGAGATACTGTACTTCATTTATTTATCCTTCTTTTCACTAAAGTCAATTGAATCCACCCACCATAAGAGGATGTAGAGAACCTCTGATGTCATTGAACTGGACTGAGGACATCTTGATAAAGGGTATTTATGACATTTTAAAGCTTTAGGGGTGCTAATGGGGGGTGAGGTGCAAATGGGGGAAGGAGATTGGGAGGGTGGGGGGGGGGGGGGGGTAATGGAGAGGCCCCAAGGTAAAATGAGTGACCTTCCAGACTTTGACACAGTGGCAGTATTCACTATTTACCATGGGCAAACCACTGAAAGATTTAGCCAGTTAAAGAACCACGCAACCTATGGAGTAGATTGCACACCAACCTATATAAGGGAGAGCCCCAGACATTATGAGATTTCTGCTATTCGTGAAGCACACATTGTCTTTCATCATGGTAAATGTCTGTGTTTATATCTTGTGATTCGCCTTATTTCCAGGATCCCTGGAATGTTTCCAGATCATGGAATGCATCATCTGAAGACAGTAAGGAAAGGGTGATAAGTATAGCAGAGCTGTTCCTAGCTGTGGGATTTAGATCAGCGATTGTAATCCAAGACAAGCAATAAATAACTCATGAATAGACAGGTCCCGGCCATTCATAAACTGGAAAAAATGCAGAAGTTCCTTGTAAAACTCTCTGTGATTCTGATCACTGGCTATGTACTGGTACAAAACCTTGCATAACTTTTTGAAACAATAAAAGATAAAAATGAATGCAACTCTATAATTATTAGTAGTGGTGCACCGAAATGAAAATTTTGGTGCTGAATCTGAAAATTCAGGATGCACTTGGCCGAAACTGAAATTGACGTTTTTTAATATATATATATATATATATATATATATATATATATATATATATATATATATATATTATAAATAATTGTATTATATTCGACTTTTTAATTAACATCATGAATTTGAGTGAATATGAATTTATTGTCGGCCATTATCAGCAGCTTTTGAAGCAGTGTTAAAAATCCTACTTGCTGCATTTTTGGTGCATATTTGGCAAAACGCACCTCCCCATTAAAATGCATTAAAAACACAGCAAAAACGCATCAAAAATGCACCCGTATTGCATTTTTAAAGCATTTTTTGCGTCACCTGACCTATGACCCACACCATAAGCAAGGTAAAATCATGGGCGTTTACGGAAGCCATTATCATCTTTTCTTTCGGCCCAACACTAAAAACCCTATTGGTGACTGAAATTTCAGTGCATCTGAATCTCCCTGCAGCCAGCCAGTTCACATCACTTCTGTGAATATTTTACCTAATGATTAGGGTTGAGCGAACCCGAACTGTAAAGACTTTTGGGTGTTCGGGACCCGGACCCGAACCCGAACTATTGGCTGTAAGTTCGGGTTCGGGTCCGGTGTTCGGCGCTGTATTGGCGCCTTTTTAACAGCTGCAGGGCAGCCAATCGACGATCGTTTCACTAGTGTGCCCTTAGAAGCCATCACAGCCATGCCTACTAATGGCATGGCTGTGATTGGCCAGTGCAGCATGTGACCCAGCCTCTATATATAGTCCAGACACACAGCACCCAGCGTCATTCTGCTATAGACAGGTTCCTGTGCTGCTGAGAGGATTTTAGGAGTTAGTGTGATTCAGTCAGTCAGGCAGTCAGCATTCCTTAACTTTGCTTCTAATTAGTTAGATCAGTGAGCGATCTACATAGCTAGAGTAGAGTAGGGAGTTTCTTTATTAAGCAAAAGAAAAAGGCATTATTGAAGAGATTCCTAAATCAATTGTACCCTGGCTGGACAAAATATAAAAGTTTTACCTGCAAGCTCAGTGCACCATTAGGACCAACACTGCATATACTAAGAGATACACCATAGTCTGTGTATTCTGCTATTGGAAAAACATTGCATAAAAATTTAATTTTGCTTTTTTTTTTTTTTTCCCCCCAATAGCATTTTCTGCGTGTTCATACATACACGCTGTAGACACTATCCGTGTATTCTGATATTGGAAAAACATTGCAAAAAAATTTAATTTTGCAGTGTTTTTTTTTTTTCCCAATAGCATTTTCTGCATTTTCATAAACGCTTTACATACTGTCCGTGTATTCTGATATTGGAAAAACATTGCAAAAAAATTAAATTTTGCAGTGTTTTTTTTTCCCCAATAGCATTTTCTGCGTTTTCATAAACGCTTTACATACTCTCTGTGTATTCTGATATTGGAAAAACATTGCAAAAAAATTTAATTTTGCAGTGTTTTTTTTCTTCCCAATAGCATTTTCTGCGTGTTCATAAACGCTTTAGACACTGTACGTGTATTCTGCTATTGACAAAAACACCCATTTAGGGCGAGATCATAAATTTTGAAAATATGAGGAGATCATCAAAAAGGGGACGTGGCCCGGGTCGTGGTGCTGCTGGTGGCGCTCCTGTTGCAGGGAGAGGACGTGGTCGATCTGTGCCAGCTACACGCACTAGTGAAACACCTTCCTCAGGTGCGAGTAGGCGACAGAGCCTGCAGCGGTATTTTGGCGCGCCTAATGAGGCTGTACGAATGTTGAGGCCAGGACAAGTACAGGCGATAGTAGATTGGGTGGGAGACAATGTGAAGGAACCGGAGGCACTGTCAACAGCAACCCAGTCTCCTGATGAAAGTTCAGAGTTGGCACCTGCAGCCGATGTCCATCAGTCTTTCACCTCACCCCCTTGCAAATCAGCCAATCAGTCTGAGCCCCAAATCATGCAGCAGTCTCTTCTGCTTTTTGATGACTTTGTTAGCAGGGTTTCCCAGGGCCATCCACCTAGCCCTGCCCCAGAAGTGGAAGAGATTGTGTGCACCGATGCCCAACCACTTATGTTTCATGATGAGTACATGGGAGGACCATCGCAGCACATCTCGGATGATGACGAAACACAGGTGCCAACTGCTGCTGCTTTCGCCATTGTGCAGACCGACAAGGAGGGCAGGGGTGAAGACTTGGTGGAAGATGATGTGGAGGACGATGAGGTCCTTGACCCCACATGGAATCAACGTCATGCAGGTGACCAGTGTAGTTCGGAGGAAGAGGCGGTGGTCGCACAGAGCCACCAGCACAGCAGAAGAGGGAGCAGGGTGCAAAAGCGGAGCGTCCGTCCCCTAGACAGTACGTCTGCTACTGCCCAACGCAACAAGGGACCGAGCACACTAAAGCCAGGTCCAAGGAGTTCCCTAGCGTGGCAGTTCTTCAGACAATGTGCTGATGACAAGACACGAGTGGTTTGCACGCTGTGCAATCAGAGCTTGAAGCGAGGCATAAACGTTCTCAACCTGAGCACAACCTGCATGACCAGGCATCTAAGTGCAAAGCACGAGATGCAGTGGAGTAGACACCTCAAAAACCAAGAAAGGTCTCTGACTCCTCCTGCTTCCTATTCTGCTGCAGTCTCGGCCTCTTCATCCACCTCTGTAGTGACAGTGACACCTGCCAACCCGCAAACAGAGGATCTGCCAGCAACACTACCACCTGGGTCACCAACCATCTCCACAATGTCCCATGGAAGCGTTCAGCTCTCTATTTCCCAAACACTACAGCGCCTAGAGGCGATTCAGTTCGCAGTTGTAGCGCTATACAAATCATTCATCCATTCATTCACTGGAGCGGAAGAGGAAGTACCCCCCTAGCCACCCGCGATCCCTGGCCCTGAATGCCAGCATTTCAAAATTCCTCACCTTTGAAATGCTGTCATTCCGTCTGGTGGAGACGGAGAGTTTTAAAAGGCTGATGTCATTGGCTGTCCCACAGTACGTCGTGCCCAGCCGCCACTACTTTTCCAGACGAGCTATCCCTTCCCTGCACAACCAAGTGGGGGACAAAATCAGGTGTGCACTGCACAACGCCATCTGTGGCAAGGTCCACCTAACTACGGATGCGTGGACAAGTAAGCACGGTCAGGGACGTTATATCTCCCTAACAGCACACTGGGTAAATGTAGTGGCGGCTGGGCCTGAGGCGGATAGCAGTTTGGCGCATGTCCTTCCACCACCGAGGATTGCAGGGCACTTCAGTTTGCCTCCTGTTGCTAACTCTTCCTACTCCGCCTCCTCATCCTCTACCGCCTCCTCATCCGGTCAGCGTAACACCTTCACCACCAACTTCAGCACAGCCAGGGCTAAACGACAGCAGGCAGTTTTAAAACTTTCCTGTTTGGGGGAAAAAAACCCACACCGCGCAGGAGTTGTGGAGGGACATGGAACAACAGACTGATGAGTGGTTGGTGGCAGTGAGCCTCAAGCCCGGCCTTGTGGTGTGCGATAATGGGCGAAATCTCGTAGCAGCTCTGGGCCTTGCCGGTTTGACGCACATCCCTTGCTTGGCGCATGTGCTGAACTTGGTGGTCCAGAGGTTCCTTAAGAATTACCCTGATATGCCAGAGCTGCTGCAGAATGTGCGGGCCGTCTGTGTGCACTTTCGGCGTTCTCATCCTGCTGCTGCTCGCCTGTCAGCGCTGCAGCGTAACTTCGGCCTTCCCGCTCACCGTCTCATATGTGACGTGCCCACAAGGTCAAACTCCACCTTGCACATGCTTGCCAGACTGTGCGAGCAGCAGCAGGCGATAGTAGAGTTTCAGCTGCAGCACGCACGCGTGAGTCGCTCTGCGGAACAGCACCACTTCACCGCCAATAACTGGGCCTCCATGCGAGACCTGTGTGCCTTGTTGGCTGTTTCGAGTACTCCACCAACATGGCCAGTGCCGATGACGCCGTTCTCAGCGTTACTATCCCAGTTCTATGCCTCCTTGAAAAAACTCTTCAGGCGATGATGGAAGAGGATGTGGCACAGGATGAGGAGGAGGAGGAAGAGGGTTCATTTCCAAGGCTTTCAGGGCAGTCATTTACAAGTGGCTACGAGGGTGGGTTCCTGCACCAACAAGCGCCAGGTACACAATTGTCTGGCAGCAAGGGCACAGTTCTGGAGGATGACGAGGTGGAGGATGAGGAGGAGATGGAGGAGGAGGAACCATGTTCACAGCAGGGTGGCACCCAGACCAGCTCATGTCCATCACTGGTGTGTGGCTGGGGGGATACAGAGGACACAGACGATACACCTCCCACAGAGGACAGCTTTTCCTTGCCTCTGGGCAGCCTGGCACACATGAGCGATTACATGCTGCAGTGTCTCCGCAACGACCGCCGAGTTGCCCACATTTTAACTGGTGCTGATTATTGGGTGGCCACCCTGCTGGATCCCCGTTACAAGGACAACGTGCCGTCCTTAATTACCTCACTGGAGCGTGATTGTAAGATGCGCGAGTACAAGCGCACGCTGGTAGACGCGCTGCTGGTGGCATCCCCACTTGGTGCGGTGGAAGCACAAGGCGAAGGCAGAGGAGGAGGAAGAGGTCGCCAATGCAGCCGGGGCACCGCCAGCACCTCGCAAGGCAGGGTTAGCATAGCCGGAATGTGGAAAAACTTTGTCAGCACGCCACAACAACCAGCACCACCAGCTGAGATGGAACGTCTTAGCAGGAGGCAGCATTTCACCAACATGGTGGAGCAGTATGTGTGCACACGCGTACACATACTGCATGACGGGTCTGCCCCCTTCAACTTCTGGGTCTCCAAATTGGGCACATGGCCTGAGCTTGCCCTTTACGCCTTGGAGGTGCTGGCCTGCCCTGCCGCCAGTGTATTATCTGAACGTGTATTTAGCACGGCAGGGGGCGTTATCACAGACAAGCGCAGCCGCCTGTCCAGAGCCAATGTGGACAAGCTCACGTTCATTAAAATGAACCAGGCATGGATCCCACAGGACTTGGCCGTACCTTGTGCTGAATAGACACATATACCAGTGTTCTGACGAAAACTGTCTTGCTATCGGATAGTGTCCGGCCACTTACTGCGCAGGTGCAGTGCTTGCGCAGTACGGAGGACAAGGAGATTCACAAAATCTCCAAAGATGAACTTCGCCTGCGCAGTGAGTGCAGGTTCAAGCCCGACCATCCAAGTGGACATACGGTAGCACATAGTAACAGGGCCCCTCACGGGCTCGCTTGGCTAGGCTTCAACCTCGGATGATGTGGCTTGAACCTGGAGTCACCGCGCATCGTCTTCGAAGAGTTTCAAAATCCCCTTGTCCTACGTACTGAGCAAGTGCAGTACAGGGCGGACACTATGCGACGGGGGACAGAATTCGACACATCATTCACCACTAACCTTACCCAGCCATTGTTGTATTTTTGAACCAGTGTTGGCTACCTCGTCCTCCTCCACTGCCGCTTCCACCGACACCGCCACATCCACCGCCACCTCAATCTCCTACTCCATTTGAATTTCGTCCTCCTAGGTCAAGATTATAATTTTTTCATGTTTTTTAAGTATTTTATTTTCCCACTATCTTATCCATTAAATTTAATAATTTTTTCCAGAAAGTGCGTATTCTGGGGTATTCCCACCATATGTGCGGCATCGTGCCGTTGAGTTTCTGAGGTTCTTAATGACTTCCTGTACCTCTTCTGCTGAGAATGGGGCCTCCAGCATTTTTATTTTTCTTTATGTTATTTTAAGTTATTTCCTTATCCACATTTGTTTGCAGATCACTTGCCATGCTCTTAACAACATTTTGTTGCCATTTGCAGCCCTCTAGCCCTTTCCATTACCTTTTTACAGCCATTTTAGTGTTCAAAAGTCCGGGTCCCATTGACTTCAATGGGGTTCGGAGTTCAGGGTCAAGTTCGGGTCAAGTTCGGTCCCGAACCCGGACTTTTTTCCGAAGTTCGGGCAAACCCGCCGAACCCGAACATCCAGGTGTCCGCTCAACTCTACTAATGATACCTTGGCTTTGGGTTCACGTTTTGTGTGAGCATGGCAGCCCATTCATTTGAAAATGCTGCTGTGCCTCCAGAAAACTTGGAGAAAAGGTCCCTGCACCTCTTCTGAAAACAATGGCCCACACGGAAATTACAAGTGCAGTGCAGTTCCTAGTGCAGGGAAGCCGCGCTGTTTTTTTTTGCAGTGCGTGGGGATGGCATTAGGATTAATGGTACCCCTAAGCATCCCCTGAGCGGCAGCAGGGTTTTTCTGTGCGGGTGTTTGCGGCTGCAGAAGCAGGTGTGGATATGCAGCTGCAACCAGCTACACAAGTGGGAACCTAGCCTAAATCAGCCAGTGCTGAATAACCCCTGAACATAAAAACACCTAAAATATGGGGACACAACTTATTCCGCCAATGTCCAGAATCTTAAAGCGGAATTCCACCTAAATAATTTATTTTTTTTTTTTAAAGTCAGCAGCTACAGATAATGCAGCTGCTGACTTTTAAAATAAGGACACTTACCTGTCCAGGGTGGTGCCCGCGATATCCTCACCTGAAGCTGACCCGTCTCTCGGCTCCTGGTGGAGGCGACGGTACCTAAAAGCAGTTCCGCTTTTTTAAAGCGGGATTGTACTGAAAAAAAAAAAATTAAAAGCCAGCAGCTACAAATACTGCAGCTGCTGACTTTTAAAAAATGGACACTTACCTGTTCCAGGGTCCAGCGGTGTCGGCAGCAGAGGCCGATCGATCGCTCGGCTCCCTGCTGTAGCCGGCGCCATTCTCGGTGAGGGAATCAGGAAGTGGCTTCACTTCCCGATTCCCTACTGCGCATGCGCGAGTCGCGCGGCGCAATGAGAATCTTCAGCGCCGTCTGCCGGGTCACGTGTGTGTCCCGGCAGACAGCGCGCCGGGACAGGAGGTGACGTAAACTCCCGTGGGAGTTTATGCACGGAAGTGGGTGCAGATACCTGTCTTAGACAGGTATCTGCACCCCCCTCCCCCCTGAAAGGTGCCAAATGTGACACCGGAGGGGGGGAGGGTTCCGAAAAGCGGGAGTTCCACTTTAGGGTGGAATCCCCCTTTAAGTCAGCAGCTACAAATACTGCAGCTGCTGACTTTTAATAATCAGACACTTACCTGTCCCAGGGTCCAGCGACCCTAACAAACTAAATATAAGGACTATAACGGTACCCAATTTTATAAAAAGTATCAAATAATATTTATTTTATGATAAAAATTGCACATGTATGCATATCAAAAAACATACAAAACACACAAAAACTGCGCATAGAACATAACCAAAACAAAATCTAGTACTCCTTGAATACAGGTTCTTCTTGGTGGCTCCTCTCTGGTGGAGAACAGCGAGTTGCTGTAATTTTGAAATTACAGCAACTTACTATGCTCCACCAGAGAGGAGCCACCCAGAACCTGTATTCCACGAGTACTAGATGGTTTTGGTACTAAATATAAAATTGGGTACTGTTCTAGTCCTTATATTTCGTTCGCTCGTAACAGAGTGAAAACCGGGATCTGTGTGCGTAAACACACAAACCCTGCTTCTCTCAGGGGAGTAGAGACAGATCACGATCTCCTACTAAGTAGGAACATCGATCGGTCTCCCCCCAGTCCCACCCCCCCACAGTTAGAACACACCTAGGGAACACATTTAACCCCTTGTTCGCCCCCTAGTGTTATCCCCTTCCCAATGACATTTATACAGTAATCAATGGCTATTTTATTTTTATTTTTTTTATCAATGGCTATTTTTAGCTCTGATCGCTGTATAAATATCACTGGTCCCCAAAAAAGTGTCAAAAGTGTCCACCGCAATATCGCAGTCACGATAAAAAATGCTGATCACTGCCATTACTAGTAAAAAAATTTAATAAAAATGACATAAATCTATCCCCTATTTTGTAGACAGTATAACTTTTGCACAAACCAATCAATATACGTTTATTGCGATTTTTCTTTTACCAAAAATATGTAGAACAATATATATCGGCCTAAACTGAGGAATATTGGTAAAAATTGGTATATTTATTATAGCAAAAAGTACAAAATATTGTGGGTTTATTTTCAAAATTTTCACTCTTTTTTTGTTTATAGCGCAAAAAATAAAAACCGCAGAGGTGATCAAATACCACCACAAAAGGACATCAATTTTGTTTGGGTACAACTTTCCACGACCGCGCAATTGTCAGTTAAAGCAACGCAGTTCCGTATCGCAAAAAATGGCCTGGTCAGGAAGGGGATACATTCTTCCACTGCTGAACTGGTTAATGAGATCACGCTCAGGCAGATCTACTTTTATCAAAGACAGATCTCAGCTACACATTCATTCATGGAGATGAACTCCTCTGTCATTCCCTACTGCTAACTGAAACCAAAACTCAGTCCATTGTTCTGTTCAACAGCACAGCTTGTCAGATATACAGGGGGTCCCTGACTTACGAACGCCCGACCTACGAACATCCCCTACTTACGAACCGGGCGCTGCGGGGACCCTCCGCCATTTTCCGTCGTCCTTCGGCCGTTCTGCGCATGCGCGGCCAGACGAAGCCTCGGAAAATGACGGCAAACATCGGAAATGTCCGTAATTTGCCGTGCATGCGCAGAACGACATTCGACGGAACATCGGAAATGTCCGTAATTGTCGGTCTGCGCATGCGCGGCCGACTTACGAACATTTCCGAGTTAAGAACAGGCAAGCAGTCCCTAACGAGTTCATAACTCGGGGACCCCCTGTACTCTATTAAGCGCTTACCTATTTTGACAGCATTCCAGGGATTTTTAGGCTGATAAACAGTACATATCACACCAGTCAATATGGTAATAGCCAATGTTGGACTCTCAAAGAAGGGAAGGACGGAGGACTTTATATCCATGAAAAGAATGTGTAGCTGAGGATTGCCTATGAAAAAAAAAAATAGATCTGTGTGATCTCATTAGAGTGTGAGCTCATTAAACCTTTTGGTAGATTGCTAATACCATCATTATCTATATTGTCCACATGCCCTGTTTTATTTATTTTATATATGATTATTAAAAAAATTCTGGACATTGGTGGGATAAGTTGTGTCCCTACATTTTTGGCGGTTTTACGTGCAGGCTGATTTCGTCATTATTTGTTTTGTGCCCTTGCTTGCCTTGTTTGTAGCCTTGTCAAATACCTCCATTATGTCCCTTTTATTGCTGTGTATGTTAAAGCGGTATTAAACCTCCCCAAAATGTAATATATTGCAGTTTACCAACCCATAAATGTGGTGGCTGCATTACTTTTTTTTTTTTTTGCTTTTTTTCTCTGTCTTTTACCTGTGACCTGACCAGTAACATACATTAGGGTACCCATACTCTGGATAAAGGAGCAATAGAGACACCTCTGGCCAGCGGCATTGTCAGTCTGGAGGGAGGGGAGTGTTAAATGTACTAGCAGATTTAGATACACAAATTGAATCTGAACTCCAAGAAATACTTTATAATCATTTACAACAAAATGTTTTTTTTCCCCTTTTTGGATAAAGGTTTTACATCAGTGGCGGCTCATGGTTTTTTGTTTGGTGGCATCAAAGGGGGCATCAGCGGACATCAGGCTGCGGCGGGCATCGGGTAGCGGCTCCTGTTAATTCTCCTCCTCCTCGCTTCCGCCATGCGTCTCCTCCCCTCCTCCTATGCATCCAATAGGATCACCTGTCCTTTCAGCCAATCGGGTGACGGGTATCAGACCCGCGTCCTGATTGGCTGGGAGGAAGATCAGTGTTGCAACAGTGAATTTTCATTTGATGTTGTAACACATGGGTGGGGTCATAGCGTAATGCTCTGTGCCCTGAGCCCACCCTATTTCGAAGCCTATTACAGCCTCTGGCTATAATCAGGTGCTTAAAAAAAAACACGCCTGTAATTCAGGTGCCCGGCATCCTGAAATGGGCCGGATGCATGAATAGGGGGGTGGCGGCGGCGATGGATAGAGCATGAATAGGGGGTGGCGGCCTGTCAGTGGTGAATAGTTTGTCTCAACCCTCTTACGGCTACATCTGCAGGACAGCTTGTTCTTTTGCAAAATAACAGAATTACTAACAGGATCAACCAGGCAAAAACAAGCAAAATAAGCCTATAAAACAAAACAAATGCAGCCATCACATTGGTGAGCTGCAATACAACCAATGTTTGCTTTGGGTTTAATATTCTCATATTATTATTATGCAAGATTTAAAAAGCGGCAACAGCTTGCACAGCTCTTTTTGATTATAAAGGTACAATTACAATCAGTGGCGGCCCATCCATTAGGGATGCAGCCCCCCTGACAACCAGCAGATGTCTGCTCACGGAGCTGTAAGAACCAAGCGACCAACGGTGTTCGATTGCTCAGTTCTCAGTGTTAGAGGCTCAGAAGACTAAGTTCAGTGCCCAACACGAGAGAGAAGTTCTCTAGTAACAAAATCATCCCCTCCGCGGAGGTGACAACTTTTTCCTCGTTACCCGCTGTTGTGTCAAATCAGCAAAGTCTTTGTGTACCGGAGTGTACACGCTTGCCGGTGTTGTGTCAAAACGGCAAGTGATCGAAATCTCCAATTAATGATGGTTTACAGTAACCAGAAGTGACATAATTGGAGATCTTGATGAATTTACTATTTTGCATTCCATGTAACCATCTTGGGTCAGGCAGAGTCTATTTATGACTCCGGCTCCTGGGTTTGGCACGCATTATGCAAGAGGTTAGTGTATGGACAGGTTCATAGCGACAGGAGAGTTTCCAGAGTAGTAGGGAAAGTGCTGTTACTAGGCTATCACAAAACCTCCCATTTGGAGTGAGGACCGGCCAAGTCGCATTCCCGCCCCTTGCAGCAAAAGCGTATGCATCATTGCAAGATACCGTTCCTCTGCTATGGGTTGTTAGTGGCTCTGGTCAGCTGTGCCTACCCACCAGGCTTAATTGTGCATTGTAGAATTTTCTCAATACACTTTCAATTTACCTCAGCCTCTGTGTATTCTCTGCTGCCGGCTCACCAAGCTGCACCCTACCCACACGCTCCTACACATGTATACCTTTGTCGGAACCTGATGGTGGCACGTGCATCTAATGGCTTCCTTCCCTTCTTTTAGCTTCTGACCTTTATTGTAGGGATGCCTTCCATCAATCACCTCCAAAAGCGCTCATTACCATCCTCCAGTACAGCCATTCTCAACCAGGGTTCAGTGGAACCCTAGTGTTCCTCCAGAGGTGGCTAGGGGTTCCTTAAGGTGTGGCTGATTTACCACCTATTTGATGGTGCCTACATAGTTTTGAGCCAATGCCATTTGGAGGAGCCAGTGGTATGACACCAATGATATTTATAGCTCTCTGTAAGGGGGCCATTCTTACCACCACTGTAAAAAATTGCATTCTTCTCACTGACCACCAAAGTAAGGGGCATTGTTCCCACTGACCCCCAATTAATGGATTTTATCAGGGGTTCCCCGGGACCTGAAAATTACTTTAAGGGTTCCCCTGGGGTAAAATGGTTGAGAAAGGCTGCTCCAGTACATTAGAAGGAGTCCAGTAACCACAAGTGAAACTGTCTATTAGAAACTTTATCAACTGATGTACCAAAGAAAGTATCTACCTTTCCTGCTACCATCCTCCACATCATTTAGCCTGCAATGTGCATTGGTATGATGTCACATATCTGACACGTTAACCACATTGAGTGAGTTTCCAACTACTGCACTTGGCAAGTTGTATCTTGAGTTTGGAGGGATTTCTCTTGAGGACAATACATGGAATGGGATTCTCCATGATAGGCTCTAGTTACATTTGGTTTTCATAGGAAAAAAAAAGACCTATTAGTCATGTTTAAATCTTTCAGGAATTCCACTGTGCACCAGACAACAGTGTTTTACAAGAAATGTTACAGATAGCTAAAGGATTACTGTATATGAATTAACTCTATGAATGCCAGCCAATAGTCACTACATTCTTATGTCTCGAGATGGTCCAGAAGTGACGCCATTACTCTGATGACATCATTTATTTGGGGGTAATGTACACATGGGTTTTTATTCTCTTTGTGTTTAGGAAACATCTGGAATTTAATATTTGAATTTTGATTTGAATTTTAAAAAATTGTGTTCATTGTTTGTACAATCTATTGCTTTGCTTCTGTTCTTGTATACTGAGCAAAGTAGTAAATGTATTGTTAAACATATCTCCAACACGTCACATCTCAAATACATCGCAAATGCAAACTGTTTTGCCTGAAAAGCATTCTGCATTTAAATTGTTTCTGATCCTGGTGCTTATATACCCTAACCCTTTAAAGGAGAAGTACAGTCAAAGCTCGTTTGGCTGTACTTCTCCTATGGATCACAGGAGTTGAAGTTCGTTTTGCACTCCTGTGACACGTTTTCAGCAGAGAGAGGGCTGAAGTCAGCTCTCTGCTGATGTCACAGTCATTCAGGCTCGGGCTTTATCACAACTATAGAGTCAGGATTCGCCCAGATCCCTGGACGGGCACCCAGCTCATCCTCTCAGTGAGCCACTGAGAGCCGGATCCAGCCGCTCCCGCCCCCTCCGCAGCCCAGCGTTCCAGTAAGCGTGGGGGGGGGGGGGGGCAGAGCAGAGAGCCACTGACTGACAGTCAGCAGCTATCTGCTCATGGAGCTGTAAGAACCAAGCGACTGGCAGTGTTCGATTGCATGGTTCTCAGTGTAAAGCCCCATACACACGCTCGGATTATCCGCGGACCAGGTCGGTCGGATCCTGTCCGTCGTACTTTGTCCGATGTTGGTGTTGCGTACACACGGTCGGACTACGTTGTCGGAATATCCGGTCTGCAAGAACGTCGTGACGTAAGTCGTCTTCCACGAGACTACAAAAGGGAAGTTCAGCACCACGTCAGGCACCCGTTGGGCTCCTTCTGCTGATCCCGTGTTTATCGCGAGTTAGTCGAAGTTTGGTGACTTAAGATTCACGCTTCTCAGTTTTCTGACTCAGATCGTTACTGCTCTTCAGTTTGTGCTTGTCGTGCGTATCTGTTTATTAGTGCGTGTAGTCAGTTCGCATTTGTTGGTCATTGCGGCCTATATCTTGATATAGGACGCTTTGATTTGCACTGCTTATTGTCTGCTCGTTTCTGGTATTCATTTCGTTCTTTCAGGCCTTGCTGTTTATCGGTGCTTTCTGTTTGTCCGTTCTGACCAGCCGACCTTTTGTGACCTTGTGAGCGATGTTTCCCGTGCGTACTCGTCGCCGAGTTCGTGCTGTACGCGGAATTGGTGTCGGGCTTTTAGCTTTGACCCAAGACCCGTCCATGAACAGAGTGACGAGGAGTATGTGGACCAAGAATTGGTTGCTTCAGCGTGACCAATTCTCGCACATGCCTTTGCTTCGTGAGATCCGGGAGAATAATCCTGATGATTTCAGGAACTTTCTCCGGATGACGGACCCCGATTTTCACCGTCTTTTGGCTTTGCTGACCCCCTTTATCAGCCGGCAGGATACCTGCATGAGACAAGCCATTACTCCGGAGCAGAGGCTTGTTGCTACGTTGAGGTACTTGGCGACAGGGAGAAGTCTTCAGGATTTGAAGTTCTCTTCAGGTATCTCTCCCCAGGCCCTGGGAATCATTATTCCAGAGACCTGTTCTGCCATCATCGAGGTCCTGCAGGAGGACTATATTAAGGTAACATTTCTACTTTACTATTCCATTCTATGTATGCTCTGTTTGCTAATGTCTTGTATTTTTGACCTCCTTCCCTAATTACCATGATTGCAATATGTTCTAATATGCTGTGCCCCTTTTCTCCTTCATGCATTTTTCCCTTCACTTACCTCCCCAGCATGCTCTTCTGCCCCAATAGACACCTATGGCCTAGTCACTTAAGCAATGTCTTTTGTCTGCTGCATAGTATTGTTTGCCCCTAAACACCCCCTAAAATATGCACAAATATTTGCTGTGTAGTTTACTTCATGTAGAGCCCCTTTTTTTTAATTTTTTTGTGGGGGGGGGGGGGCAAACTCATTAGGAACCCCCTCCCCCAACTGCTCTGTCAGATGGTACCAATCCTCTATCTGCTGGCTTTCCCAAGGTCAATACACACTATATACCTACCTCTTTATAGTGGGCATCTTTAGGGATGAATTCTGCAAAGCATGTAGTGCAAGGGGCTGCCTCCATACTTTCCATTTCCTATTTTTTTGTGTTCTTTCCCTCCTATTAGCTTGCTTGGTAATTTCAGAATGTCACAATGTGCTTTCCTTTTTTTTTTGGGGGGGGGGGGGGGGGGGGTTGAAATGTTATTTTATCTTTCCTGTGGGCTGCCAATAGTGTTAAGTAAGGAGGGTCTGGCCAAACTAGCACACATTATTGAGCCATTTGGCAATCAATGAAGTGCAGAGGGTTACCTGTCCAACCCCCCCCCCCCCCAAAACCCTAGTTATTGGCAATGGCCCATCAGAAGTGGGGGGATTGATGGGGGGTGATTAATCTGTGAAGGGGAGCCTCTACTTTTCTGTGCAAATACTTTCCAGCCTCCAATTTTAAACACTGCTCTTGTTCCAAGATGTTGATTGTCTAATCTGCTTGCAATGTTTATGTGCAAAGTGACAAATTTTTTTTTCTTGTTTCACTCCACAGTTCCCTTCCACGCCACAGGAATGGCAGACTGTGGCCTCCCACGTTGGCAGCCGTTGGGACTTTCCTAACTGCAGAGGGGCAATTGATGGGAAACACGTCCGCATCGTCCCACTGCCCAACTCGGGGTCCTACTATTATAATTATAAAGGGTTTAATAGTGTAGTGATGTTGGCGGTGGTGTCGGCGACATATGAATTTATGTATGTGGACGTGGGGATGAACGGCCGGATCTCGGATGGTGGTGCCATTGCGCACACGGAGTTCTACTGGCGTCTCAAAAGTGGCAGTCTGTGCTTGCCACCTCCAGAGGAGAATGCAGAAGGACTCCCCTTCGTCTTTGTCGCAGATGAAGCGTTTGCGTTGACTCCCCATCTGATGAGGCCGTTCCCGATGAGGACCCTCACCCCAGACCAGAGGGTCTTCAACTACAGGCTGTCCAGAGCCCGAAGAGTTGTTGAGAACACTTTTGGCATCCTGGCCAGCCGCTTCCGCCTGTTCTTGACGGCTATTAACTTGGCGGAATACAAACTGAACCACATAGTTCTTGCCTGTTGCATATTGCACAACTTCCTCAAAAGACATAACAGGAACTATGTGGTGCCCGTTGGCCCAGATGTGGAGGGCCCTCCAAATGCTGACCTCACAGCCCTTCAAGTGGCACATCCAGGCTTGCCCCCTCTAATTGCCCGCGCGGTCCGCGAGCAATATATGGAGTACTTTGTGGGTAGGGGGGCCATTGCTCTGCCTGACGATGTGTGAGAGGCATTTTTTATTAAATCTTATTTTTCAACCAACCTATGATTTCTTGTCATTTCCGTATTCTTTTTAGCTTATTTTACCTTGAAATTTTTTCACTTTGCCTTCGACAGTGGGAATGCACTTTCTGGGCAAAAGGAGGTAACAGTCTCTTCTTCCCAAAAAGATTCTTCTCATGTTGTGTGTTTTCTAGCTAATCTTTGGTCTAGAGAAGGTTTGTACTGCATAACTGACACCCAAAATACTCCTTTTCATCACCAGGTCAGACATGTGTGTATTCTCAAAAATGCTGTGCTCCGTGTTTTCGTACAAAGCACTGTGGGTGTCATTTACATAAGTCAAATCCACTATGCTCTACAAGTGCAGTGAAAAAGTGCCCTGGAAAAGAAACTTGCAGTGCAAACTGGACTTGCCTTTAGTAAATAACACCCATTGCCCCCCATATCCTTTACATTTGACATACATAATGCATTGTGTTTTTTAAATAAGGAAGCCACACATTTTGAAAAGTTAAAAAGTTTACTTGGAAAACATTCACAAGTGCGTTTACAATCTTCTTGCCCAAACTGACAACATCTTGGTTATTTACAACATTGTTTACAAACATTCCGCAATTGGTAAAACCAGGCATGGAGCAAAACATAACCTAGGAACTAGGAAACTTCAACTTTGTAAAGTGAAGACAAGATCAGACATGACTATATGTTCAAAGTGTGTTTGATCTTGCCTTCATCACATGGGGGGTCACCCCTGGAAAGTGGAAATTTAGAACATGCACACAATTTGGGTCTCAAAATGGTCATTAGATGGTAAAACACATGCCTAGAAGCTTCAAAAGTGCCATTTTCCATCATGGGGATGAATGGAAGTTTTTTGGGGGTGCAACCCCTTCACCACAACCACTTTCGTAGTTCGTAAAGTGGTTGCACCCCCAAAAAAACATTGTCATTCATCCACCATGATGGGAGCTAGCACATGTGGACACAATGTGTGCATGTTCCAAATTTCACACAGCTCTTAACTTGCAAATGTGTTCAGAAGCAGGCACAAATGTGTGTTAATTACTTGGTGCGTTTTCATATTTTTCCTAAAACATCAATGATGTTCTTCAATTTTTGTTGAACATCATTGATGTTTTGCTTTATGTAATCTAGATCTCTATTGCAGACCATTATCTCCCCGATGAGTACGTGGGCACTCTCTGTGGTAAAGTGCGATTTTTCTTCCACAACATCCACGTCACCTAAAAACCACAAACAAACAAAAATCGGGTGTTGGAAATGAGGCAGCCATACATTGATTAGCTTACCAGTAGCTGTGTTCTCCCACACTCACCTGTTGTGGTGACAAGTTCTCCAAGTTCGATGATCTCTCCTTCCTCCTCTACCTCCTCTGCTTCTGCTCTTTCCCCTTTTTTGGGAGGTGTTGGTTTTGGGGTTTCCTCAGACGGCCCAAGTTTTCGCTCCCCTATGAGAATGTACAAAAGGAAGATTTAGCAACACAATCTATTGAGGGCAGAAATAGGAAATGACAAACATTGCTTGAAAGTGAGGGACAATATTTTTGTTTGGCCAGTTACAAATGCCAACAACATGAATGTAGTCACTTTGTAAAGGTGCTAAACTTACTAGCTTTTTTGGTAGAAGTTTGTCTGATGGAGACCCCCCTCTAGTATCCACTGGAGCACATGTGTGGAAAAGCATAATAAAAAAGGGGTTTGGGTGTCCCAGCACTAGTGCTCTAGAGTCCAGATGGGTAAACAGCTACTGAGTGACCTCTCCTTTACATTGAATAAATTTGGTTTACGTTCTTGATGACATCTCTAGTGAGAACAAACTTCCTTTCAATAAAAACTTCACCAAACCTCGTATTATAAGTGGCCGAACGATCGAGGTTGCGTACGATCGAATGGACACACACACGATCATGACAGTGGCAGAAAGATCGAGGCTGAGTACGATCGAATGCACAGACGAACCTGAAAGTGGCCATTTTGGAATGTACAACTTTGTAAAAATCAAACCACATGGAGCAGTATGCAAGCAAGAAATCAAACACAAAACACAACTACTTACTTTTTTGAAGAATTAGCTTGATCTTTCTGTACTGATCGGCCTCCCTCAGTTTCAGGTCTGACCAGCGTTTCCTCAGTTGCTCCTTGGATCGTTGTACCCCAAAATGATTGTACAGCCTTCTCACAACTTTAGACATGATCTTGGCCTTGCGGACATTGGGGTTGAGGTAAGGCCCATACTTCCCATCATAGTCGCTCCTCTTTAATATGTCCACCATCTCCAACATTTCTCCAAATGACATATTGGAGGCCTTGAATTTCAGGCTCCGGGATCGGGACGTTTCTGCCTCCGGACTTTCCTCGTCCTCCTCCTCGTTGGTGGGATATTTGGGGCGCACCTGCTGTGTCCCCGCCATGTGCTCTCCCCACTGCGCCGTAAAGAGAAGGGGTGGGGAATAGACGAGAAAGATCGTCAGGGGCGGGCGGAGTTTGACGCATGCGCACTGGATATAAAACGTCACACGCCTGTGTCGTAGCCACGATCTGGGAGACGAGGGGAGAGAAAGCTCACGCACGAGACGATCGCTAGAAACGAAGGTACAATTTGACGTTGGTACATAACTAGCCTAGACGGATTCGAACTTGAGGCTTCTTTATGGAGAAGATTAGGAGAGTTTAGCCTGACATAATTTATAGTGTTTTGTGTGGTGTTGTGTCTTGCAGAGATTATGAAGGGATTCAACGACGTGAGTTTTCTCCCCCCTCTTCATTGAGAAATACAGGGAATTTCCCATTTTATGGCAGGCTAAACACCCCCATTACAGCATCAAAGCAAAGAGGCACACAGCCCTGGAGGAACTTGTGGAATTTGTCAAGCCGAGGTTCCCCACGGCAACTGTTGATGATATAAGAAAGAAAATTGGCAGCCTGAGGAGTGCGTATATCAGGGAGCGCAAGAAGGTCCGGAAGTCGTAAGAAACTGCAACTGCAGCAGATCAGGTCTATGCCCCCAAGCTCTGGTACTATCAGAGTCTCCATTTTCTCAAAGACCAGACTGATGTCACGGAGCCACTCTCGACTCCTCCTTCCATGCTTCCTTGCGCGCAGGCCACCCCTGATGAGGCTTCCGAGGAGCAACCTGGGCCTTCCAGTATGGAAGATGTGCAGGAGCCCAGCTTGTGGCAGGTATAGTAGTTTTGTTACCATTTATGTGAATAATGAATGATGTTCACTTAATTCAGGATCCCCAATTGCTTAGATCCTAACGTGTTTGACATATCAACTGACAGTAGTGTTGGAGACAGTTGGGGCAAGAATCTAAACTGCAGGGCTGAGAATTGTATGGTTTTCTATTTGTAAACATTTTGCACCAGTCACTAGATGAGAATTGTGTGTGTTTGATGAACAAATAACTGAAACGATGTTCTTTTTTCATACACAGGAAGACCTCAGCCAGGAGGAGGCTGTGGAATGTGGCAGTCAGGAGGAGGCAGGGGGTTAGTGGCAGCCAAGAGTTGGGTAGTGGCAGCCAACAGGGGGGTAGGCGTAGGAGCCGGACTGTCTCCCAAGTCTCTCCCCTCCGCCTTCCCTACAGAAGGGCGAGAAGGGGGGGTGAGGCGGGAGAGTCAGCGCTCCGGATGATCAGAGAGGCTTCAGCCTCCCTACATGCCACACCCACCGACGAGGAGACCTTTGGCTCCGTGGTTGTCACTAAAATGAAGGGTATGGAGGTGAGGCAACGCAACATGTGTGAGGGGCTCATCCTCCATGTCCTAAATAAGGGGATGGCTGGGGAGATAACTCCCCTCACACATGTTTGCCATAGTTACCATGCTCCTCCTCCTCCTTCTGCCACCCCACCAGCACGACAGCCACAGCATGCAAGGAAGCGTGCAAGGAAGACCTGAGAGTGACGATCCTAGATTCAGTCTGTTCTGAGAGAAGATGGAGCCTCTCGTAGTACCAGAGCCTGGGGACCTAGATGGCATCTGCTGCAGTTCCGGATGCTTTGGACTTCAGGACCAGATTGCACTCCCCTTAACCACTTTCCGACCGGCGCACGACGATGTACGTCCCTTTTTTGAAGAGGGATATCTCGGTAACGGCAGCAGCTGCTGCCACAACCGAGGTATCCATCTCTTCAGGCGCCGGTCGGCTGTCCGATAATGGTGGTCATCGCGGCGGATTCGCCGCGAGATCACCGTTATCGGCGGCGGGAGAGGTGCCCCCCTCCCGCCGCTCTCCCACGCCTTCAGCCGCTTACCGGAACCGTCGGCATCGGCGGAGGCGATCGGGTCCGTTCCCCTCCTGTGTCTAGAGATGAGTGACGCTAAGATGGCCGCCACTCATCTCTATACCATAGGAGGGCGGAAGCGACGTCAAAAACATCACTTCCGCCCATACCTCTTAAAGAGGAATTTTCAAATGTCATTTTTTTAAATGACATTTTTTTTTTTTTTTTTTTTTCATTGAAGTCCAAATATGAGATCTGAGGACTTTTTGACCCCAGATCTCATATTTAAGAGGACCCTTCATGCTTTTTTCTATTACAAGGAATGTTTACATTCCTTGTAATAGGAATAAAAGTGAGCCAATTAATTTTTTTTTTTAAAAACAGTGTAAAAATAAATAAAATCAAGAAAAATAAATAAGAAAAACAAAACATATTTTTTTTTTAAAGCACCCCGTCCCGACGAGCTCGTGCGCAGAAGCGAACGCATACGTGAGTAGCGCCCGCATATGAAAACGGTGGTCAAACCACACATGTGAGGTATCGCCGCGATCGGTAGAGCGAGAGCAATAATTATAGCCGTAGACCTCCTCTGTAACGCAAATATGCAACCTGTAGAATTTTTTAAACGTCGCCTATGGAGATTTTTGAGGGTAAAAGTTTGATGCCATTCCACGAGCGGGCGCAATTTTGAAGCGTGACATGTTAGGTATCAATTTACTCGGCGTAACATTATCTTTCACAATATATAAAAAAATTGGACTAACTTTACTGTTGTCTTATTTTATTATTCAAAAAAGTGAATTTTTTCCAAAAAAAGTGCGCTTGCAAGACCGCTGCGCAAATACGGTGTGAAAAAAAGTATTGCAACGACCGCCATTTTATTCTCTAGGGTGTTAGAAAAAAAACAATATATAATGTTTGGGGGTTCTAAGTTTTTTTCTAGCAAAAAAAACTGTTTTAAACATGTAAACACCTAAAATCCAAAACGAGGCTGGTCTTAAAGTGGTTAATATACGTACTCCTCAGGCCCCCAATTTTCTACGCTTGAAAATTGATGGTTGCCGTGGGGGGTCCAAGGCTTTACAAATTCCACAAGTTTCACCATGGCTGCGTTCCTCTTTGGTTTGTTGCTGAGACCTAAATAAAGTTTTTTTTGATTTGAAATAATCATTGCCTATTGTGTTTTACTTTTCTACAATGACAGTTTTTCTTTGAGTAGGCAGGTACATTTCACTAATCATAAAGTATAATTAACAAGGTGCACCAACAACAAACAAACTCCTAGTAAATTTAAGCAACAAATACAAATGTTAATAATGTGGTTTTGCTAAGTTGAGACACACAACCCACCTCCAAAAAAAAAAACATCTCCTTCAAATATGTATTCACAAAAATAAAAAATAAAAAAAGACAAATCATGCTAAAAATATAACAAAGATTCTTTTACGATCTGAGTAAAAATAAACATGTAGTGTATAAATCCTGAAAAGTAATAAAGAACTAAGTTTGTGAAAAGTGCGGGTGAATAGGAGCAGCTAAAACATGTCATTCTTGTTGCATTGTAAAGAAAAAGAGAATGCGCTGCATTAAAGAAATTTTAACATTGCAGCGTGACGAATGTGCTGTGTCGATTAGGAAAGGTAGTTTTACCTGACCGAGCGCTTCCGTCACAGAATTTCTTCTGAGCATGCGTAGCACTTTGTCCGTCGGACAACGGTACACACGATCGGATTTGGTGTGATCGGACCGTGTTGTCGGAAAATCTATCCAGCAGGAGATAGGACTTTGTCCGTCGGACAATCCGACGTACACTGTCCGATGGTGCATACACACGGTCTGATTTTTCAACAACATTGTCCGATCGGACAGAATCCATGCGAAAATCCGACCGTGTGTATGGGGCTTTAGAGTCACCGGGGGACAGATGCAGCCAGTGGCAAAGCTAGACATTATTTTACTCGGAGCAAAGACTCAGTTTGGCGCTCGACTTGAGAGAGAAGTTCTCCATCCATACATCGCCAACCCCCTGCTCAGAGAGAGAAGCTCAAGTGTAATAAATAAATAAGCCATATGAAGGTAATAATAATATCTATATAATTCATTTTAAAGTTTTGATGTATGTAGGTTAGTGTATGGGCACTGCATACACGAGTTCACTGTACATAGGTTGTATTTATGTGCTATTATGTATTAAGTGTGTTAAATGTTTTTTGTAGGTGCACTGTGCATGTAGTGTGTTAGTTATGTACACAGGGTATATAGGGCTCCTTGTGAATTCAACTCGGGCCAGTGAGTAGATGTGCAGGGGTATCAGTGGATGTACAGGCAGGGCCAGATTAAGAACATCATGGGCCTGGTGCTGAGGATTTTGGTGGGGCCTTTTATAAACAACAAATAAATAAAAATGCAAACAATTTTTTTTTAATAACAAATTAAATTAAAGAGAGAGAGAGGGAGGATGAGAGAGAGAGAGAGAGAGAGAGAGAGAGAGAGAGAGAAAGGGGATGGAAGAGGTGTGAGGGGTAAGGGAGGGAGGATGAGAGAGAAAGAGGATGAGCATGCGTGGGAATGACATCAACGCAGCCCGGCCAAGGGAAGTGACCGAAGGCACAGAACCCGGAAGGAAGATCGGGTGAAGATGGAAGTGCCCCACCGGATTGATCACAGCACAGCACTGGAGGGCTCAGTCTGACAATTTAAGTGTACCCTAATGTGCTAATTAGCTGTGCATACTTGTACATTATGGCATAACCTACCTCAGGGCCTCTAAATAGTAGTAATGTTAGAAAGGTTTACTACCGCTTTAATATCACAGGAGCCTCTCATGGGGCCCCCTATTGACCCTGTGGCCCTTGGGCAGTGCCTAAGTGCATAGTTGTCAACATTTCAAAAATATTTTCAGGGACACTTTTTTTACAAGTGCTATATTTAGAGTAGCTGACATCCCCTGTTCCTCTATACATCACAATAGTAATTACACAATTAAATACGTACTAATAATGGGACAGAACAAATAGGAGGACTGAGATTTCCTTTAGTTGAACTAACAAAAGTGTGCCCATTCTAGAGCTGGTAACATTGAGGATATTCAGTATAATTTTAAAGAACTATTTTTGTGGGTAAGAGGCATAGGGGAGGAGTATGGATGGTATAAATGTGGGAAGTATGTGCAGGTGAGGGAGAGGAATGTGGAGGGTCTAACGGTGGGCACTATGAACATGAGAGGAGTGCAGAGGGTATGGCAGAAGGCACTATGTACAGCAGAGGAGTGTGAAGGGTATGACAGTGGGCAGTATGTACAGGAGAGGAGTGTGGGGGGTATGACAGAGGGTAGTTTGTACCGGAGAGGAGTGTGGAGGGTATGACAGTGGGCAGTATGTACAGGAGAGGAGTGTGAAGGGTATAACAGTGGGCAGTATGTACAGGAGAGGAGTATGGGGGGTATGACAGAGGGTAGTATGTACCGGGCAGGAGAGGAGTGCGGAGGGTATGGCAGTGGGCAGTATGCACAGCAGAGGAGTGTAGATGGTATGACAGTGGGCACTATGTATAAGAGAAGAGTGGGGAGGGTATGACAGTGAGCAATATATACAGGAGAGGAGTGTGGAGGGTATGACAGTGGGCACTATGTACAGGAGAGAAGTGTGGAGAGTAGGACAGTAAGCAGTAATTACAGGAGAGGATGACAGTAGGCACTATGTACAGCAGAGGAGTGTGAAGGGTATGACAGTGGGCAGTATGTACAGGAGAGGAGGATGAAGTAATCTGGGAAGGAAAAATGTAAAGGTTTGTGGAAGGATGTAGTGGTTAAGCGGGCCATACATGGATTGAAATTACACCAATTAAGCAGAGACCAGCCATAGTCGATCTATGTATGGGCTACCTGGTTTTACACACGTTAACCTATTAACCGACTTGAGTACAACCAGCCTGTCAGGTTTTCCCCAAAACAATCAGTGCTGCCAGCTATAGTTAGCAACACTAATCATTGTATTCACTGGCAGAACACAATAACACTGCAGGAGTGATTCCCCCATTCACAGGTCAGCAGGTGAGAGGGTGTGTGGGGACAGGCTGGGGAGAGATACTAGTCAGTCCCTGGGAAGGCACTGGCTAGTATCAGAGCCAGATACACACAGGTTACATACACCACGAGAGCGATAATTCTAGCACTAGACCTCCTCTGTAACTCTAAACATGTAACCTGTAAAAAAAATTTAAAACACACAAAAAAAATCGTGCTAAATTTATTTTATTTTTTTTATGAATGAAACAGTTTCTTTCCAAAAAAAAAAGTTTGAAAATTGCTGCGCATATATTGTATAACATAAAAAGTTGCAAAGACCACCATTTCATTCCATAGGGTGTCTGCTAAAACAATATATATAATGCTTGAGGGTTCTGAGTAATTTTCTAGCAAAAAAAAAAAATATGATTTTTACATGTAGGAGAGAAGTGTCAGAATGGGCCTGGGTGGCGAGGGGTTAATTATCATAAGTAATATACAAATAATTATTATAAGCCCTGTGAGCTCATCCTCTCAGTCAGCTGCAGAGTGTGCCGGCCGCTCTGTATGTAGCTTCTGACAGGCTGCGCAAGGAGCCCCGTATCTCCGGAACCATAGATGATAGCAGCCCCATATTTTAACCAGTGCTGGGGTGGGTCTTTAGCTACCTACCCCCCAAATGTGGGGTCTCTGTGACTCCTGACCGCTGAGCTACAACCCTCAAAGTCGATCTTTTTTTTTTTTTTTTTTATATAATTTTTTTTTTTTTTTGGGCAAATGGGCCTATCTTGAGAAAGGGGCCTGGAGCTGCAGCTCCAATAGCCCCTATGTTAATCCGGCCCTGTGTACAGGGGGCATCAGGGGGTTAGGAGTAAATGAGGCAGAGTTCAGGGGTCAGTATTAAGTGGTGCAGAGTTCAGGGGGTTAGGAGTAAGTGGGGCAGAGTTCAGGGGTCAGGAGTAAGTGAGGCAGAGTTTGGGGGGTCAGGAGTGAGGGAGAGTTCGGGGGGTCAGGAGTAAGTGAGGCAGAGTTTAGGGAGTCAGGAGTAAGTGGTGCAGAGTTCAGGGGGTTAGGAGTAAGTGAGGCAGAGATCAGGTGGTCAGAAGTAAGTGAGGCAAAGCTCAGGGGGTTAGCAGTGAGTGAGGCAAAGATCAGGGGGTCAGGAGTGAGTAAGGCAGAGTTCAGGGGGTCAGGAGTAAGCGAGGCAGAGTTTGCGGTGCAGAGTTCAGGGGGGGTCAAGAGTAAGTGAAGCAGATTTCAGAGGGTCAGAAGTAAGCGGTGCAGAGTTTAGGGCGTCGGGAGTAAGTGGTGCAGAGTTCGGGGGGTCGGGAGTAAGTGGTGCAGAGTTCAGGGAGTCAGGAGTGAGAAAGGCAGAGTTCAGGGGTTATAACTAAGTGGTGCAGAGTTCGGGGGGTCAGGAGTAGTGGTGCAGAGTTTGGGGGGTCAGGAGTAGTGGTGCAGAGTTTGGTGGGTCAGGAGTGAGTGGTGCAGAGTTTGGTGGGTCAGGAGTAAGTGGTGCAGAGTTTGGGGGTCAGGAGTAAGTGGTGCAGTGTTCAGGGGGTCAGGAGTAAGTGGTGCAGAGTTTGGTGGGTCAGGAGTAAGTGGTGCAGAGTTTGGGGGATCAGGAGTAAGTGGTGCAGAGTTTGATGGGTCAGGAGTGAGTGGTGCAGAGTTTGGGGGGTCAGGAGTAAATAGTGCAGAGTTCAGGGGGTCAGGAGTATATGGTGCAGTGTTTGGTGGGTCAGGAGTAAGTGGTGCAGAGTTTGATGGGTCAGGAGTAAGCGGTGCAGAGTTCAGGGGGTCAGGAGTGAGTGAGGCAAAGATGAGGGGTCATCAAAAATTCTTTTACCCCCTCCCCACCTCTGCCAGTATAAATCCTCCACCCCTTCTTCTAGCAATCCTCTTACACCCCCCCCCAAAAAAAAAACACACGCACATGCCTGGTTCCTGCCCTCCCCACATAATTACCCCCCCCCCCCTTTTGTACTAATTTCACCATAAAGCCTGTGTTCCTTCTCTATAACTGCATACTCTGCACCCTGGACATTCTTCTTTACCTCCATCCTCCCCCTTTCCATACACAGACTTCAGACGGCTCGATAGCGCGAAGGGATGTGTTCTAATTCCTAGGCTCCTCCTTGTATTCTGTATCAGAAGAGCCATGGAGGAGCTTCGGGGAAGCTTCCCTGGTGAGACAGTCCGGAAGAGATTGTGCAGGAGCCGCGGGCAGGACTTGGATCCCAGCGCTAGTGATGCTACTGGCGCCCCTCCCCCCTTCACTTTACTGCAGCTGTGTTCCGTCCCGGTGTTCTGTCAAAATGTGTCCGGCTATCATATAGTGTCCGGGGTGTACTGCGCAGGCGCAGAGCTTGCGCAGTAGGGAGGACAAAGGCATTCGGACATTTTTGGAAGATGAACGGCGCCTGCGCCGTGAGTCGGGGTGCAAGCCCCACCATGCAAGTGGACATAGGGGTACACAAAGTTAGAGGGCCCCTCGCGGGCTCGCTTTGCTCGCCACGCTTTGCTCGCCACGCTTCGGAGCACGGCCTCTCTGTGCTCGGCTTTTTTAATTCAAACTCTATGTCCACTTGGATGGTAGGGCTTGAACCTGGACTCACGGCGCAGGCGCTGTTCATCTTCGGCTATTTTCGGAATGTGCTTGTCCTATGTACTGCGCATGCGCAGTACAGAGCGGACAGTATGTGATGGGGGACACAATCCGACACATTTTGGCAGAACACCGGCTCTGAAAGGAGGAGTTCAGCGGGCTGGGCCAGAGTGGAGGCGGGAGGAGGGGGCGGACACAACTGAAATCTAGGTCCAGCTAGTGGTGTGTGAGTTTGGATGGCTTAGTGTGAATGCAGCTCAGTCTGTGTGCATACAGTAATTTGGCTTCGGTGCCCTCCAGTTGGCGCCTGGGGCATAATTCCCCCCTGCTCCCCCCCCCCCCCAGTTTTGGCCCTGGATGCAGCATCGGAGCGGTGCTTTGTCCGCCTGTTCTTTCTGCACTTTCTGCTATTTAGCATCGATGGAGGATCTAAAGTTTTCCCTCATTCAGCCTGTGGGCCAGAACAAGAGAGATCTAAAAGTATATTGGCAGCTGAAGCTAGATACACACTATACAATTTTCTGTAGATTTTTTCCTTCAGATCAAACCTTTAAATTTGTATGCAATCAGGCAGGCCCTTGCACTACATGGTCTTGGTAAATCTAAAGGAAATCAAACAACAAAAGTTGTATAGTGTCTATGGGATCTTAGGCATATAGGTTAAAATGAAAGTAGATCTAAACCCACTCTCTAAAATATTATATAAGCTTTAAAGTATAAGGGCACTTTGAGAGAATGTGCATTTATCCTGTTTGCGCCATTAAGTTGACCTAACAGATCCCACCACCCCAGAGTTACATCGATCTGATAGCTATGTCCTTTCAGACAGGAAGCTGTGGTTCGGCCCTGCCCCCTCTCTCTCCTGATTGGCTAACTGAGTTTGAATGACATCAATGGGAGCCAATGGCACTGCTGCTGTGTCTCAGCCAATCAGAAGAAAGAGTCCCTGATGGCCGAGGCACTCATGAACATCGCTGGATAGAGAGGGGACTCAGGTACCGGTAAGTATTGGGAAGGCTAAAGGGAGCTGCTGCACAGAAAAGGAGTTTTTATCTTAATGCCTAGAATGCATTAACATAAAAAACCTTCTGCCTTTACAATCACTTTAATTAAATACAACAAGATATTGCTGTGTAGAAGCTGAGTCATTTGTCAGAATCTTCTGAGCTGCTTCTGCACATGTGCAGTGCATTCTCCAGTTGATCCTTTGGAGTGTTCGTATTTCTCCCACTGACACCAACAATGGGGCACTATTCTTCCCCCTAATACCAAATGTGGTGATGTTTACTTCCACTGATGCCAGGAAAATTTCCACTCCCGCCGACCACAGTCCAGCTCCCGTAAAATCTTAAGGACAGTAAACTGGCCCTTTGTAGAAAGTTTGGAGACCCCTGGCCTAGTACATACTACGGATGACCGATCGTCTGATTTTCTACAAATGTGTGTATTATGATGTAAACCAAAATGATATTAACTTGTATGAAAATTCTCAAATGACAAAGGCAAACATACGTACTAGGGTCTTCTGGGTTGTTCTTTTCTTCTGATCATGCGCGGTATTTTCTATTCGATTATTTCTGTACGATGACTGTACACATTTAGGAAAAATCAGACCTTGTTCGTGTACAAGAATTTTTTTCTAGCTTGCACCTTCGATTTTTGTTGTCCGAACAGTTGGCTGTCGAAAGCACTATACGATCAGATAATCGACTGATCCGTTATCCTATGGAAATTTTTGTCTATTGTTCTTATCGTGTGTACAGGCCTTAGGGCTATGAGAGAGAGTTCAATGGATTGGGCACAGGCGTGTATAAGACTTTCAAGGAAGGCTGGGGGCAGGGGGAATTACATCATAGGGGTAGCAGAACCAAAGGTTGTTTTTCAACTTTTTAAATCTGAAGTTTTCATTCAAATAACACGTGGTAATCCTGCCATTTAGGCCACAAGTGGTGAAGCTGACGCACATCGCCCAAGCATGGTTTAACAGGTAAGCTAATTCAGCGTAATGATGTGCTGAAGCACGTTCATACCCACAGGAAATGACTAAAATAGGCTACAAAGAGAACAGAAGCAATGGTATGCAAAAAAAAGAAAATATGAAGAACAGTATTTTATAGACAAAAAATGGCAATAGTCTATAATATGCAGTGGTTTATAAAATTAAATGTCTTCCAGTAAAGGTTGGGAGCTACTTTAAACCTAAGCTCAGAGTAAATAATAACTGTACTTTTTAGTACAGTTCTGGTCTTTATCCAACTCCAGGCAGGAAAAAAATGATCCCTTGCAGTGGGGCTGTGTCCACATTGCAAGGGTTAAGGGTTAAAATTTAATTAAAGTTTGATTTTATTTTTTGCAAGTAGCTGGTCTTACGAAGGATAAAGTAAGTATATCTCGTTTTATTGTTTCCCTAGACATGAATGAGCAATTAACCCTTGCAGTGGGGGCAAAGCCCCACTGCAAGGAATAACTCTTTAGTTGCTCAGAGTTGGGCTTTAAGTAGCTACTGAAAATTTCAAAAGCTCCCTTTACCTATCCTGGACCTGTTGTTTTGCCAAAACAATTGCCCCTTATCAGCCTCATTATTTTACTTATTAGGCCCCATGCACACGAGACGCAGATGCAAACTCTGCTGAACGCGCGTTTTAAAAAGCAGAAACCTGCGTTTAAAAACGCGCGTTCTGCTGTGTTTTCATGCCGCGTTTAGACGCGTTTAGTTGCGTTTAGACGCGTTTGCGTCTATAAGCATTTGTAAAGATAACATCATATAGACCCTCCTCAAGCTCAGAAGGCATGTATTATTAACTATTTCTGCCATTTTGATCAGAGTGAGCAGCAGCAGCAGAGAGAGAAGTTGTACTCTTGCATTTGCCTCTCTTTCTGTGTGTTTTTTTTTTTAAATGGATCCCATATTGAATATATGTCAGGAAATGCTCCTGATGTTGCTCTTGATGCGGCAGCAATGTCGTCGCAAATTTGCATGAGAGGTCCAGAATCAGAGCTTGTCGATATTGGACCCATCCGTTGATGGCACAGCGAATGTCCGTTGGATATTTCACAAACATGTATGCATCAGTGAGTATATATGCTCTATGAACTCTAAACTAATTACGACATTTTAAACCAATTTTTCTAGTATTTTTTATGGTTTACCATCATATTTCTGAGTTTTCTGCTCCAAAAAATTGGGTTCCTTTAAAAAGGCTTATAAACGCAAACGCGGCTAAACGCAGGTGCCCGCGTTTAGCCGCGTTTAGCTGCGTTTTGCGTCTGAAACGCAGAAAAGCAAAGTGTCTGAACGCATTTTTTTGCTTCTGGAAAAACGAGGTTAAACGCAACTGCATAAAAACGGGAAAAAACTAGACTGTGTACATGGACACATAGGATAACATTGCATGCGTTCAGGTGCAGTTGAAAAAAGTGTCCAACTGCCTCTGAACGCGCGTTTAACAGCGTCTCGTGTGCATGAGGCCTTATGGGAAGAAAAAAACAGACAGTGGAAAAAAGGTAAATAAAAATTGAATGCAACTGTAAACATGAATAAACTTATTTATACTAATACACCCTCCAAAAAATAAAAATAAATTAGAATTAACGTTATCAATGATCAAGACTGAGGGTTCCCAGTTCTGTGAAATCAGCAATCGTATAGTCAAATCACCTTTTCCAAAATCATTGTTTGTGGAATACTAGTAATTTAATTACATTTTTTCAACCAGTTATTTTTTTTGTCGTTGTTTATTTGTGTATTTCATTAGCAAAGTTTGTGCTCTAAAAAATATCACTTCCGATTGCCAAAGATATGTATTGTGTGTGCGGATAGCCTTACTTTATTGTAGTCGTCATAATATACAGAAAAAATAACATGACGGTTTCCTCCTAAGTATTATGTAATTAGAAGCCAGACGTTTGATCTCCAACACACTATGACTCTGGACAGCTTTATGAGCTTGCTTTGGCTCTGTGCTGCTTGCATTGACTCTGGGATTGCAGTCTTCTGGGCTTGCTATGGCTCTTGGCTGCTTGCACTATCTCTGGATTTTCAGTGGCTCTGGGCTTGCTATGGCTTTGAGATGATTTAATTAAGTCTGGAACTACAGTGACTCTGGGCTGTTTGCATTGACTCTGGACTTGCAGAGGCTCCTGAGCTTGGAGTGGCTCTAGGTGTTCTATGGCTCCTGAGCTTGGAGTGGCTCTAGGTGTACTATGGCTCCTGAGCTTGGTGTGGCTTTAGGTGTGCTATGGCTCCTGAGCTTGAAGCAGCTCTAGGTGTGCTATGGCTCCTGAGCTTGGAGTGGCTCTAGGTGTGCTATGGCTCCTGAGCTTGGAGTGGCTCTAGGTGTGCTATGGCTCCTGAGCTTGGAGCGGCTCTAGGTGTGCTATGGCTCCTGAGCTTGGTGTGGCTTTAGGTGTGCTATGGCTCCTGAGCTTGAAGTGGCTCTAGGTGTGCTATGGCTCCTGAGCTTGGAGTGGCTCTAGGTGTGCTATGGCTCCTGAGCTTGGAGTGGCTCTAGGTTTTTTATGGCTCCTGAGCTTGGAGTGGCTCTAGGTGTGCTATGGCTCCCGAGCTTGGAGTGGCTCTAGGTGTGCTATGGCTCCTGAGCTTGGAGTGGCTCTAGGTGTGCTATGGCTCCTGAGCTTGGAGTGGCTCAAGGTGTGCTATGACTCCTGAGCTTGGAGTGGCTCTAGGTGTGCTATGGCTCCTGAGCTTGGAGTGGCTCTAGGTGTGCTATGGCTCCTGAGCTTGGAGTGGCTCTAGGTGTGCTATGGCTCCTGAGCTTGGAGCAGCTCTAGGTGTGCTATGGCTCCTGAGCTTGGTGTGGCTTTAGGTGTGCTATGGCTCCTGAGCTTGAAGTGGCTCTAGGTTTGCTATGGCTCCTGAGCTTGCAGTTTCTCTAGGTGTGTTATGGCTCCTGAGCTTGGAGTGGCTCTAGGTTTTATGGCTCCTGAGCTGCTTACTGTAAATCTGGGCTTACTGTGGCTCTGACTGCTTGCAGAAGCTATGGGGTTGCTATGGCTCCACGCTTATACTGGCTGTGGGCCTGCTATGGCTCTGAGATGATTGCATTGAATCTGAGATTACAGTTGCTCTAGGCTGCTTGCATTAACTATGGGCTTGTTATGGCTGAGCTGCTTGCTGTGAATCTGGGCTTGCAATTCAGGGCTGGCGCCAGCATAAGGCTGCTTGGGCAGCTGCCTTAGGACACTGGGATGGTAAGGTGATGTAAAAATCTGCTGTAAATCTGGAATTACCATGGTTCTGAGCTGCTTGCTGTAAATCTGAAATGACCATGGTTCTGAGCTGATTGCTGTAAATCTGGACTTCCTGTGGCTCTGAGCTGCTTGCTGTAAATCTGGAATTACCATGGTTCTGAGCTGATTGCTGTAAATCTGGACTTCCTGTGGCTCTGAGCTGCTTGCTGTAAATATGAGCTTTCTGTGGCTCTGAGCTGCTTGTAGTGGCTATGTGTTTGCTATGGCTCTGAGCTGCTTGTTGTAAAACTGGACTTTCTGTGGCTCTGGGCTTCTTTTAGTGGCTCAGTGCTTTTTATGTCTCTAATCAGCTTTCTGTAAAGATGAGCTTGCTTTGAGCTTCCATTGGCTATGGGCTTGCTATGACTCTAAACTATTTGCTGTAAATCTGGAATTACCATGGTTATGAGCTGCTTGCTGTAAATCTGGACTTGTTATGGCTTTGGGCTTGCTATTGGTTTGGGCTTGTTATAGCTCTGAGCTGCTTGCTGTAAATCTGGAATTGCCATGGTTCTGAGCTGCTTGCTGTAAATCTGGGTTTATGGCTTTGGGCTTGCTATAGCTCTGAGCTGCTTACTGTGAATCTGGGCTTGTTATGGCTCTCTGAACTTGCTCTGAGCTTCCAGTGGTTTTGGGCTTGCTATGACTGAGCTGTTTGCTGTAAATCTGGAATTATCATGGTTCTGAGCTGCTTGCTATAAATCTGAAATTATCATGGTTCTGAGCTGCTTGCTATAAATCTGGAATTATCATGGTTCTGAGCTGCTTGCTGTAAATCTGGAATTACCATGGTTCTGAGCTGCTTGCTGTAAATCTGGACTACCTGCGGCTCTGAGCTGCTTGCTGTAAATCTGAGTTTTCTGTGGCTCTGAGCTGCTTTTAGTAGCTCTGTGCTTTTTATGGCTCTAATCCGCTTTCTGTAAAGCTGAGCTTGCTTTTAGCTTCCAGTGGCTATGGGCTTGCTATGACTCTAAACTGTTTGCTGTAAATCTGGAATTGCCATGGCTCTGAGCTGCTTGCTGTAAATCTGGGCTTGCTATGGGTTTGGGCTTGCTATATAACCCTGATATCTTGCTGTAAATCTGTAATTACCATGGTTCTGAGCTGTTTGCTGTAAATCTGGACTTGTTAATGGTTTGGGCTTGCTTTAGCCCTGGTCTGCTTGCTGTAAATCTGGAATTACCATGGTGCTGAGCTGCTTGCTGTAAATCTGGTCTTGTTATGGCTTTGGGCTTGCTATTGGTTTGTGCTTGCTATAGCCATGATCTGCTTGCTGTAAATCTAGAATTACCATGGTTCTGATCTGCTTGCTGTAAATCTGGACTTGTTATGGGTTTGGGCTTGCTATAGCCCTGATCTGCTTGCTGTAAATCTGGACTTGTTATGGGTTTGGGCTTGCTATAGCCCTGATCTGCTTGCTGTAAATCTGGAATTACCATGGTGCTGAGCTGCTTGCTGTAAATCTGGTCTTGTTATGGCTTTGGGCTTGCTATTGGTTTGTGCTTGCTATAGCCATGATCTGCTTGCTGTAAATCTGGAATTGCCATGGTTCTGAGCTGCTTGCTGTAAATCTGGGCTTGTTATGGCTTTGGGCTTTCTATAGCACTGAGCTGCTTGCCTGGATTGCACAGACTCAGGGCTCTGAGTTGCTTGCGGTGGCTTTTTGCTGGCGGAGTCCCTGGGCTTGCGGTGCCTCTGAGCTGCTTGTCCCGGGGATCTCTCAGCATCCCCTGCAGCGCTGGATCGTGGCCACCACTACATGCCCATCCCTCCTCCTCACTGGTGAAGGGGTTAACATTCCTTAGGAGCAGGCATCCCATTTTTTGCCTTGAGGCTGTGCAGAAATTCAGGCTTCTGAGAAAATGAAGGCTGACCTCATCCAATGCTCAGGGGGGCGGGGTTCCCAACTCCACTGCAGGCTGCCATAAACTCCCCCCTCTTTTTTTTTTTCTTTTTTTTTACTTTGCTATTTTACCAATTAAGGCTTTCTCCATCTCGGAGAGAGAGAGGAGAGAGAGATCAAGGGGGTGTCATTCTATTGACAGGGCAATTGTAAGGCATTCCCCCCTGCGCGGAGGAGAGCGAACAGGGAAGCGCACCGACACTGCCAGCAGCGCTCCATCCTCTCTGCTAAAGGTCTACTTTTGGAAGAGGTTCCTGCAAAAGGTAAGCTGATGGTCCTGCACACTGTCCTGATCTCATGTGTCCCTGGCAGGACTATAGAACACCCACACTAAGATCTCCATGCCATGGAACTTATACTATAGAGACTAGTACTATGGAGTGCACCAAGTAGATGCGTATTAACGCACACCGTGCCCCTATGACACCAATGGTGTGTATGTGACCCTCACTACAATCAATGCCATCAAACACCTGGAGGACATTGGTGGGAAATGACTTTAGCTTGGTTGTCAGGTTGCTAAAACAACAAAAGTCTTGTGAAAAGTGACAGGCACGTCCATCCAGCCTGCAGGTTAGCTATGTGAACTGACAGCGATGTGTGCTGAGGGATGACAGCTAACAGCTTGATCGGTGTCAGATGGGTTTGGGGAGCTGTATGTCATTACAGAGCTGTCACTTTACTGTCCCCAGAGACCCGACCTACTGCCTCCCTGGCAGATGATAACTGAGTCCAGTAATCTATCTAATCCTCAAATTGCATGGAATGCTGCCCCCTGGCATCTTTTAGATCTTTGGGGCTAGGTCTTCATAGTGACTGCAGGACATTGTTACATAGTTAGTCAGGTTGAAAAAAGACACACGTCCATAATCCTTTACCAAACCCAGCCTAAAAAGAGACAAATCATGGTTAGATTCTTCATTGCAGTCAGATTACAATTAGTTGGAGATTTTGGTTCTGCATTGACTGCAGGGCATGATCATTTACCAAACACAGTCTCTTAAAGGAGACATATTAGGGTTAGATTGCCCATTGCAGTCAGGTTATAATTAAGTTGTAGATTTGGTTCTACAGTGACCGCAGGACATGATCCTTTTACCAAACTCAGCCTCTTAAAAGGGACATAATAGGGTTAGATTCTCCATTGCAGTCAGGTTATAATTAGTTGGAGGTTTTGTTCTACAGTGACTGCAGGATATGATACTTTAACAAACTCAGCCTCTCAAAAGGCATGTAACAGGGTTAGATTTTCATTTGCAGTCAGGTTATGGTTAGATTTGGTTCATTTGCAAGTTTTACTGTGATACCAGCTCAGTTCAATTCTCAATGAAATGCTAGGATGCCATGTTTACTATACCAGCTCAGTTTACATCTCAGGAGATGCCCTGGAGTTTGGAGTTGCCCTTACACAGAAGCTCAGTTCCCATCCTAAGAGATTCTGGGATTCCATTCTGCTTATGGCAGCTCTTTTCACATCTCAGAGGATCCTGGGATACCATGCCTCACACAGCAGCTCAGTTCACATCCCAAAAGATGCTGGGATGCCATGCCTTATATAGCAGCTCAGTTCACATCTCTGATGATGCTGCAATGCCATGCCTCATGCAGCAGCTCAATTCCCATCCCAAGAGATGCTGAGAGATCATACTTCATAAAGCAGCTCAGTTCACATCCTAAGAGATGTTGGGATACCAAACTTCATATAGCAGCCTCAGTTTATCTCAAGAGATGTTGGGTTGCCTTCATTCATATATCATCTATTTTCATATACCAGGTGATTCTGAGATGTCATGCTTCACATATCAGCTCAGTTCACACCCCAAGAGATAATGGGTTGGCATGTTTCATGCAGCAGCTTATTTCACATTTTAGGGGATGTTGGGATGTCATGTTCTGTAGAGCAGTCTCTAAGAAGATACTTGTTTTATGACACTTGGCACCAGTCTTGTACAAGGTTAGGTTAAGAAATCCAATGTAAAATCCAATGTAAAATTAAAATGCTTAGTCATTAGTCTGATCATCAAGTTACTGGTTGCTATAAACTGGGGTGAAGTTATTCTACTTATTTTTTTTCTTAATTTCTCTAGGCAAGTTATATGACTAAACATCATCGTCTATGGGTAACCGCTACACTTTTTTGTCAGGCTTAAGATGTTGGGTTATATATATTCTGACTAACACAGCATCTTGTGGCTTTTGTCCAACCCCAGGGCTGGGACAAGGGGTGAGCAGGAGGGGCGGCAATGGTTTATTGTAGGGGTAGGGCGTCCTGACCTTCAGGGAAAGGGGGGGGGGGGGCAGTTTGGTAGCTTTGCCCTGGGCACTGGATGACCTTGCCCGGCACTGTTTAACCCCCAAAACTGCTGATGGTGACCATCTCTAGCTCTGGTGGTTTTCATCAGAGAAGATGTGTCTTTCTATCATGCATGATAATGTAGGTAACCATTAATGCTTGTTCTTGTAGTTCCACAGTGACCTGTGAGCCACATGTTGCTTGTCAGTGTTTTAGAGGCATTTATGCTAGAAAAATACAGGTTACCCCACGCTGATGTCATGTTCTGGGGTTTCTATGTTTTCTTGCCTTGTCTGAACTTCGTATGATAGAGAATTTAAAAGTGATAATTATTCAACAACTTGACTTTATTCTCTTCATTGACTGGTAAAATGAGGCAGTCTGGTTCCTATGGGCAATGGCTCTACTTTTGCCCCATTTCCTAAAAATGAACCCTGGTAGTTTTTAACATATCTCATTTGTGAGATCATACATGTTCATCTCTGCACTCAGTCATGGCTTGTGTAGTTAGAAGAAAGCATTGGAGACTCTCCCTACAGCCTTGTGCAGGATTTGGCAAATGTTGCAAGAACCTTAACAATTCCTGATACATGACTCATGATTGCTCAGTATTTGCATTATATTCTTGAATGTAGTCTGTTCATTCACTGTTCTAACACAACAATGTACCACGCTGAGTGCAATCACTGGCTGCTATGTGAAACCTAAGAAAACGCAATAGAATTTGAGCTGTTGTCCATAGAACCTGAACAGGTTCCTGGTTTGGGTTTTCCGAGCACAGGTAACAACAAGCTAAAATATGATTGGATGACGAAGACAAAAGCTCTACTGTTGAAAATAAAAAAGCATGTAGAATTTACAAAAATAAAATAAAAGCGCATAGCACCTATTTTTTAATCTAAGTTATTAATAAGCCTTTGTTCAAAAGTTGGTGTCTTTTTGAACTAAAAGATCTTCTGATCCTAGCACTATTAACAAACACTTGAAAAGATGAAAGGACATTGTCTGCGTTGTGCACAGCAACCAAAAAGCTCCTGCTTAGTAAAAAAGGACAACTGGAATTTGTCTACAGGAAGACACTTTACCTGTAGTATGTTCAAGCAAACCCAACAGTTTATCATTCAAGTAGAACATTTTGGAATGCGACTTTGATACTTGGACTGTACTAAGAAACCTTCCCTAGATGTCCTTTAACCCTGGCATTCTCAGCCAGGGTTCTGTGGAACTCCTTCCTCTAGAAGTTGTTAAAGATTCCTTAATCCATGCCTCCCAACTTTTTGAGATGGGAACAAGATTTAGAAAAAGTATGTAGGCATAAGACACCCCCTGCCATGCCCCCTTAAAGAAGAATTTTACAAAAAATGATTAGTTAAACCCACAAGTGTTTTTTTTTTACCACTACTATTCCTTTATACTGGCTTTTGAAATGTACCAATGCAGCAATTTAGAAATTGGATGAAAGGTTTAGCACTGGGAAACACTTTGCTGAACAACTATATAGATCAGACCAAAATGAGGGACAAATGAGGAGGAAATAGGGACAGAGGGACTTTGTTCCAAATTAGGTTCAGTTCCTCGAAATCAGAGCTGCATGGCTCCAGTGATCTTTTTAGCTGACCAGGAGGGTAGCCTTCTTACCACCATTGTAGGGGTTGCATTCTTCCCACTAACCTCCAATGTAATGGGCATTCTGACCACCAATGTGAGGAGCGTTCTTCCCACTGACCACCAATGTAGGGAGATTTCTTCACACTGTCAACCAATGTAGGGAGTATTCTTTCCACTGACCACCAATTTAAGGGGCGTTCTTCCCACTGACCACCACTATAAGGGACATTCTTCCTACTGATGTATAGAGTTTTGTTACACTCACCACCAATGTAAGGAGCATTGTTCACACTGACCACAAATGTATAGAGCATTCTACCCAGTGACAACCAATATAAGAATTAATGTTCCCATTGACCACCCATGTAAGGAGTATTCTTGCCACTGACCACCAATGTAAGCGGTTTTCTTCCCACTGACCACCAATGCAAAGTACATATTTCCCACTAACCACCGATGATGTTCCCATTGACCACCAATGTAAAGGAGTATTCTTGCCACTGACCAGCATTGTAGGGGTTGCATTCTTCCCACTAATGACCAATGTAATGGGCATTCTTCCCACTGACCACCAATGTAAGGAGCATTCTTCTCACTGACCACCAATGTAAGGAGATTTCTTCACACTGACGACCAATGTAGAGAGCATTCTTCCCACTGACCACCAATATTAGGGGCATTTTCCCACTGACCACCAATGTAAGGGGCATTATTCCCACTGACCACCAATGTAAGGGGCATTATTCCCACTGACCACCAATGTAAGGGGCATTTTTCCACTTACCACCAATATAAGGGGCATTCTTCCCACTTACAACCAATATAAGGGGCATTCTTTCCACTGACCACTGATGTATAGAGCATTGTTCACACTCACCGCCAATGTATAGAGCATTCTACCTAGTGACAACCAATATAACGAGTAATGTTCCCATTGTCCACCCATGTAAGGAGTATTCTTGCCACTGACCACCAACGTAATGGGGTTTTCTTCCCCCTGACCTCAAATGCAAAGCACATATTTTCCACTAACCACCGATGACTTGGTTTAACCAGGGGGGTTCCTCCAGACCTATACGTTACTTTAAAAAGTTTGAGCAAGGCTGCTCTAACCTATACTGAAGGGTGTGACTTTTTGTTGCAATAGCTAAGAGTCTGTGTTCAAGAAAAGAAAAATGTAAAAACTTGAGACTTTCTCTTGAAGTGAGAACTTCAGTAAGTACCCCTTATACTTTATTCAGATTTATATGCATTTTCCATGCATTGCATTTATGCTTTAGATTAAATTTAAAAGAGGTTTAAAAAAACGTTCATTCACATAGAAGATGTTCTTTCCTAGAAATGGCACCACCAAACAACATATATTATGAATATAAAGTAAATCAGAATAATGCACACCCCATAGGCACCGCTGTTCTGATTCAGCACTAGATGCTGTGGGTGATCTAAAATAAAGGATTATTCAATGTATATTTTAATAGAGACCCCTCTCTGTGTAGCAGAATAAAGGGACCCTGTCTCCTGCTTTCTCTCAATTCCTCCAGGACCAGGAGCTACAGTGTTATATTTTTCCACAGTGCCACTGCTGGTGAAACCTGGTATTGCATGGTACATCAATATACACAATGATGGATGAGCTTTAGTATAATTCAGTAGTGAGAATTTGGAGGGCTAAAGATGTGCAGAGTCTGGTCTAAATAAGTCATATATGGAATGTGAAGTGAACTTGGAGAGAATTTTCCGCATTGTGAAAAATGTCGTGTTATTGATTTTTAAAGATTTCATTGTGTGCAAACTGGAAGTGACATCAGAATAAGATCGTTACATTTTTTTTTAAGTGTGTATTTGTAGAGCCATGAGCATTTTGAGGACATGTAGATCTTGTTTTTGCCTACAAGATAATTCCTCAAGGACAATTTAAAGTTTTTGAGAGAATGTAAAATGCAGCAGTATGAAGGTTTAGGTGCTGTTAACAGGGGGGGGGGGGGGTGGAGTGTTTTAATTATAGGTTAAGGATACTTTCTTTTTCTTTAAATCCCTACATCCTGTACCAACATTTTAAAAGGTCAGTCCACCCTAAAGTGATATTTTAGATATAGGTGGAGCCAAGTCAACCCTGGCTTCTTTAATATTATCAATTATTAACTATGGAGCTGATTCACATCTCCATTCGATCGAATCGGGCAGATTTGGATGTTTTTGCTGTGTTTGTATTCTCATATAATTGAATGGAAATGCGCCATTTGCAAGGTTTTGACACATGTTTTTGCACGATTTTCTGCTTAAATTTTTTTTTTTTTTATTAAATTAGTAATAATATATGAATAAATAAATGTTAAATAAATACACATATAACTAAAAAGCATCATAAATAAGTTAAATAAATTAATAATATGTAATAATACATTAAAAAATAATAATTATCCTCTAACCTTAAAAAATATTACATTACATTATTATTAATAATAATAATAAAATAACAACACCCAAACTCGAATAAAACAATTATTATTATTTTGGTTTTAGGGTTAGGGTGTTTAGTTATTTATTTAAATTTTTTTATTTTTTAAGGGGTAAGGGTTAAAGTTAAGGGTTAATTATTTATTTATTGTTATTTAGTATTAATTTATTGTATTTATTTATTTTACATTTATGATTTTTATTTGTGTATTTATTTAAAATGTATGTTTTCATGTATTATTATTCGTATAATAATAATAATAAATAAAATAAAAAATGAATAAAATAATAATAAATAACCCTAACCCCAACTCCTAACCCTAACTTAAACTGAACTCCAACTCCTTACCCTAACGAAAAAACATTATAATGAATGAATAATAATAAAAGAAGAAATAAAAGCTAATGGAAAGGCTAAAAAAAAGCTGAAATACCTAGCAACAAATGATGCAACAGAATAATAGTTTTCTCTATTGGCTAATAAAAAAACACCAAAGCCCAAAAACGCTGCATACAAACGCGCAAAAACACCCGGAAAAATGCCAGAAAAGCGCTCAAAGATGCTACGCTCAAGTGTGAATGCAGCCTAAAAGCTAATTGCATGATTCACCCCTTTACCAATGATAAAAGTGTAATGCCCCGTACACACGATCGGATTTTCCGACAACATAATCCGTTTGGACTTTTTCTGTTGGAATTTTCGACCGTGTGTCACTATAAGGAAACCTTCTTATGCCTTATAAGAAAACATTTTTTGAACAGCCTAACTTTAGAATATATTTTAAAAATGATTTATTATATTATGCTTTTATATTATATATTTATTTTATTATATCATATTACTTATATTCATTATATTTTGGAAACACAAAACAAATGTTTAGAATTTAGAAACTCACTTGATGTAAGAGTGTATTGCAGCATTGTAGTGTAAGAAAGCACTTTCTGAACTTTTCAACCTCAATAATATGGGGATGAAACATGAACTAAATATGTAGTAATTCATTTTGTGAAAGAAGTTACTTCAGATTGTGGCATTGCACCACAATGCATGTTTTTTTTTGTGTGTTGAAGTACATTGTGGCACATTCAAAATGAATGGGTCGCAACACACCTAAATCTTTTAAAACTTTCCCGTTTGAGAGGAGTCAATCTAGTAATCGACTCCTCCTGAATGGGACTGTTGGTATAGTTTCAATCGATCAGCACTCGCAGCCAATCAGCTGCAGCACTGATCAGTATATTCTGTTAGCGAAGGAGTCCAGCTGCCAGAGTACAATAACCATTGTGGGGAAGATTCCTCTATCCACCTTGGATGTGCAGATAGGGGAAATATGTTTTTTTTTTTTTGATCAGCCGGCTAGCTGGTCAAAGAAAAATAATCCATCTATGGCCAGCCTTAAAGTAGATGTATGCCAAAAAAATAATAATTACATGACAGGTTTATTAGTGCTGTGTATCATAAACAGCTATTTCATTCTTTGCTGTATCTCTGTGCTTCTGATCGCTTTTTTGCAGCCAGTTCCTGTGCACATTCATGCTAGATATGGCTACATGACATTTCTCAGGGCAGGTTTCCTTAGAGCGACAGTGACAATGAGCCATACTTAATTAAAGGACAAGTATAGCCAAAGCTATTTTGGCTTTACTTCTATGGATCACCTCATTGTAAATATATTTGGGTACATTTCTCTCTCTTTCTCTCTTAGGCCCCTTTCACACTGAGGCGTTTTTCAGGCGCTACAGTGCTAAAAATAGCGCCTGTATAGCGCCTGAAAAAAAAACGGCCCCATTCACTCCAGTGTGAAAGCCGGAGGGCTTTCACACTGGAGCGGTGCGCAAAAAAGTCCTGCTAGCAGCATCTTTGGAGCGGTGTATTCACCGCTCCTAAACCGCTCCTACCCATTGAAATCAATGGGGAAGTGCGGCTATACCACCAGCAAAGCGGCGCTTTGTGGGCAGTTTTAACCCTTTTTCGCCCGCTAGCGGGGGTTAAAACCGCACCGCTAGCGGCGGAATACCGTCACTAAAATTACGGTAAAGCATCGATTTACCGCCGACGCCGCTCCCGCCCCAGTGTGAAAGGGGTTTAAGGCCCCTTTCACACTGAGGCGTTTTTCAGGCGCTACAAAAAAAATAGCACCTGAAAAAAAACGGCACCATTCACTCCAGTGTGAAAGCCCTCCGGTGCGCTAGCAGGGCGGTTAAAAAAGTCCTGCAGTGCCGCTTTGCGGGCGGTTATAACCCTTTTTCGGTTGCTAGCGGGGGTTAAAACCGCACTGCTAGCGGCCGAATACCGCTGCTAAATGCCGCCGATACCGCCGATGCCGCTCCCGCCCCAGTGTGAAAGGGGCCTTATATTCACAGGGCTTTTTTTCAGCTGGAACTTGGTGGAATTATTGCTCCCTGCTCACCACTATCACTTGTAAACACAGAAGTCCGGCTTCTGTGTTTACAAGTGACAGCTTGCCTTCCAATGTCTCCCACAGATCAGATCTCCTGAGCGTCTCCCACTGAGTGCAGAATGGGAACCTGGGAGATCTAGGTGCCTGGGGTGCAGTGTGGCTGCTAGGGTTGCCACCTTTTCTCCAAGCCAAACCTGAACACTTTAGCAGCACAGAGCCAGTTACATATATAGTTACGAAGTAGGTGAGGTCGAAAAAGACACAAGTCCATCAAGTCCAACCTATGTGGAAAGTTTTTCTTTTAGTAGTAAACACTATAGAATTATAAAAGACCCGGGACACCTTTGGGTGCCCCAAGGAGAGTAGTAATGTAGTGCATCATATGCACTGTGGCAAACAGCAGGTGTGGCCAAACTACTCTTGCTGACATCATCGTCCCACACCCCCCTAGCAATGCCAAACCTGCATCTCCCGGACAGCAACAGATTTGTGTGTGACTATCTCGGTTACTTGGGGAGCCACAGCCCAGTTTCAATAATGTGTCCGGGTTTCAGGCAGACTGAAACCCGGACACCTGATTCAAAACCCAGAGTGTCCGGGTAAATCCTGGACAGGTGGCAACCCTAGTGGCTGCTGACACCCCCACTGGATGATCTCCCTGCAAATGAGAGAGGTGGAGCCACCTACAGTGTGCGGGGAGGTACTAGGGAAGAAGAGGGGTGAAGGTGAGATGTGGATGGAGGATGCAGAGGTAAGCAGCTGTAGGAAAAGGCTCTGCACTCTGTGTTTAGCGCACCCCTGAACTCTGCACTATGTATTGTGAGGGGTTAGCTCAGCAGCAGGTGTGTGTGACCCCCTGGATGGGGTCACAACACAAAATCAGGCACAGCAGACATCGTTGTAGGTGGAAAAAACAAAGGTGCGGTTTATTTATGCTACATGCAGTGAAAAATATAATAGCCAAACAAAAAAAAACATGAAAAGAAATCCTGGTCAGCTTGACCGCTTACTACACATGTAGATTCCCTGTCTAACAACTGAGTGCAGCCTTGTGCTGCACCAGTCCCTATCTCTGTTGTAGAGGTTTGCAACACAGGCGTTAACTCACAGAACAGGTGTCACACTCCCCAGTCTATACAAACACAAAACTGGTTCCAGGATGGAGCATCTCCCTAAGCACGCTGGGGTTTTTTGTAGAGGTCTTAATGAGCCCACTTACTTCAGCTGGGCTCATTAACTCTTCCCCTATAGGACTCCCAGCACTCCCCTCTAGTGGTATAAGTCCGCATAAAGTCTGAATCTAGGGCATACATATTTTCCATCCTGGATACAACCAGGTGATTTTACCTGCCTGCTGCCACAGTATGTAGCACAAAACCTGAACTCTGCTCTCTGTATGTAACCTTACCGAACTTTTCACGCTATACATAATGCACTCCTGGTATTTAATGCCCCTTTAAAACTCTCCCACTATTAGCATGATTTCACCATACCCACTATTTTATGTGGTTTGGAGGGCATGTGTGGTTGGGGTTTATGGTTGAGTTCCTGCACCTATTTTCTGAGAAAAAAAGGCCTGCATACTCATATAAAGGGATATATGAGGAGGATTGGCAACTTGAAATAAATCTCATTGAATTAAACTCATCTGCTGATTTTGTTCAAGATCCAGGTGCTCCAGAGCTAATCCTGAGATTTTGCAGCTTACCAGTCCTTAGATGTGCTGCCTTCATAAATTTGTATTTTTTTCAGCCCCCCCCATTTTACTTACCTGAGCCCGTTCATTCCCAAGCCGGAGACACGCAAACACTCTCTGGCCGGGGTCTCGGCTCTTGATTGTATAGATTGATAGCAGCACAGCCATTGGTTCCCGCTGCTGACAATCAAATCCAATGACGCAGGCGCAATGCTCGACTTGGGAGCGCGCATGCGCGATATCCCCACGGAGATCGCTACTTCTAGGGGGTTTTCCAATGCGGGAAGAGCCGCAAGCTCTGTTGGGTGACCCCAGAAGATGAGGATCGGGGCCACTCTGTGCAAAACGAACTGCACAGTGGCGGTAAGTATATGTTTGTTATTTAAAAAAAAGAAAAAAGAAGGGTTTACAACCCCTTTAAGGTCGCTGATATAAAAAAAATGAAGAATCCTGCAGAAGATGACCTTTTATACTTCCCGTTCCACCAGACATTCATTGGATCTTTACTCTGTTTACTAGATATGGCCTCTATCAGGATCTTCCAGATATATCCATCTGTGTATAAGAAGCCAATGGAAAGAACTGATAATAAAGCCCAACTATTTCAGGTTTAATCAGCTAAATGCATTCCCTTGTGCAACAAAATAAAAGCTGTGCAGTCTTAAGCCCCATACAAACTATAGATTTTCTGAAGATTTTTGTCTTCAGATTTACCAAAACCATACTCCTGTTCTCTGTGGGGAACCAACAGTCTCTTTGCAGGAGAACTACATGCCCCCCTACTGCATCAGACCTGGAGCTTTGCAATCGGAAAACTCATGTTTACTGGTGATTGGAGAGCTTTAGCTTGCTATAACAATATCCAAAAAAAAAAAAATAAATCTACAAAATAGGGGATAGATTCATGGCATTTTAATTTTTTTTTTAACTAGTAATGGCGGTGTTTTTTAGCGGGACTGCGACATTATATATATGTATAAATTACACTGGGTTAAATGTTCCCTAGGGAGGTGCTTTCTAACTGTGGGGGGGGGGGGGGGGGGGCGACGACTGACAGGGAGTAGAGAGAGAGATCACTGTTCCTGATCACTAGGAACAGACAATCTCACGCTACTCCCCTGACAGAACAGGGATCTGTTTGTTTACACTGACAGATCCCCGTTCTGCCTCTTGGTGGAGAGTGCGCTCACAGATCGCCGTGTACGCTTCCCGACGTACAATGACAGCGATTCGCGCAGGAGAGCCAACGTGCCGCAGTACAACTGCGGCGGCTGGTCGGGAACCAGTTAAAGCCCAACTCAGGGCCCAAGAATAAAACAACCCTACATTTTAAAGAGTTAAATGTTTGTTAAAGGGGTTGTAAACTCCCTTGTTTTTTATCCTTAATGCATCCTATGCATCCCATACCTAATCTTCTGGTTCCCTACAGTGCTCCTTCCTAAGGTGCTCCAGCCTGCGGTTGCACTCATACCTTCTCACATACAGTGTAGGACAAATAGCCCTGCAATGTACATGATGACACTGAGAGTAATACAGCCCCTTCCTTTACCCCATAGAGTTAACTAGTATGTAACCTTTACAGTGCGAGGGGGTCCAACCACAAGGGTTTTTTCCATCTTGGATTTGAGTTTAAAGATAATCTATTTTTTACAATGGCAATTATCAAGTCAGATTGTAGCAGTAGAGTTGTGTACCATGTTAACCATCAATGAATGCAGATAGATTGTAGCTTACGTGATACCTTTATCTTTAGCTAATAGCTGCAGCAGGTATTTTAAAATGGGAGAAAAATGGAAAGAAAACGTTATTATAAAATTTATAAGGACAAATACAAGAACTGTTCCTTTTTATTATAGAAATAAAAAAAAGGATTAAAAGTGGACCCAAAGGGGAAAATTAAGACGTGCAAATAGTCTAATGCTTTTACTCTTGTACAAATCAAAGACTAATGTTTCAAAGCCTCCATTCTAATATGTCCTTTCCAAGCTTTAAATAGTCATGTTGCAATGAGAACCTTTCAGCGCTCGAGTTCCCGTTTGAGTTTCCTCCCCCTAAAATTCCATGTTCTGGCTGCACCCAGGCCTGACCTCTTCTGAGTTCTGTCAGAGTGATGAGGTCAGCGTTTTCCTGGAGGAAATGTTATGGTTCTCTAATAATATGCAGCAATTAACTAGAGCTTTGTATATCAGGAACACCACACAAGACGGAGTACTGCTAGTCTAATGGCTTTCTGCTTGGAAGGAAAGATGTTTTGCTGCTGTGTCTGTCAAATTCTAGTATCTCCTAATTATTCCTTGTGCAATATTATACTGGGAATGTGTGACTGGCAGAGACACAACACATTCCTGCTGCTAGGATGAAGATGAGAATGTCTGTTTTCTTCCTTGTATGGTACATAATAAGTACAGATCTTATAAGTCTCCTAAAGGGTTACCCACACTCTCCTATCCATGGGGGAATGAACTCAATGATGGCATGTTACTTCTGCTTGGAATCCATTATTTACCTGCAATGCAAAAGAAGAGTTAATATAGAGCAGCCTTTTTCAAACAGGGTGCCATCAGGTGTGTTCAGGGGTGCCTTGGCAAAATACTTGAAATTGCCCATAAACTGTATACAAGCCAGCGGGTGCATCAATCCTGCCTATTAGTTACACAAAGCCACGGGTTTTCATTGTGCACCATGACAACTTTCTAGCCACCAGTGTCCTAACAACCAATGATGTCATCAGTTAATAAGGAGGATGTTGGGCACCTGTCCCTCCCCTGACCTTCTCTTTCGGCACCAGGGTCACATTAGCTGAGTGAGGGAGAGAAACCGAGGGAGAAGGGAGACATTGGAATACTAGTCAGTACCAGTGTGCAAAGGTGTATTTGCTTTGAAAGAATAAATCACCACTAATGTTGGGTGTCCTATGTATGTGGATGTTGCTACATTATGCAAAACTATTTGTTTAGTTTTTAAATTTGAGAATGGGGTGCCTTGAGATTGTGTGAAAATTTAAGGGTGCCTTGACTGAAAAAAGATTGAGAAACACTGCTATAAAGGAAGAGTTACTCTATCATCGTGTGAAAATTGAAGAACCTAGGTAAGTTAATAAAAACGTTATACCCACTTTTGCATAAATTTTGTTCAAATATATATGTACAGTATCTCACAACACTGAGTACACCCCTCACTTTTTTGTAAATATTTTATTATCTTCTCATGTGACAACACTGAAGAAATGACACTTTGCTACAATGTAAAGTAGTGAGTGTACAGCTTGTGTAACAGTGTAAATTTGCTGTCCCCTCATATTAACTCAACACACAGCCATTAATGTCTAAACCGCTGGCAACAAAAGTAAACAAAATGTGGCATTTGCATAGTAATGGCTTTCTTCTGGCGACTCGACCATGCAGACCATCTTTCAAGTGCCTCCTTATTGTGCATCTTGAAACAGCCGCACCACATGTTTTTATAGAGTCCTGTATTTCACCTGAAGTTATTTGTGGGTTTTTCTTTGCATCCTGAACAATTGTCCTGGCAGTTGTGGCTGAAATTTCAGTTGGTCTACCTGACCGTGGTTTGGTTTCAACAGAACCCCTCATTTTCCACTTCTTGATTAGAGTTTGAACACTGCTGATTGGCATTCTCAATTCCTTGGATATCTTTTTTTTTTTTTTTAACCATACATTTTTTATTTTATCAAATAAAATCATAACAATTAAAGTTGCTGCATATGGTACACAACATTTGTAATACAATACAACTGAGAAGGCATATATAATAATATTTGTTCAAGCTTTGATGGCCTAGTCCAGCCTACCCCTAATGGGTTCAAGCTGCAGGTTTGGGAGGTCACCACGTTAAACTATGAGTCGGCCTATACAACTTTAAGTAGGAAAATAATATTGGGAAGAGGGAAGTTAACAATAAAGGATAACCAGAAAGTAGAGGATATAAGAAATGGTGTTCTACATCTGCATAATGCTTAATTTAATGATTAAAATATTTCAGGCTGTGGTATAAATTTAAATTTTGCATTCTTTTAAGTAATTGGAGGCTCTAGGGTGGGATAACCAAGTTTTCCATTTTCTACTAAAGGTGGTGATGGAGTGTTTTTTGTAAGCAAGCATTAATTCAAATTGTGCTTGGGTATTCAATCTGGTTATGACAGTAGATAGATTGGGTGCTTCTGTAGATTTCCAGAGGTTAGCTACTGTGAGTCTTGAGGCTATTAAAATGTGGACCACTATAGTTCTATGTATAATGGGATATTTCTCAAGGTCTATACCTAATAGGGCTGAAGCAGGAGTAAGCATGGAAAGGTTTCCTGTGATATCTGCTATAAAGAATGAAACTGAGTTCCAACAGCTTTTCAGGGTTTTACAAGTCCAGAGAGTGTGTATAAGATTTCCAGTTTGCTCATTACACCTCCAACAGATATCGGATGTGGATGGATAGATTTTGGATAATTTATAAGGGGTTAAATACCACCTGTTAGTTATTTTCTGAGCATTGTCCCAGTGTTCGATACACGATTTGGAGTGATTTTTTTCCACTGGTCCCATGAGAAGTTTTGATCTAAATCTCTTTCTCATTTCAACATATGAGCATTTTTATTGTCTGGTTGAGAGGATTGCATAGCATAGAAGAAGGAAATGCCTTTCCTAATATGGTCCTTTTGGTGAGATAAGTATTCCCATATTATCGATGGAAATTCTATCCTGTTATTAGGATTGAAATCCTTTAAACGTTTACACTTTCCAAGCTTACTCATAATAACCCTTGGATATCTTTTTATATCCCTTTCCTGTTTTATACAGTTCAACTACCTTTTCCCTGTAGATCCTTTGACAATTCTTTTGCTTTCCCCATGACTCAGAATCCAGAAACGTCAGTGCAGCACTGGATGAAAGATACAAGGGTCTGTCAGGAATCCAGAAACTCATTGACCTTTTATACACACACACTAATTACAAGTAAACAAATCACAGGTGAGGGTGGTTACCGTTTAATAGCCATTCAAACCCTTTGTGTCAACTTGTGTGCATGTTATCAGACCAAAATCACCAAGGTATGTAAACTTTTGATCAGGGTCATTTGGGTAGTTTCTGTTATTATGATTTAAAAAGAGTGGACACAGTTAATTGATAATAAATGGCTTCAGCCAAACTCTAAACATGAGTGAAAGTAATGTTTTTGTGTTATCATTCATGTTCTCTGAAAAATGGCCAAGAAATCATGAATTCTGCCAGGGTATAACTTAGGAGCACAACTGTATGTAATATAATTTGTTTCAGTTTGCATCTCTCTCCTCTGTCCCTGCTAGATCAATATTTGCTAGAATTGAATCTTTCATATATTACATCACTTCTTTGTGTTCCCATTGTATGAATTGTATGCCTTGTGTAATCATCTCCTCCACACTGGGAGAGATAATACATTACAGGCCCTTCAAGAGCTTTTGGCATTCTTTCATCATTATGATAAAAAGATGGATGTATCTTGCCACAGAACAGCAAGTTACTCACTTGTAGTGTCTTCCTGTCAGTGCAGTGATGTGAACCCAGTGTTAGGCTGTAGGTCCTGCCATATAGGCTGACATTTCTCCTGGCTCATCTCAGGGCTGATATCTGACACATGGTCCAGGCTGCTGGTGGACGATAAAACTATCAATTAACAAAGCCTTCTTTTCATGTAATATTGATGGTAACTTTATTTTATGTCTGCTATCAGCACAAAGCTCAGGCAGGAGATAGGATGGTTTTATAGGCTATACACATCTTCTTTGACAGGGAGAGAATACATGTAAATAATAAAAAAGTAATGATTCCCTATATGGTATCCTGTTGTAACAATTCAAGAGTGAATATTTAGATTATTACAGATGCCCATTAATGACTGGTGTTTTTTTTTTTATATATTTTCCTTTACCTCCCAACATTTTGAGATGGGAATGAGGGACACCTACTAGCAAACCTATGTAGGCATAGGGCACGCCTCCTGCCACACCCCCTTAAAGGAGAATTAACCCCAAAAAAAAGGTTTATTAAATCCACAAGGGATTTTTTTTACCACTACTATTCCTTTATATTGGCTTTTAAAATTTACAAATGCAGCAATTTAGAATTTGGATGAAAGGTTTAGCACTGGGAAACACTTTTTGAAAGATAAAAAGTGCATTTTATACACAACTATATGGATCAGACCAAAATGAGGGACAAATGAGGAGGATGAGGGACAGAGGGACATTTCTCCAAATCAGGGACAGTCCCTCGAAATCAGGGACAGTTGGGAACTATGCTAAATGCAGGGATCTTCAAACTACGGCCCTCTCATCCCATGAGGCATTGTAAAACTCTGACATTCACAGACATGGCTAGGCATGATGGTAATTATAGTTCCTGAACAACTTGAAGGCCATAGTTTGAAGACTCCTACTAATGTTTGCTATAATTAATCCGATGATGTAATTGCAGACCTAACAGTAAGATTTGTTCATGTCTGCCAGTTAAAATGACCTTGTCATTGTGTATGTATATATATATATATATATATATATATATATATATATATATATATATATATATATATATATATATATATATATATATATATATATATATATATATATATATATGTTTGTGTGTGTGTGTGTATAAATATAGATATATATTATATAGTATATCTTTCCAACAAGTGAGGGGGGGGGGGCAAATCTCTGTTAAAGAGCTCCTGACAGTTCTTGACAGCCTCTGAATTACTACTTAGCACAAAAAAATCACTCTTTTAGGTGGTAACAGAGATTCGTTAAGCCTCATTCACACCAGAAGGTGCCTACGAGCCGCAGGCTTTTTTGCACATTTATATGCATCCCATTTTTGGGGAGTCCATTAGTTTAAATGGGCTGCTCTATGCAGGAGAAACTTGTAATCCATAAAGTTTGTTATTTGCCCTGGCACTTTTTCGCTTCTAATGCCCCGTACACATGATCAGATTTTCCGACGGGAAATGTTGGATGGGAGCTTGTTGGCTGAAAGTCCGACCGTGTGTATGCTCCATCGAACATTTGTTGGTGGACTTTCCGCCAAGAAATGTTGGCTAGCAGGTTCTCAAATTTTCCGCCAACAAAACATTGTTGTCGGACTTTCCGATCGTGTGTACACAAGTCTGTCGCACAGAAGTTCACGCATGGGCGGGATCAAGTACGAGCCGGAAGTGCTCGTCTTGTAAAACTAGCGTTCGTAATGGATATATCACGTACGTCTTGTACTTCACCACGTATGCAAGACAAGTTGGAGCCAACACCCTTCGAACAAAAATCCACAGTTTTGTTGTCGGAAAGTCAGATCGTGTGTACAGGGCATAAGAGTACCAGAAACCTTTTTATTTCATTTTTTAGAAATGAGCCTCACAGCTTTGTTTCTGCCACTGTGTTCTATTCATGTGCACCTCAGCACCCTTCATTGGATGGCTGGGGTGGCTCTTAAAATAGAGCTAAACCCTCCTATCGTTTTCAGCCAAGGAAGCTGCCATGTTGGCCTCTGATCAACTGTCTTCAACTGTCATGATGCTGCACATGTGATCAGTAAAGACACCAGCCTTTTGATGGTTTGACTGTTTGGTTGAGAGCACATCCAATGTGACATGCAACTGTTTTTTTAAAACTGTTAAATTGATGGGTTTAATACCGCTTTAAGACAGGCTCCATTCACACTTGTGTGACTTGTCTTGTAACTTTGGACATGACAAGTCGCAGGCATTTTTTTCCAATGTTACCCGTTCAGATGATTTTGAAAAGGTGCCTGCACTACTTTGGTGAGACTTATGTCCATTGAGTGTAAAGTCAGATAAAAGTCACATGGAAAGTCTCATCCATGTCATGCTCCAAAGTTGCACTGGAAATCGTGTGACTTTGGAGCCGCGCTAGTGTGAATGGAGCCGTATAGCTGTCATGACCAGGCCCAGCACATGTGCAACAGTTTTTACAGGATGTGCATCAGCCCCAGGCCAGGCAGACAGCATCTAAGGTCTGCGTTTCCATTGACTGTATGACTGATGAGAACCATACACTTTAAAGTAAAAACATGTTTGCATCTTATAATTACAATTACCGTATATACAAGAGTATAAGCCGAGTTTTTCAGCACATTTTTTAGGCTGATACTCGGCTTATACTCGAGTGAGGGTGCCCATCTGCAGCTGTACCTGTGATTACTAAAACAGCGGGTGTCTCCTGCTGTGTCATGCCCATCTGCAGGTGTACCTTTGATAGCTAAAACAGCTTGTGTCTCCCGCTGTGTGATGCAGTCTGTCCATTGTAACAAAGCCTCTTCGTCCGTAATAGACGGAACACAGGTACAGCTGTAGATGGGCACAGTGAGGTTGCAGATGGGCACAATGAGGCTGCAAATGGGCACAGTGAGGCTGCAGATGGGCACATTGAGGCTGCAAAAAATGGGCACAGTGAGGCTGCAGATGGGCACGGTGAGGCTGCAGATGGGCACGGTGAGGCTGCAGATGGCCACGGTGAGGCTGCAGATGGCCACGGTGAGGCTGCAGATGGCCACGGTGAGGCTGCAGATGGCCACGGTGAGGCTGCAGATGGCCACGGTGAGGCTGCAGATGGCCACGGTGAGGCTGCAAAAAATGGGCACAGTGAGTCTGCAAATGGGCACTGATGATACAGGTGGGCACAGTGAGGCTGCAAATGGGAAAGGTGAGGCTGCAGATGGGCACAGTGAGGCTGTAGATGGGCATTGTTTACCCAGTAGCTGCTGCATTTCCCACCCTAGGCTTATACTCTAATCAATATGTTTTCCCAGTTTTCTGTGGTAAATTTAGATGCCTCGGCTTATATTCGGGTCGGCCTATACTCGAGTATATATGGTATATTGTGTATATTCTAAAGGTTTTTTCACTGCATTTAATAAAGTCCCTTTCTCTGTGTTCTAAATTCCCTTTAGTTGTTCATACTCTATAAAAAAAAGTGGAGAAAAAACATTTACTGTAATAAACGAAAGAAATGAGGCATACATAGAAAATTTTACAAGTAGGAAAGGTGTATTGAGATTATTAGTTCACGCTCTACTTATGGCAAGAACCTCTAAAAGTATTTGTTATAAAACTTGGCATACGCGCTTTGTTTGTTTTGGGTTTAATTACTTTCATCATGAAGTCATTCTTCTTCTTGGTTTCACTTGCTGCTCATGTTGGCCAACACAGGCAGTGTTTGTGTTCCTATAGGGAACTTAAGGCAAATACAGTATCTATATAATATCTACAATGGATAGATAATATGGGGTTCAAAGGGTGGCTACGTACAAGGGATAGGGATTACTAAGGCAGAGAGGGATCTCTACCAATACAACAGAGGCTGTTTTCCAGAACTCAACTACATCAGCTGCAGATGAGCACCGTCCACCAGCCTTTCTCTCGTAGTGCCTCTCTCTATGATCACCGCTCTTCTAGTGCCTCCCATGTTCATGATGAATAGGACATTACCAGGCCATTTTTTTAGTGGTGTTTTACTGGACAGCAATAATCACTTTATCTTTAGGCCCTAAGGTGGTGGGGACCCTTAATTTCTTTCTAAGATGGTTACCATATCTGGTGGGCTTCTTCCCCAAACTCTCTTTACTGCACTGCTTCTCTATCGCAAAGGTCTGTGCACCTACAGTCCCTCTTCAACCACTGTAAACCTCCTACCTTTGTGCCTTGATCTAGTTGGTGTGAATGGAGTAAGAAGTGTCTACACAATTGTAGTCAACTTTCTTTTCCGGAAAGTTCCTTTTGAATCAGGATGAATGATCGATTTTGGCATTCTAATCTCCATATTAAAAAGGAATGGGTTACTAAAGTAAGAAAAATCTTGTATGACAGAATAAAAATCTGGAAGTGATGTAATGCATTTGTATTGTATTTTTGGACAAAAACTGTACTGATTAACTAGCTAAGGACCGGAAGGATTTGCCCCCTTATTGACATTTTTGCGATACAGCACTGCGTCGCTTTAACAAACAAAAACAAATATGACGTCCTTTTTTCCCCACAAATAGAGCTTTCTTTTGGTGGTATTTGCTCACCTCTGTTTTTGTTTTTTTTTGCGCTATAAACAAACAAAGAGCGACAATTTAAAAATAAAAATAAAAATTTTGTTTACTTTTTGCTATAATACATATCCCTCCAAAAAAATAAATTTATATATATATATATATATATATATATATATATATATAAAAACACATTTATTCATCAGTTTAGGCCAATATATATTTGATAGAGAAACCTCAAAACTCATGGGTTTTGACTTCTGAAGCCAGATTGAAAATAGATTTTATTATTCAAGCATGTAGGTCTCCACAAACTAGGAGAACAATACAGTACATGGTGGTCCGTAGAGTAGCTAGGGAGAACCATACAATTTATATGTTTTAACAAAAGGGTAGGAACTAGCTAGCTAAAGGGTCTTTGAAGTCAAATCTTGATTGAAATGCAAAATACTTGTTTACATAGTGGTCAATTCCAAGGCTCGTTGGCTGACCGGGCCTTCAAAGGCCAAGATAGCATTCTTTGCAAATGAAGGTGTAAATAGCCTTTGAACAAAATCAAGACAATCGTTACACAATATGACTTCTAACAGAATATACAACCAATTTTTCTATATATACGAAATCAGAAATAAATGTTTTTATAATCATGAATAAATGTTTGATAAATAAAATGGCTATTTCATTTACCCGATCATATTCTACATATTTTTGGTAAAAAAAAATGCAATAAGCGTATATTAATTGGTTTGCGCAAAAGTTATTGCGTCTACAAACTATGGGATAGATTTAGGGACTTTTATTGCTTTAACTAGTAATGTCGGCAATCTGCGATTCTTAGCGGGACTGCGACATTACGGCGGACAAATCTGACCCCAAATTACACGTTTTGGGGACCAGTGACATTATTACATTGATCAGTGCTAGAAAAATGCACTGATCAATGTAAAAATAACACTGGCAGGGAAGAGGTTAACACTAGGGGGGGCGATCGAGGGGTTAACTGTGTTCCCTCAGCGTGTTAACTGTAACTGTAAGGATTGGCTACCTAGGACATGACAGAGATCACTGTTCCCGATCACTGGGAACAGTAGATCTCTGTCATGTCTCCTGACAGAACAGGGATCCGCTTTGTTTACATAGGCAGATCCCCATTCTGCCTCTGTACTAGGCGATAGCGGGTCGCCTGGTGGAAAAATTGAGTCTGCCTGACCCGCGGGAGCATGCAGTGAAAGCACACAGCTGTACAGCTACGATGATTCGCACAGAAGAGCCGAACTGCCGCCGTATAACAATGGTGGCTGGTCGGCAAGTGGTTAAACAAAAATCGTACAATCTGGTATCGTACGAGAATTTTTTTTTGTGTTTGTCCCTTTGGAAAATGTAATACTGTGTATTAACGATCAGATTATCATGCGTTTGCATCGAAAGCGGTACTTTTTGTACCATATTCTTATCCTGTGTATGGGGCTTAAAGGGGTTACATCGGAGACGCGCTCTTCTCCTCTGCCCGTTGTCTCAGCTCTTGATTGGATAGATTGATAGCAGCGCAGCCATTGGCTCCCGCTGCTGTCAATCAAATCTAATGACGCAGGTGCCGGGGGGCAGGGCCAAGTCCAGCATTCTGCGTCTATGGACACAAATGTTGGACTCTGGAGCACGCCCGCAAGGCAACCCCTCCCCCCCCATGGGAGAGCGCTTTTCCTAGGGGGTTATACGATACGGGGGAGGAGCTACCAGCGCCACCTGGGTACCCCAGAAGTCGAGGATCGTGGCCACTCTGTGCAAAACAAGCTGCACAGTGGAGGTACTGTAAGTATACCATGTCTGTTATTTAAAAAAAAAAACATAGCTTTACAATCACTTTAAACGTAGGTTTAAAGTTATTGTAAGGGTTTGTTTATTTTTTTTTTTAAATAACAAACATATCATACTTACCTCCACTGTGCAGCTCGTTTTGCACAGAGTGGCCCCGAGCCTGGTCTTCTGGGGTCCCCCGATGGCTCTCGCGGCACCTCCCCACATTAGATAACCCCCTAGGAGAAGCTCTCTCCCGAGGGGGTTACCTTGCGGGCGCGCTCCCGAGTCCAGCATTCAGCGTCCATAGCCACCGAATGTATGACTCGGCCCCGCCCCCCGGCACACGCATCATTGGATTTGATTGACAGCAGCGGGAGCAAATGGCTGCGCTGCTATCAATCTATCCAATCAAGAGCCGAGAACCCCAGGGAGGGAGACAGCGCGTCCCTGCCGGGTCAAGTTCCAGGGCTCGGGTAAGTAAAATGGGGGGGGGGGGGGCTGGGGGGCTTTCAAGTGTTTTTTCACCTTAATTCATAGGATGCATGAAGGTTTACAACCCCTTTTAAGTAACAGACAATGGGGTGGAGTGACAGATTCAGATTTGTAACCCATTTGTAGTCACAAACAAGCTACACATTTACTAAGAACAGATCAAATAGTCATTTTGGGTCCATTTAAGTCTACGCACATTCCGTTTTTACAAACTTTAAGCTTTACCTGCTTAGGAGTACTAAATGTGCCTTTTTATCTTTACCTGGGGGCAGAATTCTAAAATGCTTTCTTTGGAGTTCTTGGTCTGGAGAAAGAAAGGGAATTGCATTGTCTGCCGTACAATGATGAGTTTCACTAGCTTGTCATGGTGCCCGATGTCTGTCCAGCGTAGAGCAGAACAAGCAGACGCTTGCTCAACAAGCCTCTATGACTCATACAATTTCCTTCTCTTGGACATAAAAGTTCTGAGCTCTGCAATGCAGCCAAATATAACACTAAACTTTCTATGCAAAGGATTCATGCACAAAAAGAGAGATGGAATTGGATGCTACACATACTGTATATATATCTTGCACAGTGGATTGTCAATGGATTTAAAAATGACTTTCCCACCATGTACTAAAGGATTTGAAGTCTGAAGGGTAATCTTGGAACTCCATATAATATTATAGCTAGATCTTCTCTCTTTCAGCCTCCTATATACACAAGGGCAAGACCCACACCCATACCTCCCAACATTTTGAAATGGGAATGAGGGACACCTACATGCAAACGTATGAAGGCATAGGACACGCCCCCTGACACACCCACTTAAAGGAGAATTAACCAAAAAAAGGTTAATTAAATCCACAAGGACTTTTTTTTTACCACTCCTATTCCTTAATATTGGCTTTTAAATTTACAAATGCAGCAATTTAGAAATTGTATGAAAGGTTTAGCATTGAGAAACTATTTTGAAAGATAAAAAGTGCATTTTAGATGCAACTATATGGATCAGACCAAAATGAGGGACAAAGAGGGACATTGCTCCAAATCAGGGACCGTCCCTCCAAATCAGGGACAGTTGGGAGCTATGCACACCCAGTACTGTGTATAGTGTTTGCAAGTCTGGAATTCCCATGTAGGCATAAATATTAAAGTATTATTAAAGGAGTTGTAAAGGCAGAAGGTTTTTCATCTTAATGCATTCTATGCATTAAGATTAAAAAAAAAAAAACTCTGTGTGTAACAGCCTCCCCAGCACCCCCCAATTACTTACCTGAGCCCCACCTCTCTTCAGGGATGTCCACGAGTGTCGTAGCTGTCTGAGACTATCCTCCTGATTGGCTGAGACACAGCAGCGGCGCCATTGGCTCCCGCAGCTGTCAATCAAAGTCAGTTAGCCAATCAGGGGAGGGGGGGCAGGGCCAGGTTGGGCCTTAATGTCTGAATGGACACAGGAAGATGTGCCCCCAATAGCAAGCTGCTGACTCTGGGGGCACTCGTCAGGAGGGAGGGGCCAGGAGCAAAGAGGGACCCAAGAAGAGGAGGATCCAGGCTGCTCTTTGCAAAACCATCTGCACAGAGCAGGTAAGTATAACATGCTTTTTATTTAAAATACAAAACGAGATTTTACAATCGACCTGAAGCAAATTATATTGCAGCACTTCTTAGATGTGATGACTGCATTTTGTTTTATTTTTTAGGTTCTCTTTCTTCTATTTTCACTTGATGATCCAACCAGTGAATCTGTTTTTTTTTTTTTGTTTAAAGAACTATCTCTCCAACAGAATGTTGAGTTACAGAGATGAGACAACCCATTTAACACTAGCAGAAGTGCTTAAAATGATCAGCTTTTATTTATTTATGCAAAATCTTTATCCTGAAAAAAAATGCTTATAAAGTAGAAGTTTGGCTTCAGTTTGTTAGATGTACTGGCATATTTAAATACACTAACAAAAGCCTCCCCCAGATTACCAATATTGCTGTCCAAAGGTACACCCCATGCTCCTTCATCCAGAGTGGTGTGTGTATAATACAGGAGGTGTGTTACTGGCCAGATCACCAGGTGAGTGTTAGGAAGGTATCCTAGATCAGGGGTGTCCAACCTTTTGGGCCACACTGGAGGAAGAGGAATGGTCTTGGACTACACATAAAATACACTAAAAATAAGGATAGCTAATGAGCAGAAAAAGTTGGGCAGATCACAAAGATAGATAGATAATGTACCTGTCTGAGTAAAAAAAAATATGTATTTTTATTGTAATATTTTTTATTATAAAAATAAAAGAGGGCAACATACAAATGCATAGCTGTATCCAGGGGAGTGCTGGGGTGGGCTGCACGCCCCCAAGATTTCAGTGCTCCCCTGCAAAGCCCCCTGCCCACAACCTCCCCTCTCCACACAGCACATAGTGGGTGGGGGGCCCTGGGGGATGGTGCAACCCACCCCAACATCAGCTTTACCCAACCTTTTCAAAGCAGAGGAACCCTTGAAATAACTTTCCAGTCTCAGGGAACCCCTGCTAAAAATCACTATATCTACATCTCATGATACATTAGTGTGATGGTCAGTGGGAAGAATGCTCCTTACACTTGTGGTTATTTGGAAGAATTTCCATCTTATGCCGCGTACACACGATCGGAAATTCTGCCAGCAAAAGACAGATGAGAGCTTTTGGTTGGAAAATTCGACCGTGTGTATGCTCCATTGGACTTTTGCTGGCGGAATTCCTGCCAGCAAAAGATTGAGAGCAGGTTCTCAATTTTTCGGTCGGAAAAAGTTCCAATCGGAAATTCCGATCGTCTGTACCAATTCCGACGTGCAAAATTCCTACGCAGGCTTGGAAACAATTCGACGCATGCTCAAGAGCATTGAACTTCATTTTCTCGGCTCGTCGTAGTGTTGTACGTCACTGCCTTCTTGACGGTTGAAAGTTCAGCAAACTTTTGTGTGACCGTGTGCATGCAAGCCAAGCTTGAGCGGAAAATCCGCTCGTGTGTACGGGACATTACAGATGGGCCACATGCTGAACTCTCTAGGGCCAAAGGTTGGATATTATATCCATATATATAAATGCTGAAGGCATCTTCCTGATACTGGACTTGAAGAAGTGGCTTGGGGAAGCTACAAAATGTCTTCAACATTACAGAAATTAGTTAAATATGACTAACCTACTACTAGCTACAGAAGGTAGACACATATTTTAAAGAGGCCATTCTCAACCAGGGTTCCTCAAGAGGTTGCCAGGGATTCCTTGAGCTGACCTCTCATGTGATGGTATCTTCATAGCTCCAGGGTCAAGGCAACCTGGCAGAGCCAGCTACATGAACCCAATCTTTAGCTGAATGTAAGGGTGGTATTCTAACCAACACTGTATGGGGGGCATTCTTCCCAATGGCCACCAATTTAGGGGTTCCTCTTGGGTAAAAAAAAGTTGAGAAAGGCTGTTTTGAAGTCTGAAAAACGAAAGGGAATATCACTGTCTACTGCACAAGGTTCACCATAATGGCAATGTGCCTGGTGTCTCTGTCCTGGAGAAAGTAGAACAAATAGGCACTTGTAAAACAATGTTATTACTCATACAGTTTTCTCCCTTTAGGCTGACCAGAGGTCTCAGGCTGCTGAGAGAGAGAGGGCAGGTCACAAACCTCAGCCAAGCTTTCAGTGTCTCCATATGAATGAAGAGCAGATAGGGGTGTTGTTGGCTCATTGTGGGCTGGACAGTAGCATTTTGAAAAGGACTAATTTATTCTTCTCAAAGCATCGCCTGCCAATGGTCATGAGATCATAGACATGAGATCAACTGGGTCACTGCCATCTCATATCTATAAGAAGCCTATGTGCTGGTTCACACAGGGACAACCCGACTTACAGCACGACTTTGCAAGGCGATTTGGAGGCGACTTCAGCACGACTTACAACGTGACTTCAAATCACCTCCAGGACAGTCGACTTTACCTGTGGCCAATCAGAGCTAATCAGCTCTTGTGACATAATTGTTGTTCCTGTTCTCTTCCTGGGTAAATTATTTTATTTTCCTGTAAAGTCGCTTCACTATAGATGAGGATCCCACTTGGAGGCGACTTCCATTGAAATCTATGGAAGTAGTAAAAGTAGTACAGGAACCTTTTCTGAAGTCAGAGCGAATTCAGTAGTGTTCATTAAGACGGCTCTCATTAACTATAATGGAATTTCTTATGCCCAGCGACCTGGGGCGGATTGTATATTTATTTCAGTACTTTTTTTTGATGAACATGTAAAAAAGTTCAGCTTGATTACTATTGATTCAATCATTCTAAAGCAGAACTTCAGCCATAAATAATAAGATAAAAACCCTATTAAACTCTTTGTGCCGAGCGCACACAAATAAGCGGCCTCTCGGTGGCCGGGGCCTTGGGGCCGAGCCACCATATATTTGCGTGCAATAGTACCAATAGATCTGTGCCGAAAGTGGGCACCCTACGTGATAACAGAAAGCTCACTGCTTGTGATTGGGAATTAGCCTTTAATCCACAGAATTCCCCTACAGTATTTTTGATGTCCAGCATACTGGACATCAATGTCCCACATACTCTGAGCCCTGGTCACCGTGGACATGCCCCTGACTGTGACTGGACAGTGAAAGGAGAAGCAGCACAGTGATGAACTCATCTCTCTGTTACTCTGCTTTCTCCTTCTATCAGCATGCTTCTTGATCTGCTCATAGGTGTGCACAGCCTATTGCATTAGGGTGTGCACCCCAAAGCTCAAATACACACTATCGATCACTCACGATGTTCACTCAGAAAGAGAAGGGGTCAGTAAATTACATGTTTACCGGCCCCTTCGCTCACTTATCCTAAAACATCCCTGCAGCAACATTCGGCAGGAGAGGAGAGGAGGGAAGCCAGAAGCACTGTGGGGGGGGGGGGGAGGGGGGATCTAGGGCGGTAGGGGGAATTTGTGCAGCACGGGGTGTTTATTGTGTGCCTGGGCACACCTGGCACACCCTGTACGCACCCCTATGGTTCTGCTCCTTCCTCTCACATGCCATCCCTGCTGTACAGGGACTGTTAGATGCTGATACTAGGTAAAATTCCAGGACTTACACTGTTTGCACTTTCAGAAAGACCCTCATTCTCACCTAGCAATTTGGAAGGCAGGACACTCCCTTCATTCTTAATGGCACCCAAAACGCAGTGTGATTTTGCTGTGACTGTTGTGCAACAAAAACATCAGTAAATCACGACAAAAATGTGCATGAAAAAAATCACACAAAGCTTGTTGCCCAAAAAGGTGCAGGACCAACTTTTGCACGACAAGCGCACATAGGGAAATCCCTTCAAAAGAATAGGCTGCCCTGTGCGCAACATGTGGAAGTGCATATAAAGTATCCCCCCCCCCAAAAAAAAAAACCCACACCCAGGAATGCACATTCCCACTGTGAATGGGGCATTAATGAGGTCTTAATAATTACAGGGCTGCATTAATCTGTGTCTTTTATATCTGCCTTCAATTCAGCTTTAAAGTGTTACTAAACCCACAACAGTAAAATCAGTCTGTATATGTAGAATAGCATGCTCGTTATACTCACTGTGGAACTTAAGGGGTTAATCCTCTGTATTGTGTAAAAATGCTCTTTGATCCTGTATGGACAGATCCTCCCTGTATGGACAGATCCTCCCCCTCCTGCAGGGTCTCTCTTGGCAAGGCTGGATAAGACACAGTGAGGGTAGTAAAGCTGCACATGCTCAGTTTGGTCTCTATTGCTGGAGAGAACATTTCCTGTTGAGCTGAGCTTTCCAGGTCACATAGTATTGACATCACACATTTGGGTGTGTATACAGATCCTAAATGACAGCCCAGTCCCTCCCTCTTCCTCCATGCCCAGTAACTAAAAAAGAACACATCCATTGATTGATGGACGATCTGCCTCCCATAACAGCATGAGGACACAGGCTATAGTGGAAATCTCATCCTACCTGAACACTCAGCACTCAGGCAGACGCTGTAGTTTATCACATGATCGTGGTATACAGATCAGCCAAAAAGGTATATAGTGGCAGTATTTTGTTGTAAAGATTTATAAGCTGTGGGCACTGTGGGGGGACGGATGAACTATTTTCATATTACTGGGTTTATTAACACTTTAACTGATCATTCACTTGAAAATGGAAAATTTATTATCAAATACTTACTGTAATTTTCCTTTCCTGATGGACTTCATGGCAGCCTACGTGTGGGTTAACCCCGCCTCCTCTCCAATGCTATAGGACCCTATACCCATAAATTTGAACTCACCATTAGGGACTGCGTTCCATAACTAGACAAATCTTTGACCAAATGGGTGGGAACTCCGTCTGGCATGGAGTCCATCAGGAAAGGAAAATTACGGTAAGTATTTGATAATACAATTTCCGTTTTCCTGACAGACTCCATGGCAGCCTACGTGTGGGAAATAACTAGCCAGACCACATGGGGTGGGTATGCGGAACAAAAAAGATTTAATTTGCCCCATTAACTGACTGGATTCTCAAACCAAAGTTCACAGAAGATAGAGAAGCAGGTTCTATGCAGTAGTGTGACATAAAAGTATTAAATGGAGGCCCAAGACTTTGCAGATGACATCTGGAGCCACGTGCCGCCCATGAAGCTGCCATACCCCTGGTGGAGTGTGCCGTCACCACCTCTGGAGGAGCCAAGCCCTTAGCTCTAGGGGGTGCAACGGATCATCACCGATTTGTGTTCCAAACGGGTCATCATGTTCGGATCAGCACACCACACGATCCGAGGAGCGCTCCTCTGCCTCAGGAAAGGCAGCGGCTTCGTCCTAACTCCAGAGCGGTGGCCATCTACACCTGGCAGCCGCTTACCACGTGATCGCTCATCTCATAATGCCAGTTCCTCTCTCCCCTCTGTGTACTGATCTGTACAGTGGAGGGGAGAGATTGGATGGCTGCAGCGCTGTGGGCTGGATCTGTAGTGCCCGCAGCGCTGCCCTGTGACAATTGCAGTCACATCCATGGATTCATCCGTCCTTGCTCAGCCATCCCTCCATACTCTGCCCTCTGCCAATACCCAGCCATACTCTGCCAATACCCAGCCATACTCTGCCAATACCCGGCTAACTCTGTAATACTCTGCCATACTCTGCCGTACCTTGCAATACTCTGCCATACTCTGCCATACCCAGCCAATATTACAGTGGGGGAGATGTCCATTACAGTGGGGGAGATGACGTGGATATTACAGTGGGGGAGATTGTGGCTATTACAGTGGGGAGATTGTGGATATTACAGTGGGGACTATATGGTGGTTGAATTTTCACAGGTTTTTGCAAATTAAATTTTTATTTGCTGATCCGAAAAATGATCTGATCCGTGACTCTGATCCGAGGAATGATCCGATCCGTGAGTTTTTGATCCGTTGCACCCCTTCTTAGCTCTATAAGCCTGTTGAATGGACTGGACGATCCAGGCCGCAATTGTTCTGGTAAAAGCTTGCTTCCCTTTGTTACTGCCGTGGCGTTCTGGAATGCAGAAGCGCTCCAGATGCCATGAGGGGTTTCAAACACGAAAAGGGGGTAAAAATACAAGGGGAAAGTGTAAACAGATACAACATAGAAAAAAAAAGGGCCGCCATGGAGAAAAAAAACGGCAAACTCATCAGACCTTGCCAGCCGACTTTGACGGACGTCCATCCTGGGCATACAAGGCAGTCTCCCCTCCACCACTGGGGCATCTTGCGCCTGGGAAGAAACGGCCACTCACCCACCCATGGCTGGGCTCTGGACCGGCAACGCACAACAGGTGCGATAATCCGGATAATGTCATAATCCGGAGGAAACATCCGACTGGACGCCAGGTAGAAACAAACGCAATGTAGGTCCATTGGAGGAGGACAAAAAAGGAACGCAGTCGCTAGTGGTGAGTTCAAATTTATGGGTCCTATAGCATTGGAGAGGAGGCGGGGTTATCCCCACATGTAGACTGCCATAGAGTTTGTCAGGAAATCGTTTTGACACAGCAAAGAAATGGGGTTTGGGCTGAGCAGAATTGTTCCTTTTCAATAGAAACGATTGCTTGTGGGTTAAACCCCCCACCCCCAATTTATGTCTAAAAAAATGCTGTATCCTGGGAATTTATCCTAACCTACGTTTTACAGAAAATTGCAGAATTTACAAAAAGCAGGAGACGTGCCAAGCCCAGGCAATCCCAAAGGCACATTTAACATATAGGTTCCTAGGCAACCATAACAAATAGAAAATACAAATCTGTGTTTTTCACAATCTCTACATCCTGTTTGTCATCTCTATTCATATCTTCCTCGAGCTGCCGTCTCACCTGATGCAATACCCAGCGATGATATCACTGCACATTCTTGCCTGACTGGGGAAAGTTTCTGTTTATATGCCTCAAAGGTAGAAAATATAAAAACTTTACAGAGTAATGGAGACAAGATGACAAGTATAAAGACATTTATATAGCCTGTGATTATGCAGTGTTTGTAGAGAATGAGAACTCTGATTATTATAATTACATGTAATTCTTCTTTATATTAAAGTCCTATCATTTATTGCACAACAGCTGAAGTTCTACAAACACAAATCTTGGTACGCTTGTTTTTAACACTGGGGGTATAGCACTGTTTGTTCTCAATGTGAAAATGTTTGCTCTATGAACAAGTTATATCAAACACTATCCCTAAGCTTAAAATGTACCCTTATGCCGCGTACACGCGATTGGAAATTCCCCCAGCAAAAGTCCAATGAGAGCTTTTGGTCGGAAAATGCGACCATGTGTATGCTCCATCGGACTTTTGCAAAAGATTGAGAGCAGGTTCTCAATTTTTCGGTCTGAAAAAGTTTAGATCGGAAATTCCGATAGTCTGTACCAATTCCGACGCGCAAAATTCCTACGCATGCTCGGAAACAATTAGACGCATGCTCTGAAGCATTCAACTTCATTTTCTCGGCTCGTCGTAGTGTTGTACGTCACTGCGTTCTTGACGGTCGAAAGTTCAGCAAACTTTTGTGTGACCGGGTGTATGCAAGCCAAGCTTGAGCGGCATTAAAGAAAATATAGAATTGTTCATTTTAGCGTTCTGTTCTCTAGGGGACAAAGTTAGGGTTGCCACCTTTTCTTCAAATCAAACCCAAACATTTTAGCGGTGCACAGAAATTGTTTTTTTTTATAGTATAAACTATACATATCTTTTGCTATTTAATAACATTTCCAATAATATGACGTTAATAACAAGAGTCCCCCTTTACATCTGAGTCCTCAGAGTTCCCCCTTTACATCTGAGTCCTCAGAGTTCCCCCTTTACATCTGAGTCCTCAGAGTTCCCCCTTTACATCTGAGTCCTCAGAGTTCCCCTTTTACATCTGAGTCCTCAGAGTTCCCCTTTTACATCTGAATCCACAGAGTTTCCCTTTTACATCTAAATCCACAGAGTCCCCTTTTACATCTGAACTTGCAGAGTTTCTTTTCACTGTAAGGGGGGACTCTGCAGACTCTGATGCAAGGGAGAACTCTGGGAACTCTAAGGGATGCCCTGGGAACCCTGATTTTAGGGGGGGGGGGGGCACTGAGCACTCTAGCGTACAGAGAGGACACTGCTGTAAGGGGGAACACTGTGGCCTCTGGTGTAACGGGGAACTCTGATGTAAGGGGTGCTCTGAGAACCCTGATTTACCTTAGTGTACTCACTCAGAGGCAGGAGAGAGAAGGGAAGAGACTTCAGTCACAGACAGGGATGGATGGTGAGCTCACTCACCCCTTGGCAGTCAGCACCTCTCATTCAGATGTATCTGAGGCTGCTGGACTTCCAGTTTCCGGTCCCCACTATCCTTTTCTAAGGCACAGCGCCGGGGGTTGGAGAGTGGGCAGACATGAGGGGGGGGGTGGTTTTAGGGGCGGGAGGAAGAGGAGCAGATCAAGCCCTTTCTCCCCTCCCGTCAGTGTGGAGGGCAGGGGGTGGAGAAATTGTTAGTATTGTTAGTGCTGGCTTTGGACAGTCTGAAAGAGTGTAACAGACACTCTCAGCTTAGCCAACTGCAGCCAGCAAGCCTGCTGGGAAGCCAAAGTTCAGTATAAATAATGTGTCCGGGTTTCAGGCAGTCTGAAACTTGGACGCATGATTCCAAAACCTGAACTGTCCAGTTGAATCCTAGCAACCCTAGACAAAGTACATGTAGTATTTTGTCCCATGTTTCTAAGGGTTTTCTAACCCATTATGAGTACCAACCTGCCCCCCCCCCCTCCCCCCCCACCCTCCCCTCCTGCGGCAGTAGAACTGACAACAGCTTTTAAGAAGACGGTTGATTTATAACTGCAGCTTGCCCTAGTCAAGCAATGGAAGGGGGAATGCAGAGACTGAAGACCCTCTCCCTCTGCATTTCTCTTGATATTTCTTGTCTCTGGAAAGTGTTCAAAGCTGAGACAATCTGCAGCTGTAAATCAACCATCTCCTTCAAAGCTTTTGTTTGGTTGGCTGTGGCAGGAGGGGGAGGGGGTTGGTTACTTCTCATATCTAGCTTTAGACAGCATATAGAAATATAAGACAAAGTACTAGATGTACTTTGTTTCATAGGGAACAGAGCTTTAAAATAAAATTTCTAGATGATAGAAACTTTTTAAGACCTAAACTGGAACCTCATACTTAAAGTGGAACTCAACTTTGCAAAATACTCACCTCCACTTTCGAGCAATGCATTGGTTACATCTCTCACTAGCCGCTGTCATCTTCTCCCTGGGCTACTTCTAGGTGCTGGGTTTTTGGTCTCTTGATTGGTCAGCAGGGCTGACTTCCAATGTAAGAAGCATTCTTCCCAGTGAGCACCAATGTAAGGAACGTTCTTCCTATTGACCCCCAATGTAAAGGACATTCTTCCTACTGACCATCAATGTAAAGCCCCATACACACGGTCGGATTTTCCGATGGATTCTGTCCTATCGGACAATGTTGTCGGAAATTCCGACCGTGTGTAGGCACCATCGGACATTTTCCATCGGATTGTCCGACGGACAAAGTTGTATCTCCTGCTCTAAAAAATTTCCGACAACAAAGTCCGATCACACCAATTCCGATCGTGTGTAGTGAATTCCAACGGACAAAGTGCCACGCATGTTCAGATCACATTACAAGACCAAAGCTATTGGCTACTAGCCTCTACGTAGTCCCGTCGTAGGCAACAAACGTCACCACGTTCAGAATGATCGGATTTTCCGACAACTTTGTCCGACCGTGTGTATGCAACACTAGTGTCGGACTAAATCCGTCGGACCAAATCCGATGGATTTGGTGGTCGGATTTTCCGACCGTGTGTATGGGGCTTAAGAAGCATTCTTCCTATTATTTCATTAGTAAAATTCTTGCAATCTATAAACATAAAATAAGAAGCATTCTTCCCACTGACCATCAATGTAAAGAACAGTCTTCCTATTGAGCGCCAATGTAAGGAGCTTTCTTCTTACTGACCACCAGTGTAAGAAACATTTCTCCTATTGACCACCAATGTAAGGGGCATTCTTCCTATTGACCATCGATGTAAGGGACTTTCTTCCTATTAATGTACCAATGTAAGGAGCATTTATCCTATTGACCACCAATGTAAGGAATATTTTTCCACTGACCACCAATGTAATGCACATTATTCCCACTGTCTACCAATGTAAGTAGCTTTCTTGCCACTGACCACCAATGTAAGGAGCATTCTTGCCACTGACCACCAATGTAAGGAGCATTCTTCCCACGGACCACAAATGTAAGAGACATTACTCCTACAGACCACCAATGTAAGAGACATTACTCCTACAGACCACCAATGTAAGAGACATTACTCCTACAGACCACCAATGTAAGAGACATTACTCCTACAGACCACCAATGTAAGAGACATTACTCTTACAGACCACCAATGTAAGAGACATTACTCTTACAGACCACCAATGTAAGAGACATTCTTCCCACTGACCACCAATGTAAGGAACATTCTTCCCACTGACCACCAATGTAAGGAACATTCTTCCAACTGACCACCAATGTAAGGAACATTCTTCCTACAGACCACCAATGTAAGAGACATTACTCCTACAGACCAACAGTGTAAGAAACATTACTCATACAGACTACCAATGTAAGGAATATTCTTCCCACTGACCACCAATGTAAGGGACATTCTTCTTACTGACCACCAATGTAAGGATCATTCTTCTCACTGACCACCAATGACGTAAGGAGCATTCTTCCCACTGACCACCAATGTAAGGAGCATTTTTCTCACTGACCATCAATGTAAGGGACATTCTTCTTACTGACCACCAATGTAAGGGACATTCTTCTCACTGACCACCAATGATGTAAGGAGCATTCTTCCCACTGACCACCAATGTAGGGAGCATTCTTCCCACTGGCCACCAATGTAAGGAACGTTCTTCCCACTGACCACCAATATAAGGGGCATTCCTCCCACTGACCACCAATATAAGGGGCATTCCTCCCTCTGACCACCAATGTAAGGGGCATTCTTCCCACTGACCACCAATGTAAGGGGCATTCCTCCCAATAACCACCAATATAAGGGGCATTCCTCCCACTGACCACCAATGTAAGGGGCATTCCTCCCACTGACCACCAATGTAAGGGGCATTCTTCCCACTGACCACCAATGTAAGGGGCATTCTTCCCACTGACCACCAATGTAAGGGGCATTCTTCCCACTGACCACCAATGTAAGGGGCATTCTTCCCACTGACCACCAATGTAAGGGGCATTCTTCCCACTGACCACCACATTGATGTAAGTGAGCTGTAGATGTACTTATTGGTATGGATTACCTGAGATCTGAAAGATATTTTGGGGTTTCTTTGTGTCAAAAAAGTCAAGAAAGACTGATTTAGAGGCTTAAATACAAAACTCACTATTTAATACAAATATAAAAAAAAAAATGTAACAGTCACATGTAAAATGCTTAAAAGTCTATGTATAGCCAAACTTATATACTGTATATACACTTTAAAGCTTTTGATTGTACTTGTCTGAGATGCTTTGGAAGCTTTGAACATTTTAATATATGGATTACATTTGAGCGGTGTTGGCCATCTTACTGTAAAAAAGTTATTAGTTAAGTTACAAATTACTTCTCAAAAAAGTAATTGCGTTAGTAACTCAGTTACTACATTGGAAAAGTAATTAGTTACTCAGCAAAGTAACTGACTTTTTTTTAATATTCTATAGACGGGACTAGCGAAGGAAGTGAATATTGCCGCATCCATTGGCGAGATTGACGCAACGCTCTCTCCGGCCATAACGGCAGGGACGCGTTGTGCGGCGACTTCCCCAAAGCAGGCCCCCCCCCCTTCCCCAAAGCACCCCCATCCATGTTGAGGCGCTCGCTCGTCCCCAACCCCTTTCCTGACTGGCCGGGCTACGTGCTCGGATAAGGGTCTGCTATGGACTTTGGGGGGACCCCCACGCCTATTTTCAGCGTAGGGGTTCCCCTTTAAATCCATACCAGGCGACGGGGCTCGAGAGGTGTGAATCTCGCCGATGGAGGCGGCGACATTCACTTCCTTTGCTAGTCCCGTCTACCTGGTCCCAGGTGGTAGATGTAATTGTGGTAACGCCGCCCAAGTAATGGGAATGGCGTTACCATGAAGGGAAGAGTAATCAGTTAGATTACTCGTTACCCTCTAAAGTAACTGCGTTAAGTAACTCTGTTTATTTTAACTGAGTTACTTAGATCACTGCATTTGAAAGTCGGTTACTAAAACAAGAACTACACAAAGTTCTGCTGCTGTGCTTTCAAACTGTTACACTGTAAGATATCAGTGTAAGCAAACGATCAGTCAGTTTATCACAGTGGTCAGTGACCCATTGTTCTAAGAGTGGCTGACTTGGAGACCCATTACCAGAATGTGCTGTTTTGTGATGCGATGCAGGAGATAGCGATCGTCCTTCCTGCATTTCCCTCTCGTGCCAATAATGGAATTCCCATTCCTTTGCGCTGCTATGCTGCCACTCTGTGGCTAAACATTGGAACAGAATAGTGTTCTCTGATGAATTCTATTCACTGAGCCATACTTTTACTAATAAACCGTATATTCTAAGGTTGGTGGTTTTATTTTAATTCCTTTTACTTGCAAGGCAGTGTACAACATTTTTTAATTATTTTACAACAAATAAAAAATAAATAAAATAAAATATTGGCATGCATTAAAAAGGGGATTGATTCCAGAGATAAAACGATAATTCTCCCGCTCTATAAGACTCTGGTCCGGCCGCACCTAGAATATGCCGTCCAATTCTGGGCCCCAGTCCTCAGGAAGGATGTACTGGAAATGGAGCGAGTACAAAGAAGGGCAACAAAGCTAATAAAGGGTTTGGAGGATATTAATTATGAGGAAAGGTTGCAAACACTTATTTTATTCTCTCTGGAGAAGAGACGCTTGAGAGGGGATATAATTTCAACGTACAGATACCGTACTGGTGACCCCACAATAGGGATAAAACTTTGCGGAAGGAAGTTTAACAAGACATGTGGCCGTTCATTAAAATTAGAAGAAAAGAGGTTTAACCTTAAACTACGTAGAGGGTTCTTTACTGTAATGCCGCGTACACACGGTCGGAATTTCCGATGGAAACAGTCTGATGGGAGCTTTTTAACCACTTCAGCCCCGGACCAATTGTCAGCTTAAGGACCAGAGGTCTTTTTTCAATTTCGCACTGCACTACTTTAACTGGTAATTGTGCGGTCATGCAGTTTTGTAACGAAACAAAATTTGCGTCCTTTTCTTCCCACAAATAGAGCTTTCTTTTGATGGTATTTGATTGCCTCTGTGATTTTTATTTTTTGCGATATAAACGGAAAAAGAGCGAAAATTTTGAAAAAAAAAGAGATTTTCTACTTTTTGTTATAAGAAAAATCTAATAAACTCAATTTTAGTCAAACATTTGGGCCAAAATGTATTCAGCCACATGTCTTTAGTAAAAAAAATGCCAATAAGCGTATATTTATTGGTTTGCGCAAAAGTTATAGCGTCTACAAACTAGAGTACATTTTCTGGAATTTACACCGCTTTTAATTTATGACTGCCTATTTCATTTCTTGAGGTGCTAAAATGGCAGAGAAGTACAAAACCCCCCCAAATGACCCCATTTTGGAAAGTAGACACCCCAAGCTATTTGCTGAGAGGCATGTTGAGCCCATTGAATATTTTTTTTTTTAGTCCCAAGTGATTGAATAAAGACAAAAATAAAAAATAATTTTTTTTTCTTCAAAAAGTTGTCACTAAATGATATATTGCTCACACATGCCATAGTTATATGTGGAATTGCACCCCAAAATACATTTTGCTGCTTCTCCTGAGTATGGGGATACCACATGTGTGGGACTTTTTGGGAGCCTAGCCGCGTACGGGGCCCCGAAACCCAAGCACCGCCTTCAGGATTTCTAAGGGTGCAAATTTTTGATTTCACTCCTCACTACCTATCACAGTTTCGAAGGCCATAAAATGCCAAAATAGCACAAAACCCCCCAAATGACCCCATTTTGGAAAGTAGACACCCCAAGCTATTTGTTGAGAGGCATGGTGAGTATTTTACAGCTCTCATTTGTTTTTGAAAATGAAGAAAGTAAAGAAAAAAAATTTTTTTTTTTTCTTTTTTCAATTTTCAAAACTTTTGTGACAAAAAGCGACATCTGCAAAATACTCACAATACCTCTCAGCAAATAGCTTGGGGTGTCTACTTTCCAAAATGGGGTCATTTTGGGGGGTTTTATGCCATCTGGGCATTCCATGGCCTCCGAAACTGTGATTGGCAGTGAGAAGTGAAATAAAAAAATTACTCCCTTAGAAAGCCTGAAGGCGGTGCTTGGTTTTTGGGGTTCCGTACGCAGCTAGGCTCCCAAAAAGTCCCACACATGTGGTATCCCCGTACTCAGGAGAAGCAACAGAATGTATTTTGGGGTGTATTTCCACATATGCCCATGACATGTTTGAGCAATATATCATTTAGTGACAACTTTTTGTAAAAAAAATATATATATTTTTTTTTTTTTCATTATTCAATCTCTTGGGACAAAAAAAAAAAATATTTAATGGGCTCAACATTGCTCTCAGCAAATAGCTTGGGGTGTCTACTTTCCAAAATGGGGTCATTTGGGGGGGGGGTTTGAACTGTCCTGGCATTTTATGCACAACATTTAGAAGCCTATGTCACACGTCACCCACTCTTCTAACCACTTGAAGACAAAGCCCTTTCTGACACTTTTTGTTTACATGAAAACATATTTTTTTTTTGCAAGAAAATTACGTTGAACCCCCAAACACTATATATATTGTTAAAGCAAAGGCCCTACAGATTAAAATGGTGGGTGTTGCATTTTTTTTTTTCCACACAGTATTTGCGCAGCGATTTTTCAAACGCATTTTTTGTGGAAAAAATACACTTTTTTTTATTTTAATGCACTAAAACACACTATATTGCTCAAATTTTTGATGAAATAAAAAATATGATCTTAGGCCGAGTACATGGATACCAAACACGACATGCTTTAAAATTGCGCACAAACACGCAGTGGCGACAAACTACATACATTTTTAAAAGCCTTTAAAAGCCTTTACATGATACCACATTAGATTCACGGAGGAGGTCTACTGCTAAAATTACTGCCCTCGATCTGACCTTCGCGGTGATACCTCACATGCATGCTGCAATTGCTGTTTACATATGACGCCAGACCAACGCTTGTGTACGCCTTTGCGCAAGAGAAGGGGGGGCAGGGGTGCTTTTTTTTTTTTTTTTTTTTTAGTTTTTTTTTTATTTATTTAGCTTTTTTATTCTATTTTTAAACTGTTCCTTCCATTTTTTTTCTTTGTTATGATTTTTATTGTTATCTCAGGGAATGTAAATATCCCCTATGATAGCAATAGGCAGTGACAGGTACTCTTTTTTTGAAAAAATTGGGGTCTATTAGACCCTAGATCTTTCCTCTGCCCTCAAAGCATCTGACCACACCAAGATTGGTGTGATAAAATGCTTTCCCAATTTCCCAATGGCGCGGTTTATATCCGGGAGGGGGGACATTCCCTCCTACTGCTTGTAAAAGCAGTCTAGAGGCTAATTACCCGCTAGAATTGCTTTTACATGAAAGCCGATCACTGGCTGAAAAGAATGATACCAAGATGATACCTAAACCTGCAGGCATCATTCTGGTATAACCATTCAAAGTCCAGCAACATACTGGACATATATTGTAATCTTTTTTTTTTTCATGCAGCCTCTTGGCTGAACGAAAAAAAGAGATTGATTGGTGGGTATGCCCACCATTAGAATACCTCCCTTCATCCACCCACTTCTAATGATGGGCATACATGCACCATTTATATATGCCGATGCATGGGGGCATCCTCCCGCAAAAGTTATGCCGTGTACACACGGTCGGAATTTCGACCGTATGTACGTGGCATTAGGAGCCAATCGCTCCTCCGCCCCCCTGCTGCCCCCATGCTTCGGCACATATGCTCTTTTTTTTAACTGTGGTGGTGAAATCACCTCCTACAGCGTTGGAGTCGCGGCTTTATGTATCGTGGGAGCAAACGCTGTTGCTGTCAAGATAAATAAATCCGCGCTGCAACTGAATGGCGCACCTGAAAACAAAAAAATGCTTAACACTAAAACACAGTAAACAAAATTACATACCTGAAAAGCAAGCATGATAAAACATGATAAAACATAATAAAACATTGCAGAATAGAATGGAGTAAAAAAAGAGCAACAATAGAGAGAGAGAGAGAACAATAAAACGACAACTATTTTTGTTTTTTTTATTTTTTTGAGATTCACAGGTAAAAAAGCTCCTGACTGTTAGCGACTGAATCAAAACGCTACCACAAAAAAAATGTTAGCGATCGCAGGGATCAGGCCTGACTCTGCGAACACTGCAGTTATGTGTGCTTAGTGTTTTGTAAGTGACAGTGATCGATCGATACTGCACTTGGGTGGGCTGGGCTGGGCGGAGGGGGAAAACGCAGGTGCTAGCAGGTATCTGGGCTGATCCCGCTAACAATGCGTTTTTTTGGAACCCTAAACTGCTGGGACGCTAGTATAGATCTGATCAGATCAGATATTGATCTGTTCAGATACTATACCACTAAGGGAGGTGTATGCTTTGCGCGTGGGTGTTTGCGGTACTGGCACTAACCTGGGGCGACGCAGACCTTATTTGACCCTAAAACCTAATTGATATCACCCGCCGGGCGATCAGGGGGTTAAACCGTTATTGGGTACTAAATGGCGGGTGCCCTGACAGTATAAAAAACAAGCTAACTAACCAGCGTCACCCGTAACAGTAATACAAAAAAAAACTGGTTACCTAGCGACACTAATGCAGCGATCAGAAAAACGATCGCTTAGTGACACTGGCAAAAGGGGGTGAAAGGGTTAACTAGGGGCAATCAGGGGGTTAAACCTTTATTAGGTAATATATGGGGGTACCTGACGCTATATAAAAACCTGACGGGGAACCTAAATAACGAAATAACTAACTGGCTAACCAGCGTCACCAGTGACATTTTATACGGTGATCACTGGTGAAAGGGTTAACTCTAGGGGCAATCAGGGGGTTAAAACCTTTATTTAGGTTGTAATATGGGGGTACCTGACCTATAAACCTATTTATGAACCTATATAAACATGGCGGTTAACCTAAAAAAAAAACTGGTTACCTAGCGACACTAATGCAGCGATCAGAAAAACGATCGCTTAGTGACACTGGCAAAAGGGGGTGAAAGGGTTAACTAGGGGCAATCAGGGGGTTAAACCTTTATTAGGTAATATATGGGGGTACCTGACGCTATATAAAAACCTGACGGGGAACCTAAATAACGAAATAACTAACTGGCTAACCAGCGTCACCAGTGACAGTTATACGGTGATTACTGGTGAAAGGGTTAACTCTAGGGGCAATCAGGGGGTTAAAACCTTTATTTAGGTTGTAATATGGGGGTACCTGACCTATAAAACTATTTATGAACCTATATAAACATGGCGGTTAAAATAAAAAAAAAATGGTTACCTAGCGACACAATGCAGCGATCAGAAAAACGATCGCTTAGTGACACTGGGAAAAGGGGGTGAAGGGGTTAACTAGGGGCAATCAGGGGGTTAAACCTTTATTAGGGGGGGGTAGGGGGCTACCTAGGACCTAAAACTAACTGCCCTGACAGTTATTACAGTCACACTGACACTAAATGCAGTGATCAGTAAATAAATGATCACTGCAATTAGTGACACTGTGACTGGGGGGGGAGGGGGTGATCTGGGGGGTGATCAGGGGGTGACAGGGGGGTGGAATATGTGCCTAACTGTACTGGTGTCAGTGTACTGTTGTGCACTAACCTCTACATGTTCGCCGCTCGGCGTCTCCGGTCACATAGACCGGCGCACCGAGCGTGACATCACTTCCGCCTTCCTGTCTATACAATAGACAGGAAGGGGAAGCTTTTCATTCGCCAGGAGCGATCGCGAGGGGGTGGCCAGAAACCACTGGCCGTCCCCTCGTCCCGGATCGCTCCTGAAGCGATGCCGACCGTCCCCGCCGGCGGAGGGGGGTCCGATCGGACCCCCCAACCGCCTGAAGAATGGCACGTACAGGTACGTGGTTCTGCCTGTACGTGCCATTCTGCCGACGTATATCTACATGGGGCGGTCGGCAAGTGGTTAACGGATTTTCCAACTGTGTGTATGCCCATCGGTCTTTGTCGGAATTTCCGACGGACTTTGGATTGAGAACCTGTTCTCAATTTTTCCGACGGAAAACCTTTCTATCGGATTTTCCGATCGTGTGTATGCAATTCCAACACACAAAATTTCGACGCATGCTCGGAAACAATTTGACGCATGCTCTGAAGCATTAAACTTCCCTTTTATAGTGCTGTCGAACGTGTTTTATGCCGCTGTGTTACAGACCGTCGGAATTTGGTGTGACTGTGTGTAGGCAAGACAGTTTGAGCGAAATTCCATCGGAATTAGACGGGAAAACCATCAGAGCTTTTTCTGACGAGAATTCCGACCGTGTGTATGCGGCATAAGAGCGGCAAGGATGTGGAATTCCCTTCCACAGGCGGTGGTCTCAGCGGGGAGCATCGATAGTTTCAAGAAACTATTAGATAAGCATCTGAACAACCGCAACATACAGGGATATACAATGTAATACTGACGTATAATTACACACATAGGTTGGACTTGATCGACTTTTTTCAACCTCACGTACTATGTAACTATATGTAAAAGGTGTATTCCTTAAAGCAGAACTGTCAAACTTATAATGGTAACCTTGCCTTCAAGCACAGAAAAGCAAGAACCCCTGTCAGCTTTTTATTGTTGCCTGTTTCCCTTTTGCAGATTTTTCCTTACTTCCTGTCTAGTAGTAGGTTGTCCACAAAACAGAAAGTGAGAGGAAATTTCTCTCAAGCTTACCATACACATTACAATATAATAGCTCAATATCCTTTAGATTAGCTGTCGCCAAACTGTGGCCCTTGCTTGCCTTTATCTGTCCCTTGGAGTGTTACTCCTCATTCTGACATCAACGATGGAGCATAATTTCTCCCACTGACACCAATGATGGGGCACTTTTCCTCCCACTGATACCAAAGATAGGGCACTATTTTGGCTCCCACTGACACTGACACCAAAGATGGGGCACTATTACTTCAAGTGATGCCAAAAATAGGGCACTATTCCTCCCACTGACACCAAAGACAGGGCTCTATTCCTCCCACTAATACTAAAAGTAGAACACTATTCCTCCCACTGACACCAAAGACAGGGCTCTATTCCTCCCACTAATACTAAAAGTAGAACACTATTCCTCCCACTGATACCAAAAACGGAACACTTTTCCGCCCAGTAACACCAAAGATGGGGCACTATTCCACCCATTGACAACAAAAATAGGACACTATTCCTCCCACTAATACTAAAAATAGAACACTATTCCTCCCACTGACACCAAAGACAGGGCACTATTGCTCCCACTAATGATAAGGCATTTTCTACTTCTACTGGTAAGAGTCTGGCCCCCTAAATCCTGAAGGACAGTAAACTGACATTGGAGACCCCTGCTTTAGATCTACCAAAAGGTATGTAGTGCAAGGGCCTTCCCGATTGGATACAAGCCAATTGGTTAGATTAAATAGGCCCTCATATTATATAAACTATATTACCAAAAGTATTGGGGCGCCTGCCTTTACACTCACATGAAATTTAATGGCATCCCAGTCTTAGTCTGTAGGGTTCAATATTGAGTTGGTCCACCCTTTGTAGCTATAACAGCTTCAACTCTTCTGGGAAGGCTGTGCACAAGGTTTAGGAGTGTGTCTATGGGAATGTTTACCATTAATATGCTCCTTTTGACAATTGTTGTCCAACTTTCGGCCAACAAATGATGTATGACAGACTAGTACATTTTCGGCGGACAGCGGTTTGACGTCAGATTTTCGGATGGTCAGTACACAAATCTGTCACACAAGTCGAAAGTACAAACACGCATGCTCGGAATCAATGCTCACCAAACACGAAATTAGCAGAAGGGGCACAAAGGGTGGCGCTCAAGAGTTAATACGTTCGTGTTTGTGGCATGACAATTGTGTACCGTTAGTATACAAGACAAGATCCTGGCACAAGCCCTTTTGACATAAATCTGACGCACGATTGGCCAACAATCGTACCGTGTGTACGAGGCTTTACACTCCAAGACCTTCTGTCTCTTTCTTCTAAAGTCGTCTCCTACTGGGACCATCCTGACCTCCTAGGCCAGACTTCCTGTATGCCGGGCCGAGCTGTCTCCAAGTCTGGGCCCTGAGCTCTATCCCAGCCCAGGTCTGTAATTAGAATGCCTGCTTCTGCCACAATCAGGCATATATTGTTAATCCACAGCGTGACACGGGGTTCGCCTCTCCACAGCATGTAAACTATGCGTCCAAATACTTTTGGTAATATAGTGTGTATTATATATTATTGGGTTTTCCAAAACAACCAGAGGATTTTACACAGCAGGTTGGCATGCTAGATTCAGCCTTCAGGATGTAAAACAAAATCCCTGGGCTGGCAGGTTGTATCCCTACTATGTATTCCTGTGCTAGAGATTCAAATATAGATAACATGTAACTTCAAGACTATTACTAGTGTGCATAAAATTGATGATTCTATTGTAAGTGTTCATTTAAATATTACTGAGTCAAACCGCAACTCATAGCTGGCATGAAATCCGTTAGAAGGAGTGCGTTTTCTTTTTTTCTTTTTTGTAATCTGGGGTGTTAGATGACAAATCTTTGGGTTTTTCAGTTTCATCTCTTGTCGTTCCCACAGCATTCATTGCTCACTCTTAGATATCTTAACCAACTTTACTTCTCAGTCATATCCTATTAAGAGTTTTTTTTAATGCTATGCTAGTTGAAGTAGATTTCTCTTCATTGTTTCCAAGCAAGCACGCACCTAAGCCAAGCAAGCACGCACCTAAGCCAAGCCTTCTAGTAGTGACTGTTTTAATTCTTGAACATATTACAGGGAACTCCAATAGGGAATTTATGTGGTAGGGCTTTATGTAGTACCAGTCTGAGATTTGGAAATGTTATAAAATGTTATAAGTTTATTTGAAAGGTTTCTCATAATGTTAGCACCGTGGTTTAGTGGTTAGCATGTCTGCTTTGCAGAACTGTGTCTTTAGGCCTACCCTAAAGTCTGGGGGGGGGGGGGGGTGTAGGCAGGTTCAGTCTGTACTCCAACTGCAGGTGGTGCTCAACTGAAGTGGCAATGCAAGGGGAAGGAAGTTGTGATGAACTTGGTTCCTCTATGACTTTCTGCGGTCACAGGGAAACAGCTGTCCGATTGGACACTGGCACCCAATGTGATGCCAGTGGCCATCTTGGGTCAGGCAGAGTCTGTTTAAGACTCTGACTCCCGGGTTTGGTGTGCTTTATGCAAGTGGACAATGCTTAGAGATAGGTTCCAGAGGAGTAGGCAGAGTGCAGGGACAACATCTACCTCTTCAGAAAGCCTCCAATTTTAGTTTGAACCAACCAGGCTGCATTCCACTACTCGTTACAGATGCTGTTGGCATTTTCAAGTCTTCAGACTGATGTCACTGTTTGCAAGTGGCCCTGAACAGGTGTGCCTAGCTGCCAGGCCTGAATAAGTTGTTTTTGAACCTTTTCTACAATATACAGTAACTTCATTGCCTTACTTGCACTCTGTGTGTTTACCCACCCGCCACACCACCTTGCTCACAGGGAAAAGATGTGTAGTCATCAGGTTCCCCCCCCCCCCCCTGCCTTGGGAAGGCATCTCGCTTCGGGAGAGCTTCCGACCCAATGCTCATTGATCGGCTTTGGTTTATCATGAGCAGTTGGGTCCCCCGGGCCTTTTGGCTAGGTGGACCTGAGTGGGCCTTACCCCCTGTCAGGAGTCTTGCACCCTGGGAGGTCAAGGTCTTCGGGAGGGGACCAATGACACATCCTAAGTGCACTGTTTTGGTTCACTATGGTGTTTAGTTTTTGTGCACCACACTACGGGCTCAGAAAAATGAAAAATAAATAAGCCTATATGTATGTATGTGACATAGGGACCTTAGATTGTACAGGACATGTGAATGTACAATATGTGTAAATTGTCAGAGCTATATATGGTAAATGATACAGATTGGTTAAAACTGTTATTGCAGCAGGAAGATTTTTTTTCTACAGGTGAATTCCTTTTACCGTTCTTACTCAAACAACCCTTCCCCTGCTTGAGGCTATCATAAGCCTCCAGTATGAGATGGAAAACAGTCATAATAAATACAGCATTACTGGCTGAATCATGTCCCTATCTGGTTATTGCAGAGTTACTGTTATCCCTTCAACAGCCTTTCCTAAACAACAGTATCCACCAGTCAGCTATAAACGGCCAAGTCCTAGCCCAAATGGGTTGATAGATGGGCCTCCTTAGGGAATACCCTAGCTGAAGGTAAAGAGCACTCATGCCTCATCTTGCTGGGAAAACCTTTGTGTAATATGCCTTGAGAAGAGGGAAGGAAGGTGTGAAAGCTGAACTCCGGGCACAACAATCTTCCTTTAATAATTCCTCAATGGTCACAAGAGTAATAAACCTAAATGCTTTTGCAAACCCAGGTATTATCTTGTAAAAGGAGCAGTGACATCACTGTGCTGCACATAATCTGTACAGAGAGCAGAGCTGTGGGAGGGACCCAGCTACTACAGAAAACGACAGGAAGGGGCGGATACCAGACCACTCACCCCGCACAAGAGAGAACTGCAATGACCCATCTTCACAGATCACAGTTTCAGGTCTTTATAGAAAGATCCTGCACAACATTTCATGCTGGATAACTGCACAAGTCTGAAAGAAATACACAACAATTTATGTAAAAATACACATGACTCTTGTATTTAGACAATATTTGCTTATCCCGGAGCTCAGCTTTAACCGCTTCAGCCCTGGAAGATTTTACCCCCTTCCTGACCAGAGCACTTTTTGTGATTCGGCTCTGCGTCGCTTTAACTGACAATTGAGCGGTCGTGCCACGTTGCACCCAAACAAAATTGACGTCCTTTTTTTTTCCACAAATAGAGCTTTCTTTTGGTGGTATTTGATCACCTCTGCAGTTTTTATTTTTTGCGCTATAAACAAAAAAAGAGCGACAATTTTGAAAAAAAAACACATTATTTTTTACTTTTTGCTATAATAAATATCCCCGAAAAATATATAAAAAAACGTTTTATTTCCTCAGTTTAGGCTGATGTGTATTCTTCTACATATTTTTGGTAAAAAAAAAATCACAATAAGCGTATATTGATTGGTTTTGCGCAAAAGTTATAGTATTATAGTATCTACAATATAGGGGATAGTTTATGGCATTTTTATTATAATTTTTTTTTTTTTAGTAGTAATGACGATGACCTGCGATTTTTATTGGTACTGGTGGACACATCGGACACTTTTGACACTATTTTGGGACCATTGTCATTTATACAGAGATCACTGCTATAAAAATGCACTGATTACTGTGTAAATGACACTGGCAGTGAAGGGGTTAACCAATAGGGGGCGATGAAGGGGTTTAGTGTGTCTTAGGGAGTGATTCTAACTGTGGCGGGGATGGGCTTCCAGGCACATGACAGCGATCACCGCTCCAGATGACAGGGAGCAGTGATCTCTGTGATGACACAAGGCAGAACGGGGAAATGCCTTGTTTACATAGGCACTTCCCCATTCTGCGGCTATGACATGATCTCCGGGATCGCGCGCGCCTGCTATCCCCCCATTTTAAAGGGGACGTACAGGTATGCCCATTTGCCCACCGTTGCCATTGTGCCGACGTATATCGGCGTGCAGCGGTCGGCAAGTGGTTAAAGGGTAACTCCACTTTCATGGGGAAAAAAAAAATAGCAAATAAAGAAAAAATAATATAGCACCTACAATTGCAACACTAATCATATTGTAATTGAATATCATTAAAAATGACCTTTCCTTTTCAATCTGCAGCGCTGTAATTTTCTGAGAATACATTGGAATATGGCTACCTGGAGGTGTTCTGTATACAGAATGTGTACTGACCACTCCCCGGAAACATCATTTCCTGCTTGTGTGATTGGCTCATCAGTTTTCTCAGAAGTCTGCCTAAGATACAAGTCAAATTTCAGGCATCCCCTGCAACAAAAATGTAATTTTTGGAGATATACTTTCAATAGGAACACGTCTAAAGGGATTTCCTCATTAGTGCCCTGCAGCTGCACACCTGACAGTTAATTATGAAACCACTCCCATTAGACCCACTCAGTACAGAGGCACAGACAAACACACAGGGATTTCTTCAGAATAACAAAAGGTAGGAATCTGAAACGGTTTGTTACAATCCTTGCAATGTACATAGATCACCCAGTGGGGAATGTTTTTTTCTCAACAAAAGTGGAGTTACACTTTAACTGAATATGTGCCACTTCAGTTCATCAGGCGTCTTATGACCCAGAAGGTCCCAGTGCTACAAACAGCAGACAGATGTTTCCCCACCCATTGTTCTCAAGGAAACATCTGCCCCACAATGCCTAGCCTTCCTGTTGCATATATTTAATGACAGATTATGTTCAGCATTTACTATGCAGTAAAACGCGATAAACTGTGCAATAAGCAAAAAGCATAGCAATCGATCAGAATTCACTTTCCCGAAGACAAACCAGCCTAGAGGTGGATTGTGATTAGTTGCTCTTGCTGTGGGTTCTGCATGTTATTCTTTTTTTTTTAACAGACCCGTCAGCACATCAATGTACTGCAATATTTAATTGCAATACTTGGCTCCATCTGCAGGTGGCACTACAGACAACATATGCAATTGTGGCTCCTAGTCCCTATAAATTGGGGAAATTACTGCCAGGTGAATTTGGAAGCAGCTGTCAATTTTCAGTTATGCTAAAAAAATACCACCATTTGTTTTGGTACGTGGTCTGTGTTATACAAGCCTAAAAAGAGATAGGTTCACAGAATTTCAGATGCAGTTCTTCTGTGTCTGGAGTCCCCAAACCTGTTCCGAAACTCCAGTGATTTAATAACATGTTTATTATAGGAGTGACTGTGTTGATTTTAGATGTATGCAATTCCCATTGTATTCTACAGAGAGGAGTGCTTGGGTGCTGCTGGATGATATCATAATAAAAACAACAATCTCCTGGGGTTAATAAATCTGAATATTACAAGACAAAGGCGGTTGATCTATAATTTCTATTGTTATCAACTGTGTTTTTCTGTTTGGATGTTGCTTAGTTGCTAGTACACATAGTACCCATGTCCAGAATTAAATTGGGAGGAAAATGCATGAACCTTCATAAGTGTGCTGCACCCAGGCCTGGACTGGCCACAATGCAGCTCTGGCATTCAGGCTTGGACTGGCTATGTGGCAGCTCTGGCATTCAAGCCTAGACTGGCCACATGGGAGCGCTGGCATTCAGGCCTGGACTGGCCACATGGCAGCTCTGGCATTCAGGTCTGGACTAGCCACATGGCAGCTTTGGCATTCAGACCTGGACTGGCTACGTAGGAGTTCTTGCATTCAGACCTAGGCTGGCTACAAGGCAGCTCTGGCATTCAGGCCTGGACTGGCCACATGGCAGCTCTGGCATTCAGACCTAGACTGGCCACATAGGAGTTCTTGCATTCAGCCCTAGGCTCGCTACAAGACAGCTCTGGCATTCAGGCCTAGAGAGGCCACGTAGAAGCTCTGGCATTCAAGCCTGGACTGGCCAAATGGCAGCTCTGGCATTCAGGCCTGGACTATCCACATGGCAGCTCTGGCATTCAGGCCTGGACTATCCACATGGCAGCTCTGGCATTCAGCAGTAAGACTTGGTTCACACCTACAGATGTGAACAAGCGAGGGTTGCCACCTTTTCTTCAAGCCTAACCCGAACACTTTAACCCAAACACAGGGCACATTTTTTCCCCGTAAGATAAACTATAGAATTTAGAATAATAAAAGACCTGGGACATCTGCAACAGGGGGTGTGGCCAGACTGCTCTTGCACCCCCCCCCCAGAGATGTTGGACTTGCCCCCAGACAGCGGCCTGCAGCTCCCAGATGGGAAAAAAAGTTTTGTATAACTACCGTATCTGTTACTTGGGGAGCCACAGCCCAGTCTGAATAATGTGTCCAGATTTCAGACAGACAAACCTGGACACGTAAATTCAAAACCCGGACTGACTGGGTGAATCCTGAACAGGTGGTAACCCTAGACCAAGCTCAGGCACATTCCCAGGCATTGCATGTAGGGCAGTCTAGTCATGCAATGGGCTGCCCTATGTGTGAGAAACGTAAAAAAGAAGTCTCTGACTTTTTTCTGAAGAACCACATGGTTGGCGTGTGCAAAAACATGTGCATATGCAATCAATGGCACCACCACGCATATGCTAAATGGCATGTTTCTCTACAATCCTAGCACCACTGGCTATATATAAACCAGCAATATCAGACTTTTTTGAATGAAGAAAGAGCTTCATCTGCAGTCAATGTCAAGATCAGGACAATCCAGCTGTATTTGTTCTATGGAGAACATGTTGATTGTTGCTGTCATGACACTAACACTGCTGGTCACCACATGTGTCTTTGTTGTGTGAGAAGCTTTAACAACATCAGGAAAAACAGAGATATGGTCCATGGAAGCCAACCACATCCATCCTTTAGGCATCTAGGCAGCGGAGAGACAATTTGTTGTTACTACAACAGATTCTGTTGCTTCCTCCAGTTTGTAGGCATTTGGCATGCATTGCCATTGTAAAGCTTGCTATGCACATCAATAGTAAAACTGACTTTAGTCAAGCTGGGTGGTGCCAAAAAGGGTCAATCATGTATTAATTTCTGCCAATTCAGCACAAATCAGCTGAACTATGAAGCGTGTATGGCAAGTCTAAGGCTGTGTTCACACTTATGTAGATAAAAAGGATTTTTACCTACCTAATCCCTCAAGTCTTCTCCTTGATGCTCCAGAGGGTTGTCCCTCTGCATCCTTACCGAAAACACAGGGCCATCGGCCCCGCATGAAGATGTCAGAGTGGCTGTGAACACCAGAGCGCCTTCACTTGGCCATACACGGTTAGTTATTTTTCATGCAGCCAGCAGGCACTCAAAAGAGGTGGCAGAGGGGCCGGCCACAGTCAGAACACACATATAGGTGGCTGAGGCTGCTGAACGATGGAAAGTTTTTCAACATTTCCCCTCTACAAAAGTCGATTAACAATTATCTTCTGTCGAGCAGGGAGACTGCACACGGCGGGGCCAGCCATATTTCGATCAGTATGTAGCACTGCCCCCATGGGGGTTGCTGAGTATAGTCTTCCCTGGGCCTCCCTCTGATTATCCTGCAGCCAGACACTTGGGTATTTTCACACGACCACCCGCACACTTTTCCACTTGTTATCCAATATGACCAGTATAGGGTATTTTTTATTTATTTTATTTATTGGTTGCACTTGGATAGGAGAAGGGATTAGTGGGATACTCCAAATTGAACTATGCATAGATGAGGACAACTCTCACTTGGCCTCAATAAATTGAATTGAATAGCAGACTCCCTGCTGAACCACACTACAGTTGTATGGAAGAATGAGTAATTTTCTTGCTCTGGCAGCAGACTCAATGAACTATAATTCTTCGGGACACTCACCAGTATCCCCTTTGGCTGACACCAGTCCACTGACTTCACTAGCCTGAAGGGATGGCCCTCACAGAACAGGCCCCTAGACGCAGGTCTGTACTCACAGTAGCCAGGGACAGATCCTCCTAGACGCGTCTCCCTCCTAGTCCCCTCTACAGGACATCTGGGTTTCAGCTTCTGTGGCTCCAGCCCTCACGTTGGCCATCTGAGGCCGCATGGCAGCCTGTGCAGAGGAGGGGCAGCAGCCCCGCTCTCTAGCCGAAGATGCCGAGCACATGTGCTCGATGCATATATACAGTCACCTAGCATGCCTTGAGCCACCTTCCTCTGCCAATGGCCAGGGCTGGAACTACGCCTCTCCTCTAATTTGTCAGGTTTCCTTCACTGTCCAATATGCCCCTTCCTACTGGACCAGTTTGAAACAGGCAGACAACATGAGCAACATCTGTGGACACTGAGCAGACCCTATCAATGGATCACTGCCCCCTGGTAGGCAGAGAGCATCTACATTTACCTAAAAGCCACACTATTAAGCAGAGAAACCCCAAAACTATGCACTCTCTAGCACCTGTCTATATAAAGTATATGACCAGCTTTGGGGAAGAGGCTGTGGAATCCAGTTAAATGCTAAGTTCACAACACGCTCTTTCCTGACATGCACAGAAATGAGCTGCCATTTAGCAGATTCACGGCGGTGCCTTAAAAGTAGTTGTAAACCCTTCCATATACTCAGTGAAGTGACTGGCCTCAGGTGATACACAACGATGAAACCAATTCTTCTACATATACGTTGTATCTGTCTATCTACAGTCTTCTCTTCTCTACATCCTTTCAAAGTCCAGAATTGATAAAGTTTGTCTGAGAGTTCAGAAAAAATGGGGTGGAGAGCTGAAATTACATACGGCAGAGCTCAGTGAGGATACCTAGCATTGCTTATTGAGACAAGTACACACTATAGATGGATATGCTTTGTTCATACTTCATGTATGAGGTCAGGGCTGCTGTTAGAAACCACGGGCCTCATACAGACAATGTTTTAGTTATGAATGACTACAGTGAGTAATTAGTACCGATCACTCATTGTGTTCATTTAGGAAAGGAATGGGCTGGCAAATTTGACATATTTACCAGACCCTTTCCCCACTCTTCATCTTGAAGGATCCTATTGTGTGCTTGCAGCTTCCAGCAGGAAGGAGAGGAGAGAAGCCGGAAGCATTGTGGGTGTAGGGGGGGAGCACGCAGGGGGGCCTGGGCAGCAGGGGGAAACGTATAGTGCCGAAGGAGGGTGATTTTTGTGACGCGGGGGGGGGTCAATAACTGGAGCAAATCCCCTGTATGGTTCTCTCTGCAGCAGCTGAAAGCCAACAGGAGGGAGAGGAGAAGAAACCAGCTTTCATCTGCTGCAGAGAGAGCCATGCAGGGAATCAGTTTCAGTAATTGCTCCCCTGCCATGCCGATCACCCTCCCTGCCCACATCTAATTGCCCCTGCTGCCTGGGCCCCCCAACTGACCCAGGCTCCGTACAGGAGGACTGCTGGTATCCCCTTATCCACAGCTCTGTCTGAGGTTTACAATCACTTTAATTGTTAATGGCACCCTCATGCATCTGCAAACGCAGCATTATGCAGTTCCTTGTGGTGCATTTTTGGAAAAGAGTCAGGGACTTCTTTTCCGCGTTTCTCGCACATAGGGCAGCCAATAAAATGAATGGGCTGCCCTACATATGATGCACGGAACTCACGGAAATGCACTTAGCATACAGAGATCCTGCAGGAGCAAGGGATTAGGCAAGTAAAAGTCTTTATTATCAGTTCCTTAGGCTTAAACAAACAATTAATCCCATGCGTTATGGGGGAAGCCCCACTGCAAGAGCATTTTTGTTTTCCCCGGAGTTCAGTTTTAACAGCAAGAGATAAGGGAAGTTCATTATTAGGGGTTACATAAACTTTAACTGCACCAACATGTAGACGGGGGTCTAAGGAGGACCAGAGAACGGCTGGGGCAACCTGAAGAACCCTATTGAATGTAGAATTATTGGTCGCTGGAGATAGAGACATTATGGCTAAGAGGACAGGGGGAAGCATATGGTACAAGGGTGTGGGACTGTGAAGAAACTGAGGGGTGTAACGGAAGGAGTGAAAACTACAGAGAAGGGTGTTGCCAGCGCTATATGAACAAGCAGCCACAAGAGCTTTCCCAATGCAGAACATGCAGACATCTTCATAACCACAAGACGTATAGCAGAAGCAGATCTACCTACTGCAGCCTGCCAGTGGTTACAGTTCTTGGTAATGCCGCTGCTAATACCTTTCTTAAATGCCAACTCACTGGCATTAAAATAAAATATTTTTACCGTATGTTACTGTTTTTTTTTTTTTTGTGGCTGGTATAAACATGAATGTGGAGACAGCACCTCTAGCATGTGTGGTAGATAGATGTGCTGCAAGAAAGCCATGTAAAACTAGAATTTAAAGATTATTATGGGCATTTTTTTATTTGTACTGATGCGTTATGGGTCTCTTAAAAAAAGGGCCACACGACAAGAACCCTCAAGCTGCAATGTTACCTACAGTAGCCCTGTAACCATCATGGGTGATTCTACCTGTATAAATGTATAACCATAGGGGAAAACCGCACATGAAGAGGAAGAGATCTGTAGATAGATAGAGACTGATAACATTATATATAAGCTTTGCCTGTAAGACCAGCTTCACACCTTTGCTCTGTGGTAGTATACATTACTACAGTGCAAATGAATGAGTTCTATGCATGCACTGCAATTTATTCTTATTCCTGGCCAATCACAACTACCCCCCCCCCCCCCGTTCGGCAAACCTGCACGTACCCCATCAATGTCATGTCCGGGCGTCAGCCTCTCCTGCATCTCCTCTCTTTTACTCCTAGGCCAATAGGATAGCGTCTCCTTTCGGCTAATCAGGAAATGGATCTCAAGACCTGCTTCCTGACTGTCAGGGAGGAGAATCAGTGTGACAATAGCCCACCTTTTTTTGAAGCCTATTAGAGCCTCAGGCTCTAATCACGTTCAACAAAACAACATTGTAATCCATGCGTCCAGCGCCTTGCGTGTAGATTAGGGGGCATGGCGCATGGATTAGGGGGGCAGCGCCCCTGCGCCCTGCATTGCGGGCCGCCACTGCTACTAGTGCAGACTCCTAAGAAAATCAGCCAGCCAATCACACAAGCAGGAAATTCAATTTCTGAGTGTTCTGTAAACCAGGGGTGTTGTAAGCAGAAGGAGGCATAGATTAGATTGGGGAGAGAGGAAAAGGGGGGGGGGGGGGGGTGACAGACTGCAGGGGCACTGTGATGGAGGAGGCTGTGATTGATAGGGGCACGGTAATATAAAGGGGACTGCACTGTAATCATTTGGTGCAGTCCCTTTTATATCACAGTGCCCCCTTTACAGAGCAGTCCCCTTTACATTACAGTGCCCCTTTTACAGGGCAGTCCCCTTTACATTACAGTGCCCCTTTTACAGTGCAGTCCCCTTTACAGAGCAGTCCTTTACATTACAGTGCCCCTTTTACAGGGCAGTCCCCTTTACATTACAGTGCCCCTTTTACAGTGCAGTCCCCTTTACATTACAGTGCCCCTTTTACAGGGCAGTCCCCTTTACATTACAGTGCCCCTTTTACAGTGCAGTCCCCTTTACATTACAGTGCCCCTTTTACAGGGCAGTCCCCTTTACATTACAGTGCCCCTTTTACAGGGCAGTCCCCTTTACATTACAGTGCCCCCTTTACAGAGCAGTCCCCTTTACATTACAGTGCCCCTTTTACAGGGCAATCCCCTTTACATTACAATGCCCCCTTTACATTACAGTGTCCCTTTTTGTCACAGTGCCCCTTTTACAGAGCAGTCCCCTTTACATTACAGTGCCCCCTTTACAGAGCAGTCCTCTTTACATTACAGTGCCCCTTTTACAAGGCAGTCCCCTTTACTTTACAGTGACCCTTTACAGAGCAGTCCCCTTTACATTACAGTGCCCCTTTTACAGGGCAGTCCCCTTTACATTACAGTGCCCCTTTTACAGGGGAATCCCCTTTACATTACAATGCTCCCTTTACAGAGCAGTCCCCTTTACACTACATACCTCCCAACATTTTGGGATGGGAATGAGGGACACCTACTAGCAAACATATGTAGGCATAGGATACGCCCCCTGCCACACACCCTTAAAGGGGAAATAACCCCCAAAAATGTTAATGAAATCCACAAGTGCTTTTTTTTTTTTTACCACTACTATTCCTTTATATTGGCTTTTAAAATTGAAAAATGCAGCAATTTAGAATTTGGATGAAAGGTTTAGTGCTGGGAAACACTTTTTGAAAGATAAAAAGTGCACTTTATATACAACTATATGGATCAGACCAAAATGAGGGACAAATGAGGAGGAAAGAGGGACAGAGGGACATTGCTCCAAATCAGGGACAGTCCCTAGAAATCAGGGACAGTTGGGAGCTATGCATTGTGTGCCATACCTGCTATTGCAGGTTCATGAATTAGGTCCTTTGTTCCACTGCGGTCTATAATTCAGTGCTGCAGATAATCTCTCTTGTATATCATCAGTGTGAAGCGGGTCTCCTTGACATTTCCTCCTTAATAATACAACCTACAATACAGAACATGTTTCATACAATATAACACATTTGTCTGTATAAACATCTCTTGTAATCAGTATATCATAAATGACGATGATTCAGTCTGTGTAATGAGGAGGAAAGACAAACATTGTTAAAGCCCTCCGGGGAAACTTAAAGAGGAACTACAGTCTGCTCACATAATTTGTAATAAAAAACATCTTTGGCCATTCTGAAGCTTCCCTCCAACCACTTTTCATATTATTTTATATATCATGTGATTCTGTACTTGCAAAATATGCTGCAGAAATCTCCCTCCACTGAGTCTGGCTGCAGCCATTTTAACTGTGGGCAGCTGAAGCTGCTATCTGTTCACTTCCTGGATTTACACAGACACACACCTCCAGCTCTGCAGCTCTCATTGGCCCTCTTAAGACTCCCCCCCCTGGGAAACTCTCACAAGAGTGAGAAAGCTGTGCATGAAGTCATAAGCCTAATCTTTTTACCAGACAAGAAACATGAAGTGACAATGGTAACAATAACTGAGCGCAGGGTACAGTGTAATATAAAACAGAATAATAGTAATAAAAAAATCACTATTACTGAGTCTGTATTAAAAGGGAGGTCATTAGTCCATAAGCCATACCTCCCAACTGTCCCTGATTTCGAGGGACTGTCCCTGATTTGGAGCAATGTGCCTCTGTCCCCCTTTCCTCCTCACTTGTCCCTCATTTTGGTCTGATCTATATAGTTGTATATAAAATGCACTTTTTATCTTTCAAAAAGGTGTTTCCCAGTGCTAAACTTTTCATCCAATTTCTAAATTGCTGCATTTGTACATTTTAAAAGCCAATATAAAAGGTATAGTAGTGGTAAAAAAAGCACTTGTGGATTTAATTAACCTTTTTTTGGGGGTTAATTCTCCTTTAAGGGGGTGTGGCAGGGGGCATGTCTTATGACTACATACATTTGCTAGTAGGTGTCCCTCATTCCCATCTCATAATGTTGGGAGGTATGCCTGTCGGCGGTTCACACTGACACCTGCTAACCGCTTTGAGGGTCAATGCAAAGTTAATAACACCCCCAGATTAGTGTGAACTGCCAAATGGTGCTGGAATCGGATCGCAAAGGTGTGACCACCCATGAGACCCGATTCCAGTGCGGACCAAATAAAAAGGATCCTGCACCATTTTTGATCCGAATGCGATGTAAATTCAGCCATACAAATGGTATGGCTGAATTTGCATCACACAGACATTGCATGTGATCTACATAGCAGTGCGAATCACATGTGATGTCTGACATCACTCAAGTGTGAAGCCGGCCTTATTCTCCCCTAGACTTAAGAGCAATGGCCGGGCTGCGATGATGTCACTTCCCTGGGGGTCACTATGATGGCCGACATTAAGTTCTCTGAAATCATGGAGAATAAAGAGCGCACATACCTCCCAACCTTTTCAGATGGGAATGAGGGACACCTATCAGCAAAAGTATGCAGGCATAGGACACACCCCCTGGCACGCCCCCTTAAAGGAGAATTGTACAAAAAACTGAAAATTGTATACTCACCTTTCCGTAATTTTCCTTTCCTGGTGCATCTTCATGGCAGCATACATATGGGTTTTGACTCCGCCCCCACAACCTGATAGGACTGTTTAACTATAAATCAAAGACAGACCCGGCTCACTGCATTCTCTGTAACTCTCACCATTTGGGTGGGCATCTGTATGCTGCCATGAAGATGCACCAGGAAAGGAAAATTACAGAAAGGAGAGTATACAATACAATTTTCCGTTTCCCTGGTGCATCATGGCAGCATACATATGGGGACTAACTCGCCATATGGGAGGGTGCAAGAAAAATTTGTAATCATCAGTAGCGCAGGTATGCACCATGAATTTTCCAAATTTTACTGTCGCAAGTCGGGTTCACCTATAAAAGTGTAATGAAGGTGTCCTGGGAGGACCATATTGCTGACTTGCAAATAACCTCAGGAGACACTCAGCGCTGAGCTGTCCACAGAGCTAGCACTGCCCTAGTTAAATGTGCTACTAAGACCTCCAAAACAGGAAGGTCCTGAAGAGTAGGCACTTTTAATTGTCTTAACAATCTAGGAGGTGACTGAACGTGTTGATTCTGACTGACCCTGTCTTAAGCCACACTGGAACCAAGAACATATTTCAGCTTTCCTGAATGAAAAGGTAGCTGCCAAGCAGGCAGGCACTCAACCAAGAAAGACGGCAAATTGACTTCCTGGTTAAAGTGGAAGGAGAAAGACACCCCATGGATAAAAGCAGTCTGGAGTTTTAGGACTAATCTGTTCTGTCTGGGTATAATGATAAGTGAGGCTCCCTGAGTACAAAGCCTGCAGTTTTGACACCCTTCGCTCCTTTGTAGCTACCAGAAATATGGTCTTTAGGGTTTGCAGAGTGTAGTCAATTCTGTAGGATAGAAATGAGGCCTTAAAAGAAATGGAGACCATAAGCAAGTTCCACATAGGGAACAATGGTTTCCTGGGAGGTCTATAACTTCATGCAAGCCTTTTAAAGTGGAAGTAAAGTCACATTTTCCACTTTCACCTACAGGTAAGCCTGTAATGAGGCTTACCTGTAGGTACAAAAAATATCTCCTAAACCTTTACGGTTTAGGAGATATTCCCCGTGCAATACGCCGCTGACTGCAGCGGCGCATGCGCACGGGGGATTCTCGTCTGAAAGGCCGGCAGAATACGAACCCTGCCGGGACGAAGTCTCCCGTGCGCATGCGCGGGAGTGACGACATCGCGGCTCCAGCCACTCACAGCGCTGGAGTCGCGATACCCGGAAGACACGCCGAGGCAACATGTCAGCGACCTCGGCGTGGACCAGGTGAGTTACCGACGCCTCGTTCTAAGGTAAGTATTTCATAATGAGCTAGTATGCGGTGCATACTAGCTCATTATGCCTTTTCCCTTACAGGTGTAAAAAAAAAAAAAAAATGTCAGCGGGTTTACTCCCGCTTTAAGAATTGCATCACTAAAGGGTCAAGGACTCCTTAAACTAAGGTGACCAGATTTTTTAAATGAAATCTGGGGACATATTTTTTTTTACTAGTAATGGCGGCAATTAGCGACTCTCTGCCCGTTGCCGCCCGCCTCATAACCTGTCAAGTCTTACTCTCCGGACCCCGGCTACTACTGGGTGGGGAGCGGAGGAAGATCACTCTGCCAGGGAAGGCAAGGAGATGGGCAGGTGGCTGGCTGGGACTTGAGCCAAGGCAGAAGAACCTGCGAGCAGGAGCGGAACGGGCATGCACCCGAAACTGAAGAAATATTCTCTCTCTGACCAGCACATGACTATCAGAAAGGGGGACAGATAATGAAAAAAATACACCCCCACCCCCTAAGCTAGTAGGAGCGGCAGAGCAGGGGGGGTGCAATTCAGATTTTTTCTTTTAATTCTGCACTGACTGTCTTTGAAATTGCCCCAGCCCCTGTTCAAATCCAATCCGGGGACAAAACCGGGGACAGACTTGGTTCGGGGACAGTGTCAACAATACGGGGACTGTCCCCGGAAACCGCGGATGTTTGGTCACCCTACCTTAAACCCCTACAAATGCAGACAAGGCTGAACTTTGTGCTTTAAACATATTTGAACCTAGGACCCTGTTCAGCACCAGTTGCAAGAACTATGGAACCTTGGCTGGTTTAGGTGATAAAGGACTCCAGGCTTTTGCTGTGTGAGATCTGTATCATTTTCCCATATTCTTTAGGTAAATCTTATTCATGAAGACCTTTCTGGTTTGACACAAGGTAGGCACTACCTACACTGAGCATACTTGACTTGGTAGCCACTGCCTCTCAACTTCCATGCAATCAAAAGTAGTCTCTTGGAGCTGGATGGAAAAACTGTCCATGAGAGAGCGAATCTGTCATCACTGGAAGCGGCAGTGGTGATTCAATGCTTAAGAGTAGGAGAGCGAAACACTAGAGCCTCCTAAGCCAAAATGGTACATTTGCAATTATTGATACAGGAAGCTCCACTGTCAGCCTAAGAATTCTATCCTTCCGCTGCTGTCTAGGCACAGTACAAATCTTGTTCCATCTGAAAACAATTGGTCAGTTACGAAGAACCAAGGATACTCCGGCACTGTTCTGCTGGAAGAGACTTCACTCCCAAAGCACCTTTGGCTTTCTCTATCAGAGGATGGAAATTTCCTTGTGTAAGTTCTGCTGAATTTTTCCTGTCGCTATTGCAGACAGTAAGACCTTTGTGAATGCCCTGGGGGAGATGTACAGACCGAAGGGGAGGAACTCAACTGGTAGAGGAATTGAGGATGAATTGGGGCAAGTAGGTGTCTGATAAACCTACAGGAGAATCCAGTCTCCCAGATTTATGAATATTATAAGTGATTGGAGGTTTTCCATCTTGCACGACTCTAACTTCCTATGCTGCTTGTCAATTTTTTTATTTTTATTTTTAACTTTAGCACTGGGCACAGATTCCCTGTTTTTTATTTTTGCTAGGAACAGAGGTGAACCGAATCCTCATCTCCTCTGGGTAACCAGAACTTTCACGATTGCTCTTTTTTTTTTTTTCTTTTAATCCAGCTATAAACTGGAACAGAGTTTTTACTTTTCCATCAACCCTGGTAGCCTAGCTGATTGGAAGAGATTGAAAGATGAACTTCCTACCTGTCAATGTTCGATATGCTCATTGAATTATGCCTCTGCATGGGTGAGTTTGTCATGTTATACTTTTTCAATAAAAAATTATTGTACCAGAAAGGCGGACCTCCCTTAAACTTCCACCAATGTCACGCCAATATAGCTGATATGGCCCACTGATCCTGAAGGTTTTCCTTCCAGGTGTTTGCATAAAGCTTCGCACAGGCACCCCCTGGATTAGTGCACCCTTAAAAATGGACTTCCGCTGTTCTCCTAAGACAGGAGCCTTAGATCTTAAAGGCTTCAATAATGAAGATTGGGTACTTCTCCAGTTAGTTTACTAATCTTTTTCCCGGTTCATAGGATTTTGCCTCCTGGTGTCTACTTGGGAGTCGCCACCTGTATGCTGGACCTTTGAATTTTCATTTTTTTTTTTTGTCAGATGATATTCGCCCTGACCTGCTAATGGTCACCCTTGAGATGGCTGTATCCTGTCTACTCCCAAATAGATTGGATCTGTGTTCTGGTGTCTTGCACCATTATTTTACATTTTTGGAGGGATCCACCAACCATGGCTTTAGCCATAATGCACTACTTGCCGTGACCGCTGGGAACACCGCTCTTGAAAAATATCATTTGACGTCTGACACATCCACCACAGAGTATGCCGCCAATTTAAGCTCTTACAAACCTGTTACCACCTTGTCTCTTCACTTCTTCCAGACGGGCTTATTTAAAGGGTTACTCCACTTTTTTTTAATCTGCAGGGCTGAATTTTTTTGTAAAATGCAATGAAACATGACTATCTGGAGGTGCTCTGTACAGAGAATGTGCACAGAACCCCCCCTGAAACATAATTTCCCAGAAGTCTGAACCAAGATAAAAGTCAGATTTTTTGGCATCCACTGCAATAAAAAATTCATTTTTGATAAGATACTCCCAATAGGGAATCACATCTAAAGGGATGCAGACCCTGCCACTTTTCTCAGAGTCCTGCAGGTGCAGAAGCTGACTGACGATTATGTAACCACTCCCATTAGACTCATTCAGCACATGGGCTGGTTATTGCTGGTGTGCCAGCACCTGCAGATGCTACAGTATGTAGGAGCACTTCAGAGCTTTTCGGACTAGAGCCTCCTTGAATGTGGCATGTCTTGCCAGCTACAGTCATGATGCATCCATCATCGGAGGAGACTGCAACAGGTTGACCTCTAGCTTTTTCAGGGTATACAGTTTTGACAGCATGTTTCTAAAGCCCCATACACACGGTCGGATTTTGGCATGGATTCTGTCCTATCGGACAATGTTGTCGAAAAATCCGACCGTGTGTAGGCACCATCGGACAGTGTACGTCGGATTGTCCGACGGACAAAGTCCTATCTCCTGCTGGATAGATTTTTTGACAACAAGGTCCGATCACACCAAATCCGATCGTGTGTAGCGAATTCCGACGGACAAAGTGCCACGCATGCTCAGATCACATTACAAGACCAAAGCTATTGGCTACTAGCCTCTACGTAGTCCCGTCGTAGGCAACAAACGTCATCACGTTAAGAATGATCGGATTTTCCGACAACTTTGTCCGACCGTGTGTACGCAAAACCAACATCGGACAAAGTACGACGGACATGATCCGACGGACCTGGTCCTCGGATAATCCGCGCGTGTGTATGGGGCTTAAGGGCATTTTCTCTGACCCCTTCAATTCTTCCTGGATTACCTCTTCCAGTTGTTCAGTGAAGGAAATGAATACTTTCTAACCTTGTGGAGAGTTTTCTCCACTTCAACCCAGGCAATAGCGTCCTTTGCTGCCCTTGCAAAAAAGTTTCTATTGGGCAATCTTCAAAGCTTGTGGCCCCTTTAACGCTTTCTTCTCAAGGCAAGCTTTCCTATTTGGACACCACCTACTGGTTCTGGTTGGCTAGGCAATTTATGCACTGTAGCTTGTCAAGCAATGACTTTCCACCACAAATGCAGCAACCATTAGGGCTGGTAATCTGTGGTGTTTGTAAACGCAAAATGAGAGGTGAGATGATGACATTGATCAATGTTGCCTATATGTCTGCACTTTGAACGGTGAAGGTTCTGGGTTTTAGCAGGCCCTCTTCGTCTTGAGGTCCTTGCAGGGCTGTATAGTGCTTGTTCCAGGCAGATTTGACATACTAGCTTAGCAGGCAATGACTTTCCACAACAAATGCAGCAACCATTAGGGCCGGTAACTTGTGATGTTTGTAAACGAGGAGCAATGATAATGAGGGGTGAGGTGATGAGATTTAATCAACATCGCCTCAATGTTTGTTCTTAGATGGTGACTTGTCTTGACCATCAGAAGGCTCCCTCCATCTTGTAGTCCTTACAGAACTATAGATATTATCTTTTTCTCAATCTTCACTACTTACCTAATCCCTATACCTTAAATGCAATGGGTGGTCTGAATGGACAGTGTTTCCCATAGAAACAGAGCAAAGCAGCAGACTGAAATGAAAAACAGCATAATGCTAAGTCTCCACTATTGCGACCTGAAAGTTGCATGATTTTGCCGCAAATTTGATGCGACTTGAAGCAATGCCTGGTGTATTCTTAAGGTCTATGAACACAGATATGAATGGTACTAATTGGAAATAATGGGGTACAGCTTGTCATGCGACTTTGCAGTGACAAGTCGTACTAGTGGAAACTGAGCCCAACACAGAGATCCCAGAGCAAGCATTGAAAAGGGCATAGGAAGAGCCCAGGTGAATGCCATAAAGAGCACAATGAACCTAGAGCAACACTGAGAGTAGATGGGGAAAAACATAGGTGAAAGACATAAAAAAAGGGAAAACATACGTGCAAATAATGACCACATAAGCATCCAGCATGCATGAGTAGAGAGCTCCACCATTGTTTCCCAAAAATGCCATAAAACCATTTAAAACTCACATTTGCCATTACTGATGATATCAGTGCCTGAGCAGATCACCATCCTGGAAAAGCTCTAGCCAGGAAACACAGAGGCCGCATCACTTCCTGCCTCTCAGAGTATACTTGCACTGTTGCAGCCATCTTGGGAATGGCAAACGCCCATAACACAGAAAAGTAAGAAGCATATGGAAAGGAAAAAAAAAAGGAAACGCTGTCACTTACGTCAAAGCTTGTTTAAAGCTTTCTTTGAGAAGCCTTCACCACCAGAATGGGGCTCCAACCATGTAGCTCATTTAGAGGCTGTACAGGAAGTACTTTCACCAAGAGAGGCTGCAATATGCCCCCCCCCCCCCAGACCACCAGAATGGGGCTCCAACCATCTAGCTCATTTAGAGGCTGTACAGGAAGGACTTCCACCAGGAGAGGCTGCAATTTGCCCAGACCACCAGAATGGGGCTCCAACCATATAGCTCATTTAGAGGCTGTACAGGAAGGACTTCCACCCAGGAGAGGCTGAACCTGGCTGAGGCGATAAACGGTAAGGGATCCCTCGTGATTTCAGTCCTGATCGGGTGAGGAGAAAAAGGAGAATGCTGTGAGCCGGGTCTGTCTTTGATTTATAGTTAACCAGTTCTATCAGGTTGTGGGGGAGGAGTCACAACCCATATGTATGCTGCCATGATGCACCAGGAAAAACAAGATTGGTTAAACCCACAAGTGCTTTTTTTACCACTACTATTCCTTCATTTTGGCTTTTTTTTTGCAGCAATTTAGAAATTGGATGAAAAGTTTAGCACTGGAAAACACTTTTTGATAGATAAAAAGTGCATTTTATATACAACTATATAGATCAGACCAAAATGAGGGACAAATGAGGAGGAATGAGGGACAGTCCCTCCAAATCAGGGACAGTTGGGAGCTATGTATGCACAGTGACATCATCGGCCAGAGCAGATGTGAATATCTCCTAATCGGTTTAGGAGATATTCATGGCACGGGACTATAAACAGGACTTTAACACCACCTTAGGAATCAATGGCAGGGCAGAAACAAGTAAAATGTTTATTTAGCCTAATTTATTTACTATATTGTTGTAGAAGTGAGTTGTTCCTGCCAGTGAGTGGAGCAATGAGATCAGAGCAGAGGCCTGGGGAAGGTGGGAGGGCACACATGGGCACACACAGGCTTCAATGGAGTGACCCCAGATCACCTATATAGCACATTGTATCCGGTGATTTATTTCCAGGGCCGGCAATCTATGGAGAACTTTTCAAAGATCACAATAGGGGAATTAGCACGGTACAAAACAGCGATGGCTACCAATGAGAGGACATAATTCAGGTACACAAAGTAAGTCTTGCTTGTTTCAGAGTGAGGGACGGTATAGCAGAGTGTGATAGCAACTGGAGTTACAGATATATAAATGAGACCCAAAATGTTAAACTATGCAGTACCATTGCAAGGACTGTGTACCTTAATGAATTCTATATTTATATACATTAAAAATATGTAATTATAAACACCATTTTTGTATAAATGTATTTTATTTGTTTTAGACAGGGTGGGGAAGGGTTAGGCTCCATTCACACCTGTGCGTTTCTGGAATGCACAACAAAGCCACAGAAAATGTGCGTTTTCCTGCGTGTTTCAGAAACATCTGTCGGTCTTGCAATGCCATTAATTGTTTTTGCAGGGCTCGACAAACCCCAGGCGCCAGGTCCACCCTTTTGCATTATGTATCCTGGGTCCAGCATAGCGGGTGCCACCAGGTAGAGGCGAGCGGACTTATGTCCGCTCTCCTCCCCTTCTTGTTGTTGACCCAGAAGTGACATGTGACATCACTTACGGGTCCCTGTTGACAGTTTGCCTGGCCATGAAGGGCAGGAAAAAATGTAATGCAGCGCAATGTGCATTGCATTACATTCAGTGGAGCACAGGGGAGACATGCAGGGTCTTTAGAAATGGTGCTTCATTATTGGTGTAATTTGGAGAAATGGTGCCCTATTATTGGTCTCAATGGAGAAATGGTGCTCCATTATTGGTGTCAGAGGAAGAAATGGTGCCCTATTATTGGTGTCAGTGGGAGAAATGGTGCCCTGTTATTGGTGTCATTTGAAAAAATGTTGCCCCATTATTGGTGTCATTTGGAGAAATGGTACCCCATTATTGGTGTCATTTGGAGAAGTGGTGCCCTATTATTGGTGTCAGTGGGAGAAATGGTGCCCCATTATTGGTGTCAGTGGGAGAAATGGTGCTCCATTATTGGTGTCTTTTGGCGAAATGGTGCCCCATTATTAGTGTCTTTTGGAGACATGGTGCCCCATTATTGGTGTCAATGAGAGAAATGGTGCCCCATTATTGGTGTCAGTGGGAGAAATGGTACCCCATTATTGGTGTCAGTGGGAGAAATGGTGCCCGATTATTGGAGTCTTTTTGAGAAATGGTGACCCATTATTGGTGTCTTTTGGAGAAATGGTTTCCAATTATTGGTGTCATTTGGAGAAACGGTGCCCCATTACTGGTGTCATTTGGAGAAGTGGTGCCCTATTATTAGTGTCAGTGGGAGAAATGGTGCCCCGTTATTAGTGTCAGTGGCAAAAATAGTGCTCCATTATTGGTGTCAGAGGGAGAAATGGTGTCCCATTATTGGTGTCAGTGGGAGAAATGGTACCCCGTTATTGGTGTCAGTGGGAGAAATGGTGCCCGATTATTGGGGTCTTTTGGAGAAATGTTGCCCCATTATTAGTGTCTTTTGGAGAAATGGTGCCCCATTATTGGTGTCAGTGGGATAAATTGTACCCGATTATTGGGGTCTTTTGGAGAAATGGTGCCCCATTATTGGTGTCAGTGGGAGAAATGGTACCCGATTATTGGGGTCTTTTGGAGAAATGGTGCCCCATTATTGGTGTCAGTGGGAAAAAGGTGCCCCATTATTGGTGTCAGTGGGAGAAACGATGCCCCATTATTAGTGTCTTTTGGAGAAATGGTGTCCCATTATTGGTGTCATTTGGAGAAACGGTGCCCCATTATTGGTGTCAGTGGGAGAAAAAGTGCCCCATTGTTGAGGTCAATAGTGCCCCAAGGGGTGGATAAAGGCAAGAAAAGGGCCACATTCAGCCCCTGAACCGCAGTTTGGAGACCAGAGGAGCAAGAAATTTAAAGGGTAACTCCTAGGAAATATTTCTGAATATGTCGAGAAGCGTGAAGGAGGTATTGATCAGACTCTGCTCTCTGTTCCTAAGTCTCCTATGGGAATGAAGAATGTAGTCAGCAATATGTTATGTCTATATAAGGTTACATGTATCGTATGTGACATGTATCCTTCCAATGACTATCTATATACATCATGTTCCAAACATCTCCTCGGTGGTAGTCAGCAGTTACATTATATCATAACAGACGTTTGTACTCCTTTAGAAGCATAAATGCAAAGTATTTGGTTCTTGTTTTTTTTTTTTTTCACCAAATTCCTTTCCTTGTCTGAAGCATCTGCTAGATATTTTTAGTTGATATGCTTAATTTGAGTGTTGGCGCAGGAAGAGGAATAGCATGTACCAAGCTGACACACTACACTCCGAGCTGAAGAACAAAGCACAGGCATGTGTAACGAAATCCCTCCACTACTTCCATTTTAAGAAAAATTTCAGCTGAAACAAATTCCGACCTCCTGTAAGACATTAGTAAGCCTTGCGGTCAGCCGACTGTACACAGCATTCCCAGTCACATGACTCATCGCCATCCGTGTGAGTACAGGGGCTTCTTCAGGACAAAGCCGTCTACTACCGTGTTCAGACATGGGGTCAGGGATGGGAAGACACCCTCAGGCAACCAATGTCAGGCTGATGTATTGAGGTCCTAGCTAGTATATTCTGAGTCCTGCGAGGGGCCAAACTCTTCCATTGACTATTAAATGTGAAAATATTGTTTAAATTCACACTTCAAAACATGGATGTGGACAGACTTTGTTAAAGCTCTCTGAATGCCAGTCAAAGCTCATGTCACTAAACAAAATGGTTAGCTTACAGTCCTGTTTACACTAGGGGTGCAACGGATCAAAAAACTCACGGATCGGATCGATCCTCGGATCAGAGTCACGGATCGGATCATTTTTCGGATCAGCAAATAATAATAGAATTTGCAAAAACCTGTGAAAATTCAGCCACCATATAGTCCCCACTGTAATATCCACGTCATCTCCCCCACTGTAATATCCACATCCTCTCCCCCACTGTAATATTGTCTGAGTATGGCCGAGTATTGGCAGGGTATCGCAGAGTATTGGCAGGGTATCGGCTGGGTAATGCAGAGTATCGCAGAGTATTGGCTGGGTAATGCAGAGTATTGGCTGGGTAATGCAGAGTATCGCAGAGTATTGGCTGGGTAATGCAGAGTATCGCAGAGTATTGGCTGGGTAATGCAGAGTATCGCAGAGTATTGGCTGGGTAATGCAGGGTATCGCAGAGTATTGGCTGGGTAATGCAGAGTATCGCAGAGTATTGGCTTGGTAATGCAGAGTATCGCAGAGTATTGGCTGGGTAATGCAGAGTATCGCAGAGTATTGGCTGGGTAATGCAGAGTATTGGCTGGGTAATGCAGAGTATATGCTGGGTAATGCAGAGTATATGCAGGGTATTGGCTGGGTAATGCAGAGTTTGTTTACAAGTGATCGCTCCGTCATTTGACGGAGCGATCACATTGTAAACAGTGGCCGGGTGTACCAAGATGGCCGCCGCTCCGGAGCTAGGCCGAAGCCGCGGCCTTTCCTAAGGCCGCCGGGTGTACCAAGATGGCCGTCGCCGCTCCGGAGCTAGGTCGAAGCCGCGGCCTTTCCTAAGGCCGAGGCCGCGGAGCGCTCCGCGGAACGCGGGGTGTGCCGATCCGAACGGGGTGACCCGTTCGGATCACGGATCGGCGACGATCCGTTGCACCCCTAGTTTACACCTTGCTTTTGCTTATTGCTTTGATGAGGCTTTGGTGGAGCTTCAATGGGGCTTCAATGAGGCTTTGGTGGGGCTTTGATGAGGCTTCGGTGGGGCTTTGGAGGAACTTCGATGGAGCTTCGATGAGGCTTTGGTGTCAGGGGTGGGCTCAGCCCTTCCTATTCTGAGCTGGCCGCTTAGCTGTCAGCTAGTTGCCAGCTCCCATCTCTCTCCACAGTTACTCAGCTGTTGATGATATCCTGCTCGTTAGTCCTGCCTACTTAAGCTGTCCAGTCCAAAGGATCTCTGCCTTCGCCTTGGTCAACATCACAAAAACTATCTCCTGCGATCCTGTTCAAGACTTGCTTTTCTGACATCCCTTCTGGCTCCAGATCCTGCTTGCTGTTCCACTACATTTATCCCTGACTTCTGGCTTGTCTGACTATCCGTTTTGGTTACTGAACTTTGGCCACGTTTGTTCTTTTTACTTTTATTATTAAACAAGTGTGATTTAACTGTACTTCTGCCTCGGCCTGATTTCATGGTTTCTGACAGGTGGAGCTTTGATAGGGCTTCGAGGAGGCTTTGGTGGGGCTTTGGTGAGGCTTTGTGGGGCTTCGATGGGGCTTCAGTGGTGCATCAAGCAAGCTTTGCCATAGACTTCTATGGAGGCTTTCAAGCACCACTAAAGCTACATGGGGTATAATTTTTGAAGCGAAGCCAAAGCAAAGCAAGAGCAAGTTGTAAAAAGGACTGTAAGCTAACCATTTTATTTAGTGTCATGAAATACAAGCTGGAACGTGCGTTCGCGCTACGCCTTGAAATGTAAATAACTACTGGCTTTGGACAGAGATGAGAGGGATTAGAACACATGTTGGGTTTATATTGCTGTCTGCGCCCCCCACCCCATTAGAGAGATTCACCCTCTCTATATGTCCTGTGAATGTTTTCACAAAAGAAAAATCCCAAATCTTGGGTTGGCGCCAGGACAGAAATAGAGGGGAAATCTTCCAAAGGGGGACACTAGTTCTGGTGACAACAGGGGATTCCTTCACTTTGAAAGGATTTCCTCTCACTTCCTGTTTGGCTATGGGACAGGAAGTAAAGGGAAATCTCTGCAATGGGACACAGAGGGCATAAAAAAAAAAACCTGATAGTAGTTATAACTCTCCCTTAAACTGGCTTGACATTTAGAAAAGAAAAGAGGGAAAGAGAGAGGAAGAAAGAGGAAAATAAAAGTGGTGGAGAAAGGTAGTTGGTCGTCTCCTACTTCCCTCCTATCAGTTGACCAAATATGTGTCACTCCTAAGAGTTTGTGTGTGTCTCAGAGGGGGGCGACCCCTCTTGGGATAGGATCAATGGAACAGTTTATGTGACATTAAGGGGGTATTGTAATTATTGGGAGTCAGAAAGTTGCTTCTATTATTGACTAGGTTCGGGAGAATTCTGTGGTCGACTTGAAGTGTTTCCAGCATGCCCATTTGGTTCCACATTTTTTGGGGGTGTCTCGTGTAATGTGAATTAATTCTTCCATTTCCGCGACCATGTCAATTTTGTTGAACCATTCCTTGATCGAGGGGGGCGGTACAGCCCCAGTGCATCAGGATACATTGTTTTGCTACATTTATCAAGTGCATGGCTAGTCATTTATGGTAAGTTTTTCTGTGGAAGGGGTGAGTGCTGTAATAGGAATTAGGCTGGAGATAGTTCCAGGTCATAGGTTGTCACATTGTGCAACTTTATTGAACATCCTGGCAGAGGAGCGACAGTCTACTGCAATACGAGTCAGCTATGCATCATTGCAGTAGTTCCAACAAAGGAAGTCATTGCCTGTCACTGTCTTATTTCTAAAATTATATTTTTATAGTGTCTTATATACTGTACTGATTTGGCAGGCTAACCTCATCAGGGTGCATAGATTGCCCTGCAGGCAAAAGCATTTTCACGCACGCCCTTGCTACACATCTTGATCTATTAAAACATTTCTTGTAAATAGAGTTTCTGAAGAGATCAGCTGAGAGTGGATTATATAAAGTTTATATAACATAATATTTGTCTTTGTCAGCCTTTCCCAACCTATTTAACATGCAGGAACCCTTCAAATAATTTCCAGGTCCCAGACTAAGTTCACATCTATTATTCAAAAATAAGTTGCGCTAAACAATCAAATAATACATAAAAATACTGCAAATCAAAAAAGTCCATCCAGTGAAGTGACATCCAAAGTGACAATGTATCGTAATGTAATGACAAGTGCACCAAGAAATTAGTGATGTTCAGAAAAATTACTTCCACCTCTTAAAGAATGGCCCCTTACCGACTCCCTATGATCTGCTATTATGGGAGATCACACACGCTTTCGGCTCTATACACAGCCAGGGCCTTTAATGGATCCAGGTGAAATCGTACTTCATGAACTTCCACCGCCCCGATTGGGCACAATCATATAGGGACCCAAAAGAGAAATAAAAGCCCCCAAAGCATAAAATCTTTGTGCTATTTATAATAAAAAGGATTTAGTACACTTACATATAGCAAGTAGTTACTGGCATAAAAAACAAGCCAGCCGGCTTAAACTTTCAGCCCGTATCTCCAGGACCTGCGTGAGCGCGGTGACATCAGCATATTGCTCCTTCCTACGCGTTTCGTCACAAATGATATAGGATGTTGCCTCAATCTGGGTAGTAAAGAGAAATAGGGGCGGCTACTATCATCCTTAAATTTAGGATAGTGGAAAAGGGTGTGACAGGGGCTACTCCAAAATATGGCCCCATGACAACAAAAATGTTGTGGACTATCTCGGTACCCAGGGATTTAGACAAGGTAAATAAAAAAAGTATACATTTTTTAAAGGAAGGACGTAGATAAAAAACATTAAGTACAACAATACATAAAATAGTTATTGCATAGACGGAAGGGCACTGGAAGGTGCAATAACTGAAATCAAAAGATATAAGAGATATATATAAAAAACTGTGCCCATCAAATGCAGCCACTGTGCCCATCAAATGTAACCACTGTGCCCATCATATGCAGCCACTGTGCCCCATCAAAGGCAGCCACTGTGCCCATGAAATGCAACCACTGTGCCCATTAAATGCAGCCACTGTGCCCATGAAATGCAGCCACTGTGCCCATTAAAAGGCAGCCACTGTGCCCATCATATGCAGCCACTGTGCCCATAACATGCAGCCTCTGTGCCCATGAAATGCAGCCTCTGTGCCCATCATATGCAGACTCTGTGCCCATGAAATGCAGTCTCTGTGCCCATCAATTGCAGCTACTGTGCCCATCATATGCAGCCTCTGTGCCCCATCAATTTCAGCCTATGTGCCCCATCATATGCAGCCACTGTGCCCCCGCCTGACCATTTGCTGTCTGACCAGCACTTACCCAATCTTGGTGGCGGGTCAGGTAGCGGGTGACGCGGAAAACTGTGGAACGTGTAGCGCGGGTCAGGCGATGACTCCTGTGTCCTCTGTGCGTCTCTTCTTCGCTTCTGCTATCTGGCCAATGGGATCGCCTGTGCCTTCAGCCAATCAGGTGACCGGTATTAGACTTGCGCTTCCTGATTGGCAGAGAGGTGGTTCAGTGTTAGAAAAGCAAATATTTATTTGCTTTTCTAACACACCTGGGTGGACTGCGAGCGCAATGCGAGCGCAAAGTCCACCTTTTTTGAAGCCTATTAGAGCCTATGGCTCTAATCAGGTGCCTCAAAAAAACACCCCCGCTGCTGGAATTCAGACGCCTGGCATCCAAAAAAGGGCCCAACGCCTTAATAGGGGGTGGCAGCGGCGGCCATGGATGCAATGCATGAATCTATCCATTTGTCATAGAGGGCACGGTGTCACAGAGGGTGTGGCGCCCATGTGCCCTTAATGGACGGGCCGCCCCTGAGGTCCAAGCAGTACTGTTTGGACCTTGAAGAAGGGGATACACCCCAAAATCTTGCCCTGAAAAATTGTAAGGAAGTGGCGTCACATCTATATTGGTGTTCTATCAGATTCAGCGGGTACTGTGGCTGTCTGAATACAATGGGTGGCAGGAAAGATTCCTCCAATAACACTGTTTAGATTAGATTGGAGGAATCTATGTGTGTATGAAAAATACCCCCAAGCACCTAGTCTGTCTACTAAGCAGAATGGCTCAGGACAAGGACCAGTGATTGATAGGTGGGGCTGGCTAATCCCTTCAATGGATTTTCCTGCCGCCCCAAATCCCAGGACAGAAGACTCTCTGTAGCCAGCACCCATGTGAACAGCAGATTGTATGTTGGTAGAGTCACGTTACTGTATTCCCTGAAGATCAGTGTTACAGATAGCTGTGAGGAAGGGGAGTTGTCCTCGGCCTCCTCCCTGAACCCACTTCAGCCTCTGACTCAGTCCTCACTTCTTTGTGTCATTTGCACAGTTACACTGTCTTTAGTCACATCCTGTGATCCGGTTACAGATAACCGTCAGGTAGTAGACACTTTCTACTGTCTTTGTGTAGCTGTCATCCCCTCCCTATTCACCATCAAATAATAACTTCTAAACTATTAGGGTTCATTTACACTTGCGATTGGGGGGGGGGGGTAAAACTCCACGGTTGAGACAGATTTTTACCACCCTTTACCGCACAGGTCGCAATCACAGAGCGTTTGCCTGCACCGCACCACATGGTACAAAAGTACTGTGTGATCTGGCTGCAGTGTGTTTCCAAAAGTAGTGAATGCACTACTTTGGTGCGATTTTAACCCATTCAAAATGAACAGGTTTAAACTGCACCACACTGAAGTGCGTGTGATTTACACAGAACTGCATTGCACATTCCTATGCGATTCATAGGCGATTCATAGTGTGATCCTAGACTTATATACAATGATTTCTCCTGCTCCTGTCAGCTGAATGGAGCTGCAGGGGAGGGATTGGAAGGTGAGTATGTTCTGAATAAAGTGGACCTTTTGCTTTGCCCTGCATTGAGAAAGCATGGGTTCACTTTCATCCCTCTTTGGACATTCATCCTGCCCCAGCACTTAATTATAGTGGGACAAGAGTATCATGTGTTGCCCAAATGGATATTGGATTACAATAGGGGGGTGTACGGCTAGATTCATTCATATGCAAGTGTGGGAATGTGTGTAAATCACACGCATTCCCGCACCCACGTGCAAAACGCACTGCTATTTTTAATGGCGCCCCTACATATATGAAAACATGGCGCACAATGCAGCACATTTTCAAGTGCTGGAAATTGCAATTTGAAAAAGGTGCAGGGACCTTTTTCCTTAGATTCCTGTAGGTACTGCAGCCCCTGTGCAAACGCAGAACGCAGAAACTGAACATACGTGAACCTAGCTTAAAGCTGGGCATAGGTGGCTAATTCTTTTGTTGTTCAGCCAGCTGGTTGGACAAAAAGAAAAACAGATTCATCCATCCACACAAGCAGTGGTGGCTGGTGCCCAAATTTTTTTTTGGGGGGGGGGGGGGGGGGGGGGATGGGGCAAACAAACTGAAAAATCAATTGCAGCCTCACTGTACCATCAATTTCTGCCACTGTGCCATCAAACGCAGCCACTGTGCCCCATAAAATGTAGCCACCACTGTGCCATCAAATGCAGTCACTGTGCCCATCAATTTCTGCCACTGTGCCATCAAATGCTGCCACTGTGCCCATCAAACGCCGGCCACTGTGCCCATCAATTGCCGCCACTGTGCCTATCAATTGCCACCACTGTGCCCATCAAACGCAGCCACTGTGCCCATCAAGTGCCACCACTGTGCCATCAAATGCAGGCCACTGTGCCCATAAATTGCTCCCACTGTGCCCATCAATTGCTGCCACTGTGCCCATCAATTGCCGCCACTGTGCCATCAAACGCAGCCACTGTGCCCATCAATTTCTGCCACTGTGCCATCAAACGCAGCCACTGTGCCATCAAACGCAGCCACTGTGCCCATCAAACGCAGCCACTGTGCCCATCAATTGACACCACTGTGCCCATCAAACCATCAAATGCAGCCATGTCCCCATCAATTCCACCACTGTGCCATCAAATGCAGCCACTGTGCCCCATAAAATGCAGGCCACTGTGTCCATAAATTGCTCCCACTGTGCCCATCAATTGCCGCCACTGTGCCCCATTAAACACAGCCACTGTGCCATATCAATTCCAGCTAGTGTGCCTTCTGCCATCCCTCCGTCTGCACTTACCTGTCTCGGTGGGACAGCTCCTCGATATCTTCTCCCGTCCTCTCTTATGATTGGACACCTGGCGTCCAATCACAGCGCCTGTCATTTCAATCAATCAGGTGACGGGTAACAGATCCGAGCACATGATTGGCGGAGAGGCACTTTAGTGTTAGGAAAGCGAATATTCATTCGCTTTTCTAACACAGCTGAGTGACCTGCGAGCGCCCAGCATGGTGCTTGCAGGTCACCTTTTTTTATGCCTATTAGAGCCTATGGCTCTAATCAGGTGCTTCAAAAACACCCCCCGCCACTATAATCCAGGCGCCCGAAAGGGGGCCGGGTGCCTGAATAGGAGGTGGCAGCGGCGGCCATAGATAGATTCATGCAATGCATGAATCTATCTATTGGTGCTAGAGGGGGGTGGCAGGAGAGAGGGGGCGGTGCCCGTGCGACCTTAATGCACGGGCCGCCACTGCGACACAAGCAAGGTGGATAGAAGACTTCCCCCCTGCCCTGCTGGGAAGATAGATAGATTCCTCTAAGGGTGAACTGTCGGGCAATGTTTTAGGATTCAAATAAAGGGCAGCTATGAATTGCTTAGCACTATGACTGTCACAGGATGCTTTGTTGACACGGCACGTCATTGCTGGCTGGAAAAGACGCTTCCTTCAGCTTCCAGTATTAGTAAGCAGACTGGATTGTGGGAGAAATTTTGTGGACGTATGCGCCATATCTGATTGGATGCAAAACGCCCACAGGAGTTCCTTTTCCAAATCTGATCCAAATAAACATCTGCAACCACTGTACCCATCCTATGTAGAGGGGGTGAGTGTGCAACCACGGCCGGGAGCGTCTGGCTGCATTCACACCTGAGCAGAGCCACTTCAGGCATTTTTATTTGAGAGTTTTTGAGCATTTTTAGAAGTGTATGATGAGCTTTTTACAGCTTCAGGGGTATTTGTTTAGCCAATAGAAACAATAGGGGGGAGGAGATTAGGGGTGGAGAGCTGCTGTTTGAGCAGAAAACGAGCCTCAAAACGCTCATAAATGGCTAATGTCGCACATTTTCTGGCATTCCCATTGAAGTTTATGGGACCCAATCTGGCAAAAAAGAAGCTCCTGTAATTCTTTTGAGCGACAGGCGTTTTTCTTCAAGCGACAGAACGCTCAGATGTGAACAGGGGCCATTGAAATGAATGGGATTTGCTTTGTTGGGGGTTTTAGAGCTTCAAGCAGAAGCTCAGGTGTGACTAGGGCCTTATTAGAGAGGAGGCGGCAGCGACTCGGACACACACATGGAGAAATCCTGCTGGAGCGCAGAATTAGGCAGCGAAGGTAGGCCGGGGATGTCTGATCCCTCTGTCATCTCATATCCAGGACTACCTTTATTAGGTGGAGAGATGATAGGCAGGTGATGAAGAGATACATACAAGAAGATTGTGGATAAATAATAATCTGCTTGTTTACCATATACATACATGTGTTCATCGCAACGACCTGCCACCCGTACTGACATTCCTATCCCAACTTCAAACAAAAAGGATTGACGTTCAGTAAAAAGCATCCAAATCCCCTTCTATATTGAAGCATTACAAATACTTGCTATGGACAAAAAATGTATGGCATGATTATCCAGCAATTAGTCTTTTTAGCAGGATTATGAATCAAACGGGAACAATTTTTAGCAAAAAGTATGTAGGCAACAGACAGCCCTGGGACACCTCTTAGTGCAAAGTATGTAGGCAAAGGACACACCCCTGCCACGCCCCCAGACACCTTTTAGCACAAAATGTGTAGGAAAAGGACACACCCCTGCCACACACCCAGACATATGTATGAAAAGGACACCCCCCAGACACTTTTTAGCACAAAATATGTAGGAAAAGGACACACCCCTGCCACGCCCCCAGACACCTTTTAGCACAAAGTATGTAGGCAAATGACACACCCCTGTCACGCCCCCAGACACCTTTTAGCACAAAGTATGTAGGCAAAGGACACACCCCTGTCACGCCCCCCAGACACCTTTTAGCACAAAGTATGTACGCAAAGGACACACCCCTGCCACGCCCCCAGAAACCTTTTAGCACAAAATATGTAGGAAAAGGACTCACCCCCAGACACATTTTAGCACAAAATATTTAGTAAAAGGACACACACCTGCCACGCCCCCAGACACCTTTTAGCACAAATTATGTAGGCAAAGGACACACACCTGCCATGCCCCCCAAACACCTTTTAGCACAAAGTATGTAGGCAAAGGACACACCCCTGCCACACCCCCAGACACCTTTTAGCACAAAATATGTAGGAAAAGGACACACCCCCAGACACATTTTAGCACAAAATATTTAGGAAAAGCACACACTCCCAGACACCTTTTAGCACAAAATATGTAGGAAAAGGACACACCCCTGCCATGCCCCCCAGACACCCTTTAGCACAAAATATGTAGGCAAAGGACACACCCCTGCCACGCCCCCAAGACACCTTTTAGCACAAACTATGTAGGAAAAGGACACACCCCTGCCACACCCCCCAGACACCTTTTAGCACAAAATATGTAGTAAAAGGACACACCCCTGCCACGCCCCCAAGACACCTTTTAGCACAAAATATGTAGTAAAAGGACACACCCCTGCCACACCCCCAGACACCTTTTAGCACCAAATATGTAGGAAAGGGACACACCCCTGCCACGCCCCCCTCCCCGTTTCACAGCCCATGAAGGATTAATATGCAAAAAATGATGGGTAAAACCTGGAATTGTTTAAAGCCCCATACACACGGTCGGATTTTCCGATGGATTCTGTCCTATCAGACAATGTTGTCAGAAATTCCGACCGTGTGTAGGCACCATCGGACAGTTTCCATCGGATTGTCCGACGGACAAAGTCCTATCTCCTGCTGGATAGATTTTTTGACAACAAAGTCCGATCACACCAAATCCGATCGTGTGTAGCGAATTCCGACGGACAAAGTGCTACGCATGCTCAGATCACATTACAAGACCAAAGCTATTGGCTACTAGCCTCTACGTAGTCCCGTCGTAGGCAACAAACGTCACCACGTTCAGAATGATCGGATTTTCCGACAACTTTGTCCGACCGTGTGTATGCAAAACCAACATCAGACAAAGTATGACGGACATGGTCCGACGGACCTGGTCCTCGGATAATCCGCGCGTGTGTATGGGGCTTAAGGCTGAGTACACACTGATGTGAATTGGATGTGGTTTTCCCTGCATCCAATTCGCATGACAGGAGACTGTGGTTGGTTCTCAATGGAGCAGGTTCACACATCTCTGGGGTGGCCGCGGTCCCCATTGGAAAATGGTCCTGTGCGTCTTCTAGTCCGACTTAAGTGCAAATTCTGGCCGAAATTTCGGATTTGGTTTTAAATGAGAGTCTTTGTTTAATAAGACAGTCCTTTAAATAAGGGACAGCTCTTTGAACGAGCAACAGCCCTGGACAGTTCTTTACATGGAGATTAGTTCTTTAAAGAGGAACAGTCCTTTATATGAAGATCAGTTCTGTAAAGAGGGGCAGTCCTTTATATGAAGATCAGTTCTGTAAAAAGGGACAGTCCTTTAAATGATTCTGTAAAGAGGCACAGTCCTTAATATGAAGGTCAGTTCTGTAAAGAGGGGCAGTCCTTTATATGAGGATCAGTTCTGTAAAGAGGGACAGTCCTTTATATGGGGATCAGTTCTGTAAAGAGGGACAGTCCTTTATATGAAGATCAGTTCTGTAAAGAGGCACAGTCCTTTATATGAAGGTCAGTTCTGTAAAGAGGGACAGTCCTTTATATGAGGATCAGTTCTGTAAAGAGGGACAGTCCTTTATATGAAGATCAGTTCTGTAAAGAGGGACAGTCCTTTATATGAAGATCAGTTCTGTAAAGAGGCACAGTCCTTTATATGAAGGTCAGTTCTGTAAAGAGGGACAGTCCTTTATATGAAGGTCAGTTCTGTAAAGAGGGAGAGTCCTTTATATGAGGATCAGTTCTGTAAAGAGGGACAGTCCTTTATATGAGGATCAGTTCTGTAAAGAGGGACAGTCCTTTATATGAGGATCAGTTCTGTAAAGAGGGACAGTCCTTTATATGAGGATCAGTTCTGTAAAGAGGCACAGTCCTTTATATGAGGATCAGTTCTGTAAAGAGGGACAGTCCTTTATATGAGGATCAGTTCTGTAAAGAGGGACAGTCCTTTATATGAAGGTCAGTTCTGTAAATAGGGACAGTCCTTTATATGAGGATCAGTTCTGTAAAGAGGGACAGTCCTTTATATGAAGATCAGTTCTGTAAAGAGGGACAGCCCTTTATATGAAGATCAGTTCTGTAAAGAGGGACAGTCCTTTATATGGGGATCAGTTCTGTAAATAGGGACAGTCCTTTATATGAGGATCAGTTCTGTAAAGAGGGACAGTCCTTTATATGAAGATCAGTTCTGTAAAGAGGGACAGTCCTTTATATGAAGATAAGTTCTGTAAAGAGGGACAGTCCTTTATATGGGGATCAGTTCTGTAAAGAGGGGCAGTCCTTTATATGATTCTGTAAAGAGGGGCAGTCCTTTATATGACAGGTAGGTGACAGGTAGGTGACAGGTAGGTGACAGCTGTGTTTGTAGATCTGATTGAAGTAACAATGTTTCCAGGTGAGGAGAGATCTCTGAGACGTTACAATGATTCCTCCACACACAGAATACAATGTATATATACAGTATATGATCTCAGGGCTGGGATAGAGGAGTTTGGTGATGTGGAGGTGACATAATACAGGAGGGATGGCGCCTCCATAGACGGTGTCGTCCGATAGATCTGTGTAGATGTGATGTATGCCCTCCTCTCTCTCTCTCTCTAACCGATGTTGTGTGTGTTGTGTCTTTAAGGCCGGCCCATCCTCCCGATTCTCCCCCGGACCCTCCTCTCATCCGGATTCATAAAATGAGCAGCGCCCACCCGAGGCTCACCCAGAGCGGAGCAGCGGCAGCAGCAGCCGGGGCGGATCCAGCAGAGATGCCGGCTACTGAGAAGGACCTGGCGGAGGACGCTCCATGGAAGAAGATCCAGCAGAACACCTTCACCCGCTGGTGTAACGAGCACCTGAAATGTGTCAACAAGAGGATCGCCAACCTGCAGGGGGACTTCGGGGACGGCCTGAGACTCATCGCCCTGCTGGAGGTGCTGAGCCAGAAGAAGATGTACCGCAAGTACAACCAGAGACCGACCTTCCGCCAGATGCAGCTGGAGAACGTGTCGGTGGCCCTGGAGTTCCTGGACCGGGAGAACATCAAGCTGGTCTCCATAGGTAAGACTGGGCTCGGCCATACACGGGACGATCAGCTTCACTCATCACTGGCAGGGCAAGTTTATTGGAAGAGTCCCTGATTAACTTACTATTGATTTACAATTCAATCATTTGATTGCACATTTCCAGTGCTCACTGCTTCACCTTCCATTCTATTGACAAAAATCTGTTCCATGCAATGACGTTGTAGAAGAAAATGTTGTTACTGATAATAATATTATTTTTTTTTTTTTTTTTCTTGCTTTATTGAATCATAGCTTACATTTATTTCTATGGTCCATGCACTTACAGCCAGCATTCAAAGCTACATGTGCACCTTACAACAGCTGTCTGCATCAAGACAGTGTTGGAGTGACCCTATACAATCTTTTGTACAATCAGATTTGTAGTTACCAAAAATCTGAGGAGCCTCCTAACACTGTATGAGGACCCTCCTAACACTGTATGAGGACCCTCCTAACACTGTATGAGGACCCTCCTAACACTGTATGAGGACCCTCCTAACACTGTATGAGGACCCTCCTAACACTGTATGAGGACCCTCCTAACACTGTATGAGGACCCTCCTAACACTGTACGAGGACCCTCCTAACACTGTACGAGGACCCTCCTAACACTGTACGAGGACCCTCCTAACACTGTACGAGGACCCTCCTAACACTGTACGAGGACCCTCCTAACACTGTACGAGGACCCTCCTAACACTGTACGAGGACCCTCCTAACACTGTACGAGGACCCTCCTAACACTGTACGAGGACCCTCCTAACACTGTACGAGGACCCTCCTAACACTGTACGAGGACCCTCCTAACACTGTACGAGGACCCTCCTAACACTGTACGAGGACCCTCCTAACACTGTACGAGGACCCTCCTAACACTGTACGAGGAGCCTCCTAACACTGTACGAGGAGCCTCCTAACACTGTACGAGGAGCCTCCTAACACTGTACGAGGAGCCTCCTAACACTGTACGAGGAGCCTCCTAACACTGTACGAGGAGCCTCCTAACACTGTACGAGGAGCCTCCTAACACTGTATGAGGAGCCTCCTAACACTGTATGAATATCTGGGAGGACCTTTATACTACATAATTGGTGGATCTAAAGGCGCTTGTACTGTAGGATTGGTGTGTGTAATGAGCCATCACCATACACATTACAAGCTTTGTACAATCCACTTTAGATTCACTGAAATTGGGTAACTTGAGGACCTAGGTAAACGATACAATCAGGCGGGCAGGACCTTATACTATGTAGTAGTTGGTAGAACTAAACTCGCCACACCTGTGGGATCTCCTCCTCCCCCTTTTTTTTTTTTTTTTTTTTTTTTTTTTATATCTGCCAACAAGTATTTTGCATGCAGGCCTGCCTGATTGGGTGCTAATTGATTGGCTAAACAAGGCATGTCCTCCTAATGCATAGTTTTGGTTAATCTAAGGTTTATACAGAAATTTGTATGGTCAGCTTGTAAAGTGTATAGAGTAAAGGAGATTGTATGCTAAGATTTTAACGTGTACTGAGCTTACGGGTGGCCATACATGTTTAAAATCTGGTTGTACAACCTCTGTCCATAGGCGATCCAGGGATCAGGCACTGGCCAAACTTGTCCATCACTCTGATCACTTCCAGTGTCAAGTTTACTGTAAAGTCCGGTGATTTACAATCAGCTTGAAAATGATCTTAATTTCTTGAAAGATCTGTTTAATGAGACTTAAACGGTAGCATAAAATTGATCTATGACAATCAAAACTGGCATTTGATGAATTTCTATCCAGCACTTGTACCTTTTTATATCCAAAGTATGAATCCTGCATCAATTCAGTGATAACCTCCCCTTATGTTACACTATGATCAACTTTGGGGTCACCCTACCCGCTACAATCGGACCATACAATCAACTTTGCCAAAACTATAACAAAAGAACCTACCTAAACTATCCAGTCGATTTGCGTACAATCTCCTCTAGCTCTACCATCAACTATGTAATGCAAGGGCCTTCCTGAGGTGTTATAACTTGAATGGATTACTCGATTGTGTCGTCCTAGTACATAGTTTTGGTAAATATAATGGAGAGTGTACAATCGTCTGTAAACTGGCCACACACTATACAATCCCATTGCACAATTTTTATGCAATCCTGTGTGTAGTTTATGACCAGCTTCAGCCTCCATTCATGCATATTGTGTCGTGTTTTGGGAACAAAGTGCTTAGGTGTGAATAGGGGCTGGGATAGGCGGGTCGGTTCTTGCTGTCACTGAGGCTGGGTATATTGATGCCATTTCCTGTGCTGACCGATCCCCCTATTATACTGACTAATACACTCTAATGATTAAACGATTGTAGGTTTGGTCCCTTGCAGTTGACGACTAAACACTGCAATGAAAGTCACTTTTTCCTGTCAGGATCACGGGTTCTTCGGGCCTGGAAATTGGAGCGGATACACATTTTAAGTAGTTGGCCTCTGAAAGATCTGATTCTTGTTGCATTGAACATTCATATGATTGTCTGGTTAGCCAAAGGCTCTCTGGTTTTCTAACTCTGAACTGTCTTACAGCCGTACTCTGCACTTGTAGACATCTGAATGATTCAGCAGATGTCCCCCATAGTGGAGTAGAAGGAAGGTGTCCAATCTTGGCAGATTCAGCACTGGGCACTGTAATAGTCATTCAAGAGGCACCAGATTTGTGTACAGTTCTGGCGCCCGTTTTTAAAGTAGTTCACACTGAGTCCTAGTCGGATGCCATGAATTGGACCTCACGGAGTGTCTTTTATTTTAATTTTTTTTTTCTGCCCAATGCATGATGGGGACTATTGGCCATCAAGGCTTTAAGCTGCCCCAACTTTGCTACTTTTACATTATGGGACTATGGGGAGCTCCATATGACGCAATTGCCCCATCTTCCTTCCCATTATGGGACTATGGCATCTAAAGCTTTTTACTGTCTTATCTTCATTTCAATACATTATGGGATTACAGGGAGCTCTGTCTGAGGTACTGGGCTGCCCCATCTTTTCTGTACATGTTGGGACTATAGGAAGCTCAATCCAGGGCTTTCTACTGCTTTGGCTTCATTTCTTTACATGATGGGACCATGAGGAGCGCCATCCGAGGCTGTGCTTGCCCCATCTCAATTTAATGGAGCTCTCAATCTGAGGCCTTTGTACTGCTCCTATCTTCAATACATGATTGGACTATGGGGCGCTACATTTTCATTTCTTTAGTTAATGGGAATATAGGGAGCTCCATCTGAGGCATTGTGTTGTCTCAACTTTTCTATACATGATAGGACTATAGGGAATTCCATCTTGAGGCTTTCTACTACATTGGCTTCCTTTCAATACATGATAGAACCATAGGAAGTGCCACCTGAGGCTGTGCTGCCCCATATTTATGTAATGGAGCTATGGGAAGCTCCATCTGAGGCTTCCTATTCCTCCATCTTCATTTCTATATGATGGGACTATGGGGAGCTCCATCTGAGGCTTTCTATTCCTCCATCTTCATTTCTATATGATGGGACTATGGGGAGCTCCATCTGAGGCTTCCTATTCCTCCATCTTCATTTCTATATGATGGGACTATGGGGAGCTCCATCTGAGGCTTTTTATTCCTCCATCTTTATTTCAATATATGATGGGACTATGGGGAGCTCCATCTGAGGCTGTGCTGCCCCATTTCTACACACAATGGCTTTGTATCTTCTGTGATGTCCCAAGGACTTTCAGTTGTGAGTTTGTGCTGAAGTAAATCTCCCAGAATGCTCTAGCTTGTAAAAGCCGTGCATGTCTGGCCCTCTTCCACAGAATGTTGTCTGCTTGTGGCGACCTATTCATCTCAAACTTTTCTCATCCGTCTCAAACTTTCTTTTGTTTCCAGCAGAATTCCTCAGCTACATGTGTTTTCTTCCTTGGTTATGCAGAAGTGCTATGCAACAGTTAACGGGCCGGCAGCTTTGCCTAAAATTCCTTTTCAGGGCCGATTTGCTTTTCTTGGACTTTAATTGTATAAATTAATATTTTGCTGTTTTATTTGAATGCGGACCTTTTATCTCCTGAAGGTGTTTCCTGGAATGTTAGAAATTCTTTTGGAAATGATGCCCGCTCAGGGTGGCTTGGGGGTCATGCTCCTGGTGATCCCAGCAGACCTCTGGAATGTGGTTGCCATGGAATTTCCTCAGGATCCCCTTAGACCAAGTATTTGCAGGCAGGAAACAGACGTTTTTTTTTTTTTTTTTTTTCCCTGGGTTCAGACAGTGATGCTGTCTATTAACCCATGCCATTCCAGTATCCCAACATGACTGTGTGCCTGTGCAGCTGAAGAGCTGGATTAGTTTCTTTGCATTGTCTCCTATAATCCAAATTTGATTCTTTTATTTTGCCATGTATAATTTGGTAGCTGTATGCAATGACTCTAGACCAGCCTTTCTCAACTGTTCTAACTTGAGGAACCCTGAAAAATGTAAAGTTTTTTTGGGGGAACACATGCTAAAACAATTGCTGCTGCGCCAATTGACACGGACATCTAGATCTGGCCCCGCTCCCTCGTCGCTGGCTTTAAATGACGGCACTGGGAGCCAATGGTTCCCTGTGCCCAAGCGAGACCTGGAAGTGAGGGGAGAAGAGCCGCAGACATGCATGGCGCTGGATTGAATGAGGGCTCAGGTAAGTAAAGGTTGCGAGAGGGAATGCTGACCCCCCAAACTTTATTTTAATTTTTTTACTTCAGTGTAAGGAATGCAGGAAGGTAAAAATGTGTTTTTAGTCTTTACAACACCTTTTTTTTTTTTTTTTTTTTAACCCTTCTCCCCCATCTGAAACTTGTGCTGGGGAGGGGTGTACATTTTGGTTTTCCCTTGACGCTAGAGCAAGTTGCAAAATATCCCTTCAAATATTTGCCTTGAGGACATATCCAAGTCCTAAGCCCATCCCTGGAACTCGGTGTCCAGCTTATGAATCACATGTAGAGGAACTTTGTTGCCTGTACCTAGTATTTCACAATCTCCTTCATACCTCCACTCATCTGTTTGCCTTAAGGGAACTTTTTTTTTATTTATTTTTTTACAGACTTGTTCATGTAACGGACAAGATTAATCACACAAACCCATTAAGGTTGGGCGGATTTGAGGAGTGCCGTGTGTTTTGTACTAAGGCAGAATTGTAAAACGTGATGAGACAAGTATCCCATGTAAAACTACGTCTTTTTATTTTAAGGGCCCATCAGGGAATGCCACTCAAATATGGGCGCCTTGGGGCATGGGAGTAACCTGATCTTCAAAAAAAAAAAAAACCAGGATAACATTACTTGTTTTAAAATCTTCAAATGTCTGAATATAAGGTTGTGTATTTCAACCAAAACTGCACCAATAGAAGAACACTCCAACCAAAACTAGTGGTGGCAGCAAAACTAGCTTTTGTGTAAGTACATAAAATGATTAGCTTTCTGTTGCCGCTTTCTCTTCCAGTCTGTGCTTTGTTGTACAGGGAATGCAAGAGTGATGCTAGGTTTATTCAGTTACTTGAATTGCTTGCATGAAATTAAGTCATTTTAATTCGAAAATGCAATTCTAATCTGTTCAGTTTTAAATTTAAGTACAGTATATAGCAAATGTGCACTTTTTTATTGTGTTCCGATTAAGGCTATATTCATTCAGTTGCTGTGTCCAAAATGTCTGCTCATTCTTGCAGGGGTGAACATCCTGCGGACCTTCACATGGTTCTCAGTGACCAGCACAGCTAGGATTTTTGGCTGATTTCTCCAGGGCAGACGAAGTGACCACATGGCAGCACCACACCCATTCCTCAGTTCTCCAAACCTCCGCTTGAGCAACCACCGCTCTGCATTCTTGAGTGCACATTGTCCTTACAATCTGCAAAATGCTGTGACAGGCAAGCTTTAACCCTTCCATACCTTGATACAGGTTTGAGAAGGCATTGCATAGTGCAGTAATGCATGGCAAATGGTCAGAATTGTTATCACCCGGCTGTAGAATTCTCAAATCCAGCTCACAGCCTAATGTAGGTGTGTAGGTCTTTGAGTACACCAAATCTATGAAAAACGTACATGCCTGGACTTCTTGGGACCAGAACATGAGCACAGCTGAATGCTGGTAGATGAGTAGTTCTAATGTGGCAGAGCTGTATGGAGGTGAAGGACCCCCCCCCTTCCTATTCATTTTTCTATATAGTACTGAAGCTGCACTGTCCTTCGGTCTCATGCACACAGGGAACAAAAAGCACTGTGTGGAAAAGCATCACTTTTAGGTGTATCTAGTCTTTGAAGCTGGGATTCCATTGGCCAGCATATCAATCTATTGCATGCATTAAAGCGTTTGTTACCCAAAAAGACCCTGTTCCCTTAAAGCATGTTGTACAGCACAGTGCTTATGCTGTGTAATTTGGCCCTCTATCGCCTAAAATACCTGGCTATGTCCCCCACCCCCCTGTAAAATGATCCCAGTTAATCGTGGCTGCTGAGCCCTGTCACCATGGTCAGTTTACATGCCTGTTATCCCCAGCTCTCCTCTCTGCTTTGTGTCCTATATCAATTATTCTTTTTTTCTCTTTTTAGCAGAGACCCTAGAGAATAAAATGGCAGCAGTTGCAATATTTTATGTTGTGCTGTATTTGTGCAGCCGTCCATTTTAAAAACTATTTTTGGGGTAAAAAATCCACTTCCATGATTTAAAAAAAAACAAAAAAAAAACAGTAAAGTTAGCTTGATATAATGTTAAGCTGAGAATCATGCTCTTTATTCTAAGCAAAAAAAATCCTGATTGTCATTTTATTCAGAATCATGTAGCTGTCAGGGAAGGAGCAAAAGAAATACTGTAAAACCAAAAGGCAGAAGCGTAAAAGACGACACGATATGGTCTTTTCAAATCAGGATGGTGGTTAGAACTGCTTTTAAGCTTCCCACTTGCGTGTGTATTGTGGTGCCGTTCGTCTGACTCTTGTCACACCATATGTATACCTAAAGTCATAGGACCCCTGTGTACGAATGTGTTTCAGACCTGTTTGGCTGCCAAATATCTTGTTTGTGCATCGCAGCTCATTCATACTGAATGTACTTCATAAAACAACTCGTACAATTAAATCAGTGCACTTCATGCGAAATGCATTTATAGGTTCGAAGGGTTGTTTGGCATTTTAGGCCATTGTCGGAGATGAGCTGTGTTGCGGCAGATTACTTGGTAAGATGGTTTGCAGGCATCAAAAGCTGGAGGTGTCCAGGCTGTATCTGTCTCCCAATGCCTTGGCACAAAATGTCCAGGATGCTTGAGCATTCTTGATTATATGAAGGGGGGGGGGGTGGTTGTCATTTATCATAGATTTCTCAAGATAAGCCAGGACTGGTTGTGTCCTGATAACTTGTCTGGTGGCTTTTACCGGAAACCTTCTCTATCGGCAGTGTCTCTCTGCCCATGAATAGAAGATCATTGCATGAGCAGGGAAGTGGGCTGAGTCAGGAAAAAAATTAACTATTTTTGGTCTCGTTTAGGGTGGAAGTGCCATGGGCTCATGGAGAGGAGACCGTGTGGTGCTAGTCTATCTTCAGGGAGACTTATTGCTCTTGCATGGGAAGCATCAGTCAGCATCTTCTTCTTGTGCTGTAGACCTGAAAATGTTTGCCCAAAAAGCCTGAATTGGACAATAATTCACCCATGGCCTGTCCCAAGTCTTATTATGTGGGAAATAAAACCAGTGTACATAGAATCTGGTGCTGCTGTGCATAGTAACTACTAACTTCAGCTTGTTCAATGAGGCCCCTTTCACACTTGTGCGACTTTGGACATCAGTCGCATGACAAGCCAAAACCCATGATTCCCAATGATAACTATTCATATCGCTGTGACTTCAAAGTAGTCCCTGTACTACTTTGGTCCGACTTTGATTGCTAGTTAAGGGCCATAGATAAAGTTTACAGAGGCATTCCTCAAAATTGTGTCAAGTTGCGGCAGTGTGAAAGGGGCCTTAAGCTTTGAAAATAAAACCTGGCAGCTGATTGGTTACTATGCACAGCTGCACCAGTTTTATTCGCTCTCCCCCTTAGGGCTCTTTCACACGGGGCGGATCAGTGCAGATCCACCCCGTAGATAGCCGCTTGCTCAGCGGGGATCGCCGGAGCGATCTCCGCTGAGCAGGAAGATGACAGGTCCGTCTCTGCACTCCATGCAGGGACGGACCTGTCAGAGCGCCGCTCTCCCCTATGGGAGATCGGCTGATAACGGACCGTAGAGTCCGTCGTCATCCGATCCGCTCTGCAGACGGATGAAAAAATTGGGTTTTCCTCCCGTCTGCAGAAACGGAGCATAGCGGGCACGGACGAGAGCGGATGCTCATCCGCTGACACCTGCTATCCCGTAGGGATACATGCATGTCCGTTTTTCATCCTAAAACGGAAGGATGAAAAACGGACATACGGTCCGTCAGTGTGAAAGAGACCATAGTCTGTCAAACTGCTAAATACCCTGATGAAATGTATACATGGTAATGGTTTTATCCACTAAAGGGTATGTATTTTTTTGTCCCTCCAGTCTTGAGATATTCAAAGCCCTGCCACACAGCAGTCTGGCTTTTTTCATAGGCTCCAGTCAAGGCTATCCATGTCTTATGTTCTGTGCTCCTTTTGGAAAGTACACATAATATTGCCTCATTGCTAGGTGCTTCCTAACCCTAGCTATGAGGTCCAAACTGCATGCAATTCTGTTGTGGCAGATCCAACAGCTAGTAAGGAAATGGACCATTGGCAGCTTGCCTTAGCTTTAAGCACTTTCCCTAGGCAAGTTGCAGAGGGGGGGGGGGGGGGGGGTGTCAGCCAATCCTATTACTACTGTTTTTTTTTTTTTCTTGGAAAGTGCTCAGAACTAAGTGCCCATCTCCTTCCTAGCTGTTATCTGATCAGTTGTGACTGGTGAGGAGAGCGTGCAGTTTGGATAACTGGGAAATGCTTAGCCACAAAGTTCTACATATACTTTGTCACTGAGGGAACAGACCAATGAAAACCTGTTACCTCCTGTCCCAAACTGAAGAAGCAGCATGTGAATGAGCTCCTTGTCAGAACATAAAAATGGCTGCTTGTACTAGTTTTGTGTGGTTTCTCTCCCCCCCCCTCCCCCCAGTCTAAGCTCTGCTGCACAGGGGATTTCAAGAGGCTAACTTCTAGTGAAGCGCAGGTGCTTGGTTGCGTAAACTAACCATGTAGATCTGCTTGGGGTTAAACTCCTTCTCCATAACCTCTGTAGTCTTCTGGTGGAGTAACCCTCAGATTTTTCATATTTGCTTTTGCTGTTTGCAAAGTACTTGTCATTCTTGGCCCTAAAGCAGCCTTGCAGCCAATCCTGTTTGTTTTTTTGAGGGTTGTGTAGTTGCTGTTCACGTTGGTCCTTAAACACATGTTTTCTAATGAGCAGCAGACTATGCTTGGGTGGATATTATAAATCTTACGATTTGGCAAACTAGGATATTCTGGGTAGGAAAAATCTTCTCAGGGAATGCATTAAACGGAAGGCATCTTTCTGTAAGGAACATATAATTAACACAAAACAGGCACAGTACAATATGAACAGTGTATTCTTTTTAGCATTGTAAATGGTTATATAGTTGGGTGAAATACTTCTGTCCCTCAGTCCAGTGGGACCTGAAGGTTTTAAATCAACCCACATACATTTCAGGTGCACCAACACAAAAGGTGTGCAAGTCTTGGGCCCCTTTCAAACTGAGTGGAATCCGTCAAGCGTATCTGCTTGCTCAGCAGGGAGATCTCTCCGCTGATTCCCCCCCCCCCCCCCCACTGAGCAGGTGGATGACAGGTCTGTCTGCTCCGCTATGCAGAGCGGACACAGCCCACTCTTCTCTATGGGGTGGTTGGATGGAAATGGACTGCCTGTTTTCGTTCCCTGTCATTCAAACCGCTCCACAGATGGGGAAACCGATTTCCACCCCCCGCCATTCGTCTGTTTTTAGCAGACTGGATCAGATGCTGGCATCCAGCGCTCCATAGAGCAGTGGTTCTCAACCCTGTCCTCAAGTACCCCCAACAGGTCATGTTTTGGAAATTTCTTAGATAAACTAGCTGTCCAAAATACCAAGCCATTGACTGATTTAAAGCACCTGTGCAAGATGAAGAAAAACCTGAAAACATGGCCTGTTGGGGGAATTTGAGGACAGGGTTGAGAACAATGGATGGTCCCATCGAGTCACCTGGAAAAACGGACAGATGGTCCCCTTTAGGCTGGTTTCACATGGGCTGTCAATAAGATCCGCCTGTCAGTAGTTCAGGAGGACCTGATCGGACCATCCAGATGTAAGTGGACATGTGTCAACTGACACCTGGTGGCATCAGAACCGATCCTGTCCACCAGAAATGTTGGATGGAAACTGACAGGTAATCCATTTCCATCCAACCATCCCAAAGTGAACAGCGAGCTGTCGGCTCTGCATAGTGCTGGGCAGGCGGATGCAGACTACAGAGAACGCCCATGTGAAACCAGCCTTAGTGTAAATATTTGTCTCCCTATGTAAGTGATGGTGAACCTTGGCACCCCAGATGTTTTGGAACTACATTTCCCATGATGCTCATGCACTCTGCAGTTGAGCATCCAGATGAAATATAGTTCTAAAATATCTGGGGTGCCAAGGTTCACCATTACTGCCCTAAGACTTTCCATGACAATTTGCAACCAAAACTGATTTTGGCATGCTTTAACTCTAAAATGACAGCATGGGATAGTTTTAAAGTGATACTAAATGCACACTCTTTAGTTTACTTAAACTACAGTGCCATCATCCATATACATAGAGAAGGGGTAAACAAGTGTGTTTTTTATAATCAAGGCAACTGTCGTGTGACTTGGCTGTTTTTCAGCCTGTCTGCAGGGAAACTTCAGTGGGAGGAGCTTCTAGTCCTCTGCTGTTGGTCGCATGTTTAAAAAAAAAAAAAAAATTCTTTTGGAATACAGAAGAATACATAATTGGTATCAAATGTTTTAAATTCTCACTCGGATATGTCTTTGAACTAAAATCTTATTTTTGTGCAAAACATAGTATGGGATATCTGGGGGTATGGGTTATGTTAATCACAGCCTGTTAAACGCCCCTCCAGCCTGTCTATGGTTTGTCTTCATAGACTTACAGGGGGTGAAAACTGAGAGCCTCCATCAATTGACCTGTAACATGCCACCACTCTTGTGTTTTTTTTAACTGTTTAGAGGCCATGGAGGAGAGTGTGGGCTGTCATTTATCTGGAATGTATACGCCCACATATGACTTTAGTCATGTGGGCTGAACAGCTTGGAAGGAAACTGAAACTGGAGCCTGCTCAGATGTGGCAACGGCTGGTCTACACAATCTCAGGCTGCAGTGGGGACAAAGATGAGGAGGGGAGGCACAGTGAACCGCAGGATCAAGAAGGTTTTTTACATTATACAGTATGAACAGAATGCTCTGGTTTCTAATGATGTGGGCTTAATGACGGTACACTGAAGACACCGCACTCTTGACAGCCCGCTGACTAATCTCTCGGGGTGGGGTGAAATGCGTCAGGAGTGGCCTAGGAAGAGCCGAGGCTGCTTTCTCGCTATTAACACCCTTTGGACTGAGTGTGGCATCTTCACACAGTACAGACATTGTGCGTTGAGGGTTAGCACATTGGAGACTAGCACCTTTTTTAGTAATGAATCACCAGAGTAGATGGGTGTTTGGGTTTAATGCCACGTTTTTTCCTACCTTGTATTCAAGGTGTATTTGGAAAGTAGATCAAATCAAACTTGTTGTGATCGTTTGACTTCTGTCGCAGGGACCTGCTGGAAAACCTCTTCAGCTGCAGGCAACGATCAGTGTGTTCTGACAGCAGCAGGAGCCAATGTCTGAATACAATGCCCTGGCAATGGGGTGGGCTGAAATGTAAGAATATGGGCGGTTTAAGTTTTTTTTTTTTTTTGGCTGGGCATACTTTTGAGCAGAGGTTGACATTCTATGGAATGCATGAGCCATTCTGTGTACTCTAGGAACCAGCAGGATCTTTTTTAGAAGCCGGCTTCATTGATGAGAACTGAAAAGATGGGTGCCAGCTGTCCTTTAAGGGGTATTGGCTATCTGGCTTCTGATTTGTGCAGTCTTTCTTTAGACACGGAAGTAATTGGGCATTGTTTATCATGCCAATGGATAACAAACTAATGGCAAAGGGGCATTTAAACTTTTGCCTCAGTGAGGTGACCATTTCTCCCTATTCCACCGCTGTTCTGTGGCATGCAGTCTACCCCCTCTGCTTCGTATTTCTGCTCTTGTGCCAGTCTAGGCTTTTACACACACCAGAGACTCTTGGCATTCTTTCAAGTGCAGCAGCTGCCGAATAATCTGCTGAGTGGGTCGTTTTTATCCCAATGTCATGGCAACAGCAGCCTCTGGCGTCCCCTTTCCCTCCACTCTGGACCCACAGGCAGCCTGGTCACAACCCTTACACCCCCTTCCCCAAGACGGAACATAACATTTATTTAAAGAAAATGCAAGTTTAATGATCCATTGTAGGTGTCAAATCGGCTTTCCTCCTTCTCGAACTCTGTAAAGCCTTTGATTAAATCAACAAGTCGTGATTTGAAAGTACTTGGCACACAGTGCTCACATCTTGGTATGAACCACACATTTTCCTGTAGCTTATTGTGGCAAAACAGAGTGAGTTTCTGTTTTTTTTTTTTTTTTTTTTTTTTTTTTTTCTTTCTATTAAAATGTCCTACCCTGCCAACTTGGGGGAGACCATGATCCTGACCTGTAGTATACTAAAAGTGGTGGTCTTGTAAGAATCTCTCAAGCAGGCTGGGAAGAGGCTTATTTAACAAGTCCAACGGCAAGAGACACCAAGCCATCGTAGCTGGCAGGTCTTTTTTCTCTTCTAGGTCTACAGGTGATAACCCTGGTTGGGGAGGACCATAATGGGTAGACATGTCTTTTAAACCAGTAGTTATAAGCTGTGATCTGCAGTGGAATAATTTTGTCCGTGCTTGAGTGAAGCTTTTTTTTTTTTTTTTTTCTTCCGAGATAAGAAATGCTTGGGAGGTTGGTGAAGCCCTCATTAACACAAGTGGAGATTGCTATCATGAACATGGCTTTCTAATGTGAAATGCTAGTGGTCTACCTTACTGACCTTATATGCATATCAGGGAAAATCTGAGTGTAGTCTAACGCCCTTGTATGCATGCTTGTTCTAGATGAGCGAAATGGCTGAAGCAAGCTGGTAAAAATGGCCAAGGAACCAGCATTTGCAAAATAAGTAGCAATGGCAGCCTCTGTGTTTCCTTTATGCAGGGAGGTTGATTAATAAGCTGGAGTCAAGTTTCTTTGCAGCAAATCTCTTACAATATAAAAAAATGTGGAAAAGCAAGCATGGCATCCCCAGCCAAAATTTCCTTACTACGAATGGGTGCAGATTTAAAGGAGAATTTTACTTTTGGTAGTTGAACTTTTTTTTTTTTTTTTGATTAACATCCCAACCACCCCCTCTGCAGGAGGGATTTCCCCATCAGCACTCACTGATGGGGGAATCCAAGTTTTTATTTTATTTTTTATACCCCCTCTGACCCCGTTCTCTCCCCAACCTGGTCCCTTGTCCCCTCTGTACTTGCCTCCAGCGATGGTAACTGTCATTGGCCACACTTGCTGGCCCATGGATTTGAAATGCCCCACTTCCTTTTCTCTGTGCAGTGATTCTGGGACCGGCCAAAGCAATTCTGATTGGCCACCACCTGCTCTTCTGGTCCATCCTGGAAGCACTGCACAGAAAAAAGGGAGTGGAGGCATTTAAAATCCATGGGTCGGCAGCTCAGCATCCTCCAGAGGGTAAGTACAGTGGAAGGGGGTCTACAGTATTAACTTTTTTTTTTTTTTTTTTTTTTTTTTTTCTGAAGGTGAACGAACACTTTAAGACTAGGCTATTGGTGGGAGGGTGTTGGTCAAGTAAAGGATACATTTACTAAGTGCAGTTATCCTTTTTTTATATAATTTTTTGTGTAGGAACTTCTCATCCTCAGTATGTCATAGCTTAGCATAAACATGCCATGGTGCAGTCTAAATTTTCCCTATCTGTGTACGGTTCATGATGTAGTGAAGAACTTGGTTCATTGGTTGGAAGGGTTCACTCTGCACAATTTGCTGTTTTGACTTTAATGTGCAAAAAACATGGCCTGCAGTGGCTTGATGAATAGGCTTTCTTAGTGAATTGATCCTGGAAGCTCCCAAATCTTCCTGCAGAGTTGTATGTTCAGTTGCTCTTGCTGTAGACTATTCATTAGTGTAGGCAGAGCCGTCTCCAACCAGACCACAGAAAGCATTGTCAGACCTCAGCCTGTGTACAGCGTGCTGCGGAGATACTTGGCTCAGCACAGGCTCGGCAGGGTGTGGCTGGCGGAGGCTTTTTTAGCTCCGGTTATTGATGCTGTTGAGAACAAGAGTGAAAACAGTCCCTTTGTTCAGTATAAAAGCTGGTTTTAGAATCCCTCGCAGTGGATGTCTGCAGTTCAAAGTATGTGTAAGATGAGCCATCAAAGGGTTGGAAGTAGTGACACTTGGGATGGAGGCTTGTACATTTGTAGTATAGGGTTACAAATGGAAGAGTCTGGAAATGGGTGTTTGAAAGAAAATGAGCTGGAGCTGCGATTAATTCTGGCAACTTTTTTGGTATGCACTGTAAAAATCCACACCGTCTATGTACAGTTCTGACTTTCACCTCCTGTACATACTCATAGCAGTCGGTGCCAACTGCCCAGCCCTGAGTTAGTTCTGCTGGAGTACTTGTAGTGGATCACATACTCCAGTTCTTCCATTCAGTAAATGTCTTGCATACTTTTTCAATGAGTGAGGCACTCTGTGATTGTAGGAGGATAGATTGACATTCATGTGTGCCTCCTTCAATCGGAAAGCTTTGCATATTTACGGAATGGACGTGCTTGAGTTAAGGACTGATCTGAGTACAGTAACGCAATTGCAGGGACATGTGTAAGTCAGAGCTGCAGCCTGGACACTTTTTTCATTCGAGGTGCGTGTTTTATTTATTTATTTATTTTTTTGCACATCAGTTTGCTCAGCTTTTAAAGATAAGACCTAGGTGCGGGTATTTTTACATAGTTGCGTTCGTCCAGCTTGGACCAATGTAACTGTGCATAAACAATACCTGTACAATCCTCCTGGAAGCTGGAAATGAGGTGGGCATTGATGCCAGTCTCCACCTAATCCAATCGGGGAATGCGTTTTACGTTTAAAAAAAAAAAATGCAAAGCAATATCTGAATAGTGCCTGTGCTGAGTCATGCATGTTCAGTAAGCAGCAAGAGAGCTTTTTGGCATGGAACCTGAAGGTTTGGTATATGCATAGTTAAGTGTGTATCCAGCTTGGACCAATGTAGTAATCGGCATCTCTTATCTTTAATGGATGAGTCTAAAACCAGTGTTTTATTTTTAAAGGGCATCTTCAGTCTTGAGTCCAAATGGGAAAATTTTAAAATAAGTTGGTAGCTACAAATACTATTGCTGCTGGCTTTGAAGAAAACCCCCAAAAACATGCTTGTCCAGGGATCCAGAGCTGTCCTCACCCAGGCTGGCTCTTCGCAGGTATTCAGGTCCCTTCAGGATTGGAGAGACAGAATATTCTCAATGACGAGTGATGCAGATGACCAGTTATCCATCATTTTTAGGAGTTCAATGGTGGCCTCCATAGTCCTTTTGGTACATGTTTTTAAATGTGCTTACATGATGCCTCCATACTTTCTGACTTCTACATATGGGAAGAATACGTTTCTGCTGCCAGGGATACATCTGGGTTCTGGTGTGCATCTTATTCCAAGTCTAAGGCTTCTGTCACATGAAGGCACAAAGATAGTGTGATGTATTAAGTTTAAGGAATGTGTGCAAGTGGGACAGACCTAATCATCCCTGCATGCCCGTCTAGAGAACATTGCAGCTTTAATATCCCCCTGTGTGACATCCAATCACATTGGAATTAAATGGCAGTCTTGTTAACATGGCGCATTGCACCTGGCTTGTGCAGGCAGCCATTGCTGACCTCTTCTAAAAATGCTAGTTGCATGGCTGTTCTGATCTAGAAGTGTCCCTCGCTTGGTAAATTTGGCCAGTGAATTCAGATGACATGGCCTGCATTTGTTTGGTCTTCATTTTCACTATACGTGGGGGGGGGTGTAAGGGGCTCAAGTAGAGGATATGTTGGAACTCTGCAGAGAGACTATTGTTTCTACACAGGAAGGATCCTTCTCTAAAGCAGCTGAGCTCAGCTCTGGGTGCCAAAGCTGATGACATTCCACCCAGGTCCCTTGAGTCAGTTGTAAAATCCATGTTTGTCAAGTTGGCTGGTGCTGATGGAGCCACCTGCGGAACAAATTTTGGCACATTACAGCCGGAATCTGATTAAATTCAATCCATGCCAGCATTTATATATATTTTTTTTTTTTTTTTCTTGGTTCTAAACCTTTCTGCAGCTATAATTTACCCTCAATTAACAAGTTTATATGCTTCTCACTTATCCAACGGTTAATCTTGTTTGTCAAGTCTTTGGCAATATTTCCTCTGTGGACCTTTTTAGAGCAATGAGATGACTAAATGGCTCCATCCTACGTGTTGGTATTTGGCGGTGCCTTCCCATCTGTATATTCCCATCAATTGTGTATACAGGAAATTCATGGTGGAAGAGATTAGAGGTAGAGGAAAAGATCGCTTCCCTGACAAAAAGCTTGCAACTCACAGCATTGAGCCTAAGATTGTTACTTTTGTAGTTTTATATGATTCCTTGATGGTATGGTGCAAAAATGCAGGTCTGTCAAATACACTTGGTATGAGTCTTGGGCAAAACAAACTTATCCCTGCAACATGTCTCCATGTTTGGCTCTTTAAAAACACAAGTACAGAAATGCCAAGTAATCCTGCAAGAAATCCAGGGTGCTATTAACCATCTGTAGCAAACAGACAACTCTGCATCTACTGTACTGAATTCCTAAGAAGTGGCGTTGGACTTTCTATGTTCTCTTGTGTGTGAACTCCAGAATGTCTCCCTTATGGTTTGAGGATTGGAGAGGGGTAGGTGTTCTATAGTGGGTATATGAATGGAAATCTCATTCTGCCCAGCCAATCTTTTTTAAATCCAGATGACCCTGCCAGGTTGTGCAACTTGGCCAAGGACACACCAGCCTGTGATTGGATGGTGAAGGAGCAGCAGCCTACTTGGGTAATCGTTCTGCTCTTCCCCGCTATACTTTACTGTATATAACAATTAGGGACCTAGTTAAATGAAAGTTGAGCCCATATCTGCTGCCCAAGTAATAAAGCTAGGTTCACATCTACCAAATTTCCCTGCTTGCCATGTTGGCATGGGCACAGCAGCCCATTAATTTGAATCTGCTCCTGTACCTGTGGGAAATGTAGGGTGAAGGCCCCCTCGCCTTTTCCAATTTTCAGCTGCAGTGAAATCACAAGGTGCTCTTGCTCAGGCCATGCAGTCTCAGGCCCCTGAAAATGTGCTGCATTTCAGATGCATGGTGCCAATGATTAATGGCACCCCTGCGGGTCTGATAAAGAGCAGTGCATTAGTGAGATTTTGCATGCATCCCCCCCATAAGTGTGAACCTAGACTAACTGGTCTGAGCTGGCAGATGCAGACATATGCAGAGGTACTTCTGCTAGTTCTAGAGAAAATAAAGCCAAAACCTGGCAGTAAATGCAAATAAACATTTGGTTGCCAGGAGCAACATGAGTTTCGGGCGCTTGCGTAACACATTCCAATTTGGCCTTCAACTTCGCTCTAAACACGGGCAACACGACATATTCTTCTGGTAATGTCAGCCTCTTTTAGTGACACTCGCTCTATTGGCTGTATGATTTTTCTGCTCTGCCTTCACTCTGTGCAAATGCCAAACTTGTTCTGGAGCCCTGAGGGCTGTGTAGTTGCTGCATCTTGAATGGAAACCTTTGTGTTCGTATTTTCTTTCCCTTTCTGTGGGTGAGATAAACCTGGCTCTACTTATAGTTCTGGGAGATGTCAGAAATGCAGAAGCCCAGGATTCTAGTACTGGAGGTACAGGAGCCAAGAACTGGTTTGTAGCTTAAGAGACCACAAAATCTGAAAGTTAACATGCGTGTCCATGTCACACTTTTGCTCAGAGCTAGATATCCATATGCCATACAGCAACGCGTATAACATTCAAGGGAAGGCACAACCTTGCCACAACTGTCCCAATTTTCCAGGCTTCCAATAAAATGGACCATGAAGATCTTGCTCATAAGTCCTTTGCCCATAAATGTCAAAGTGGCCTGCAAGTCTTTACTTGAAAATTTTACTCATTCAGGCCAAGGAATGTTTTCTTTACACCCCCCCCCCCCATCCCACTGATACGAATGAGAAAAATGTGATATTCTTGACAAAATTCCCCATGATGCCGATACCTTTTCTGATTTCTGTTTGTTGAAATATCCAGTACTTTGGGTTAGGGGAGACCATGGGCCACTTCTGCTTCTCCGGGGTGTGGGGAAAGTCCTCTGTTTTGAATAAGCTCTGTCCAAAGTGATCTTGTGTACAGTGGGCTTTGGCAGTCTGATAACAATTTCCCAATCACCACCTGAGGCAGAAATGACTACTTGTTGGTTATCATGGGTTATAACGTTTCAGCCTCTGGCCTACCAGCAATGGGGCTGGTGGTTCTGGTCAGCATGTGAAGCTCCAATGAATTTACTCTGCTGAAGTGCCAAATTCAGGTAGGGAGCCTTAAAGGCTTTGTTTACAGGAATGTATATGGAACATCCTATTCGGAAATGGCATGGACACCATTGCCCAAACCAGCTCTACATATTTGTGGCTGTTCAGAACACCACTGGGTGGGAATGTTGAATGTAATCCAATAAAGACACTGCTCCAGTTTGGCCCACCTCTGTAGCCCCTCCATTCGATACACTGAGTGGCAAGCCGCAAGATATGTTGCATGCAAAAGTGAATGAATGCACTTAATTGTATGAGAGCCAAATGAATTTTGATAATTAGTACAAAAACATCACGGCTACAACAGTCGGAGAACAGTGATGCGTTTCATGCTATCTGCACAGGCAGATAAGATGGTAGGGGGAACCATGGGAAATAATAGTCCAAAATGTTTTCAGGTAAGTGAATTCAAAGGAAGACTTTACTGTTTTTTTTTTTATTTTTTTTATTTTATATCGTGGGTTATATGGTTCTGGTCAGCATGTAAAGCTCCAAATAAATCACTCTACTGAAGTGCCAAATGCAGGTAGGGAAGCTTGAAGGATTTGTTCACTGGGAAATATTCTTGTCAAAAACTGCATGGAACGAATTGCTAAACAAGTCTTTCTTGGGGTGGTTGGCTGACTGTAAAGTCTTTGGCAATCTTTGTGTGTGTACTAAAGGGCCATTTAGAAAACTTACTTCGTGGAGAGCTATTGTAATCCTTGATGGTTTTGATTTTAGTCTGCCTATATATTTTACCTTTTTCAGCTACCATTTTGAGGGCTGCTAGAAAACGTTAGGATTCAAATGTGAGAAACTTGGTGGGAGAAGTAAACAGTCCATGGCTCACAATCTGAGTTTTTCAGTCTCTAAATAGTTTAGGAATAGCACTGTCCACCCTCTGTAAACCTTTCTCAAGGATTTAATGGGAAGGATGCCGGAAAGGTAGGGGCTCCAATGCCATTGCTGGTCTGTGGACAGGATAAGTCTTCCAAACAAATGTGATTCACAGAATGAGGATGTCTCCCAAGTGGCTCGCTACGATTTCCTTCTTGATCAGCTCCTGTGCTGTGAAGACTTGAGCATGTTGGTATGTTTGCACTGTAAATCATGACACTGCTCAGATGAGAGATTTGTTCTACTTCTAGAATAATGTTTTCAGACTGGTAAACCTGTCTGTACATGATCTGAATTATGCGGACAGAATATTTACAACTGCAGAAGCAAGAGCCCCTAGTGATGACAACTCCCCTCACTACCTCCTGCTGCCTGCACCTTACTTGCCGTCAATCTTCCTAATGGTGTCACAACATGCAATACCTTTTTTTTTTTTTCTTCAAAGTATTGATTTGGAAGTTTTTTTATCTGAAGCGTAAAGTGGACCTTGTAAAGTTGCCAGTTATGTGGCCTATTCCCCATACATATCTAACCCCCCCCCTTCTTTAAAAGCAGCTATTTGCCAACCCCCATCACCTTCGAGAGTAGTGTTACCCTCTCCTTGGCACTGTTAGCAGAGGGTGACATGCGCCTTCCATCAAGATCCAAGGGGAAGCCAAATGGCTCAAATCAAAGATGCTTGTAGCATCCTCCCACAATATCTAGGCTACTTGTCATTCCTTTGGATCTTGTTGAAAGGAAGCTTGAAGTTAATACTTTTCTGACAAGTCATTTTTTTAATAAAATATTCACTTCTAATTGGACCTTGCATTTTACTCCAAGTTCTGCTTTAAAAAAAATAAAGTTTTAAATTTGTGCATTTAAGCAGCTGTAAAACAAGCCTTTACAATCACTTTAATAAAACCAAATACTGTGATCTTCCACCTCCCATGTTGCAAAATCAATTGTGCTCACAAATCTACCAGTGAATGGATGGCTGCTCACCTTATACTTGGAACCCCTGGTGAAACAGGGGTCCAAGTAAGCAGCATGCAGTACTGACAGGGGGTGTAGGAGAGACAAGAGCATTCATCTGGTTTTACTTGGACCCCTGTTTCACCAGTCTAAGCATAACGTGAGTGGCCATCCATTCACTGGAGGATTATTTATGAGCACAATTGATTTTGCAACACTGAGGTGGAAGATCAAAGTGTTTTGTTAATGGCACAATGAACTGCTGAGTCACGTGTGTGTTTGTGTGTTTATTTTTTTTGTATCTTCACTGATATATCAGATTGTAGCAATCTTTTGCCTTTCGTGGACATATTTACATGTATCCACTTTTTGCTAATTTGTTGCTAGCTGAGCTACACTATACATGTTGACTAGCCCTCCACAGCCAATCTGAAATCACTTTTTTTCTCATGTCGGCATAGAGATTTGCTAGCCAATATGCTTAATTGTATTCTGATAAGTTTCTTGAAAAACATGGGTGGTCCTATTTTTACATCCTCATGTAGACCGCCAACGGCTCAAGAGAAAAATCTTTCCTGCAGCGCAATCTGTAACTACATACCATACTTGTATGGCCCATATTCTGTTATTCTTCCCCTTTTTTTTTTTTTTTTTCTTCAATGCCACTCCTGAATCTTGTGAGAACATGCTTGAAAAGGCGAATCGCTGTAGTGACAGTGTATACATAGAAAAGTATTCCTGTGGCTCAGCCAGGAATGTACGGTTTGTTTCCTCTTTTTAAGCTGTCTCCTGCAGCTGTTCCATGGAGCTGTCATGCTTGGCTGGCCTGATAAAGCCATGAGGGCTAATACACAGGATCTTGTTTGAAGGTGTTTGTGTTCTGACGTAAGGGCTTGTGCATGTTTTTAGTTCTTTTCTTTAGGTAGAGAATTGGGTGCTTTTAAAGACTCCTCCTTTTTTGTAGTAATGGGGTGACAATGCAGAATGAATGCCCAACTCTGGGTTCTCTTCGCAAGTGACAACCAACATACCCCCTTTACCCACAACTCATTTGTTCCCAGAAGACTGAGGGCAACTTGTGGCACAATGGAAGTAGTGTGGAAGACTTCTCCAGATAGAAGGGGAGTATTGCAGTACAGGCTGTTTTTTCATTTAATATCATTGGGGGCCCAAAACTATCGCATTGCAATTGGGACTGTGATTCTCATTCTGTGTGTGGCGTGCTGAGGTCTGTCAGGCGATGGTACCAAGGTGACTCCACTTCTGGCATACGCATTGGTAAAAAGCTTGAAATAGATTTTTCTGTCTTCAAAGGAAAGTCCTATTTTAAAGCACAGGATGCATCATGAGCTTAGACTAAGGTTGTTTAAAGTGGCACCCCAGCCAAAGCAAATCTGTCTTGGTGTGTAAAAGGTTAGAACCTCTATCGGGTGTATTTATGTCCACACAGGAGATTCCTTTGTGTACTGAAACATAATGGTAAATGAAAATCTCACCAGAGCTGTAGGGTTCTAACCCTCCTTTACTCCAGTTAAAACTTCTCCCAGCTTTGGATAAAGTTGGGGGTGAAGCCTTTCACCCAATTTAACCAGTGGGTGCAATTTTAACATTTGAGCCCCTGCTAGCTTTGCTATAGATGTCAGACCTTGGGAGGCCACATTGTGAGGTTCTGTTTTTAATCACTCCACTGTAACCATGCCACAGCTTGGGATGGATGGAACAGACATTTGCTCTCCTCTGCCACTATTGCTTTCATACATATGCTCCCTTAAACCGGGGTCTCCATACTTTCTAAACAAAGGCAGTTTATTGTCCTTCTGACTTTAGTGGGGGGGGGGGGGGGGCAGCAGCAGACTGGCCAGCAGGAGTAAACGTGAACCACTTTTGGTATTAAAAGGATAAATGGTGTCCCATTGTTGGTGTCAGTGAGAAATGGTGCCCCATTGTCAGTTGGCAGAATAGTCTCATATTGGGAGGAATGGGGCCCCAATGGCCAAATAAAGGAAAGCAAAGATCTGCATCCAGCCCCCAGGCTGCTGTTTCAAAACCACTGCTTTAGGCAATCAACTGGATCTGAGCCATGTGAGAAATGATCTATTGTGGGGATAGACCTGAGACCATCACGACTGCAGAATCCAATAAATTTAAAATGACCACTTGGCAGTCAAACTTGCTAGAATTGCCCTATAATGTTTTTTTTTTTTTGCTATTGGGGTAGACTTGCCCTTTAATAGACTTTACAATTCTGTAATCAGTCGTGCTTTTTTTTTTTTTTTTTTTTTTGTGCATGTGCACATATTTCTACAAGGACCATTGCTCTTTATTGCTGATCTGTAAGCATTTTAGCGCAGCAGTAACATTCCTGCATTTCTATACAATATTTCAGTGTCTGTGCGGAATGTTGGGCATTGCTCAATAAGGTACATAGGAAATGGGTTGCTCTGTATAGCAGCAGCTGTGGCGCTCATATTACAGAACATTATTGCATAAGACATGCCACAGATCTGAATGTACTGCCAGGGTATTTGGCTTGATGTTTGCCTTTTCAGAGATGATTGGAATATCTAAATCTGTGTGTTTTTTTGTTTTTTTTGGATTACATAATTTAAGCTGAAATCGTCTGCTGTCCCATAGTGCACAACTCCCAACCTTTCATTGTACTTTACCTGTTAAAAATGGCCACTGAAGCTTCCAGCCTCTAGCGCAGTCTCTCAACCAGGGTGTCGCAGAACCCTAGGGTGCCACCTGAGGTTTATGTAGGCATTGGTGAATTGATTTACCACTAATACAAGGGGCGGGGCCCGCCTGCAACTTTCATTGCCTACCAAGATGAGTGGTCATTTTCTACCTGACCATGTTTGGGTGATTTTTTTTTTTTTTGTGTGTGTGTGTGTGTATGTATCCCTAGTCGCAACACTCTTTTTTTTTTTTTTTTTTTTTTTTAAATGGTGCACATCCAGCTATTGCCATCCGCAGCCCTCTGCTACTAGGATGCAGGAGGCTCTTGTACTCTGGAGTATACTTGCACTATACGGTTGTAAATGTTGGCACAAAGTGTATAAAATAGTCCATGTGCGAAAACGCAGATATTTCAATTCTTACACTTCATATGTAAAAAATTTGCTTTAAAACGCTGTATATTTCAGCCATGTGCATGAGTATTATAAGATTTTGAGACTCAATGCTTTCCTTCCTTGCAACTCCGTCTGGCTGTGTGGGCACTATGGCCCAACAGGATTTTGTGGCTGGCATGGCAAGATAAGGGGTTGTGGGGCACGGAAATCTTGTAGTACTCAAGCACTCTGCTGTGAAAAACCTGTTAATTTAAAAAAAAATATTTTTTTTTTTTTCTAAATCTGAAAAATCTTGATTTTGCACATGCTGTATGCATGAGAACGTTCTAATGTTTACATGCGTAGAGCGCAAGTGTACAAGAGCCGCCTGCGTCCCAGCAACAGAGGGCAATGGCTGCCTGTGTCTTAACCGAGAGTGCTAGGCCACAATAGCACTGTATGCATACAATTTTTTTGGCAGGATCTGGCAAGATACTGCATACTAGTTCTCGTAAATGGTTATATGCATTTACCCTGTAAGGTACATCTTGTGCTGAAAAGGCTACTTTCCTAAAACTTTAAAAGGGTTTACCACTGGAATTCACGTGACACATTTTACTCCATGCAAACTAGATTTCTGTCACAGTAGCACTTTGATGCCGTCACATAAAGCCAATTTTTATATATGTTTTTATATATATACAAAATCCTCTGTCTTAAATGCCACTCTGTAGAATAGTCATTTTCGGCTGGAGGAACATATGATTTCACTCTGCATTCACTACGTTTGTTTTGGAGGCCCTTGTTCTACAAGGAAGTGAGGCTGTGACCAAGGCATTAATCTGCCCCCCTCGTCTCCTTTCCTGCTCCATCCCCCAAACTGTACAGAAAGGGAGGGAGCCGAGATTCCTGGCAGGCCGCATTTTGCTTGTGTTTGCCATATAAGGCCAAAAAATGTTGGAAAGTGCAGCGATTAGCAGAGGAGCCTGCTAGCCATGGAAGTGCCTGTGGAAGGGGTGGGGAGTCAGGACTGCGCCTCAGACCTTCTGAGTCAGTCTGCTCTTCATTCCTTGACTTTTGTTGGCAAAGGGAACTCTAAATGTAATGCTCAGACACAATACCCCAGGCTGCATAATCTACCGACGCTGCACTGCAATCATGCCTAGAAAACTGCGCAGATAACTGTGCCAGCAGATACAGAAGTGTCAATCTGTTCCTATAACCAGGGAGGAATTTTTTATATATATATTTTTTTTTTTTTTTTTTTTTTCTGCATAACTTTCCTGTGCAGGGTGTGGTGGTGTCAGCTTTTCTTGAGAATCTTGCTACGGTTTTAGTTTCTCAATAGTGCCCAAAGTCAGAAGGCATTGTAAGATGTGCTAATGGGGATGTAGGTTTATTACAGGGACTGAAGTGTGAAACACACTGTTCCTGAGAAGAGGTGCTGTTAATATTGGGGTACTGTTTGTATTGGGGGGGGGGGGGAGTGTAAAATTCAGATTCGGTTCTGAAAAGCTAGAACCAAACATTTGCGAGTGCTTAGACTTTGGCACACAAATTATGGTAATCCTGCATGTGCTTTTGCAGGCCAATTGCAGTGTGGGAAGTGTGTGTTCACTGCAAATGTGCACCCCCCCTGCCCCCATGCATCTAGCAAGTGGTGCGTGTTCCCGACCACCAAAATGCATGCAAACTGTACCGTGCAGTGTATTAAGAATCCTTCCTGCTGTACTTCTTTCTTTTTTTTTATCTTTTTGCATGGTCCAGTGCATTGAGTAACCCCATTAAAATCAATAGGCTGCCAAAGTGCAAAAACCTACTCTAATGCACCTATATCAGGGATATGCAATTAGCGGACCTCCAGCTGTTGCAAAACTACAAGTCCCATCATGCCTCTGCATCTGGGTGTCATGCTTGTGGCTGTCAGTCTTGCTGTGCCTCATGGAACTTGTAGTTCTGCAACAGCTGGAGGTCCGCTAATTGCATATACCTGACCTATATGGTGTGAACGAGCCCTTAGACTCAGCAGTGGTCTAATACATTGTTAAATTATAAGCTAGTAAAGGGTCGGTTTAAAACTTGGCAATGGCTTCACCAAGATGACACAAAGCCCCATGGCTGTGACGGGAGGGTATGTAGTAATCAAAGCATGGGATTCCACTTTAATGGTAATTGGACTCTATACAGGTATGCAGCCTGGGTGGCCAAGGAAGGGGAAGGCAGCGAGCTTGCAGCCCACCCTTCTGTACTAGACCAGGCAACATGCTTAACAAAATCTTTCTTTCATCTCCTTGAAGCAGAGGTGGCGAAAATCTACCCCTTGTTTCCTTGCAAAGGACCTCTGTCCTAATATATATTGAGGGCCAAGGTCCTTTCAATATTCCAACCAGACCCTTAGGCAGGCATACAGCCTGGGTGGCTGGAAAGTGAAGGCAGCAAGCAGCTCTCCCTTCTGTACTATACTAGGCCATGTGCTTTTCAGTATTAGAGATACCTTAAGTCTCCTAGTTGCTAGTTGAGGTAAATTCAGTTGGGCTCCTCTGTAGACAGAGGAGCAGGGGTTGATTTGAGTTTTTGAGGCTGTGGCCCTGTTGCCTCCCCCTGGCTTCTAGAACTCTGTGTAGTTCTGAAAATTAGAGGGTGGAGGAACAGAGGTTGCAGCCTAAAAATGTTTATGGGGTTCCCACCAGTCCCTGAGGTGAGGCTCAGTGGGTGGGGGAACCAACCCATAAATACTCAGAAGCCTCGCAGTCTGGGAGCAGAGTCCGGTCCAGTCACCTGGAGCGGATCCCTGTGCAGAAGGAAGGCCAGGAGGGAGGAAGAGAAAGGGCAGCTTTTTTTTGTGGTGAGATCTTGCCTATAAATCTTGTCTATCATAGCATAAAATCTCTCATATTGTGCTCTCCTGGTCCCCTACTGTCTCTAAGTCATCTCCTATATGACCTTTTTTTCTGGTAACCTAGAGAAAGCCCACTATTTTAGTTAAGAAACCAGCTATTTATCACTTGGTCAATTGCAGAGTCGGCCTTACACTTTTTTTTTTATTTTTTTTTTTTTTTTTTTATTGATTTTTTTTTTATACATGGCATCCATTTTGAGACACTCGGATCATTTTGCATTGGACTTGATCCCTTGAATTCATTGACTGACTGAGGCAGTTGACCTGCCTCTTTTGGGTTTATCATTCCCATATACTTGTATGGAAATGCAAAACCTTTATGCACTCAACACAGACCCCAAAACTGGGAAAGCTTTTTTTTTTTTTTTTAAAACCAAGGACAATAGCCAAGTCTCTAGAGCAGCCTACACAGAGGAACCCTTGAAATGCCTTTCCGGTCTTGGGGAATCCCTGCTAAAAATGACTGTCTACAACTTGTGATACGTTGGTGTGAAGGTCATTGAAGAATTGCCCCCTTACAGATAGCTAAGATTAATGGTGTCAGTTAAATTAGCAGAAATTGCTAAAACAAAAACAAACCCTAGCAAACTTTGGAGGAACACTAGGGTTCCATGGAACCTTGGTTGAGAACCCCTGCTTTAGAAGATCAGTAAAGGAGGTATTCTGTACTCTCCATTTCCTCTTTTCCCACGCCACAACAAACTTAACCAATGCTTCCATTGCAGTGGAACACAACACATAGTAACGCCCTGCAATGGGTTAAAAATGGTGAGGATTGTTGGGCCCTTTTTCAAATGGTCTGAACACTTGGTGCAACACTACTTTAATAATGAATCAAAGGTCTGAATCTATACCAATGTATCCATTCTAACTAACCTGTAGAATCCATGCCTGAATCCTTTATTTTTTTGACTTTGCTATCAGGATTCCATTGAGAAGCTGCTCCTGATAAGTCTATTGCTGAACTGATGCTTCGTACAGGAAATGTGTTTTTCCCATTTGAATCCCTGCACTATCTCTTGTAGTTTGTGGCCTGCTCTTCATTACAAGTTGTGGTGGGAGAAGGAGGCGGAGGAGCCTGGGAAAATCACTTTTGGTATTGGCCTGCCAGACATTTTGGGCCATATCCACAGTGAGCAAATAACGTCAGGAAAACACGCAGCCCAGTAGCAGCACAGGCCATATACGGAAAAACCTTGTTCTATGGTCGCGTTGACTCACAAGTTAGACATCCCAAACGTTTCCTCTTGTGCTTCATTTGCACTGACCTTTTAGCATAAACCCATTCTATAACATTTGTGGGCACTGTTCCTCGGGATGTTGGGAAGGCAGCCTGCAAAACCGTTGTGTGCAATGTATACCATAATTCATCTGTGTGGGCTTTTTTATTTTTTTTACTCCTGACATATGCTGCCTTTTCACATTTCTAAACAAACATTTCTAAACAAGTTGTCATTGAGGCATATATAGTCAAATGTTCGACCCGCAGAGCTTGCTTGGTGTGCTTTAAAGCTAAACATGAGGCAAATGGCTAAATCTGGATAAATGCAGAATTTGGACTTTTTTTTTTTTTTATTTTTTTTTTTTGGCTTGCCTAAAGATTTTGTATTGTCCCTTCATTTCTAAGATTTTCACAGCTCTGCCACACAGTCCTGTCAGGAGCAGTAGACCCGATTTGTTCCCTACTGCATTTAAAAATCTACAGGTCCAGTCGTCCTCTAATTTGTGATTGGACAGTGAAAGAGGCAGCAGATGGGCTCCTCTCCTTGGCACTTGTGATTAGCCCTGATTGGCTTCTTGTGCTGCTTCTCACTATGAGCATTCTTCTCTACAGGTATGTGACAGACCTACCCGGGACACAGGCTTTTTGAGAGGACTAAATGCGAGCCTCCTGCCAACCGATTATGGGCCCTGGATTTTAAGGGGCACAGGGTGAAGGAGAACCCCAGTCAGATTCAATGCTGTGTATATATAATGTGTGTTGTCTCATGCTGTTGAGACACACTGTCAGATGCTAGGGTCATGAACTCAAGATGTTAATTGAGAGGGCTGATCACATTGTCCTCTGTACAATGTAGTAGACGGTCCATCTACTACTGGTGGTCTCCTGCTATTGTGATAAAAGGTTGTGTGGTTATAATTATGATAATTTATAATCAACTGTTTAGCTCGGTGACAACAAGTCTGGCCTGTAGTGAAATCCTGAGTCACATCGGCTGCTTAAAGGGATTAGTTTATGTTAAGTTGTTACAAGTGTATTGTTAGAGTAATATGAGCAGGAGGGGGGGGGGGATCTCCTCTTCTACTGTATATAAATGTCAGTTTGATTTTGTAATAACACAGTCCATGTTGGCACTAAGCAAGTGTCGTCTTGTTTTGTGCTTGGGAGCGGTTGGAATATCTGATATCTATATCCAGACTGGGAGGAAGTGATATATGACGAACACACTCAAGAGGAGTGTAGGGACGTTCCGTCACAAGGTACTTGGAGGCAGTTTCCAAGTCGAATTGGGAAAATTTAATTATTAGTGAGCCACAATAATGTAGTAATGAGTACAGAGCTGTAATGATTTGATGCCCAAAGGGAGATGCAAGAGAATGAAAGGCAAAGTTCATTCTAGACATCAGGATTGTCCTCCCAGTGATTACATTCTTGTCAATTTGAATGATTGCACTGGATTTGTTTTCATTCACCTTATTAATTATCTTGGTTTAGTGATCCATACTGCCCATCCTTGTGCTTTTTTTATGCAGGAATTTTCTACCATGAATGCAATGTTCATACATCAGTGCCATGTGCAAGTACCTTAAATCTCCCAGTGGGGACCTGCAACAATAAAACCTGACGCCTACTCCATCCAAAACCATTAGGGGGTTGTAAACCCCGCTTGTTAATAATTACCTACAGGTAAGCCTAGAAATAACGTGCACCATTTAGGAGCTATTTGCCCTACATGCAGCCAGTGACCTCAATGGTGCATGCGCTCTGAAGGTCTGGCATACCTTCCCGGAATGTCAAAGCTTTTGTGGTGAAACCAAGGGCTCCCATGTGCATGCATTGGAGTGACATCGCGGCTCCAGCCAATCCAGGTTGGCGAGCTCCAACTCTGAAGAAAGACAACATGTCAGACCTCTCAGCGGTGACTTTACAGACTTTTTTTTTTTTTCTAAAAAAAAAAAAAACTTCATGCATTCCTACGCAAAAAGGTAAAACTGTGGTCTGTTCATTAGTCTGTCGGCAGAGACCAGACCCCCCCCCCCCCCCCCCCACAAGGGGAGCACAGCAGTGTCTGGTCTGCATTACAGGAAGCTCCTGCATAGAGGCAAAATGTCGTTGGATTATTGTACAGATCTGGATTCAAGAACACAACCGTTGCAGTTAGACCATATCTGCTGATTTGGGAGTTGAGCTTTACCTTGATGTAAACACATCAAGGTAAAGCTCAACTCCAAAATCTGCAGATATGGTCTAAATGCAACGGTTGTGGTGTTGAATCCAGATTTTAGCTAGCTCCTTGAGAACGTGACTGAAGATTCTGAAAGGCAATGTAGGTTTAAAGCAAATGGTTGTGTTGACCATGTTTTGAGTCATGAATGAGGCATCCTTTCATATCGTACAAAATGGAGGGAGTTGTGCCCCTTCTGAGACGGGTTGAATCAGCAGTCTGATTCATGTGCTGATAGTTCAGTCTTTCCAAACGTCCATCCTCGCTGGGAGTTTGGCTCTTGCTGAATGTTCTACGAGCACCTTTTACTCTGCTCCTGCTTCTGATCAGTGTGTTGGCTTCTTTCCTGCATATTCTCTGTAACTAGTGTGTTGTGGAGGCCTTGGTAACCATCCCAGTTGTGACTTTGAGCTGTGGATTATTTTTTTTCAGATTTAACCCCCCCTCCTTTTCTGATTTCAGGTTGTCCAACCTACATTGGCTAAAAAGTCTCCATGTGTTAAATACATTAAGCCAAGGTTCTTGTGGCTTCACTCTGTGCTGGTTAGTGTTATGAAGTCTTTCAATGCTCCAAGCAGACTTCAGAAAAAGGCTCGTCCTGACTAGCTGGAAACAATTAGTATGCCTTAAACATGGATGTTGGACAACTGGCTTCTCTCCACCTTCTCATTTGATGTCTGGCAGTGTGTATAATGCTGCTCAGACTGACACATGTTTTTTGTAGGGATTTTAGATGCTCATGTTAAACAGTGTACAGCCTTGATTCTGATCACATGGCACTGATCTCTGTGCTCTGCCTTGTAAACTCCATATGGGTCATACAGACCAACATCTCTGGTACATATGGCTCTGCATACCCTATCAACTAAGGGGCTCATTCCCTCACTAACCTTGTATGAGACATTCTGCAGAAGATGGTTTAGACCAGTGATTTTAGTAGACCTCAGCCCAAGATTGGGCGGCTTTCAAAAATCGACACACAGGGCTGTACTTGGTCAGTAGGTTGTGTCCTTTTTTTTTTTTTTTTTTTTTTTCTGCTGTCTTTGCCTCCATTGAACTGCTCCTATATTTATAGCAGGGGTTAATGGCGCCAGCTGTACTAATTGTTTCATTGAATGGAGGTTTGGTGGATGAAAGGACTGTCCCTTCCATTCATAGTTTTATTCATGGCCATTTCCATTGACCACTAAAGAACCCCAAAAAGGCACAAGCTATAAAGTGGTTTTCAAGTCGGGTTTAACCTTTATTGCCTAAACCCTGATGTAGATACAGTGCTGTGCACAATGGCAGGATCGGCTGCTTTTTTTTTTTTTTTCTCTCTTCCTCTTCTCCCTGACTCATACATGGCAGTGGGAGACATTGCTGTCAATCGAAACCAATATGCAGAAAGCAGGGGGGGCAGGGCCTAGCTGCATGCTCAATGGGCAGTGTGGCTTGAGAGCGAGCATGCATGAGTGCCCCATAGCAAGTGGTGTCCTGTTGGGGCACTCAGTGAGGGGAGGAGAAACTAGAATCTTCAGCGGGAGACCCAAGAAGAGGCATATCGGGGCTGCTCTATGCAAAACCATTTTAACTTTCTCGCTACAATCACGTGAAGGCTCATTGGCTACTGCTATTTGTACAGCCTGGATAGAAAGTGTTCATGGAGAAGCGGCAGGAAAGCCCTCACTGTGGTGTTTGGGATTGAAAGGGGCTGATATAAAGATGTACGGTTCCGGATTTCCGGCAGGATCAGAAGGTATTTACTGTTTTTGAACCATGACCCTTTTAATTGTATAACAGACCAAATGAAACAAATAAGATTCATTGTTGGGGGGGGGGGGGGGGGGGGTGCTCTTCAAGGGTTAATGCAGTTGGTCAAGGTCTAGCAGTCTTTTTGGAGTTTGTCTCTTTTGCTCCAGAATTATCCAGGGTCATGCAATGAATTTATCACTTGGATACTTGAGGAAATCTTGACGACTCAGACTAAACACTGTCTGAGCTGCACATGCATCCTTGAGGCGACTGATTGCTGCTCATATGCTGAAGCTGCAAATATTTCACTTGTGAATGGACAGCTGACAATTTTTTTTTTTTTTTTTTTTATTGATGGTTGGCTATAATATCTCGGCTTGGGCTGCAAACTGTATATACTAAAAGGAAATGAAGGTTCTGCTTGGGCACATTCAGTGGCGTCTCCAGCTTTCATATTTAGGGGGGGGCACATGGGGGGAACAAAAGTAGGGGGGCAAAATACATACGTACATACGTATTCACGCCCCTTGAAATTTTCCATTTTTTTTGTCATGTTGCAACCGAAAATGTAAATGGATTTTATGTGATGGACCAACACAAAGTGACACAATTGTGAAGTACAAGGAAAATAATGTTTTTCAAAATTGGCACCTGGGGTGGATCCTATATTTTGGCATCCATTCCTCCAGGCGGACAGGAAGCGAACCGTACGTCGACGTCAAGTGATGTTGGGGTACTATACTGGCAGATTGGGGTGATGTAGTGCCAGGTTAGGTGATATACAATAGTGGCAGGTTAGGTAATAGTGGCAGGTTAGGGTGGTAGTGCCAGAGTTAATGCATGACATCATGAATAGATAAGAGTCCTGTTCCCCCTCTTCCTCCATCACCTGCACTAAAAGCATGAATCTGACTGCAGAACCTTCTGCTCCCTCCTCCTTGAAGTAAACATAAAGGGGGGGGGACTCGCATGGGTGCTGGCAAGCTGAGGACTGATTCTGGCTTCTTCCTTGAACTGTAATCAAAATGTGGGAGGGGCTGCAGCATGGACAAAGCATTTTAGCCTCACCATGCCCATCATTGCTGCCTTACTGTGTCCATTTCTGCCTCACCGTGCCCTTCTCATTGCCGCCTCACTGCTGTGTCAGCTGAGTGATTGTAAAATGTTGTTCTGCCGCGCTATGACAAAAGTCCTGCCCTCCTCCTAGACTAGCTCGTGTGATAGACGCAGTGCTCTGTCAATCGCACGAGGTGGTCTAGGAGGGCGGCGGGACTTTTGTCATAGCTCGGCAGAACAACATTTCAAAGCTCTGTGACACAGCGGTGTCCCACTGTGCCTGTGAGTGAGGAGTAAGGGGAGCGCTATGCTGCAGCCACGCACGGCCAATCCCCAGGGCAGGCAGGCAGCCCCGGTAGGCCAGTCCGGCCCTGTTGGGGTGGTCACTGCCCCCTGTGGCCCCAGGCTGGTGACGCCAATGGGCACATTAGCAATGCTTTTGTTTTTAATTGTATATGGATAAAATGGCTAAGGCTTTTTTTTTTTTTTTTTCTTTCCAATTTCAGACAGCAAAGCTATTGTAGATGGGAACCTCAAGCTCATCCTGGGTCTTATCTGGACCCTTATTCTGCACTATTCCATCTCCATGCCCATGTGGGATGAAGAAGAGGATGAAGAAGTTAAGAAGCAGACACCTAAGCAGAGACTTTTGGGATGGATCCAGAATAAGCTACCCCAGCTGCCCGTCACCAACTTCAGCAGGGACTGGCAAAGTGGCAAAGCTCTGGGTGCCCTGGTTGATAGCTGTGCTCCTGGTAGGTACCCAGTCCCAGATGACATTTTATAGCTTGTTTTGAGATGGATGGTAATGAGCTGATCTGAAGTCCGTATTTAAAGCAGAACTACATGCAAGCTGCCAAATGGAGAATATTTTTACTTGTCAATGGATTTGTATTTCTGTACAGCGAGTCCAAGCACCCATGCTAGATGAGACCGCTAGGTAAACCAACTGCAGCAGCACAGCGTGATAACAAGCCTAGCCTGTGAATGGACAGAGGCCGCGGATCATGGTGGTGGCCATACACTCTCTCTCCATGTGTCGTAATGTTGTGTACCACAGCAGATCTTGATTGCATGATATTTGCCTTTTTCCTCCCATGCAGGAGATTAAAAGTGGCTAATACAAATATAAATTCTCGCACATTAGTTGTAAATTAAAAATTCATGAAAGGCTTCTTGATGCAGAATTGAAATGATGCCCCTTCTGCCTAGACTTCAGCTTAAAGCAGCAGTTCTCTTGCATTCTGCTATAGGACCATAAAATTTACCTAAAAATCATCCAGCAGTCTGCCACTTTTTGGTCACATGTCGGGTTACGTATTGCATGCTAACATTTCGTTTTTGTATAAGTAACATTTAAGGCTCCGTGCACACTGGGCTTAAAGGAATGGAACTACAGTTCCATTGGCAGAAAAACGCTCAGGTTTTTTACAGTTTAGGGGAGGTTTTTTTTTTTCCTGACAAAGTTCCAATCAAATGCCAACCAGAAGGCTTATTTCTGACAAACGCTAAGCTTAAAATATGCCTCTAACCATCCAAATGTGCATGGACACATAGGATAACATTGAGCTGCTTCTACAGGCAAAACTTCTGTAGAAGCAGCAATTTTTTTGCCAGTGTGCATGGAGTCTTAAAGATTATTACATAATTGTTTCAACTCCCTAGAGATCCAAGTGCTTAATCCTATTGAACCTGGAATGTGACAAGTGCTATATGCACTGGGGCCTTTTCAAATCCATACCCTAATTTTTATGAGCAGGTGATTGAACAGGCCCCACCACCCTGGCATTGCTAGTAAAGATTTGTGATTGACAGGTGCTGCTCTAGAGACCAGTGCTACCATTCACCAAACATGACACAGCTAGCAGCACTGTCATGGCTGCTTTTCTACGGAACACAGCCCAGCTGATGGATCACACGGCTTTGCAGCACTGAGCTGTCAATTTCATGAATCCAATGTCAGGCTGGTATACGTGCAACTGGCCCAACATCCCTGATAACTTATCTATATAGCGAAAGCTCACAGTGCTGCAGTGTCCATCAGCCGGGCTCTGTATGAGTAAAGCATCCCTGATGGACCTTCAGAGCCATAGCTCAGAGCTGTCGCTGTATTGGAATGAACGATGGGTGCTGAGTTTTTTTTTTTTTTTTTTTTTTTTTCCATTCGTAAGACTTCAGAGTTGCAATGGCTTGTACACATAGGGCAGATACTCTAAACAGAGCCAAAGCGCTGGGTGATCTTGACTAATCTAAATTGGCAAAGCAGCACAGAGTTCATTTGTTAGTGACAGATCGCATGGGATGGGGGCGTTGATGCTGGCTGTACCTCCTCCCACAAGAACACCCATAATTTAGGCTTCAAAAGTGGCTGGCGCCACAGCCAGCAGATGGGGATTTTTTTTTTTTTTTTGGGACATTGGGGGCCATATATACACTTGGTTCCCTGGGGAGTTGAGTAAATAGAGAAACTTGTTCTACTTTCTGTAGCATGGTTGTACATCCAGAGATTCAAGATTAAGTTAATGCAGTTGAAAAGCTGCTAATGCCAGGTAAGCATGGGCTGAAAATCTGCAGAATAATGGTCTGTTCGTCAGGAACCAACTGACTTTCGGCCCATGTGTACAGCTGTGTCTGACAGAAGCTGGTTACTGTTGAACGGCATACTGGAAAACCAGCATTCGATTGATGCCAGCAGCCAATGGCTTCCTCTGCTGCATCCTGGGATGGGCAGAGAAAACTGCTGCTGCTCTAGGGGCACAGTTCATTTGAATCTGTTATCTTGGCCTCTTGGGGGGAGGGGGGGGGGGGGGCGAGGAGAAGTTCACCTATTTACAAAATAAATAATGCACTTGTATTATCTGCACAAAAAAAAAATTTAATTGTGTTTGTTGCAGGAGCCTGTAAAGCATTGCATCAGTGATCAGCAGGTTGCTGATGCCATGCAGTCTTTTGCAGACCTGTCATTGTATATGGCTTGCTTGTACATCATATCGATACATTCTGACAGAATCCATGAACTACCACAGTGCCGTGATAGTGCATTAACCACTTCAGCCCCGGACCAATTGTCAGCTTAAGGACCAGAGGTCTTTTTTTTCAATTTCGCACTGCACTACTTTAACTGGTAATTGTGCGGTCATGCAATTTTGTAACGAAACGAAATTTGCGTCCTTTTCTTCCCACAAATAGAGCTTTCTTTTGATGGTATTTGATTGCCTCTGTGATTTTTATTTTTTGCGATATAAACGGAAAAAGAGCGAAAATTTTGAAAAAAAAAGAGATTTTCTACTTTTTGTTATAAAAAAAATCTAATAAACTCAATTTTAGTCAAACATTTGGGCCAAAATGTATTCAGCCACATGTCTTTAGTAAAAAAAATGCCAATAAGCGTATATTTATTGGTTTGCGCAAAAGTTATAGCGTCTACAAACTAGAGTACATTTTCTGGAATTTACACCGCTTTTAATTTATGACTGCCTATTTCATTTCTTGAGGTGCTAAAATGGCAGAGAAGTACAAAACCCCCCCAAATGACCCCATTTTGGAAAGTAGACACCCCAAGCTATTTTGCTGAGAGGCATGTTGAGCCCATTGAATATTTTTTTTTTTTTTAGTCCCAAGTGATTGAATAAAGACAAAAATAAAAAATAATTTTTTTTTTCTTCAAAAAGTTGTCACTAAATGATATATTGCTCACACATGCCATAGTTATATGTGGAATTGCACCCCAAAATACATTTTGCTGCTTCTCCTGAGTATGGGGATACCACATGTGTGGGACTTTTTGGGAGCCTAGCCGCGTACGGGGCCCCAAAACCCAAGCACCGCCTTCAGGATTTCTAAGGGTGCAAATTTTTGATTTCACTCCTCACTACCTATCACAGTTTCGAAGGCCATAAAATGCCAAAATAGCACAAAACCCCCCCCAAATGACCCCATTTTGGAAAGTAGACACCCCAAGCTATTTGTTGAGAGGCATGGTGAGTATTTTACAGCTCTCATTTGTTTTTGAAAATGAAGAAAGTAAAGAAAAAAAAATTTTTTTTTCTCTTTTTTTCAATTTTCAAAACTTTGTGACAAAAAGCGACATCTGCAAAATACTCACAATACCTCTCAGCAAATAGCTTGGGGTGTCTACTTTCCAAAATGGGGTCATTTTGGGGGGTTTTATGCCATCTGGGCATTCCATGGCCTCCGAAACTGTGATTGGCAGTGAGAAGTGAAATAAAAAAATTACTCCCTTAGAAAGCCTGAAGGCGGTGCTTGGTTTTTGGGGTTCCGTACGCAGCTAGGCTCCCAAAAAGTCCCACACATGTGGTATCCCCGTACTCAGGAGAAGCAACAGAATGTATTTTGGGGTGTATTTCCACATATGCCCATGACATGTTTGAGCAATATATCATTTAGTGACAACTTTTTGTAAAAGAAATATATATATTTTTTTTTTTTTTTCATTATTCAATCTCTTGGACAAAAAAAAAAAATATTTAATGGGCTCAACATTGCTCTCAGCAAATAGCTTGGGGTGTCTACTTTCCAAAATGGGGTCATTTGGGGGGGGTTTGAACTGTCCTGGCATTTATGCACAACATTTAGAAGCCTATGTCACACGTCACCCACTCTTCTAACCACTTGAAGACAAAGCCCTTTCTGACACTTTTTGTTTACATGAAAACATATTTTTTTTTTGCAAGAAAAATTACGTTGAACCCCCAAACACTATATATATTGTTAAAGCAAAGGCCCTACAGATTAAAATGGTGGGTGTTGCATTTTTTTTTTCCACACAGTATTTGCGCAGCGATTTTTCAAACGCATTTTTGTGGAAAAAATACACTTTTTTTTTATTTTAATGCACTAAAACACACTATATTGCTCAAATTTTTTGATGAAATAAAAAATATGATCTTAGGCCGAGTACATGGATACCAAACACGACATGCTTTAAAATTGCGCACAAACACGCAGTGGCGACAAACTACATACATTTTTAAAAGCCTTTAAAAGCCTTTACATGATACCACATTAGATTCACGGAGGAGGTCTACTGCTAAAATTACTGCCCTCGATCTGACCTTCGCGGTGATACCTCACATGCATGCTGCAATTGCTGTTTACATATGACGCCAGACCAACGCTTGTGTACGCCTTTGCGCAAGAGAAGGGGGGGGCAGGGGTGCTTTTTTTTTTTTTTTTAGTTTTTTTTTTATTTATTTAGCTTTTTTATTCTATTTTTAAACTGTTCCTTCCATTTTTTTTCTTTGTTATGATTTTTATTGTTATCTCAGGAATGTAAATATCCCCTATGATAGCAATAGGCAGTGACAGGTACTCTTTTTTTGAAAAAATTGGGGTCTATTAGACCCTAGATCTTTCCTCTGCCCTCAAAGCATCTGACCACACCAAGATTGGTGTGATAAAATGCTTTCCCAATTTCCCAATGGCGCGGTTTATATCCGGGAGGGGGGGACATTCCCTCCTACTGCTTGTAAAAGCAGTCTAGAGGCTAATTACCCGCTAGAATTGCTTTTACATGAAAGCCGATCACTGGCTGAAAAGAATGATACCAAGATGATACCTAAACCTGCAGGCATCATTCTGGTATAACCATTCAAAGTCCAGCAACATACTGGACATATATTGTAATCTTTTTTTTTTCATGCAGCCTCTTGGCTGAACGAAAAAAAGAGATTGATTGGTGGGTATGCCCACCATTAGAATACCTCCCTTCATCCACCCACTTCTAATGATGGGCATACATGCACCATTTATATATGCCGATGCATGGGGGCATCCTCCCGCAAAAGTTATGCCGTGTACACACGGTCGGAATTTCGACCGTATGTACGTGGCATTAGGAGCCAATCGCTCCTCCCGCCCCCTGCTGCCCCCATGCTTCGGCATATATGCTCTTTTTTTTTAACTGTGGTGGTGAAATCACCTCCTACAGCGTTGGAGTCGCGGCTTTATGTATCGTGGGAGCAAACGCTGTTGCTGTCAAGATAAATAAATCCGCGCTGCAACTGAATGGCGCACCTGAAAACAAAAAAATGCTTAACACTAAAACACAGTAAACAAAATTACATACCTGAAAAGCAAGCATGATAAAACATGATAAAACATAATAAAACATTGCAGAATAGAATGGAGTAAAAAAAGAGCAACAATAGAGAGAGAGAGAGAACAATAAAACGACAACTATTTTTGTTTTTTTTTATTTTTTTTGAGATTCACAGGTAAAAAAGCTCCTGACTGTTAGCGACTGAATCAAAACGCTACCACAAAAAAAATGTTAGCGATCGCAGGGATCAGGCCTGACTCTGCGAACACTGCAGTTATGTGTGCTTAGTGTTTTGTAAGTGACAGTGATCGATCGATACTGCACTTGGGTGGGCTGGGCTGGGCGGAGGCGGAAAACGCAGGTGCTAGCAGGTATCTGGGCTGATCCCGCTAACAATGCGTTTTTTTGGAACCCTAAACTGCTGGGACGCTAGTATAGATCTGATCAGATCAGATATTGATCTGTTCAGATACTATACCACTAAGGGAGGTGTATGCTTTGCGCGTGGGTGTTTGCGGTACTGGCACTAACCTGGGGCGACGCAGACCTTATTTGACCTAAAACCTAATTGATATCACCCGCCGGGCGATCAGGGGGTTAAACCGTTATTGGGTAATAAATGGCGGGTGCCCTGACAGTATAAAAAACAAGCTAACTAACCAGCGTCACCCGTAACAGTAATACAAAAAAAAACTGGTTACCCAGCGACACTAATGCAGCGATCAGAAAAAAAACGATCGCTTAGTGACACTGGCAAAAGGGGGTGAAAGGGTTAACTAGGGGCAATCAGGGGGGTTAAACCTTTATTAGGTAATATATGGGGGTACCTGACGCTATATAAAAACCTGACGGGGAACCTAAATAACGAAATAACTAACTGGCTAACCAGCGTCACCAGTGACATTTTATACGGTGATCACTGGTGAAAGGGTTAACTCTAGGGGCAATCAGGGGGTTAAAACCTTTATTTAGGTTGTAATATGGGGGTACCTGACCTATAAACCTATTTATGAACCTATATAAACATGGCGGTTAACCTAAAAAAAAACTGGTTACCTAGCGACACTAATGCAGCGATCAGAAAAACGATCGCTTAGTGACACTGGCAAAAGGGGGTGAAAGGGTTAACTAGGGGCAATCAGGGGGTTAAACCTTTATTAGGTAATATATGGGGGTACCTGACGCTATATAAAAACCTGACGGGGAACCTAAATAACGAAATAACTAACTGGCTAACCAGCGTCACCAGTGACAGTTATACGGTGATTACTGGTGAAAGGGTTAACTCTAGGGGCAATCAGGGGGTTAAAACCTTTATTTAGGTTGTAATATGGGGGTACCTGACCTATAAAACTATTTATGAACCTATATAAAACATGGCGGTTAAAATAAAAAAAAAATGGTTACCTAGCGACACAATGCAGCGATCAGAAAAACGATCGCTTAGTGACACTGGCAAAAGGGGGTGAAGGGGTTAACTAGGGGCAATCAGGGGGTTAAACCTTTATTAGGGGGGGGTAGGGGGCTACCTAGGACCTAAAACTAACTGCCCTGACAGTTATTACAGTCACACTGACACTAAATGCAGTGATCAGTAAAAAAAATGATCACTGCAATTAGTGACACTGTGACTGGGGGGGGGAGGGGGTGATCTGGGGGGTGATCTGGGGGTGACAGGGGGGTGGATTGTGTGCCTATGTGTACTGGTGTCAGTGTACTGTTTGTGCACTAACCTTTACATCTTCTCTGCTCGGCGTTCCGGTCACATAGACCGGCGCACCGAGCGTGACATCACTTCCGCCTTCCTGTCTATACAATAGACAGGAAGGGGAAGCTTTTCATTCGCCAGGAGCGATCGCGAGGGGTGGCCAGAAACCACTGGCCGTCCCCTCGTCCCGGATCGCTCCTGAAGCGATGCCGACCGTCCCCGCCGGCGGAGGGGGGTCCGATCGGACCCCCCAACCGCCTGAAGAATGGCACGTACAGGTACGTGGTTCTGCCTGTACGTGCCATTCTGCCGACGTATATCTACATGGGGCGGTCGGCAAGTGGTTAAGAACTGCAAGCAGACAGCCGCTGAAGGTTTTTTGGACTTGCCGACTGTCTTCTATTCAGAGGACTTTGAATAAGTGACGCAGCTGGGCTCAGCTGCACTTACAATAAAATCGTTTTTGACTAGTAGCAGGGGGAGACGGTCCCTACGCTAACTGTCACTGCAGGGGAGTGAGGGGAGCCAGTTCTTTCAGAACATGTTACACCCTGAATATGAGTGTAACCTGTCGTGAAAGCTGAACTTATCCTTTTTAATGCATAGAATGTGTTAAGGTAAAAGCGCTTCTGCCTTTTTAGAATTGCTTTAAATCCTTTTCCTTCTCCTGCCCAGGACTACATGTCCCATGAGGTATAACACATTCACATATTCGTGGGCACTTAACAGACCTGTATGAACAGTGTACTGAGCTGTAGGTGTGCTGCACTGTGTATACTGATATGTAAACCAATGTATTCTGTATGCCGGCCAACTTATTGGCTGATAATCGATGACAATAGTTGACAACTATTGTCCTTATCGATTGTCAATTTTTTTTTGTTTCAGCCCTACTTAAAAGCCTCTGGTTAATAAGTGATATTACTCTACATCCAAAATAACTTTTTTGCTAGAATGCATTAAGAGTTTCCAGCTAAAATGTGTTCCAGGCTCATGACTGAAAAGCTTTGAGTTGCATGTGTGCTGAAGGGAAGGATCGTCTTGGACTGCTACCCTTCTACAATAATACAAGGCTCATATGACCAAATGCTGATGTTTTTGGTCCTGAGCAGCATTTCCCCCAGGAAAGGCTGTGTTGCTCTTTCCCAGCAAGTTATAACTGGTTAACATTTTTAGGTTTAACATTGAAGGCTTACACCATTGTAGTGGGGAATGACCCTCTACCACCCTCCATTACATTGTGAATTTCGACTGCATTGATGTGGAGTACTGTGGCTAAATGTGTACCTGCCTTATCTGAACAAAAGCCTATTAACGAACATCAACTGGCAAGGGGATGGGGGGGGGGGGGGGTGGGCTAGCAGACTCAATCTGACAGCCATGTATTTTGTAAAATGGACCATCGGTCTTATCTGAAACCTATGTGGGAACTGTTTTTAAAACTCAACCTTCTGATTTCTGCCAGGTTTGTGCCCTGACTGGGATTCTTGGGACACCAGCAAACCTGTGGAGAATGCACGTGAAGCCATGCAGCAGGCCGATGATTGGCTGGGAATTCCTCAGGTGAGCAGCAGCTTTGCAAAATGTCATAATGCAGATTGCTGAGCAAACACATCAGTTCAATCAGCCTCTTGACCTTCTCAAATGATTGCATTTCCCTACGTTAACCCCTCAGTGTTAAATGCCAAGTGGCTTTTCAGAGGTGCAGCACTGAAACGGGAGAGATAAGAAGCACCCTGCCAGATAGGGGAGTATATGTGGTCTACCATTGCAGGAGAGCCGTGGATTTCAACCTAAAGACCTGACAGGGTCACTTTACATAGTGTTAGCTGGAGTTGAGCTTTAATGTGTCGCTTGCATAAAGTCAATCAAACTGTCATCCAGAATGCACTGTCCATTGGCTGACCACTCTGCTGGGAGATCACGGCAGAAGAAAGTGTCACTCTGCTACAGGGAAACTGTTGATCCTGCCAGCAGAGCGGCAATTTTTTCAAATTATGATGGAACTGGGAGAGACAAACCTCTGTTAATGCTATTAATACTGGGTGTCCTTTTTGGTTTTGTCCATAGTCCTCTTATAACCTGCAGCCATTTCAGTTCAATGTTTTTGTTTTTCCTTGAGTTGTGTAAATGTGGCCTACAGTGCATTTCTGTGTGCTGTGTACCCTTATTTCCCTATTCTCACATGTTTGTTTAAACGGTTTATCAGCATCAAAGCATACCATGCGGGAGCATGGTGTCAGCGTGGGAACTAAGCGGCTAAATAAAGCTTGTACTAGAGAACCTTGGTAAACATACTGTCTTAATTAAATTAATCAAATTATTTCAGACTGGCTGAGTTAAAAACTCAGTTTCTCCCCTGCTCTGTTGAGCAAGACCAAAGTGCTTTACATTGTGTTCCCATGAGTATTTTAAAGGAATATAAGCCAACTTTGTGTGTGTGGCTGTTTTCCCCTTAATGTGGTAATGGGGGTGGGATTTGGCCCTCAATAGATGGCAGGTCACCGTGGACAAGATTTCAGGTGGAGCGCCACCTGCTGATGAAATTTTGATATTGCACTTGGAACACACTAAAATGACATTCATAGGTGTTCTGATGGTCTGAAAGGCTGTATTGGGCAATCTAAAGTGTGTGTAATTTATTTTATTTTTTTCTGGGATAAAGCATTCTAATGTTCAGAAAGTCTGTCTAAATACTTGTGCAGGGGCTACATGCAGGAAGTAAAGGTATGCCCCCCCCCCTGCCTCCTTTAGGCTGGCTTGTGCCTGCAGAGGTTGGGAGATGGTCAGATTGTGCTTGCAAGTGTCCATTGTCTGCCTACGGCTAGCTTACTTGTATATAGTTCTCCTCGGAGGCATTTGAAACAGCAGGGTATGGGCCCCATTGTGAAGGGAGGCTGATAAAGACTAGGGACCCTTGACATTCAATCTTGATTTTTTTTTTTTATGGGAATCCCCTTAAATTCACTGAATCTTAATCAGTGATGCTGATTAGTTTACCTTCAGCTTCCATTTGTGGGCCCCCCCTTTTTTTTTTTTTTTTTTTTTTTTCTCCCCAGTGACTGAATATAATCAGTGCTGAGATTGCTGCATTGCTCATTAAATGGACTTTATCCTTGTAGGTCATTACTCCGGAGGAAATCGTTGATCCCAATGTGGATGAGCACTCTGTCATGACCTACTTGTCCCAATTCCCGAAAGCCAAACTGAAGCCTGGAGCTCCCCTCAGACCCAAACTCAACCCCAAGAAGGCCAGAGCTTATGGACCAGGTAGGTGCTATTTCCCAACACTTTGCTTCCCTGTGCTACTTAAGTGTAGACTATAAAACGCTTTAAGATCTGCAAGAAGCTGTAATCCATTTTGGGTGATTTGACCTCGGTATTACTGACTCTTCTTCTGGGACTACCCTTTACCTGGTTGTCCTTTTTAGATGGGGCTACAGTTCTTTCTGAGGCACTGACTTGGCACAAACACCCAGAGTTATGATTTCATTCTGGGCTTCATTTGGGGTTTGTTCCTCAGGCCAGTGGCACAGAATGTATTGAAGTCAATGGATCAACGTTGATTATAGGTAACCAGGGGTTTAATGGGGTGTCGCCAATGGAAGCCTTTGTTTCTTGCTGCATGGGGTTCCTTTATGTTCTAAGGTGTCTTTTTATTAATGGCCTTGCCCACATCCCTTTTTGATAAGGCTTTGTGTGACTCTTTCCAGACTTGTTCAGAGTTCTAATGGTTTTTACTTTCACAGGTATTGAGCCAACTGGCAACATGGTGAAGAAACGTGCAGAATTCACAGTAGAGACCATCAGTGCCGGCTCTGGTGAGGTTATTGTTTATGTGGAAGATCCAGCAGGACACAAAGAAGAGGTAAACCTGAACTGAGAACGATGTGGCATATATGAAATCCTGGTTGTGGTACTTTCAAGAAATATTGTCTTAGGAATAACTAAACCTAAGAACAAAAAATGAAATGACCACCGCAGTCTACCAGTCTTTGGATGTGGTTGCTGCATTAGCGTTGGTGGTTTGGTTTGGAAAGCTCTGGCTTTAGATGCACTTTAAAATTTAACTGAACTTAAAGATTTGCTATGTTATACGAACATTCAGAAATGTGCTCAATTGTTACCCTACAGAATTTTTTACTTTTACGCTTTACTTTTTTTTTTTTTTTTCCTTGCAGGCGAAAGTGACGGCAAACAACGACAAGAATAGGACCTTCTCTGTGTACTATATTCCTAAAGTGACTGGGATGCACAAGGTCAGTGGTTCATCTATAACATGCACTAAATTACTGTATTGTACTTGAATCTTTTTTACATTGGTTTACATCTGGGCAGATGAAGTACACCCCTCCAATACAAGCACACTTCCCCATGTTGTCAACACTGCTAGTACAGAAATACCTGTTGCCAAAACTCCAGCAAGCTCTTAACTTCAGTGGTGAGCTAACAGTGCCTCTGTTTCAATGTAGTTTTTAAGCAAGGGTTGTTGGCTCTGCCCAGTTATTCCTTTTTGGACTACAGAACACCACCGCTCTATAATGTAAGGCAGGGGTTCTGTAGTCCAGAAGTTCCTCAAGACGGGGCTGATGACCCATTTTGACTTATTGCTGTAGAGTCACTGTTAATCTTTCCAGAAATACAATGTGCACCTATTTATGGTAAAGAATAATCAGGTATATTTTGTTACATGCAGCTTTTAAGGAGACCAAGCTTGGGGAAATATGCATGTATTGCATGGATGTGTTGCATAGGTTTAGCGTTGCATTGATTACATTGTACAGCTCATTGTAAATGTGTTGGGAGACAAATTTAGCCACCTAAAAAATGAGCTAAATGTCAATAAGCTAGTTGATGGATCACCTACTGTAGATCCTGGATCATCTAGTTTATTGGCTAATGCCTCCTGTATCTAATTGTAACTCTGCCCTCATAATGTAAAGCGCTATATAAATCCTGTATAATATACATTTTTTTTCAGGTTACTGTCCTTTTTGCTGGCCAAAACATCGCCAAGAGCCCCTTTGAAGTGAATGTCGACAAATCCCAAGGGGACGCCAGTAAAGTAACCGCACAGGGACCCGGACTTGAGTCCACTGGAAACCTTGCTAATAAGACCACCTACTTTGAAATCTTCACAGCAGGTATGAGGGAACATCTGACCGGCGTTTAGAGTACCCAAAGAACAAGTGAAATCTGGATAAACTGCTAATGCAATCGGGAAACAATGCAACTCTACTTTGGCGCTTACTTGGTTAACCTTTAATCTGGAGTTGCTTTGACCCCTAAATTTTAGATTCCAGAGAGCCCCTCAAATGTGGGTTGTATGAAGATGCTTTGTGCAATCTGTACCTTGCAACTTCCTGACATGACTTGATCTAATAAATATTTAAACCTGATCACCTGAATGAGCAAGAGTAGGACTTCCACTTCTGGGTCAAGTTGCGCTTTAAATTGTTTAATTTTTAGGAGTAATTTAAAGTGCCATTGTGTGTTCATTCAAACAGCTGTAGTCTAGTCCTCGACTTACTGCATATGGCACTGTTGAAAGCTGTTAATCCCATAGTTTATAACAGCCAATTGGGCATCCTTATCTTGGGCATTTTATTTATACCAGCTGTTTACTTCAAAGTATTTTTTTTTTTTCTGGCTTGCCTGACACTGGCATTTGCCCCACTACGTATGCACATCTTATAATCTTCCTGCATTGCATCTAGCAGCCAATCTGTTTGTTACTGGCAAGATTCTTGTCCATGAAAGGGAGATTTGGTTGTATAGGCAGCTCACCTGCCAGCTTTCAAAGGTGGTTTTGTAAACCACAGAATGAAATGTAATTTCCCATCAGGGTTACAAAAAAAATCCCTCTAATCCTTCAGTTTTATCTAAAATGCATTAAGGCTGACTTGACTAAAGTCATTGAAACAACTTACATTTTTGAAATTCAAATTCCTGTTGCATAATGCGGTATTCAAAATTAACACTACCGAGATTTATTTAAGTTGTTGTATACGCCTTTTAGCCAATCCGCCTCATTAGGGTTTTTGCTTGATGACTAAGATCACACGGACAGATTTATTGAGATTCGTGGCGTTCCCTGGTATTGTAGTAGCCAGAGAGTAAGCAGCCCATATGATACACAGCCCCAGGTTTTTATTAAGATCTCAGCAGGTGGTTTCCCTGTGCTTGATATCGGGGATCTACTCATGTGACATAATTTGGCCTGCACAGCTGAAAAATCAAAACCTTTCTATTTAAAGCTGAAGTCCAGGCAAAGTAAAAACCCTCCTGTACTGGGGCTGTCGCCACACTGCAGGGGTTGAATCTAGGGGACCAAAAAGCCATCTTGCCTGATCAATCAGTCACGCAGGCTTCCTCCACGTTGCTAGACCAGTCTCTTCTCCCCTACGCACTGGAGGTTGCACGTTTTCTGACAAACGGCTACATTCACTCTGGTGATTACTGCCAGTGTGAATGGGTGGCAAGACGTTGCCAATTCCCGCTTCTGCTTTTAGCTGTGGCTGCCGCACCCTTTCACTAAGACAGATTGGCGTACATATTTGAAAGTACACAAATGATTTTCAAATGACGTGCAGTTTTATTCAAGAATGATCACATCTTGCAGTGTTTCAGGGCTGCGCAGGACCCCTTCATCAGGTATGCCGGTGACCTGTCGGTGAACAGTCTCAGCAGCTACACCTAGCCACTTGCAGCAGCGAGAAACTCCAGATTACTGCTGTCATTGGCACTGTTGCTAGTTGTTGCAGGTGTAGCCTAAACTACAAAGCATTGTCCATAGCCCTGCCTTGGACATGAGGACACCAAGGGACAGTCCACTGCTAAGTGTACTGGCTTCTGGGGAGCGCAGGATCATACAAGTTAAAACTGATGGATTTTTTTTTTTTTCATACCCCACTGACCCAAGTAAAACCCTGTAACTGGAGAGGGAAATATTAAACTCTAGATCAGGGATAGGTAATTGGTGGACCTCAAGCTGTTGCAAAACTACAAGTCCCATCATGCCTCTGCCACTATGTCATACTTGTGGCTGGCAGTCTTGCTATGCCTCATGGGACTTGTAGTTCTGCAACAGCTGGAGGTCCACTAATTGCATATCCCTGCTCTAGATCAAACTGAAGTGCCAAGTGTTCAAGCTTTTGCCAGTTGCTGAAATCGGGGTTTGTACGGACTGACAACCATTCCAATTTTGTGTTGGCTTTTTTGTTTGCAGGCGCTGGTCTCGGTGATGTAGAGGTAATTATTCAGGACCCAAATGGGAAGAAGGATACAGCAGATGTCCAGCTGGAGGATAAAGGCAGCAGCACTTACCGCTGTACCTACAAACCTACCATAGAAGGAGTTTACACCATCTTCATAACATTTGCTGGATGTCAGATTCCCAAGAGCCCATACACAGTCACCATTGGGCAAGGTACAGACTTTTTTTTTTTTTTTTTCTGTATCTGAATGCTGCTTGCTAATGTAATATCGTCAGGGCCGTGCGTGGCACATAATACCTGTAGACTATTCAGATGACAAATAATGGTTTCTTTGTGAATCCAAACATAAATCTGTACATGGCTAGTATAAATCCAAATGTAGGCCAATCTGTGACATTTAGCATGCATAAAATTTCACATCAGAAATACAAAGTGAATTTAGTCTGCCTCTTATACAAGAGGGAAGCTCTTATGGGTCAAGTTGTTTAGGACAGTTTGGTGCCTTTCAAGTTGCAGTAGAACCCAATGGGTGGTCGGTTAGGACAGTCTAGTGCTAAAAGCAGTGTTCAAGTTGCAGTAGAAACTTTTTTGATGAGGTTTACACTACTTTCAGTGCTGCCTGTGGGCATACCCCTTCCCCTGCTATATATGCCAATGTCCTTCAGTATCGAAAAACAAATTGGGGGAGGGGGTTGTCCGACCATCAAAAAGCTGATAAAGCATTGAGCATTTTATGTGCAGTTAGCATATTACATCTGACTGGTCCAGAAAGTACATTAAAAGCAAAGCTTGTGGAGGTAGAGTAGTCTTGATGGATATAAAGGTAAAACCACCAATCTAATGCTTTGTTCTGGCATGCAGACATGTTATGGATACAATCTCATATGCAACAGAACTCTATAAGCATTGACCCTACACTAGTGACAGTTAACATTTGGCAAGCATATGCAAGCTGATTGGGCCCCACAAAACTTCAGTCCTCTGACTTGCAGGTTTTAGTAAATGCCACTTTTCTGCAATTGCTATCTAGAAAAGCAAGATTTTTACCACTGCAATTTAACCCTTTGGTGCATTTTTTGACTGGGATATTTCCTTTAGTAAAAATTCTGTATTGTAGAGCTGCCCATGTCCCAGCTTACTTGGGCTTCAATTTTTCAATCGCATGGAAGAATCAAACAACTTTTAGTAGATACCGGGCATAAATTCAATTCCCCCCCCCCCCCCCCCCCCTCCACTGTCACAATTTTGACATCTTAAATGTGTTTGCCCATTTAAGGCAGAGCAGCGGGTTTACTTTAAACCCCCTTCCTGTCTACGATCTGCAGTGGCACAAACTTTCCTTTTAACCCCTGTGCTGATCAGCATAGCTGATGGCTTTCATCAGATTTTATTTTCTCCCCTGCTGATCCATTCAGCCAAGAGTAAGCAGATGAGGATTGCAATAAAGTAAACCTGTTGCTTTGCTCTGCATGGCCAAAAGCCAAGTTCACTTGGCAAATTGTTTCTCCAAGATAATAGCCTTCTAGTCCACAGGCAGATTATGGATTCAAACTTCCAGAACCACATCTGAGTTGGTACATAGAGGGATGAATAAAACGCAGAAATGGAAATGACAAATCCGTTCAGTGGCAGCCAATAGTCCATAGGTCATATTGTAAAAAAAAATGTAACAATTGTGATTTGGGCACCAATTCCTTTCATGATCTGGCCCCTTTGTATCTAGCAGCCTGTTTCAACCCATAAAGTAGTGGAGATCTTGCCCATAACCAATTGGATGCATAGCTGGTTTTGATTGTGAACTATGCACGAGTAATGGTCCCTTTGTCATATGGTGTTCATCTTGCAGTTGACACAAGATCTGCATTTAAAGTGTTTGTTTTTTTTTTTTTTTTTTTATCTTGCTTGTCTTTCCAGGATATTTCTTTTACGCCTACTATTGACTGTCTTGTATTTCTGCTCCTATCTCTTCTCTTCCTCATGCCTTCACCTGTGGAAAGTAGGTCAACCTGCTGGATCTCTCCTGTCTTTTCCTGCAGTCTTCCTCTTGCTAGCTTGGGGGACGTGAAGTCTTCACGGTATACGTGCATGAAGTGTGCATTGGACTGTTAACATTCACCCATCCTATAATCATTTGTGATCACTTTTACTTTAATCTATTCCATTTATTTTTTCAGTTGGGCTTTTATTGCAACTATTGTCTGCTGAATGTAACTTTTTTTTTTTTTTTTTTTTTTTATTTTTTTACTTTAATGGCCATGTGTAAAAAGGGGTGTCTTCCAGGTTGCACGTATGGCAATGGAGAAAACCCACATGTAAAGATCATGGAGAGCTTTAATTCTGTGAAAACAGACCAGATGCCCCTTTTGGACCAAAGCCCATCATACAACACATTTCTGTTAGCTCTATAGTAGTGGAAACAGGATATCTTATTACTTCAGATTTTTTTGCTCTGGTGTTTCATGCTACTCTGCATCATCAGTCTTATTCAGTAAACTGTATTAGCCAAACTGAACCTTTCTTCAGAGCTACAATAAGATCATTAGTAAAATGTTCAGAGATGGGACTGCTCTGATCTATCCTTAATGTAGATCCAAAGACAAAAATAGCGTTGGATGCAAAAGGGTTGACCTGTGTAAGGTAGAACTAAAGGCAATAGGCTTCCATTTTTGATATAATATGGGAGGGTTATAGCCCATTTGCTATCTGTGTCCCAATGGGGAGGTTTCCCTTCACTTCCTGTTGCAACCACCCAAAGTGTGGGGTTTTTCTTAGTTTGATAACTGCAACCATAAACCTTTTTTACAGGCATTATAATTTCTTCTCTATTCAAAACTAAGTTTTCTAATTGTATTACCTTTTGTGTTCAGTTAGGGGTTCTACCTTCTCGTCCTATCACCTTGACACAACGGAAAGTACGAAGAAAGATTTCCAGTGTGGGAACTTAAGCCCCCACACCTTAAACTGTTGTCACTCCAACAGGTGTCTTCATTGGATGATATCTCCTCCTGTTCAACTCCATTTTTGATTTTCCTTCACTTTCAGTGAATACACTTAAAATGCATAGTCGTGTTTTGGTGCTATAGTAGCATTGGTGACTTTCCACTTGAGTTGATTAAAAATTTAGACTTTCCAAGTGGCACAACAAAAAACTGACCCTGCAGATTAGTCCAAGGGGGTGATTCATGAACACTGTAAAAAAAGATACCATCAATTATCTTGGCCCCACTAGCTGGGTGAGGGGGTCTGGACTCATGGTCTGGACTGTTGCCTTTCCAACAGGCTTGTAAGTCCTTTTGTGGGACTTTTGCTTTTTGGTTGCTTTAACTTATGTCCAAGGTCTAGTCAGCTCATGGTGGTAGTATTGCTAAAAAGGTAATTGCACAGAAGCATGCATTTTGTATGGATGGTTTTGATTGTGTGACATCTGAAGGTTTTGCTGTTGTGGAAATGTGTACCGTTCTTGGTTTCTTGTGTAGCTTCGAACCCCACTGCCTGTCGTGCTGTGGGACGTGGCTTGCAGCCAAAGGGTGTACGCGTGAAGGAGACGGCCGACTTCAAGGTCTACACCAAAGGAGCAGGAAGTGGAGAACTTAAAGTTGTAATCAAGGGACCAAGTGAGTAAAATGTTGCCATCTACCTTTTTTTCTTCTCTCCTTTTTTTTCCTTTTCTGAGCAAAGCAGCCCAAAAAATATTTACAACGGCACACTTCTGGTAGCACATTGCACCCCTAAACCTTGGTTTTTGTAGATTAACTCCTGAACTTGCACAATATACCTAACTTGGTGCCCTTTGAGGCCCAGTGATGTGTTCCATGATGAAATGGAATTTGACAACCCTGACCTATTGCCTAGATGTAATCTATTTTTGTATCTGCATGAAGCCTAAACATGGCCTAAAGTTTTTAGGGGGTCCGGTTTGGACTTTTCTAGCAGGCTAATGCGAAACTCATTTGTATTTGTGTAATGGGAATTGCAGATCTCTAAAATGACTTTTCATTGCACCTGAAATCATAAAAGCATTTGGGTGAAATATATGCTTTGCAATCCTAGAGATCAGCTTAATTTTTACGTTGTTTTTTTTACTTTTTTATTTAATATACCGTATACTTTTATACCAAGCTTTGTTGGCGGCTTGGCAAATTTCTTTAATCAAATGCTTATAATTCTGTTATCTGCAGAGGGTACTGAAGAACGTGTTAAACAAAAGGATCTGGGAGATGGGGTCTATGCCTTTGAGTACTATCCAAGCACGCCTGGAAATTACACTGTCACAATTACATGGGGAGGACAGCACATCCCAAGAAGGTGAGATTATCTTTTTTTTTTTTTTTTTTTTTGGACTGACTAGAGATTTCAAGTCCCTGGTACAAGCCAGAAACTTAGGAAGAAATTGTGATCCTCATAAATGACTGTTCTGAATTTTACATGTTTGTTTTTCTTTTCCTTCAGTCCATTTGAGGTGAAGGTTGGCACAGAATGTGGGCACCAAAAAGTACGTGCATGGGGTCCCGGTCTGGAAGGAGGAGTTGTTGGAAAATCTGCAGACTTTGTGGTTGAAGCCATTGGTGATGATGTGGGTACTTTAGGTGAGTCCCTATCCCAGGTGGACAAACTAGTAAGCAAAGTAGATTGCATCCTGCTCAGACCTAATGTTTCAACCTGTAAGTGCTATGTGGTCCTTTCAGAAGTGTAAAGTCTGGTTGTGATTTACAATATAACTGCACATTGCTTCTGTTTAGTCAAAGGATCTGTCAAGACCTAGTTAATTGCCATTTCTGACCTGAAGGTTCATGTTCCAGAACCAAGATTCCTTGATTGCTGAGCAGCATGTACTGTCAGGCAGTTCAATAGTGTAATTTCCCATATTTTTAACCAGACAGGTTTAAATATTTGCGCTGAGCAAATTCAGTGGTGGGCAATAGCAGCCAAAATGTTAACTACCTGGCTGTTATGGTAATCCACTGTCTTCATTCCTTTTGAACATCTGTCGGCATGATTGCAAAGAGTTGATGCAGCAGATCGCTGTAGCCATTCAGATCATTGACTGCAAAACAAAGGCTTTGAAGTAAACTATATGGCTGCTGGGATGTCTTGCAGTGCAGGTTTTCTTGACCTTACCTAATCTTATAAACTGATTTTTTTTTTTTTAACAGAAAGGTAAACTGATTTTTAATTTGTGGTGGTTGTCATTTAAAATGAAAAACATGTTAACCTAGTCTATCTTACTAGGATTTTCTGTGGAAGGACCATCTCAAGCCAAGATTGAGTGTGATGACAAAGGAGATGGCTCATGTGATGTGCGTTACTGGCCACTGGAAGCTGGAGAATATGCTGTACATGTTTTGTGTAACAACGAAGATATAAAACTGAGCCCCTTTATGGCAGAAATTAAACCTGCTCCCAAAGACTTCTATCCAGAGAAAGTAAGCATCGTTGGGGTGGGGGGGGAATAGATGGATTTGCTGTGTAGATGCACTGCAATTCTAAACTGTTCCATTTGCATGTTTGACTAGCTCTTTGCTGGGTTGACCCCCCCCCCCCCCCCCCTGTCTTTAAATCTTCAGAAACCTAACTAAACTTTGTATCCTTTGTCAAAGGTGAAAGCCTATGGACCTGGGTTGGAGAAGACTGGACTGGCTATTAACAAACCAGCTGAATTTACAGTTGATGCCAAACATGGAGGCAAGGCTCCACTCAAGGCGTCTGTGCAAGTAAGTGATTTTTGGAAGCGCTGTTTAAAGTTGTGGAGACAACCTCAAATGTTTCATAATGGGGGTTTTTATTTTTTTCCTCCTCAGGATTCTGAAGGAAACCCAGTTGAGGTCACCACAAAGGATAATGGCAATGGAACTTACAGCTGCAGTTACATTCCAAAGAAACCATTGAAGCACACTGCTGTGATATCCTGGGGAGGGGTCAATATTCCAAACAGCCCCTTCAGGGTAAGTCAGGATGTGCTCTGCGGATAATCTCTCAGAAGCCAGAATTGTTAGGTTGAACTTGTTTGGCGTAATGTTACCATGCTCCACTGTGTTGAATTGGACTACTGGAACCTTTACTGGATTTGAAATTGTCCCAGGTGTCACAATAAAAGCTTGTGCCTAAAAATTGGCTTATGCTGCTCTAGGTGACTTCCTGCTGGAATTTCTCCAGCTGGTGATGCCTTGCCAGTGGTAAAACAAACCATGCACCCACAGCTCTCAAATGAAAGACCCTCCCTTAGAGGTTGGTTCTACAGCACTTAACCAGTAACTGCTCCATAGATGCCAGTCCTTCTAGTTCAACCCCCTGGGAGGCAATTGAATATTCCCTGTATCAACTACCCCTTGTGTTGCCTCTAAAGGTTATTATTCAGTTATAATTCATTAATTTAGGAATGTATCCAGGCTTTTTTTTTTTTTTTTTTTTTCTGCGCCATTTACTGAGCTGGCCAAAACCAGTTCTTGAGGGACTATATATTCCACATTTTCACAACTTTGTGTGAAGAAGCCTTTCTGTATTTGGACGTTTTTTATTTTTTATCCTCCAGCCATAAAGAGCGCCCTCTTCCTGTAATGACCTAAAAGTGAATAGCGCCACCAAATTCCCTATATGGACTACTTGTGTATTAATACATGTTGATCAAACCCCCCCCCCCCCCGTATCTCCTCTTAAGAGAATAAATTCAGTTCCTCATAGCTAAGCTCCTCCATGCCTCTTATCAGTTTGGATGCCTTTTTTGCCCTTCTCTGCACTTTCTCCAGTTCCCCCACATCTTTTTTTTTTTTTTGAGAACCCAAAAACCAAACTTCATATTCAAGATGAGGTTTTGCTAATTTTTACAGGGGCAAAATGATGTCTGTCTCTGCAGTCCATACTACAATACAAAATTTTGCTCGCTTTTGAATCTGCAGCTTGGCATTGCATGCCATTAGGTCTATGATTTACCAGAACACCCAGCTCTCTGCCATTGACTCCCCAGGTGTATTAGAATGTATGATGCGTGCATGTTAGCCCTCAAATGTGTAACTTTACCAATATTCTACCTCTATTTGCCAATAAGTTGCCAAATTAAATGTTAAGTAAAGGGAATGCACCATAGAAGGATGTTTTTTCTTGTTGCTAGTCAATTGTGGCCAGCAATAAAATCGCTAGGGTTAAGTGGTCCTTTGTTAACTAAAGGGGACTTTATCTCTTCTAGATGACCATCGGTGCTGGCAGCTATCCCAACAAAGTGAAAGTTTACGGACCTGGTGTGGCAAAGACTGGTTTGAAAGCACATGAGCCCACATATTTTACTGTGGACTGCGCAGAAGCTGGTCAAGGTGAGCAATCAAATCGCTGATCTAGCTTAGGATTTGCTTCACAGCCCTGTACAGGCTAATATGTTGGCGCTTTGGCTTATTTAGAAAATGTGCTTGTGTGAGGGTTTTTTTTTGGGGGGGGGGTCATGCATGGGTGCCATACATCAGTCTGAATGAATCCATTTGCAGCTGGTTACCTATGAAACGACACCCCATTTTTCTAAGTATGGGCAGGGCAGCATTATCTGTGAAGTGCACTATTTTTTTTAATTAAATTTGTGTGTGTACATGCATACTATATATATTCTTCCTGTCCATCCAGTTCAGATATTTATGCAGCCCTGACAGACAGCTCTGCCCAGTTTGTGTGTTGGTTTTTATGTAAATGCAGCACTTATGGGCTCCTTGTGCTGCCCCTTCCCTTTTTACAAAAAATAAATAATGCTTTACAGGGATTGCAAAAGGCTGAAATATTAAGATCAGGTACTTGACGCTGGTTTTAAAGCATAACCTATACATACCTGCATTATGTTCAAACTTTTACAAAGTCCTTATGAGCTAGCCCCAATATATTTCATTACTGACTTACTGCTTTTATATATCTCTTCAGGGGATGTCAGCATTGGCATAAAATGTGCTCCTGGAGTAGTAGGACCAGCAGAAGCTGACATAGACTTTGACATCATCAGGAATGATAATGACACGTTCACAGTGAAATATACTCCACCAGGAGCTGGAAGCTACACAATCATGGTTCTGTTTGCTGGCCAGGTAACTTGTTCCATTGCATTTTAAGCTTAAAACTTCAGTGGACTACGCTACATTATGTGTGACCTTTAAGGTTAATTGGCTATTGTGGTTCGGTTTGCCAAATGTTAAAGTTATTTTAACTATGCTTTTCCTTAAGGCCACGCCTACAAGTCCCATTCGCATTAAAGTTGATCCATCCCATGATGCCACCAAAGTGAAGGCTGATGGACCAGGCTTGAACAAGAGTGGTGAGTGCAAATGATGGCGAGGCATGCTTTTGTTTAGCATCTTTGTTAAAAGATTTTAATGCAAGAATTGTGGGTCTATTTTTCTTTAGGTGTGGAAATTGGAAAGCCCACTCACTTCACTGTTAACACAAAGGCAGCTGGCAAAGCCAAACTAGACGTAAATTTTACTGGGCCAGCCAAGGGTGATGCTGTGAAGGACTTTGATATCATTGATAACCTTGACAACTCTTACACTGTGAAGTACACCCCAGTACAACAGGTAAATGGACTGTAGCATATTTTATTTTCCCCCTTCTTTTTTTTTTTTTTTTTGTTTTTGTTTTAACATAACATTTTATTATTTATCAGGGTAATTTAGGAGTGAATGTTACTTACGGTGGGGATCAAATTCCAAAGAGCCCATTCCCTGTTGGTATTGCTCCAACTCTGGACCTCAGCAAAATCAAGGTTTCTGGACTCGGAGACAGTATGTATCTTGGTTCCGGCGTTTGACTTGCATAGATTGGTTTGAATGTCAAGAACGCTTATATTTACTAAAACTTTGTAATTTCTTCTTCATTTCTGAACCTATTTGTTACAATCATGCCTTACACATCAGCTGACCTGTCAGATTGGGATGGTATGGGGGTGCCTGCACAGAAACCTGAGATGGAACAACTAAAGGGAGGTCAGGGAAAGACTAAACATTATCTAGGGGTTTAACATGGGATAATATCAAACAAAAGTGTGCATTGAGAGGTGGTTTCTAGCATACAGAAATAGAAAGGCCCAAGATTTATATAAAATATTACAAACAAGTTTGTCACAAAAAATAAAATGGTTTCCCAAGTGTCCAGTGACATCTCAGAAATGGTATAAAGTGCATAAATTGTGTCCAACCATGTTGCTTGAGGATGTCTCCCCCTCCTGTATCTACTCGCTTGGACACTTGTAACACTTTCTGTATTTTTGGAAACTGGTAACAGCAAAAAAGAGTCAATACTTTATTCAGCTTTTTTTTTATTTTTGTTGCAGTAACTGGGGTACACTGATGGAACAAACATTTTATTTTTTTTCTTCCAATGTCTTAAAGCGTTTCATGATTTAGAAGTTCCAAATACAAGTGCCAATTTTTTTAAATTTTTTTTTTTAATTGCTAACTTGCGATTCCATGTTGGCGTGGAACGAATGCTTTAAGATGACTGTCTGTTTGGATTTGACCCATATGTTTCATCTTCAGAGGTGGAAGTTGGAAAGGACCAAGAGTTTACAGTGAAATCCAAAGGTGCTGGTGGGCAAGGCAAAGTGGCTACTAAGATCACAGGCCCATCTAACAAGTCAGTTCCTTGCAAAGTTGAGCCAGGCCTGAGCCCAGACAATAGTACTGTCAAGTTCATACCTCGAGAGGAAGGACCTTATGAGGTTGATGTGACCTATGATGGAGTTCCAGTTCCTGGGAGCCCATTCCCTGTAGAGGCAGTTCCACCAACCAACCCTTCAAAGGCAAGTGTACCCAAACTCATCTGTTTATAAAAACGAAACAGTAACTATAAATCAAACTTATGGTCTCTTAATGGACCCTTATATTAAAGGGTCATGGATGTTATGCTTTTTTCAAAAAGATTCTGGGAACAGCTTTAAACTGTCCATCTGCTAAAATTAACATGTTAAACGTATGTAAATTTGGTAATTTCATTTATAACTTTTAGGCTTTTTCTACAGCATTCACTTTTTAAATGTGTAAAGTCTGCATAGCTATAGTGTTTATGGTGTCTTACCATTTTTTTTTTCTCCCCCCCCCCCCCCCCCCCCCAGGTGAAAGCTTTTGGCCCTGGATTGAAGGGAGGCAATGTTGGCGCCCCTGCTCCCTTCACAATCGATACTAAAGGAGCTGGCCAGGGAGGCCTTGGCTTGACAGTAGAAGGTCCTTGTGAAGCAAAGATAGAATGTCTTGACAATGGTGATGGAACATGTTCAGTCAACTATCTGCCAACACAGCATGGCGACTACAACATCAATATTCTCTTTGCTGACAAACACATTCCTGGCTCTCCTTTTAAGGCAAAGATTGAGCCTTGCTTTGACCCTACCAAGGTGACCTGTTCTGGCCCAGGTCTAGAACAAGCTCAGGTTGGGGAAGCTGGCACATTCAATGTGGACTGCTCTAATGCGGGAAGTGCTGAGTTGACCATTGAAATTATCTCAGACACTGGAATGCAGGCAGAGGTTCATATCCAGGACAACGGAGATGGCACATACACCATCACATACATCCCATTATACCCAGGCATTTACACTATTACCATCAAGTATGGAGGACAGATGGTGCCAAATTTTCCCAGCAAACTGCAAGTTAAACCAGCAGTTGACACATCTGGTGTTAAAGTCTATGGACCAGGAGTTGAAGGAAAAGGTGTGGTACTGAGTGATGAAATGGAAAGCTGTTTGTCTAGGTATTGGTCTACCAATGTCATTAACCTCTGACCTTATTTTTACAGGCGTTTTCAGAGAAGCCACTACAGACTTTAATGTGGATGCTCGAGCCCTGTCTAAAGCTGGAGGGCCACATGTTAAGACAAGAGTGTCTAATCCTTCTGGTAACTTCACTGAGGCTTATGTTCAGGACAATGGTGATGGTACTTACAAGGTGGAATATACTCCTTATGAAGAAGGTGAGACTTTTGATACATTTTTAGATCTAAATGTATTGGTACGCAAGACCATTTCCAAAGCTTTCTTCAGATGGGGGGGTGGTGAAGATGCACTTGGTAGTTAAAAGGAACCATACAACTGCACATGGTCACATTAAATTATATGGCTTCTTTTCTAGGTGTTCATTCTGTAGATGTCACTTACGATGGAAATCCCACACCAAACAGCCCTTTCAGAGTCCCTGTAACAGAAGGTTGCGATCCAAGCAGGGTGAGAGTTCATGGCCCTGGTATTCAGAATGGAACAACAAACAAGCCCAACAAGTTTACAGTTGAAACAAGGTGACTTTACTTTTGCTCAAGAATTTATAAAATGGTTTATGGATACTGCATTTCTATTTGGAAAGCTTTAACTAACCTAAAATTCTTCTGTAGGGGAGCTGGCACTGGTGGCCTTGGACTGGCTGTTGAAGGTCCATCTGAAGCAAAGATGTCCTGCACAGATAACAAGGATGGCAGTTGTTCCGTGGAATACATTCCATATGAGGCAGGCACTTACAGTTTAAATGTCACCTATGGTGGTCACCAGGTTCCTGGTAAGTAGTTAAAAAAACTTGAATGTGTGTTCAAGTTTACATACCCTGGCAGAATTTGATTTCTTGGCAATTTTTTTGAGAATATGAATCATAAAACAAACATTTTTCACTCATGATCAGTGTTTGGCTGAAGCCATTTATTATTATTATTCAAATGTTTACCTTTTTTTAAATCGTAATGACGACAAACTACCCAAATGACCCAGATCAAAAGTTTACATACCCTGGTGATTTTGGCCTGATAACATGCACACAAATTGACACACAGGGGTTTGAATGGCTAAAGGTAACCATCCTCACCTGTGATCTGTTTTCTTGTCATTTTAGTGTGTGTATAAAAGGTCAATGAGTTTCTTGACTCCTGACAGACCCTTGCATCTTTCATCCAGTGCTGCACTAACGCTTTTGGATTCTGAGTCATTGGGACACAAAAAATAGTCAAAGGATCTGCGGGAAAAGGTAGTTGTATAAAACAGGAAAGGGATATAAATATCCAAGGAATTGAGTGCCAATCAGCAGTGTTCAAACTCTAATAAAGAAGTGGATAATTGGGGGTTTTGTTGGTCTACCTGACCATGGTTTGGTTTCAACAAAAATTTCAGCCACAAATAACTTCAGGTGAAATACAGGACTCTCTGAAAACATGTGGCGTGGCTGTTTCGAGATGCACTTGAAGAAAGATGGGCTGCATGCATGATCGAGTCACCAGAAGAAAGCCATTACTATGCAAATGCCACAAAATATGCTGCTTGCAATACAGCGAACAGCACAGACAAGCCTCCAAACCTTCTGGCACCATCATTTGGAGTGATGAGACCAAAATATAGCTTTTTGGCCACAACCATAAACGCTACATTTGAAGAAAAGCCAACAAGGCCTATGATGAAAGGTACAAAGGCACAGGAAATTTGGTCACAATTGATGGCAAGATGAATGCAGTATGTTTTCAAAAAATAGTGGAGGAACATTTGCATTCATCAGCCAGGAAGCTGCACATGGCATGTACTTGGACGTTCCAACATTACAATGATCCAAAACACAAGGCCAAGTCGACCTGTCATTGGCTACAGCAGAATAAAGTGAAGGTTCTGGAGTGGCCGTCTTAGTCTCCTGACCTCTATCATTGAGCCACTCAGGTGAGATCTTAAATGCAGGACAGCCCAAGAATTTATGGGAACTGGAGGCTTTTTGCCAAGAGGAATGGGCAGCTTTACCATCTGAGAAGATAAAGAGCCTCATCCACAAGACTTCAAGCCGTTTATGTTAAAAGGGGCAATACACGGTATTAAGAACTGGGGTATGTAAACTTTTGATCAGGGTAATTTGGGTAGTTTCTGTTGCCATTATGATTTAAAGAGTAAACACAGTTGATGGGTTCAGCCAAACTTTTACCATGAGTGAAAAACGTTTGTTATATTCTCTGAAAAATGGACAAGAAATCATAAATTCTGCCAGGGTATGTAAACTTATTGGCACAACTGTATATGCAACACGTTGCAAACATTTTTAGTAGTAGATCATATCATCCAATCGGCATTCAGTGGCAGATGTTGCCACTTTGTTACAACTTGTGCCCTGACTCTACAGGAAGTCCCTTCAAGGTTCCAGTTACTGATGTTGTTGATAGCAGCAAAGTGAAGTGTTCTGGTCCAGGATTGAGCCCAGGGCTTGTCAGAGCGAATGTCCCACAATCCTTCACAGTTGACACAAGCAAAGCTGGTGTTGCTCCACTGCAAGTTAAAGTGCAAGGACCAAAGGGTAAATTTTAGAATCCATTTGTCTCTTCTCTACCTTGTAACTTTTTTATTTTTTTTATTTTTTTCCCTCCTACTTTTATTCAATGAAGTAATTTAAAACCCTATTCTGCTTCTCATAGGTCTTGTGGAACCAGTGGATGTTGTAGATAATGGTGACGGAACACAGACTGTCAACTATGTGCCTAGCCGTGAGGGGCCATACAACATCGCTGTGCTGTATGGTGATGATGAGGTGCCACGCAGGTCAGTCAGTTCATATGCTACCCTATGGCTGGTAGTCTATAGTCTTTGCAACTGCAGCTTAGGTCAGACAAAGGAATTTTTGGACAAAGTTATTACATGTTCGCTCCAATAGATACATTTTAAACTAGTATAAGGGGCCTCTGATGTGTGTTCTGCAAAAAAAATAAAAAATCTTGCTTTTCTCACTAAGATAATGCATATAAATGAATCCCTATGCAGTATTGCTGGTGTGTAGACTTGTCTTGTGTGACGTTTAAGCAGTACTTTAACTCCCACCAATTTTTTTCACAGCCCATTTAAAGTGAAGGTTTTGCCTACTCACGATGCTAGCAAGGTGAAAGCTAGTGGACCAGGATTAAACACTACTGGTGTGCCAGCCAGTTTGCCTGTAGAATTTACCATTGATGCCAAGGATGCTGGCGAAGGTCTCCTTGCTGTACAGATCACTGTAAGTAAACTGTAACTAGTAAATTTATTTGTCAACCGTGTTTCCTGTAGATTTTGGATTTGTATACAATTTCTCTGATTTCTCTGCAAATTGGGTTATTCAACTTGCTTTCAGGATCCTGAAGGCAAACCAAAGAAGGCTACCATCCGTGACAACCAAGATGGCACCTATACAGTGTCCTATGTTCCAGATATGACTGGACGGTACACTATTCTCATCAAATATGGAGGCGATGAGATCCCATACTCTCCTTACCGTATTCGTGCTGTGCCAACAGGAGATGCCAGTAAATGCACAGTGACAGGTAGGCAACAGCCCAAGTTGGCGTTTATGTTCGTCCGTACATTTTCTGTTTGCCCATGAATATACCTTCTTTGCTGATTTAACACATGCAATAGAAGACCTGTTACCTTGTGATTATTAAAGTGGAAGTAAACCCCCCTATCGTTTTCAGCCAAGGAAGCTGCCATCTTTGCCTCTGTTTAATCTTCAACTGCCACGGTGCTGCACATGTGATCCGTTATGACACCAGCCATTGGATGGTTTGACTGTTTGGTTGAGAGCACAGCCAATGTGCAGTTGGCATTCCCGGCTTTTGCCTTTTTTTTTTTTTTTTTTTTGAAACTGTTAAATCGATGGGTTTACTTCCGCTTTAAAGCTATTCTCAAGCTTCGAGGCTTTACTAGTCAGCACTGGTCATAATGGGGAAAAATTGGGCCTTGTATGGTTAAAGCATTGATACATGGAGGCATTGGCAGTACATACCTTTTTGGGTCATTAAAGTGCTGCAGTTTTGCAATATGAATGTAATTTGCTGCTGACAATGCTTTCTATTGTTTACCTATGATCAGTGTTCTAGCCCATAGAATATATGATGTTTTGAACTGTTATGTAGCACAGGGTATAATGTGGAATGCCTGTAAGACCGTTTTGCTCTCCTCACACGCTTTTTACGTACACACGCTGCACACGGTTTATCGCATAACATGTCATGATGAACATTTTATCTGTGCTGTTTATTTTGTTATGCACTTTACCCTCACATTGTCACCTTGTCTCACATGTCCTTTCCTTGCTCTTTGCCCTTTCACCTCAGTGTCAATCGGAGGTCACGGGCTAGGTAAGCAGCTTGCTGGTCTTGACTGATCTCTACTGTCCCCTTTCCTTTAAAATTGGAAGCATTTTACTGCTCAGATCTAAATGGATCATCTTGCTGGTCTATCTGGCAATAAAATGCTGTAATCTGGGTGTTAACAGCTGTTGCATAACAGGATTGGGTTCTCTTAATGTATATCAGCGCTTTTCCTTTTTAATCTAACATATGTTTTAGCTGGGGAGTTAGACGTTAGTTTCATGGCCTATTCTGTTGTGATGCTTTGTTTTGTCCAGCCCAATAAGACTAATGCAAAATGGAGCCCTGGATATTTAAATGCTGATCAGCGGTACCATCACTCAACTCCATTAAAATTTTAGCTACATTGGTAGTTTGAAGGAAAAGTCCTACTGTTTAGAGACGACGCTTAAATGTCTACAATTCAATTGGCGTGCTTCCAACTTGGAAAAGACATGGGACATATAACCTGGTGGATCATGACTAGGATTGTAGTGGCGCACTAGTCAAATGTGCAACTTTTCTGAAAGTTGCTCTGTCTATACAGAGTATAGTACACTTATAATCCTAATTTTCACTGGCCATTATGTGCATTGCCAGTTCTCGCATGTGGTTTTCTTGAACCACTTCCTAACCAAATGTATTCATTAGGGTTTAAGGTCCTTTCCTACAAGGACCCTGGCTATATAACAGCTGTGTACAACCCAGTCTACTACATAGCTGAGGAGATGGACTGGGAACTTTATAGGCTTTTCAATGTAGGAATGGTGTTGCAATGATTTAAATGTATTTGCAACACTGCTAAAGTTTTAAAAGGTGCAGGGCCCTCAATGTGCCTTAACTCGTACAGATATAGTATGCTTAGAGTAGGTTAATCCTTTGTATTCCCAGTCCAGCCAGCCGATGTTAAACTTACAGCTATAATAATCCTGTTCGTGTATTAAGGCCATTGTATATTATGGATGGGCATGCACATCTTTTGCTTTCAATTGGATGAGATTGGCCCAGTACAGGTCTGTGTGTGGAAAAAGTGACTGGCTTCAATTTTTATTAAAACGGAAAAAAAAGAAACCATGGCCTTAAAGGTCTGCCTCGAATTTGGCTGTCAGATATAGGAACGTGCAGCATGCTGATGCTGTAGACAAATGTAACGTTCCTGACAGATCCCTGAACGCTTCATTTATTATAAATGTCTGTGTTCAGAAATGTACTAGATGTTGTCACCTTGACCATACTATGAATACCAAATTGATGACCCTAGTCAGTAGTGTTCGATCTGCATTGTCATGGAATCCGTTACTTGGACCACACTCTAACCCTCGGAACTGTAACATGCATCTGGGTGGGGTTCAGTATTTCTGATAACGTTTGCTCCTGCATGCCTGCTTTTGTATGGCTCATCTGTTTCAACCCTCTTCAGAACCTCAATTGCAACTCTAATTCCACCCGGCTCTGCACCCTTTTTCACTTCCCTGTGGCTGTTCTTATGGAAAATCAGTTCTTCAGGAAATTGTTGCTAACTTCACTGGTTTTAAAAATGTTGGTCAATTCATTATTCTGTAAAAACCCTGTTAATAGGACTCTAGGATGACTAATGCTCAATGAAGAGTGTAGGTACAGTCAGTCAACCCAAAATATATAGAACTAGTTGCAACGTCTAAATGTCAATGTGCATTTTAAAAAAACTTAATCTTTTGAATTTTTAAAGTTGGCTACTTTAATAGTTGAGTATTGCTTGGCTATTTTCTTGCCCCCTCAAATGCAACATCTAGCAACAAAATGGCCCATTTTCAGTAACAAAATATCCCAGACCCTTTCAGGAAACAAAGCTGTCCTGTAAGAATTTTTTGTTGACTTATTGCTTGGGTCTTTTAGCACACATCCTCTGTCACCATAAGGTCACATCTTTCACCTAAACTTGAACTTTTTTTGTTTTAAAGAAAGTAATACTTTTTGCAACTTCCTGACGATACTATGTGACTGACAAGCTTCCTTAATAACAAGTGTTTAAAATATGCAAAGGTCTGTCTTGCAGTGTTCTCCTGATGAGCTGTTTAGAGGGCTTCCTGTAGCCAACGTGTTCAGCAATTCATAGATTAATACCCAAATCTTGCATCTATAGGGTTAAGCACAGTATTTCAATTAGGTTCTCTTGGATGTTGACCTACAAATATGTGCAAAGCTTAAATACTTTTATTGGCCTAGACTTTCCTAGGTTTATACATTAATGAGGACTTTGATGGACTACTTCTTGCTTGATGTGATTTATTTTTATTTTTTTGCATAAATATTTCCTGAAAACTGAACCTCCCATGAGAACAGGGGGGTACCTGGCTGCGAATGCTGATGGGTTTGGTTCCTGCATGATTTTACAAATGCTGTTTTCTACAACCTGACTTGAATTCCTCTTGCCCCAACCCCCCCACCCTTTCCCTTTTTATCTTGGTTCTACTTAGGTGCCGGCATTGGACCCACAATCCAAATTGGCGAGGAGACTGTAATTACAGTTGATGCCAAGGCAGCTGGCAAGGGTAAAGTGACATGTACTGTGTGCACACCAGACGGCACTGAGGTAGATGTTGATGTAGTAGAAAATGAAGATGGAACCTTTGACATTTTCTACACTGCTCCTCAGCCTGGCAAATACGTGATCTGTGTGCGCTTTGGAGGGGAACACATCCCAAACAGCCCTTTCCAGGTTACGGTAAGTGAGCAGCATGCAGTGATGACATTTCAGTAATGAGTGATTCTGTTAACTGTTCACAAATGTTTGGTTATGGTCTCGTATTGATTTTGATGGCTATAACAGAAAAGATACCTGTATTAATAGCATCACTGCAAATCCCATGCAGAGGCTGTATAATTATGATCATGCGCTAATAGTTTAACTTGGTGAGGACTTTCAGGATTAAGATTACTTGAGGCTTGCTTGTTTTGATCTGTTTTAGACTAGAACTATAAAGTCAACCATCTTCCACAACAAGCTTTATAAATTCCTGCTTCTGTCACTCTGTATTCCTATAGGGAACTTGTGCAGTCCACCTCTGCTCTATGCTGAGCAGAGTTGGATAAAATAAAAGGCAATGGGGGGGCCCCCTGAGTGCCTTGGCTCATTTCCGATTTTGTAGCCAAACTGGGGTCATATGAAATTTTAGATGTGTTACTTGTTCTCCTTCACATAGCATAAAAATTAAAGGGTGTTATTTTTATTTTATGCTCTTCTGGAAATTCCAGCATTGAGAATCTACTTGGGTCTCTTTTTTTTTTTTTTTTTTTTTTTTATTCCTTCAAGTTTGTGTATTGTGCTGGCATGTCCCATTTCAGACTCTGTCCTAATAAAGTATAAAATATTTTTAAAAAACGTGCCTTCATTTGTATATTAAGGGAAACTCTACAAATTAAAATACTATAAGATGTGTAAGTGGAAATGCATAACAAAAATAGCGGTCTTCTAAAAATTGGAAATGCACTTTAAGCAGGAGCAGCAGAAACGTGCTTGGTAAAACATTTTTACTGCAGTCTAAAAAAGCTCCTATTATGTAGAGCTATTGGCAAAATTTACATTTTTGGATGACTTTTTGTCATCCGTGTCCTGTTGGGGAGATTTCTCCATTGGAGGATTTCCCCTCTTTCTGGGGACAACCCAAAAATTGGGATATTCTTTACTATTGTGATGGTAAACAGGACAAAGGGAGAAGCTCTAAATGAGGCACAGGCGGAAATAGTGTTTAAATCCCTCTCCACTTTTATCCAAAACCTAAAACAAGGTGTTGCCATTAGTTATGCTTTAAGATGGGTTCGCTTTTTATTAAAAAAAAATTTCTCCAATGCTCAAAATGTTTGCAAGTGTAAGGCATGTCTAGAACTGTTAAGTTTTCCTAAACTGTTCCATAGGTCTTTATGCCATCCTCGTGTCTTGCTCTCCAAGTTGTACAATATGACTCAAACTAACATGTGCTCTACACCTCCCCAACGCAGGCTCTGGACGGCGAGCAAATGATGCCTCAGCAGATGGTTCAGCAGCAGTTACCCCCAACTTACGCATACCCGGGCATGCAGCAACCCTGGGTACCCATCCTTTAACAGTAACTGTATCATTTATGGAGATTAAAAAAAACTTGGAGCCCTTGGAGATGGGGAAGAAATTCTGGAATTTAGCACTCATGCACACTAGCTACCCTCTGCTGTGCTCATCTTCACTCATTTGGCATTGAGAACTCCATCCAAGCATAGTTGTGTTTTTATAGGGTGCAAGTTTTTTTATTTTAATTTTCTCCATTGTGATTTTTGTTTGCACTCCTTGCTGCTCTCTATATATTCAGTACAGATCCCGATTGATATTAAAAGGCCAATACGCCATAATTGAGCGCAGGGGGGGGGGGGGGGGGGGGACGAGGGAATCTGAATGGTACAAATTCGTACCCAACTTGCTAAACCTTTGTTTTCGGATGGAGTTCTTAAATATTTGGGGTACTTTGGGTGGCTCGTAATTTGTAAGCAGACTTAAAGGGTTGATTGTAGTAGAACAGAGCCAATGTTTCTCTACCAGGACGGCTGCTGAAATGTTTGTTTGCACTGGTATTTGTGTTTTTTTTTTTTTTTTTTTTTTTTTTTTTTTTTTTTTTTTGCATGTGCCATCATTGCTCAAACTACACTAAGATGCCTTGTGCAGATACACTGTACCAATTTCCAGACAGCTCTGCTTGGAAACTATGCGTCCAGGTCTGTGAAACAATTGGCAATCTAGTTTATTGTCCTAATGTGGCTTTGTGATGTGTTGGATGTCTGTATTTGAGACCTCACTGGTAGTAGATCTAAGTTAGTGGTAATGCTTTCTCTTCAGCTGTGCTTCTGCTGTGGCCAACACCAGACAAATTCCAGAGTTTCATCCCTTGCTCCAAATGTTCCAGAGATGGCCTTTCCGTCAGTCTCCGTCCTTAAAATTTTGGGAAGGGAGGGTGGTATGTTGCTGGGATCATACTTCTGTCCGCTCTATTTATTCCAGATGTCCTCCATATCTTCACATCCTTTTCTTGCTACCAACATCTCCTTCCCATTAAGTCCTCCCGTCTGTCAGATTTCCAGCCAGCCATCTCGTGTGGGTGGCTGGAAGGCATTTACCTCCTTCTTTTTTTTTTTTTATTTGTTCGTTTCATCAATTTTCCATGTGTTCAGTGATGTCTAATGGTCTCTTGCAGAATTCATATTTCCAGGTTTGCCAAGTTTTTTTCTTTTGGATAAACTAACTGCAAAGACTTCCGTACAGTTATGTTTTATCAGTTTCTGACCGAACTTTGTTGCTGGTTTTTAACCAGACTTTTGTTGACTAAACAGACCTCCATGTATGAGCTTTGTTTATCAGAAAAACTCTTGTCCCAGGGTTCCGCTAAAGCAGTAAGTGTTCATTGTAGGCCTTACCGGAGAAACTGTGAAACTTGGTTGCAGCAGATGAATCCTTCAGCTTCCAGACTTAAACTGTCGACCCATAAGAATTGAAAAGTTATGATGGCATTGCATAAAAAAATTTGGTGGCTAGGCATCTGTGCTAGTCAGGTTTGGCCCTTGCTTTGGAAGCCCAAGTCTGTTTGGGTGGCTGCACTGCTAGTTTATAAGCCAGCTTTAGATTTCAAGTGTAGGCCAAATTAATTGGTTGCTTATGTGGGTAATAGAAACCTAATAGGCACTCGCAAGACCCCCAATATGGTCACTTGGAAGTATCATTGGAAGATGACCATTCAGTGCAGAGACAGTCTACGTAAAGAGCACGCTGGTCCTTGCTCCTTTTGCTGCTGTTATACCATCACAACTTCCTCCCCAAAGGCAGTCAGCTGAAGCCAGTGTGGAGAGGGAGCAATAATCGTCTATTCAGTAATGACATTGCTGAGGGCTAGTGATTGGGAACAAGCACTGCATCATAGGAAGGAATCTGCCCCCCCCCCCCTCCCCCTGGAGAAATTGTATAAAGTGTTCAGGGGGTGTTCTTTACCCACAATTGCGAAGCTGAGTGTCTAACATTTACTGCAGCTGTTTGTTAGATGGACTTTACCCAGCATGATTTGTTTTAAGTTTGCATGAACCAGCATCAGAGTTCGGTTTTCTTTGTCTCCATGATAGCATGTCCTCTTCATCTTCTGTGCCCTGTCCTTATTCAGAACTCTGAATGGTGTTCTTTTTTTGTTTAGGCTACAGACCGCCCTGATATGGGTGTGAATGGACTGGATGTTGCAGGGTTAAGGCCTTTTGATCTGGTTATTCCTTTTACCATTAAGAAAGGGGAGATCACAGGTATAAGTATATTCCAGCAATGTTCTTCCCTTACACGTTGCCTATTATACAGATATTTAATGCTTCTTGTGTTTCGATGTAGGTGAAGTCCGCATGCCCTCTGGGAAGGTGGCAAAGCCTGATATCACTGACAACAAAGATGGCACGGTCACTGTAAGATATGCTCCTACTGAAGCTGGCCTTCATGAGATGGACATAAAGTATGATGGCCTTCACATCCCAGGTAGGTTAAACCTATTTGTTGGGATGGTGGGTTGCAGACCGTAGTCAAAGCAATCAGTAGGTTGCAGGCAGTAGCCCAAGAGGTCAGATGCGTTTACTTGAGTTCTCAAGCCATAGAGCCTGGGGAAGAGAACTGTAAAACAGTAGCCCTACCTGCTGGTTTGGGCGTATTGCAGCATCTGTTCACATTTCCCTGCATTTTTTTTATTTTTTTTCCCAGTTGATTTTTTTTCCTCACTTCCCATCTACAAAACATGAACAGTTGTCACTGAACAGATGATGCATGATTTCCACTTATTCTTGTTATGAATCAGACTTTAGATTTTCCCATTTCCTTCAGACCTGCTGAAAATGGTCATAATGATGGTGCACAGCCTGTAATAAACTGACCGGATTTTTATTTTTTTCCCTACTCTAGCCACAGACTGTGTGCGCACTTTCATCACTGTGTACCAGGCTTAAAGCAGAAATTCACCTTTTTTTTTTATAATGGGGGAATTCTTCCTGGGATTCTGTCTCCTGGCCCTGGCAGGTACCCGCTCCCATTTGTTCTGGAATTGTCTAGGCGATCCCAGCAGGGCTCCAAAACCTCCTCTCGCCTAAAGATCACACTGTAGAACAGTGTGTTTGCTACAAGTGTTACTAGCATTAACTACCAAGTCCTTGTCTGTCAAATTCTGGATGTACTTATGCCCTGCCCATATGGTAATCAACAAACATGGCTGTATGAATGAGTGTTCCATACTGAATTATGGGAGATGTAGGTCAGGCAGCAGCTAGCTGATATCTTGGAAATGACATTTTTTTTTTTCCTTCCTAGAGGTACACCTTATGTATAACGCATTAGAAACTCCTCATGGGGTTTGCTGGCATGTGTATATAAACAAGCTGCCTTTGGTTGCATTTTAATCGATTTATTTTGATTCCAGGAAGCCCATTGCAGTTTTATGTGGATTATGTCAACAGTGGCCATGTCACTGCCTATGGCCCAGGATTGATTCATGGCACAGTGAATAAACCCGCTATATTTACAGTGAACACTAAGGATGCGGGTGAAGGTGAGAAGGTGCATGGTTGCGTAAAGAACCAAAGTCTAACCTAAATCTTCTGCATTAACCTGACCATTTTGTCATTTTAGGTGGCCTTTCACTGGCCATTGAAGGTCCTTCTAAAGCGGAGATCAGCTGTACAGATAACCAAGATGGAACATGTAGTGTGTCCTATCTTCCTGTACTTCCGGGAGACTACAACATCCTTGTCAAGTACAACAACAAGCATATTCCCGGCAGTCCGTTTGTTGCCAAAATCACCGGTGAGTTCCTCCTATAATCGGGCACAATACAAGTGCTTTCTCCAGGATAACGATCGATTTCAGAACATCACTACAGAATAAAATGGATGAAAGGACTGCAGCTTATCAGGGAATGCCATTTCTAGAAGTAGAAACTCTAACTTGATGCCTTTAATCGGCAATATACTAGTTCTTTTAGCTAACTTTTCACCCTATTTGACATCATACTGCTAATTTTCTACAGTCTTTGTAGTCTCCTGTCTACATGCGCTCCAGGTGTGGCCATGTGGCATATCTCGGGTGGGTTTTCTGATGGGGACAAGAGTGGCCATGACTACACAAGGCATTAAACAGCTCCTTGTCTCCATTGAATGTCAAGGTGACAACGCATGAGTACAGTTGGACGATGGACAGTCTTGCCATCCTGTAACAGGAGTTGCCTTAAACAGGAACTTTCAATATTAAACTACTTTTTTAGTTTCTCGGGTCTTCACTCTGTCCACCCCGCTTCAGAATAGATCAGCTTCTATCCTGCCCCTGATCAGTCCTGTGCTGTCATCTTTGGTGAGGTGGGGGTGTAACGGAGGAGAAAAAGTAAACCTGATTTGTGCCGCGGAGGGGTGGATGTAAGGCAACATGTAATTCAGGCTGAAGATCAGCTTTAACTGTCTACACCAGAGGTCACCAAACTTTCTAAAGAAAGGGCCAGTTTACTATGCTTCAGACAGGTGGGGGGCAGGACTGCCCAGTGGGAGTAAACCATGCCCAACCTTTCATAATATGGGGGGGGGGGTTGTTCTGGTATTGATACAGTGCCCCATTTTTGTTGGTGAAAGGAATTATACCCCATTGTTGGTGTCATATTGGTGTAAATGGCAGGTGCTTCAGGGGCTGGATAAAAGCAAGTAAAGGGCTGCATCCTGCCCCAGGGCCACAGTTTGGAGACCACTAGTCTACACTAATCTAGTATTGGATATTAAATGCGTTTAAAATTTAACCAAGTCCAATCACTACCATCTCATTAAGCACTGGTTATACTTGGGGTGTGAGGGAGGGATTTAAGGGAGCAAATGACGAAGTATATTGAAACTGCAGACCTGATGACAAGTTAGGGACCTGTTGCCAGTAAAGTAAGACATCGATGGGCTGGATGGAATAGAATGGTGTGCAGTGGATATGATCTGGAATGGTTTAGGAAAATGGACTGGGAATGTCTGCTTTCAGTAGCACAAGAGGTTTAAGATTTCCAGACATTTTAACAATTGTACACTATGTGTGCTTTCAAACGCTTAGCATGTTCTGTATTTTACGTAATCTTTGTATGATTTCCCAGGTGATGACACCATGCGCATGTCTCAGCTAAAAGTTGGGTCTACCGCTGATATCCCTCTGAACATCACAGAAACTGATTTGAGCCAGCTAACTGCCACAGTGACTTCTCCCTCCGGAAGAGAAGAGCCTTGTCTACTCAAGAGACTCCGCAATGGACACATAGGTAAGACCAACATTTTGTTGACCTCGGCAAATGCACATCTGAGACCATGCATTAAAGATGTAAACCCAACGTTTCATATTCCTGATGTGCCTACTGTACTGTCTACTTGTATGAACTTTGTATCCTGCTGCATAAGAATAACTGGAATGGCTCGGTGTGATCTCCTGAGCAACAGCCTCTCAAACTTGTTTTCGGGGATCTGCTTTTTCAGAGTCCATATAAAACCTATAACACTGTACTGCTGATGGCTTTATATTCTTTAGCAGCAGTATATGAAGATAGGACAGCATATTGTCATGGACAACAGCTTTCTTAAACTGTATTTTCTATTCTCTCCTGCAGGTATCTCATTTGTGCCCAAGGAGACTGGAGAGCACATAGTCAGCATTAAGAAGCATGGACAGCATATCCCAAATAGTCCTATCACTGTGATGATCAGCCAGTCAGAGATTGGTGATGCCAGTCGGGTGGTGGTCTCTGGCCAGGGTCTGACTGAAGGGCGGACGTTTGAACCAGCAGAGTTCATCATTGACACAAGAGATGCAGGTGAGAGTAGACTTGTCACTTCAGTATCTTATTCTGTACCTTTTTAATCCCTAAAGAATTTGCATGAAATTGAAAAGCAGGATTTTACTTTTAAAATGAGTGGGATCTGCTAAATAAACGTTTTCACATGTGCTCCAATATGCATCTTTGAAGGAAATTGTACTGAGGCATGGAGGCTTGGTGCTAAACTCCTGAAAATGCTTGATGCCTGGCTGTCATTCTGATCCAGTATGCAAATTATGAATGGCTTCACCTGCAACATATTTGATTTAAGTCAGTAACTTTTAAGATATTGAATTCAAAATTGACATGGCCAGGACATTGATTTGATAAATAGGAAATCCGTTTGTCATATTAGCTGTTGAAAATCTGCCAGCATTCAAAATATTGGATGCAAGCCCAATGTGAGGCTGTAATTGCTTCATTTAGGTAGAACTGGGTTTACATGCTCAAGAGCAAAGTTAAATATGTGCCAAACTTATAACTGCATTTAGTAAGGCTTTATACCAGGGGTCTTCAAACTCTTTAAACAATGGGGGTCAGTTTAGTGTTCTTCAGGCGGATTAGACTGTGGTCAGCGGGAGGAGATGTCGTCCTGGCATCAGTGAGGGTAAAACATACCCCATCGTTGGGTGTGGCGGGAGGAATAATGCCTTGTATCAGTGATGGGTATAGTGCCCCGAGGGCCAGATAAAGGCAGGCAAGGGGCCACAGTTGGGAGACCACTACCTTATACAGTTACATTAAATACTTGTAAATCCTTGCATCCCTTAAATTAAAACCTGTCTAGAAAAGTGACAGATGGGGAATTTTCAGTTGCTTGTTGTATAAAATGGGCAATGCAAGAAGAGTATGTGACTGACTGTCCTAGAATGGAATGGATTATTGGCAGATGTTATGCTGCTTTTTAGTGGTGAAGGTTATAAGGCCCAAAGTAGACTTCAGGCCGCTAATGTAGGGGAAGGGGAGCAGGGGGATATCTTGCCATAGACCCAGGGAGGTAGTACTGGCACCATAGTAGCTCTTGCATGTATATGAATATAGGAGCGTGCACAAACTTTTGTGGTGGTGTGCTTATTGATATGAACCTATGGTCCTTTGTGTTTTAGGATAGAACCCTTTATAATTCAGGCACCTGTTGAGCAATAGAAGCATTGAATTTTTTATTAAATTTTTTGTTTTGGATAGGTTTGTGGTATGTATGTGTAGCGGCCATCACCCCTAGGGGCAACCTTGACCTTTCTGGGCTTACCAATTACCTCCTCGTAGCTCCTCAGTTGTTGTCTAGGGGTTCCCAGAGTTAGTACCCAGTAACTTCAGAAGCTGACACACAAGTCCTTTTTGAGGCTTTTTATTCTGCAGGGGTAACATCCAACTATAACCAAGTCTCAGATGGGGAATAGAGGGCACGGGTGATAAAACTCAGGCACTTTGAACTGCTGACATCGAATGAATGTCTTAGTTAGCCTAGAGTAGCCAATCGCTACTGGGCGCTTCACTGCTGGATAAACCTCTAACCAATGATTTAGCAGCCGACATGTTATCCGGAAACTTTGAAAAGTCTCTGCCACAGACTAGATTGTAACTGAAGACAAATAAGAACCTTTCTCACAGTACCTAGCTTTTAGCCTTCTTGGCGATACTGTGAGAAGTGTGGATTCTCTAGTGTCCATACAACTCGGCTCCAAGGCTCTTGAGCAGCCAGCTTCTTGGCCCTCCTCCAAAGAGTCCTCCCCTGGTCACTTGTACGAGTTGCCGTGTCCCTCCAATACCGAGAGCACATCGGGACACCTCCGAATCCTCCCAGATACTGGGCCTCGAACTAGCCAGTTCCGAGCCCCGGGAACGGACGGATCCCCAGACCATGAGGGCCTCTGGGGCTGGTAAGGGTGACTATGCTCATGGGGATGGCAGACACTCCTGGGTCCGGGACCCCTTACAGGGCTGGCCCAGACCAGAACCAGGAATCAAAGCGGCAGCCGAACCCTGAACACGTGACTTCAGCACCTTAAATACCCCTTCCCAGACTACGCAGCAGGGCCAGACGCGCCCACTGATTTGGCCCCGGGAAAGGTTGGTAGTTAACGCGTCCAACCAGGCTTGGTTCTCAGCCTGTCACAGGTACCTCACTGAATTAATGACCAGGCAGAATTTCAGTACAGCCCAGCCAAACTGATGCCAAAATAAAAGACCTGTGCAATTAACCCCCAGAACTCTGTTACAGTTCTGGAATACTAAATTTACACACTTAGTCAAGTGTCAGAATGCTCCAAGTTCTAGTTTGTGCTGATCCATTTTGTCTGTCGCAGGCTATGGTGGCCTCAGTTTGTCTATTGAAGGGCCCAGCAAAGTCGATATTAACACTGAGGATCTGGAAGACGGCACCTGCAAAGTTACATACTGCCCAACAGAGCCTGGAAACTACATCATCAATATAAAGTTTGCTGATCAGCATGTGCCAGGTATTGTACTTTTGTTGAAAGTAGTATTTTATGTAAAGTATCCCTCAAAGTTAAGACAAGCGGTAGTAATCTACTCTTTGATTTCTAGTCTGTGCAGTAGTGTATTTAGGTTTTGTGCTGCCCTAGGCCTGACTAAACTTGTGCACCCCCTAATTTAAATATTACCTACCCATTGTCAAGGTCACACCCCTTGCTGTTTAATACCAACCCTGACACTTTTGAGTGGGGACACTAGTTCTGAGGGCTTGGGGGGGCAGTGGATTCCCTTAATTTGCATAGATTGTCTCTCACTTCCTGTTTGGCTATGGGGCAGGAAGTGAAGGGAAATCTCTGCAATGGGACAGGGATGGTAACAAATTCACAGGGGCTCCCTTATGCTATCAAAAATGGGGGGGGGGGGGGGGGGGGGGGGGGAGAGAGAGAGAGAGAGTGTGTGTGTGTTGCCTAAAATTTTACTTTAAGCACAAATATAAAGATAAAATTATGGAGAGGATTAAGAAGATGTATAACCATGCCAATGGTGCAACAGAAAACCTAGCACAGTGAGGAAGGTTCGTGGTCCAGGATGATGGAACAGCCAAAATTGGAAGCGCCCCTCCCCCCCACATATCGGAAGCAGTGCGGCTGCTTTATGGGGGCGCTAGACTAATTTGACACACAGCCCAGTCCGTACCATAAGACTGGCGGTACACTAACAGTGTAGCGCAATCCGGCGGGGACTCTTTCCGTGCTGCCCTAGGCCAGGATACAGCGTTGATTCTGTGTAAAACATTAAAGGGGTTGTAAGCTGACGAAACCCCCCCCCCGCCCAAAAAAAAGACCAAGGCATAATGAGCTAGTAGCTCATTACTCATTATGAAATGATCAACCTTGGAGTGATGCCCTGAGTCTGTGCTGGCACACAGAGTACACGGCTGCCATCTTTCACCTGTTACTTCTGGGCTCGGGTGCTGTGATTTGTCTGGAGCCACGATGACGTCACTCCCGTGCATGAAAGCCGCCGGTCCTAGCACGGGTCCTGAAAATAACGGTACCAGCGGGCCCTTTCTTCAATACACATGCGCCTTATTACAGGTTTACCTGTAGGTATAAGTGGTGTAACAGTTTACAACCACTTTAAGAGCTGAAATCTATGCAGCGGAAAGTCAAGAGCAAAAAAATCCTGGGGGGAGTGAAGCAGTCCCAGACGGCAATGGGATATTTGATGGCATGGTGCTAGTCCCTGTCAGAGCCATCTTTGTTACGCTGTAAAGAAGGCAGTTTTTTCACAGATCCAATAAGTTCTGGAGAGTCCAGCAGTGTTCTGAAAGCCTCCAGCCATTATTTTTTGACATTACAGGTCATTGTGTTAGACTTGCTCTTCCATTGTTGGCTGTTTGTCTGTTTTGCAGGCAGTCCATTCTGTGTCAAAGTGACGGGTGAGGGAAGGATGAAGGAGAGCATCACCCGCAGGAGAACGGCACCATCTGTTGCCAACATTGGCAGTCAGTGTGACCTCAGTCTGAAAATACCTGGTAAGAGATGACAGAACAATGTAAACTTTTGGTGTATGTGCCATGCAGTTTAACATAAAACCTGTTCCTGACAAATATTAAGGTCGACATGGTTTAAGGGGAACAGAGTCCTTTTTTTATTTTATCCATTTAACTCTTGTAAATGTATGCAATGGGTCAGAAGTCAAAAGCAGCAACATGTGCTAATGAGTGTTTTGCTGCTTCTATTCTGGAATTGTACAAACGGTTTGTTTGTTTTTCATCACTTCGTAAAATGCAGTTAATAATTTGCAGCCACTAATCCTGATGCTATACTCGGGTAATGGTAAAATAAAGTACTATGTCTGATTGTAATGCTGCCCCTATAAATTGAACAGTGCACTATATGATTGGCAGCTGGAGTGGGTTTTTTTATTACATTTTTTTATATGCGTATATAGAATGCTGCCCGTGCACACGCAGATTAGAAAAGTATTCAAAGATGCAACTTTAAAGTCCCCACATAGGACTCCCCAAACCCAGCTTTTTTTTTTTTTGTTTTATTTTTTTTAATGCAAAGAACCTATGCAAGATTAAAGGGAACATTATAGGAAGTTGAAATTAACCATTATTATATGGCTTGGTGATTGTGACTGCTTTCAGTCTGAACTAGGACAGAGGAATATTGCAGAATTTTTTTATATTCACATAATTAGTTCATGGAGAACCATTTAAACCTTTTTTTTATTTTTTTTCTCTCAGAAATCAGCATCCATGACATGACTGCCCAGGTCACTAGTCCATCTGGCAAGATTCATGATGCAGAAATCATGGAGGGTGAGAACAATACCTACTGTATCCGATTTGTTCCAAAGGAGATGGGAGTTCACACGGTCAGTGTAAAGTACAAGGGCCAGCACGTGCCAGGCAGTCCCTTCCAGTTCACTGTCGGGCCTCTGGGTGAAGGAGGAGCACACAAGGTGCGAGCTGGTGGACCTGGATTGGAGAGAGCAGAGGTTGGAACCCCAGGTATGCAGCACATTTAGTCTAGTTTAATTCATATCTAGGTCCTTGTTCAATACATACATAATGCAAGTGTCAATTGTGCTCAGTGACCAATGTATTTGCATGCATTTTTGAATGTTAGTCAATTCAGAACGGCTCCTTACTAAAACGGATTACTTACTGGTCTCTGTGGAACCACTCATTTGTTAGGATTCCACCTTGGACTTTGGTGCCGCAAACATAACAGCCAGTCGCCATTTACTGATCTTTTTCCAAACTGAAATCTAGTTGCAGGAGTTCACTTCTTTGCTTCATTAATTTGACAAGTTGGCAATTGCAAGCCTTAAAATGGTGCAGTTTTAAAATGCCAAGCACGGACAGCTAAATCTGTGGGTTATTTCCACTTTTAATGGTTTCCCAAAACTGTTACATTCAAGGCATGCCTTGGGTGGTACTAGTGTGCTTATTTTGGCTCTCAAGCCTTGGGTGAGGTTACTAGTGTGCTTATGCTGGCTCTCTAACCAAACTTTTAAGCCTTCAGGTAGCTTGTGGCATAGTAATTTGACAATTGTAGGTCAGAGGCAAAGATGGCACCACCCTTGGCTGTATAAAAGACTTTAGTTGCATCTTAAAAACAAATTTTGTACTAAAACTGGGTTCATACTGGTCTCTGCTTCATCTGAAGGCTTGTGTAAATCAGATGCAATGTAAACTGGTATCGAGCCTTTTCTGTTTCACATGATCAACCTTTTGGAATTGCCTTCTAGTCTGTTTACAGCAGCCCTTGCCACAAGGGAGAAAGTGGGCGGACTATGTCAGGAGTGGGCTTTGCTCTTTTAAATGTTTTTTGGGGTGATTAGAGTAAATTAGAAGTCCAACATTCACATATACAGAATCTATCTAAATTTGTTTGGTAGTCCTCTTTAGTCACAGGTCAATTTTTTTTGCAGCGGAGTTCAGTATTTGGACACGAGAAGCCGGAGCTGGAGGTCTCTCCATTGCAGTGGAAGGACCCAGCAAAGCTGAAATTGCATTTGAAGACCGAAAAGATGGATCTTGCGGAGTGTCCTATATTGTGCAGGAGCCAGGTATTTACTACTCTGGAGAAAATCTTGAGTCCTAACTTTAATTTGTCTAATGAAATGTGTGTGATTTTTACAGTTCATGTGCAGCTCAAGGCATACCCATAAATTAATTGCTACACCTCATCTGTTTTACACCTTGCAGAGAGCTTGGGAAGTAACTTGCTCAATATGCTTTGTTTTCCAGGAGATTATGAAGTTTCTGTCAAGTTTAATGATGAACACATCCCAGACAGCCCGTTTGTGGTTCCAGTGGGCTCCACTTCAGATGACGCTCGCCGACTCACTGTTTCTAGCCTTCAGGTGAGGCACTGGGAAAAACCTCAGCCCTTAATGATTGGGCAGAGAAATTGCCTCCTGAGCAGCTGTCATATTAATGCCCTCTTTTTTTGCAGTTGGATTACATGGAGTTGGGGGCTTTTGTTGGCAGGTCTTGAGGTGGCCTGCCCAAGCAAGACTTGCTTCCATAAAAAATTTATTGCAGGAGTTGCTCTGCAAGGACCATTACTCTAAATGTTCAACATTAGTACTACTATGTAGTAACACATCCCCCTCCATAAAACCCTTATATGAACAGGATCCTTAAGCTGGTGATTCAGTAGCCTTAGAGAAGCATTTAATGCAAATTAATTAAATAGCCCTTTAACTACAGTATTGATGTACATTGACAAGCTTGCATTTGCAGCACTAAGTTTGTGACTCCTGACCATAAACCCTTAGTGAGGCTGCTACAAGCTTTTGCAACATTTGTGTGTTTTTAAGCTGAAAACCAGTAAAAATGCATCCAAGTAAAAGCTGATGGTTTCTGCTTCAACCTGAAGGAAGAGTAGTTCAGCATTTGTTTCTTAAGCCCATTTGACTAAGCTCCCTAAAGTCTTTCCACTTGAGGTGGGCTATTAATGAATAACAGCTCTTGAAGGGTAGTCAAGCTAAGTTGGAGAAGGTGCTAAAGGTAATATTCCTAGAACCAATGGGTAATAGTGGCAGCTTCTCCCTAACAACCAATAACCTACAAGTCATTTTAAATAAGAGCTTATGCTTCACACAGCCCTTTGCTCGTCTGTGGATGTTAATGAGGTGGGGGCTTTAAATTGCTAAACAGCCCACTTTTTGTAAGGGGAAATTTCCTTGTTCCTTTAGAACCTCTCAGATGACAAATAATGGAGCTTTGAAGACCTGTAAAGGTGCAGGCTTTATGCTAGTAAACCTAATCCTTTTATCAGTACTTGGTAGGTGACTAACCAGTATCTGCATATTTTGGGGTTTCCACACTTTAGATGCATGGTATACTGGCTGGGTGACTCGCCAATTGTGAGAAGAATAACCAGGAGTTTGGACCTTTTTTAAAAGGTCAGCAGTGGTAGCTTCCCATAGTTCTATCCTGATGGGTCCTTTTTATTTTTTTTTATTTTTTTTTATTTTTTTTGTGCTTTTAGCTCCTCACCAGCTGACTCAGGAGGCTCTCATGTGTTTTTCTCGTGTCTTTCTTAAAGGCTTCAAACAGGCCTGACTTCACCATTGTACCCTTGCCTGCGTTTAAAGGGGGAGAGGATCTGAACCATGACTGTGGCTTATTGTGACTGGAAGCGCAATCCATTGTCTTGCTTTTTCATTTTCTCTTCATGCTTGCTATGCAATCATCACTTCATAAACTACATTAGTAACATGGTTGACTGAAAAATAATCAACTTCTCAGAATCCTGGTCCCTCTAAAATGTGCCTGTTTGAGGACATTACATGTAGTATTGATATTACTTTGGTCTGAAGCATTGATCAGATTGTTTTTTTTTTCTTTGCTAAAATATGTGCAGGCCTTAAATGTAAACTGGTATATTTTGTTTCTATTCAGTTGACCTTCACAAGAAGGGGCAATGTCTAGTTATACTTTGCCCCTTATTGACATATTGTCTCAAACCCTGAGGTGGTCAGTTCAGTGACCCATTGTGTCTGTGCCCCAGCAGCAGAAAATACAGTTGGCTGGTGGGGCAAAACTGGAATCCTAATTCAGTCAAACTATGTAGTCTTGAACCATTTAAACCATGAGCTTCTAAGTCTTGTGATGTTGCTTTCCTTGCATAAACAGTATGCCACTGTCAGGTTCTCCTGAAATAAAGTCCTTTCCCTTTTTAAACCAGGCTAGGCCAAGTGAGTATCAAGCCTGTGGATGTTTTGCCAGCCTATCTTGTCAAACTTTAATCTGCATTGCTGTTTTTTTTTTTTTCTTCTAAACCCTGTAATGTGCTTTTAGGAGTCAGGGTTAAAGGTCAACCAACCAGCCTCTTTTGCAGTAAGTCTTAATGGTGCCAAAGGAGTTCTAGATGCCAAAGTTCACAGTCCCTCTGGGGCTTTGGAGGAGTGCTGGGTGACGGAAATCGATGAAGGTGAGCCTATATGTGTGCGCTGATATTGGTGGTGCTAAGACTTCAAATGAAATGCTTCTAGTTCTGGACAAGTGATGGTTAAACTTATTTTATTTTTTTATATTCCTGTTTAGGAATAACAATGGGGTGTGAGGAGAAGTGTATAACTAACTATATAAGTGAGATTCCATTCTACTCCTGCTCCCAGTGACAACCACCAGTAGGGACATGGACATTAGCCTCTTTCAAGATTTTGCAGAAGATTAAGGCCCCTTTCACACTGGGGCGGGAGCGGCGGCGACGGTAAAGCAGCGCTATATTTAGCACTGCTTTACCGTCGTTTTAGCCGCAGTATTCGACCACTAGCTGTGCGTTTTTAACCCCCGCTAGCGGCCGAAAAAAAGTTAAAATCCCCCGCAAAGCGCCGCTGTAGCTCCTATACCTCTCCAAAGATGCTGCTAGCAAGACTTTTTTTTTTTTTTTCCGCCCTGCTAGCGCACTGCTCCAGTGTGAAAGCCCGCCGGCTTTCACACTGGAGTGAATGGGGCCGGATTTTTTCAGGTGCTGTACAGGTGCTATTTTTAGCGCTGTACCGCCTGAAAAAACGCCCCAGTGTGAAAGGGGCCTAAATGTCTGTGACCCTCTGGTTTAAAGAAAGTCAGTACAGTGGATAACTTTCATAATACTATTAAAGCTGTCCAAACATGGTCTGTTTTTTCATTAAGAATTTAAATAAAAACGGAATCCTCCATCCACACAAACAAAGTGGCTGGATGAATCCCCCCCCCTACCCTGGACCTTGTATTGGCTGCAGTCACTGATTGACAAACCTTTTCCAACCTGTTAATAGATTTCTATTGGGGAGCCCACAGACTGAAATGGATCAGTCCAGCAGGGACCTGTTGAATTTCCTCAGACGTGTATTGCTAACTTTAAAAAGCAGATAGCATGGCTGTATTGTGCATAGTTTAGGCAGGGGTTCTTAAACTTTTTTTCAGTTCCAAACCCCCAGTGGATTGCCAAATATGTCCCCATATGCTTTTCATTATGTTGAATTATTCCCATCACCAATCCTCCTAGGTATGTATGACATTAAAGGATAAGTTCACTTTTGGAATGGGTTTATGTTTTTAGGGTGGAACATGTAACCTATTCCAGCATCTGCAGTGGACCGGGGATCTTCTCACTGCACCCGCTGTCACAATTTGAAAACAGTGAGGCTCTGCACAAATTGCCTTGAAGTACCATCAGCCATTGCAGCTGACGGCTTGTAATTTTCAATGAGCTGTAAGGGTGCTGGTGAGTGACCTTAGTCCACTGATCTTCCTGCTTTCAGGTAACAGCCTTCCTGTACAAGGTGCGAGCAGACAGCTATCCTGAGTGTCTACAGGTGCTGGACACTGCACCCGAGATGTGCTTATCCTGGGTACAATGCTCTGCAGGCTGCTTAGAAAAAAAATAATCCACTTGGTTTACTCGCAAAAAACCTTTCTGTGAATGTATCCTTAAAAGATGGCAAAAACGTGGTTTTAATTTTAAGGGACAAAAATGGCAAATCGCAAAACAGAAGTTGGTTAGTTTGCTGTTTTTTGTGCAATTAACATATGGTGTAGAGGTCCAGTTATTGATGGTGCTCTCCAACCACACCAATATATCAACTGCCAACATCAGGAAAACTGAGTGGTCGGATTGGTGATTTTAACCTTTTTTTATTTTTTTCCTTTTTTTTTTTTTTTTTTATTTAAAAATCTAGTTCCATGCCCTCATTTTGTACCATATTTTTCCCCACTGATAAAGAACCCTAGTTTAAATCTTCCTGCGCTTGCAGGGTTTCTTCTATTTCACAGACGTCGATATTTATTTTGTAATGGTTGTATATTAGTCTGCTAATCTGTCGCTACTGTGGCAGCCTTTCCAATATGATCATTGGGCTCCCGTGTTTTGTATTCTCTCAGATAAATATGCTGTACGCTTTATTCCTCGTGAGAATGGTCTCTATCTTGTCGATGTCAAGTTCAATGGCTCTCACATCCCTGGCAGCCCCTTCAAAATCCGTGTTGGAGATCCTAGCCAGGCTGGTGATCCAGGAATGGTGTCTGCTTATGGTGCGGGATTAGAAGGTGGCACCACTGGTAAGACTTGCTTGGTTCCAGTTGCTTTTGTTTCACCCTTAAATGCATCTTCAAGCTGGAGTACTTGGTAAATGAGGCAGTTAATTATTGATTTTAGAGTTTCATAGTTGGTAAGGTTGAATAAAGACATCAGTCCATCCAGTTCAACCTGAGTGTGTGTCTACAATTGTCCCCATCCCTGTACATTGCACACTCACATCAGTCCCTACCCTCATATACTAGGGCCAATTTTTGGACAGAAGCCAATTAACCTACCTGCATGTCTTTTGATTGTGGGAGGAAACTGGAGTACCCAGGAGGAAACCCACGCAGGCACAGGGAGAACATGCAAACTCCAGGCAGGAAGTGTCATGGTTGGGATTCGAACCAGCGACCCTTCTTACTGCTAGGTGAGAGTGCTAACCACTACACCACTGTGCCACCCCCAGTGGCACATACCGTAGAATATGCAATTTGGGAACTGTGTCTTCTTGCACATTGCAGTCTTGCTGGCAAACGCACATTTTTTATTTATTTTTCCTGAGGGTTAAAGTAGCCAAGAAGTGTCTTCGGTGTATGTTGCCTTCAAACTATATGCAGGTGCTCCCCTCACCTCATTGGTTAGAATTCTTTCTAGACCTTGGGGCTTACAGCCATGCTCCACGGATATTTAAGTAGAGATGTATATTAACTGGGGCAAGAGAATCTGCCACAAGAATTTTACTGTTTGGGTGTGCAGCACATTTTGTCCCCCCTTTCATTGCATGGATTAATTGCAGAATGTTGTGCATATTGGGTATAAGTAGTCTGATTTATTTTTTTGTCCTCTTTTAGGAAATGCTGCAGAGTTTATAGTCAATACCACAAACGCAGGTGCTGGGGCCTTGACTGTTACAATTGATGGTCCTTCTAAGGTCAAAATGGATTGCCAGGAGTGTGCAGAGGGCTACAAGGTCACATATACTCCAATGGCTCCTGGAAGCTACCTGATCTCAATAAAGTATGGTGGGCCTTATCACATTGTGGGAAGCCCATTCAAAGCAAAGGTTACTGGTAAGTTGATACTTTTCAAATATATTTTTAATTTTCAGCATGTTTCGAAAGTCTAGCCTTTAGAACCACTTTAATGCATCCTCTGCATTAAAGTGGTTCTAAAGGCAGAAGGTTTATCTTCATGCATGCTATTTTTAGAGTTACCTTTTTAAAGGTAAAACTTGAGTAATAGTATCACCACCTCATCCTCCTAATACCTCCAGTTGATTCAGCATTGTGCCTGTCTGTAGTTGCTCTCTCCCCTCTACCCGCTCTCATGGGTTACTGAGGTAGTGAGAGCCAATGGCTCAAGCTGCTATCAAATCCTGCAAGGGGGTTAGGGCCAAATGTGCCCTGTGTCGCTAAAAGCACACAACCTGCCAAAGGTGTGAGCTTGCAGGTATCTTCCTATGGGGGCACACTGAGGAGTAGACTAAAGTGCCAGCAGGGGCCTCAAAAGTTTAGGGCCACAGCTGCTCTGTGCAATGGTATTGCATGCAAAGTATAATAGGTTTGTTATTAAAACAGCCTTTATAACCACTCTAAAGCACAGTTGTGGGAGAAGTGGGTTTTTTGCACCATCTTTGACATCCTCAGGTGTGTGTGTGGACTATTGGTAATGGGCATGGTTCTGTTTAAATGTGGACAATAAACCATGCTCATATTTGGAGAGAGGACAATCTGCATCATTTTTTAGATAACCTGCTTTTTTACTTTGTGTATTTGTGTGATTACTTATTTCTGTTGCCTTATCTGGTTCCTCCTCATAGGGCCTCGCTTGGTAACAAGCCACAACCTTCATGAGTCCTCTTCAGTGTTTGTAGACTCTGTCACAAAATCAGAGGCCTCTACACAACAAGGAGCATTGCCTAGAGTGTCATCGGATGCAAGCAAAGTAGTTGCAAAAGGTCTTGGTCTGAACAAAGCCTTTGTTGGCCAGAAGAACTCATTCACAGTAGACTGCAGCAAAGCTGGTAAGTTGGTCCAGCAGACACTTGAAAGCCAAGTGCAGTAAAATGGGGAACTGGAAAATGTATTGCCAAGTTTAGAATTACTAAATCAAGTTTGCTGAGTCATGTGTTCTATGTAAAGGTTCTACAATTTTGGAAAATGGACAGCTATTTATGAATGTCACACTTGTTCTTAACATTTCCATGTCTGCTGTTTACACTAAAATACCTTTAAAATGGGGTTAATCTAGAGAAATCCTCTGTTTTTAGTAGCTTTTTTTTTTTACGGTATTTGGTAGGTATCCTTATGATGGAAGAGATTTGCTTCCCAAGTGTCCCGAATCTACTAGGTGCATAGTAAGGTTGAATAAAGACACCAGTCTGTCTGTCTACCTTAAATAGGGATAATTTGTAGACAAACATGTTGCGCTGTCAATTTACGCGCGCTCCACACATACATTGCACACTCACATTGGTCCCTACCCTCAAGGAGCCCACAATCCAAGGTCCCCAACTCGCATTCATATACTGGGGCCAATTTTGGACATAAGCCAATTAACCTACCTTGTGTACCCACAAGGGCTTTTATTTTAAATAAAGTGGGAATCTTGAGTTCTTTAATGCTTTCTGAGCCACTGCATGCAGATAAAGGGGGTCCACATAACAGCAAGGCTACTTTTCAGTAATGGCAGCCTGTGTTTTCAATTTTTTTCTATTTTAAGCGTATTTTTGGTTTAATGTGTCTGAATTTCTCTTCCCGCTTAGGTAACAACATGCTGCTTGTCGGGGTCCATGGACCAAAAACCCCTTGTGAAGAGATTGTGGTTAAACATCTTGGAAACCGGTTGTACAATGTTACGTACCTCCTGAAGGACAAGGGTGATTACATCCTGGTGGTCAAATGGGGAGATGAGCACATTCCAGGCAGCCCATACCATGTGTCTGTGCCTTAATCCACCACCCAACATTATTCCCTTGTCCTGACTCCAAACCCCCCTTACCCCTGTGTGCATGTCCGATGTACAGCTGCCCTACTTGCAACCTCCCTATCACAGGGTTTCAGAGGTCAGCTCGGGTTTGGGGGTCTTGCTTAGCTGGTTCCGAGTTTATGCAATGGCCATATTAACCCCCCCTCCCCCCCCCATGGCACTGAAGGGGCAAAGTGTGAATGGGTGCATTAGGTCATATTGTGAGGGTAGAGGAATGGTCAGTCATGCTGGAGAGCAGCTTTATGGTGAACCTGGCACTTTTTTTAAAGAAAAATTCTGTAGCTGCTAACAGTCAAGGGCCATCCGCTTCCCTCAAAGGGCTGCTTTGTACAGTATACCATATGCTCCCATGTGCTACAGTGCCCCCTTGTAATTGTTTACATGTTCTGCCTTACCTTTAAATTGTTGTAAGGGATTTCTTAGATGGCAATAAGGGTTTAATGGGAGAGCAGGAGACCTGATGAAGCATTGATTACTAAAGTATGTAGCCTTTTAAAACTCCTCCCAAAAAGTCTCTTGCTAGTATTTTTATATATATTTTTCTAAACCCTGTGGAGTGTGCTAGCGTTTCAGAAGTAACAGCATTCCAGTAGATGTAAACGTTATAAGCAACCACTACCTTTAGACTGCAGATCACTAAAGTTGTGCTGGCCCTATTTTTGTCCTTGCCTTTAAGCAGAGAAGATCCCCTCTTTTGATGGGGTCGGTCTCCCCTCACCCTTCTGTTGATCTGTCTGTTTTTAATGTTGTCCTGAGATGCTTCATTGGGTTGCTGGCTGGTTCACCTACCAAAGGCCATTCCAATTGGTTTGCTAACCAAATTTTGACTTCACTTTTTTTCTAAATAAAGAATTTTTTTTATTTTATTTTTTTGTTTTGTGCACGACTACAGTACTTTGCTCTTAATGAATAACAATAAAGTTCTGCTTTTAATCCTCATTTGTGGGCTTTTATTTTTCAGTGTTAAATTCCATGTTTTCATATTCAAATTAAATTGTAAGAAGTAGTAAACCCAACCATTGTGTAGCATGGCAAATCTGAAATGGCTGTCATTTAAGTCTGAGTCAGTAGACTTGTGTGTGTGCACCATCACCCATGTGGCACTTCTCTATAGCGTTTAAGTTATCACTTCAAAATATATTAAATCTCCAGGAGGGAGGCAGGTGCATGGAGCATCCTGTTTACATCTGTTCTGTTGCTAATCATCATGGTCTGATAATGTGCTTCTGTAGCTCTGAGTGATCTTTAATTTTATAAATGGGCATTGATCATTTTTTCATAATAGTAAAATCTCACAAGTGGGGCTGTGTTTTACAAGCAACTGCAGACCACATCCCATGTGACACTACATTTACAATTATAAAGAAGTAGCACTGTCATGGCTGTGTGATAGAGCAGCCTGTACCCTGCATGTACAAGGAGCAGCAGGCAGCTCTATCCCACAGCACTGCATCATATTGTTCATAAGAGTAAAAAACTGTCAACTTGGAGAAGGGGCAGGTGCTGGCTGTACCCCCCCCCCCACAAGATTGCCCATGGGGCTTTAGACTGGGGTGGAGCTGCAGCTAGCATTAAAATAAGGTGGTGCTTTTAATCTGCAATGGTGCTACCAATTGGAGTGGTATACAGCACTTCCCTTGGAATACTGAAGTTTAAAAGTGAGGTTGGTTGTTTAATTTTTTTTTTTTTTAAAAGCCCAACACCACCAGTCAAACCAGTTTTGGTTGGCGTAATGGAAGGATTTGAACGTCTGGCAGGTTTTCATTCTATCGTCATTAAAGATTGTTTTCCCTCACTTTGAACACCCTCCACCCGGTAAGCAGAAAAATTAGGGCGTGGGGCAATCTCCTAAACAAGTGCTCAACCTCAGTCCCCAAGTACCCAACAGGCCATGTTTTGGTAATTTCTCAAATAAAATAGCTGTCAAAAATCCCAAGCCATTGACGCTCTGATTTAAAGCACCTGTGCTAAACATGGGAAAACCTGCAAAGCTGATCCAATCCGGGGGGGAGGGAGGAGGAATCCCTGAGGGTGCTGGCTCAAAATCTGGGGAATCGCATGGATCCGGAGGAGCGGGGTGGGTTTATCTCCTCGCCAAAAGTGCCAATAATGGGTGTGGGCCGTGCATTCAGTACGCGCCACATCCTTGTAATTCATCTCCAGGGAGTATCGCCTGATAGAGGGTCAATGTACGCATCACAAACCACCTGCGACGAGGGGTGTGTCCCGATAGAGGGGCAAACGGAGATGGTTCCGGTGTTGTGTCAAAATAGCTAATTCATCAAGATCTCCAATCACGTCACTTCCTGTTACTGTAAACCCTCAGTAAATGGAGATTTCGGAGAGTTGCTGTTTTCACACAACACCGGAAACCATATACACTCTGGTACACGGTATTATGAGCGGACATTGTTAGTCCGCTTCGATACTAACCAACAAAATGTCCGCCTCAAAGGCGGCAACAACTTTTTCCTTGTTACCTGCTGTTCGGTACACAAACACTCTGCTGTTTTGACAGGAGTTTACACGCTTGCTGGTGTGTCAAAACAGCAAGTTGTCAATCTCCAATTATTGATGGCTTACAGTAATGGGAAGTGATGTGATTGGCGATCTTGATGCATTGGCTATTTTGACAGAACACCGGCAGTGCACCAGAAGTGACCTGAGCCAAGTGTCACGTCACGCAGGGTGCCGTGCATTCCAACAGGGTGGGTGGAAGAGCACAGTCGCAAATGACGCGGAGATGGAAATCGGGTCGCTTCAAATGGGCATGCGCATTAGAGGCCTGGTGTAGCGTCCTATAATAGAGTTCCAAGATGGAATCTAGGAAAAGCGGGAGGCTCGTAACTACGCCAATGCCTCCCTCTTCAGTGGTTGAGACACGGGCCAGGCTAAAGCCACTCAAGCTGGTGCCATATATAAGTAGGTACTAGGGTCAAAAATAAATCAATCTGCAAAGGGAGTAATTGGGGAAAAATCTTGCATCTAAAATTGTTCTCACACGGATCAACAGTTCTCTATTTAAAAAGAAAAAAAGGGTTGCCTTTAACTTATAAATCCACTTGGCTTCTAATTGTAAAATATTTTGATCAAAATCACCACCTTTTTGGGGGGTGAACCCTCACTAAAACTTTAAAAGTGGTAGAGTCTGTTTGATAATTGTGACAATCTGCAAAATGTCTAGGTATACGTTTTTCTGTAATTCCCCTATGTAGGTCTGCAACATGGTCCTTGTTTTTTATTTTTTTTTATTTTTTTTTTATACGCTTCCAGAAATTCAGTTTCCTTTTGCCCACATAGTATCCTTCGCACCCACACGTAAGCAAATATACTATAACGAAAGTGTTGCAATTAACAAAATGGTGCATTTCCACATTTTCACCTGTTGGTAATAGCAAGTTTTTGCCCTATTTGACAGGCGCATGTGCCACATCGGTAGGTGTCTCGGGGTAGGGAGCTGCAAGGGTCGCTTTTTATTTTTTGAGAAATTACTCGATGCCAATATATCTTTAAGGGATTGGTTACTTCTGAATGTGATATGCGGTTTCAGTATCTATAAAACAACTTAATGTAGGATTATCTTTCAAGAGCTGCCAATGGGTTTTGAGAATGCATCTTAGTGCAATATGTTTTTGTATTTTCAAGGATCAGAAGAGGGTGAGGTTCAATCTTGGAATAGTAAGATCACTGTGTTATCCAGAGCGTTCCTATATGCTTTTTTAAGGGACTGTAGCCTCGGTCAGGAAAACATTCTCAGGCTGTTTTGCCTGTGTTAGAAAATCTGTTATCGCTGCAGTTTCGTTTTGGCTCATAAATATTGGCCCTTGGGTATTGAGCCAATGAGATGTGAGGGATGAGCACTCTGGAAATGAAGTAATGAATTGCCAGCTCTATCTTTGCGCAATAAATCATTGGAAATGACTCCCTCATATCAATATGCCAGGTCAAAGTAAGTGACAAATTGAAGTCATTGAGGTTTAGTGCTTCCATGAACAGTTTGCTAGAGCTCATCCATTAAATCGATATGTCATCGATGTACCTGCGCCACAAAAGAGTGTGATGCAGGTACATCCCCCCCCAGGAAAAGGTTCATGTACGATGGGGCACACTTTGGTCCCCATCGCCACTCCCTGCACCTGGAGGAAGTGGGAACAGTTAAGTGATGCATTGTGAGTCAAAATCAAGTGTAACCTCTCCAGAATAGGCATTGTATGGAATAGCGCCCAAGCTTTTTTTCACAAAGAAAAAGGGCCATAGTTTGTATTCCCTTTTCATGGGAGGGATACTGGAATAAAGGGCCTCCATATCAATGGAGGCCAAAATGGTATTTATTGTGACAAATGCCCTCCTAGTACCGTCAGTAAATGAATAGTGTCTTTCAAGTATGTGGACACATAGGTAGTCAGTGAGGGAACTGGCTTGATGCGTTCAAGCATCCAGCACCAGAGACCATTGGTTTCCCGGCGGGTCAGTTAGTGACTTGTGCGTTTTTGGTTAGAGCAGGGGTCTCCAAACTACGGCCCTCCAGCTGTTGCGGAACTACACATCCCCCTGAGGCATTGTAAAACTCTGACATTCACAGACATGACTAAGCATGATGGGAATTGTGTTTCCTGAACAACTGGAGGGCCATAGTTTGGAGACTCCTGGGTTAGAGCATAGACGGTGGGAGTTATTGGGTGATGTACTTTGAGATAGTCCCTAGTATTTTTAGAGATTAAACCACCCAAGTATGCCTTATCTATAATCTCGAAGGCTTCTTGTTTTAAGAGCCAAAATGGCAGATGCCGTATTTTTACGATACCAAGATAAATTGCTTAGAATTCTCTGGCACATTGCCATATAGTCATCAGTTGTTTGTATAACAAGGTTTCCCCCCTTTATCCGATGGCTTGATAACTCTTGCCTGGCTTTAAGTTGGTTGAGAGCAGTTCTTTTTATTGCTATTAGAGTGGAACTTTTATAAAAAAATGTATTTCCTGACTGACTCCAGGGTAGCATACGTATGGGTTAACCCCACCTCCACTCCTCCCCTATAGGACCCCACTCCCATAAATTTTTGCTCTGAGCCAGTGGCCGCATTCCTTTTTTGTCCTAAGGACTGGTTTAATTTTTTTCCTCTCCAGACAAGCCAATGGCGACCACTGGCGATACTCCTATAAGCCTTTGCTACTAGCGGGGTATGGAATGGGCAAATGGAAGAGGCGCTGGAACAGGTCTCGATACTCTGCTGGAAGAGCTGAAGCCTGGAAATTAGCAGGCAAGCTGCACAATGGCCAGATAACCAGCTGTTAGCAGGTGGCCCTATCTGCCCCAAGTATGGTGTGATCAGCCTACCTGGCACAGTTTGATCGCGGAAGCAGGATTGAATTGCAGATCTGGGTTCATGCCGTGTGCGGTGATGTATACTTTTATATTGCATATTCCATGGCAGCAGTTTGTGTGTTTGGCAGCTGGAGCACATTTGCGTTCCAAGCCACTGCTTTCTTATCTGGCAGGGTGTCCCTGGGTTGCTCCTGCCCAGGGGCCCAGCGCATGCGCTCTGCGGGCGGTGGTGGAATCATTTTAACTCCTTAAGGACCAAGCCTTTTTCTGAGATTTGTGGTTTACAAGTAAAAAACATTTTTTTGCTCAAATTACTTAAACCCCCCCCGAACATTGCACATTTTACCCTCACCCGCCGTCTATTAAAAGTGATCTTGCGGCGAATCCACCGCAGAGACCACTTTTATCTTGAAGCGGATCATTTGCTAAAGAAGAGAATACCGGGGTTATGGCAGCTGGGCATGTGGGACTCCGGTCCCAGAGGGCAAGACTCTGTGTGAGCTATACTAAGCCCAGGTGGTTGGAAAAGTGATGGTTATTTCCAGCAAATGGAATTTATGGTGAGGCACTTGGGGAGCCCTTTAAAGACTGGAATACAAGCTACACGCAAAGTTGAACAGCCATTGTGGCGTGTTCTCCCACTAGGATAACCAGGAAGAACTGGAACATCCCAACCAAGCCATCTATTTTATGAAGACCTCAGACGGTAAGTCTGAGGGAGATGAGTCTCTTTGCCTTAACTACAAGGCGTTACAAGATTAATGATGGGTGCATTTACATGAATGGAATCCTTGGATCTCCATGTGCTAACGTTTGCTTTTTAAAGGGGAACTCCACACTCCACTCTCAAAAGGCTGTGAGCTGCCTTCACCAATCCAAACCACATCCTTGTTCTGAGCATACAACAGGGCCAACTAGGAAAGGGGCGAGAAGAGCGATCGCCCAACCCCCTCCTGAACCATACAAGACCACATGCACTCAACATGGCTAGATGCCTTTGGGGCATGTTTGGCTCAGCCTCATACCAGCCACAAAGCACCTTGTACCCACTAGTTTAAAGGGGCTTTCCACATTTTGTAAAGCCCCCCCCCCCCCTGTGGAAGAGGCCCTTGTCCCCCTGAATAAGGGAACAAGACCCCCTAAGCATTCACCCCCCTTTCATGGGCTGGGGTGCTGTGTTTGGCTAGGGGTTTGTTTGTGTGGGGGAGCATAATATTTGTGTAGCTTGGGGCAGGGATAAGCCCGATGTTTGAGTCGAACGCAAGTTCGCCGAATTTGGGATATTAGGGGCAATTTCGAAAGCCGCGGAACTCCCTTTTGAAAGTCTATGGGAGAAATCAAAAGTGCTAATTTTAAAGGCTTATATGCATGGTATAGCGGTGTGTGTGTTCGCAAACGGATTCAGCATCCGACTCTGAAGAAGAGGAAGATTCTTCCAGGGGGTCCAGATACAAATTGTCTTTGGACGATGTGGGAGATTTTCTAAAAGCGATCTATGACACTTTGGAAATTCGGGAGGAACAGGTCCAGCTTTCCAAGCATGACCTTATGTACCAGGGGTCCAGTGCTCATAGAAACAGGGCATTCCCCGTGCACAAATCGTTAATAGAATTGATTTTGCTGGAGTGGGAGCAGCCGGAAAAGAGGCTTTCCTGACAGGCTCCATGGCAGCATACGTGTGGGGTTGGCCCCGCCTCCATAACTACCCAATAGGACCCCTCTCCCATAAATCTTTGCTCCTGGCTGCTATCCGTGTTCCTTTTTTGTCCTCCTCCGTAGGACCATGTGGTTCTCCTACCTGAAGATGACTTCACAGCGATCGATCGGCCGAATGACTGAATTGTTTCCTCCGATAGGCCTTGACTGTTAAGCAGGGTATGGAGAGTAATTGCAGAGTAGCGCTGAAGAAAAGGTTATCTTACCTTAAAAGTGCGCCGGCCTGTTTACCTGTTGCTACAGGTGGCCCTTATCTGCTGGGAGGTCCGGTGTGTGCGTGCCTTGGATCGTTCGGCCAGGTGATCGTTGGTGGAGTGGTGAGTCTGTATCTGTCCATGGCAGCAGTGTTTATGTGTGTGCCCATTGATTGTATTCTTTTCCTCTATCTGTTGCTATTTCTATGCTGTTTGCTGGACGCTTCTGCGTTCCAGCAAACTACTCTCTTCGATTTCCGGGTCCGCGGGCGTTCTGCGCATGCGCGGACCCGATGTGAGAGCGAGGCTTGGTTCTCGCGCATGCGCGCTGAGGATCCCGGCGTCGGATGACGCCGATGACGTCACGGGCGGCAAATTTAAAAACCTTGCAAAGCTGACAGAGCCCTGGGAATGATTGCGGACGCCACAGCGACTTCCCGGGGCTAGTATTTCGGCGGTTCAAGGTAGGAACAGTCCTTTATGCTGGGGCTTGGTTGGATTATTGCTGTATTTTGTCTGAAGATTGTATTTTTTACTGCAGTGTCAGGCTTGGTGTTTTGGACATTATGGATGCTTCACTGCCCCCTAGTGGCCAGCCCGCTCATGTTAGGTAGGTCCTAAAGTACATTTGTTATATTTCTAATATTGAAGAGAGTAAGCATAGGCAGCAAATATGACCTGTCCCTTCTGTCTGTCTCTCTGTGTTCACAGCCCTTCAAAATCTGATCCACAACCTAGTGCCTATAGACGCAGTGGATCGTCAAAATCGCACCACCACAAATCCTCCTCAAAATCCAGCCACCATAGGTCCGCCAGGTCGGAACAGCGTGACAGGGATTATTCCCGCCCCCCTGTGGCTCACTCCAGCAAGAGGCCAGAGAAAGCATGTTGGGGGTGCAAAATGCCTGTACCAGCAGACAAATCCTTATGTGACCATTGTTTCACTAAGGCAGCGGATGAGAGAGACGGCGCTGACCAGCGCCTAGAATCAATGGTGAGACGAGTGGTAAAAGAATCCCTGCAGGAAAGGGAAGCTCAACAGCCCTGTGAATCCCCGGCAGACCCGCTAGATCCTATAGTAGGAGAGGGGGTACTACAAGAAACATGGGATTCATCCCAACCTAGCCGCCATTCTGCCCTTGTCTCAGACAGTGAATCGGATCCAGAAGATCCAGGTTTGGGGTTTGACTATGGCTTGGTTCCCTCCCTGGTTAAAGCAGTGAGAGAGGCTCTGAAGTGGGAAGATCCTATCACTTCCCCCCCGAAGCAGAGGAAATTTTTTAAACAGCTCAATAAGGAGCGTCAATTTTTTCCGTTTCTGTCTGAATTGGGTGATATTATTTCAGAAGAGTGGAGCAAGATGGACAAAAAGAGTTCCATGCAATCCAAAATCCTTAAACTTTACCCCTTTAAGGAAGAAGATGTGAAACACCTGGAGTCAGCTCCAATGGTAGATGCAGCACTTATGCGTCTGGTGAGATATGTGACTCTCCCCTTAGAAGACACTGTGTCATTCAAGGATCCTTTAGAGAGACGGATCGATTCAGATCTAAAGAAAATCTATTTGACCTCCGGGATGGCGTGTAAACCAGTGCTTGCGATCGCAGCAGTGTCAAAGGCCATAGAATTCTGGGCTGACAGCATTGAAGAATACCTGAGAGGCATTTCAATAGACACAGCTAAAGACTCACCTATTCAAGAGATTAGGATGGCTTCAGCCTTCTTGGGGGAGGCATCCATTGATGTCATTCGCCTGATGTCTCGGGATATGCTGGCAGCCGTTTCGGCGCGACGTGCGTTGTGGCTCCGTCCGTGGCTCGCAGACCCTGCTTCTAAGCAGGCTTGGTGCCGCATCCCCTTTGAAGGGTCCTCATTATTCGGCAATAAGCTTGATTCTGCCATATCCCGGGCCACAGGTGGGAAATCTGGGTTTCTCCCTCAGGATAGGCGTCCTCAAAATCAGAGACGCTCTTTTCCAAGAAGACAGAATGCGGATCGTGCCAGGGATGCACGCAGCTATAAACCCGGCCGAGAATTCTCCAGGACATGGAGGTCCAGGCAGTCTTCTTTTAAGAAGGCCTCTAAAGGTGGTTCTGCTGGGAACCAGGATTCTGGGAAGTCCTTTTGAAATTGGGCCCGCTCAAACATGTCGGGTGGGGGGCCCGTCTTCTCCACTTCAAACATGTTTGGGCGGCCTCAATTCGGGACTATTGGACCGTAAAGACAGTATCGTCCGGTCACAAGTGGGTCTTCTGCAACACTCCAAAACTCAGATTCATCCCTACTACTCTTCCAAGCTCAGAAGAGAAAAGACAGGTCCTGTTGACCTACGTAAGCTGTTTATTGGAACAAGGAGCAGTCGTACCCGTCCCAGAGGAAGAGAGGGGCGAAGGCATGTATTCACCCCTGTTTTTGGTGCAGAAGAAGAACGGCACATGGAGGCCAGTAATAGACCTGACTCACCTCAACTCATTCATCCGCAAGGAGAAATTCAAGATGGAGTCCCTACTTACCATACAACAGTCAGTACACTTGGGAGACTGGTTAATATCAATCGACCTGAAAGACGCATATTTTCACGTGCCTGTGACAAAGGACTTCCACAAATTCCTCCGCTTCGCGGTAGGCTACCAACACCTTCAGTTCATTTGTCTACCCTTCGGGTTAACCACGTCACCCCGGGTTTTTTCCAAGGTGCTATTGGCGGTAGTGGCTCTTCTCAGGGTCAAGGGTGTGCGTCTCCACCATTACTTGGACGACCTGCTTCTACTATCTCAGAGCAAGGATCAGCTATTAGATCACAAAGAGGTTGTCATCTCTACCCTGCAAGAGTTCGGGTGGCTCCTGAACTTAGAAAAGAGTCAGCTAGAGCCATCTCAGTCCCTCGTGTTTCTGGGCGCTCTTTTCAACACCGTGGAGGGTTCCATCTCCCTCCCAGAGGAGAAAATCATGGTAATCCGAGACAGGATTCAGGCGGCACGTGGATCAACTCACCTTTCTGCTCTCCAGTGCCTGAAAATAATTGGTACGATGACGGCAACCATTCCATGGTGAAGTGGGCCCAGTGGCATACCCGTCCCTTTCAGAAGGGATTTCTGCATCAGTGGAACTCTGTCGACCAGAATCAGCGCATCTTCCTTACCCCATCTATGAGGACATCTCTCCTCTGGTGGCTTCAGGGGAAGAATCTGCGCAACCATCATTCGATTGTCCCCATCTCATGGATCACGGTGACCTCAGATGCCAGCAACCAGGGTTGGGGCGCTCATTGCCTTTCGGAGGTAGCTCAGGGCAGGTGGACATGCCAGTCTCAAGGAGTCGTTTCCAACATCCTGGAACTGAGGGCAGCCTTTCAGGCACTCCTATCCTTTCGCCATCTAGTGTTGAACTCTTCCGTCATGCTAAGGTTGGACAACACAACAGCAGTGGCATACATAAGGAAACAAGGCGGGACTCACAGCTGGTCCCTGTTACAAGAAGTGGAGCCTTTAATGAGTTGGGCGCAAAAGAACTTAGCCAACATCTCGGCAGTATACATTCCGGGGGTCCAGAATGTGCAAGCAGACTTCTTGTCCCGGGTCGAGTTGGACAACAACGAATGGTCCCTCCACAGAGAAGTTTTCGAGTGGCTCCTAACACTGGGTGTGTCTCCGGAAGTCGACATGTTCGCTTCCCCGTGCAACTTCAAGATACCGAAGTACTTTGCGAGGTTCAGGGACCCTCAGGCGTTCGGGATAGATGCTCTCACGACCAGTTGGGATTTCCAGAGGGCCTATGCCTTCCCTCCAGTCCCGGTAATTCTACAGTTTCTGCGGAGGCTCAGAACAGAAAAAGTGGAGATTATTGCTGTCATTCCATTCTGGCCCAACAGGCCGTGGTTTCCTCTGCTGCTGCTCCTCAGCTATCAAGACCCAATTCCCCTACCTCTCAGGCCGGATCTATTGTCTCAAGGCAAGACGTTACACCCGTTTCCAGCGTGTCTGCACCTCAAGGTGTGGTTCTTGAGAGGGGAAGGCTAGAGGCGCTTGGTTGCCCGATAGAAGCGATTCCAACTCTTCTTAATGCCAGGCGAAGAAGCACTAATAGGGTGTATGAGCGCATTTGGTCCAGGTTTGCTGAACACATGTCGTCAAGAGAAAACTCGTGTAACTCTCCAGAGGTTCATGATATCCTGAGCTTTCTTCAGTCTGGACTAGATTTGTCCCTGGCGGTCGGTTCATTAAGGGTGCAAGTGTCAGCCATCTCAGCTTTCACGGGAGTCTCATGGGCGAATCACGCCTTAGTTCGTCAATTCTTTAAGGGTGCCATCAGGCTCAGACCACAAAGAAGACCCAGGTTTCCCAAATGGGACCTTCCATTAGTTTTGGATTTCCTGTCAAATCTTGGGAAAGATTCATCTCAACCTTTGTCTGTTAAGGATCTTACTCTAAAGACTATCTTCCTAGTGGCGATAACGTCAGCGAAAAGGGTATCAGAGATCAGGAATCTGGGTTCAGAGGAACCTTTTCTGACCTTTTTTGAAGACAGAGTAGTGCTGATTCCTATGTTAGGGTCAAACCCTAAAGTGACCACAGTCTTCCATGAGAATCAGGAGATTGTACTCCCTACTTTCAAAACACCAGATGTCCAAGAGATCCATCCTCTTGATGTAGGCCACACCTTAAAACAATATCTGGAGGCAACAGCTCCATTCAGGCAAACGGAATTCCTCTTTGTCCTTCTTCATGGCAAGAATAAAGGGATGCGTGCGTCAATTAGGTCAATTTCCGCGTGGATTGTGCAGACGATTCAAAGGGCATACAGAGCTAAGGGCTTGGCTCCTCCTGAGGCAGTGACGGCTCATTCAACACGGAGCATCTCGACTTCGTGGGCAGCTTCTCGGCATGTGGCGCCTGATGTTATTTGTAGAGCGGCCTCTTGGTCCACAATTAATACTTTTCTTTCTCATTATTGCGTTGAACCAGCTGCGCTGTCTTCTATTAATTTTGGTTTACAAGTATTGTCGTTGGACAATGTTAAATAAATTTTGGTTTTCTTTGCTCAACATTTTGCCCACCCGAGTGTGTTTTGGCGAGTTATTTCCCACACGTATGCTGCCATGGAGCCTGTCAGGAAAACGGAAAATTTATATCAAATACTTACCGTAATTTTCCTTTACTGTTAGGCTCCATGGCAGCAGGAGTTCCCTCCCAAATGTCTGGAGTAGGCTAGTTACGGAACACGGATAGCAGCCAGGAGCAAAGATTTATGGGAGAGGGGTCCTATTGGGTAGTTATGGAGGCGGGGCCAACCCCACACGTATGCTGCCATGGAGCCTATCAGGAAAGGAAAATTACGGTAAGTATTTGATATAAATTTTCCGTTTTTCGGGCAGCCTCAAGAGAAGATTCCCATTTGAAACAGATGCGGCTCACCCTGGAATAAGATTCCAAAACTTGACGCACCGTTGGCCAAAGTCTCTAAGAAAACTGATTTGGCCTTTGATGACTTGGCCTCTCTCAGAGATCCCATGGACAAAAGAGGGGACGTGCTGCTTAAAAGGGCCTGGGATGCCTCGTCAATTGGGCTCAAACCAGCCCTCGCAGCTACTTGCGTGGCCAGAAAATTGGAATGCTGGCTAACTCAATTGCAGTCCCATATTTCAGCTGGCACCTCTAGGCCACAACTTCTGAAGTCATTTCCATTACTATTCAAGGCAGTTGGGTTTTTGGCAGATGCTTCTGCAGAATCGGTAAGATTGGCAGCTAGATCAGCGGCATTGGTAAATGCAGCTAGAAGGGCTGTATGGCTAAAGGCCTGGACAGGCGATGCTGCCTCAAAGCTAAAGCTTTGCGGGTTGCCTTTTTCAGGGGACCACTTGTTTGGACCAGGCCTCCAGGAGGCGCTGGAATGCACTCAAGATAGGAAAAAAGCTTTTCCAGAAAAGAAAAAGAAAAGCGAGGGAAAACGTTTTTTTTCGAGGTCCCAGGCAGCAGACACAACAAGAGAGGGATGGTCGTCCCAAGAAACATTGGTCAGGCCACAAGGGGCGTGGTAGAGGAGGAATCCTATTCAATCCTCCTCAAGCCACTCCAAAGTCCCAATGACGCCTGCGTCCCAGTGGGAGGGAGACTGGGGGAGTTCCACCCACAATGGGCCACCTCAACCTCAAGTCCGTTCATACTAAATATCATAAAGAACGGTTACAGGTTAGATTTCGATTCAGTTCCCCCCTCAAGCTTTCAGGTTACCTAGTTACCCAGGGACCGAGAAAAAGCGGTAGCCCTGGGACTATTGTTGGTAGATTTAGTGGATCAGAAGGTACTTGTTCAGGTACTCCAGAGGGAACGTGGCCAGGGAGTTTATTCCCATGTCTTTGTTGTAAAGAAACCATCAGGAAAGTTCAGGTTGATCCTGAATCTCCGCCCCCTGAACAAATTTGTGAGATACAAACGGTTCCGAATGGAGTCGATCTTTACAGTAACCAATTTCCTGTTTCCAGGTTGTTACATGGCCACAGTAGACCTCAGGGATGCTTATTTGCACATCCCGATCCATCAGGACTTTCATAAGTTCCTCAGGTTGGCAGTCCGAATAAACTCGAAGGTGGTGCACTTCCAGTTTCGGGCTCTGCCTTTTGGGCTGTCAGCGTCGCCAAGAATTTTCACGAAAGTTCTGGCAGAGGCTCTAGCCCCGTTAAGACTCAGGGCTATAATGGTGATCCCCTACTTGGACGATCTCCTGTTTATTGCTCGCTCGTCCCAGCAACTAGAGAAAGTTTTGCGGGAGGCAGAGTTTTCTTCTCTCACTAGGGTGGTTAATCGACCAGGAAAAATCCCAGCTGACCCCGGCACAGGGGGTGCTGTATTTGGGATACAGAATCTCGTCAGAAATGAGGGTGTTTCTCCCCAGGGAAAAGATCCAGAAAGTACCGTAGATCAGGCTGTAGCTCAGCTCCAATCCAATCGGGTAGCTCGGATCAGAGAGGTCATGAGGGTTCTGGGTCTGATGGCGTCCTGTTTCCCAGCAGTGGCTTGGGCAAAGCATCATCAGCGTCCTTTGCAGGGTCTCATGCTACGGTACTGGGATGGCATGAAACATACCCTAGATCAGAATATGCCCCTATCATCCCGATTCAAGAGGTCGTTGTGGTGGTGGCAGGCTCAGCACAACCTGAACAAGGGTCTGTCCTGGACCCGACCAGCAGCTATAGTGGTAACAACCGACGCCAGTGCGTTAGGCTGGGGTGCCCACTCAGAGGGAATTTTAGCCCAGGGAGCATGGTCGCCAGTAGAAGCAGATCGATCCTCGAACCAGAGGTAGCTCCTGGTGATTTGGAAGGCTATAGAGGCTTTCCAGTCCCATATAGGGGGGACAGCATCTTCAGGTTCGGACGGACAATGCGGTGGCTATCGCTTATCTGAACAAGCAGGGGGGGACCAGAAGTCCCGCTCTGTAGTCTATAGCAAACAGGATTCTGTGTTGGGCCGAGGTAAACCTGTCCTCAATATATCAGCCATTCATCTGAGGTGCACTCAGAATGCGCTGGCGGATTTCCTAAGCCGTAAGCACTTAAGTCAGGACGAGAGACCCCTCAACAGGGAGGTGTTCGAGGAGATTGTGTTACGCTGGGTTTTGCCAAAGATAGACCCCATTGCCTCGGAGGGCAACTAGAAGGTGGCACAATTTTTCTCCATCTATCCGCGGGACCAGGCCAGGGGGATAGATGCTTTCGCCAATCCTTGGCAGTTCAGTCTATGTTTATGAGGGCCATCCCTCCAGTGAGGCTGATGGCGGCGGTTGTACAAAAGTTTTTGACAGAGTCAATGGACCTCATATTGGTGGCGCCATTTTGGCCAAGGAGACCTTGGTTTGCCAACCTGAAGAGACTGGCCATTCGCCCCCCGTTATCCCTTCCGCACAGGTAAGACTTGATTTCTCAGGGTCCTATTCTACATCTGCAAATAGAGAACCTCAGTCTTGCAGCTTGGTATCTGAGGAACAGCTGTTGAGGGCTCAGGGATTCTCAGATAGAGTGATTAAAACTCTCTTGGAGTGCCGTAAACCGGTAACTAGGGCAATCTATGCCAAAATAGGGAAGATATTTAACTCCTGTTTGCGGGAGCAGGGATTAGAGCATCCTGGGATTCCGGCAGTTCTGGATTTCCTTCAGGCAGGGGTAGAGCTGGGTCTCTCTATCAGTACTTTAAAAGTTCAGACCGCGGCTTTAAGCATTTTCCTTCAGACCCCACTCCAGCAGAATCAGTTCGTTAAAAAAATTTTTCAAGGCCTTGACAAGATCCAGGGCAGTGAGGGTAAGGGCCTGTGACCACCTGGGACCAGGGCCAGATTAAGAACATCATGGGCCTGGTGCTGAGGATTTTGGTCGGGCCTTTTATAAATAAAAATGCAAACAATTTTTTGCTATAACAAATTAAATTAAAGAGAGAGAGAGGGAGGATGAGAGAGAGAGAGAAAGAGAATGAAAGAGGGGTGAGTGGTAAGGGAGGGAGGTTGAGAGAGAAAGGGGGGATGAGAGAAAGAGGAGGCACATGAGCATGTGTGGGAATGACATCAACGCAGCCCGGCCAAGACAAGTGACCGAAGGCACAGAACCTGGAAGGAAGACCGGGTGAAGATGGAAGCGCCCGGGCCCTGCCGGATCGATTACAGCACTGGAGGGCTCAGTCTGACAATTTAAGTGTACCCTAATGTGCTAATATGCTGTGCATACTTGTACATTATGACATAACCTACTTCAGGACCTCTAAAAAGTAGTAATGTTAGAAAAGTTTACTACCGCTTTGATATCACAGGAGCCTCTCAAAAAATATTTTCAGGGACACTTTTTTTTACAAGTGCTATATTTAGAGTAGCTGACATCCCCTATGTTGCTATGTACATCGCAATAGTAATTACAAAATTAAATAAGTATACAAATATGAGGACTTAGATTTCCTTTAGTTAAACTAACAAAAGTGTGCCCATTCTAGAGCTGGTAACAATGAGGATATTCAGTATCATTTTAAATAACTGTTTTTGTGGGTAAGAGGCATAGAGGAGGAGAATGGATGGTATAAAAGTGGGAAGTATGTGCAGGTGAGGGAGAGGAATGTGGAGGGTCTAACAGTGGGCACTATGTACATGAGAGGAGTGCGGAGGGTATGGCAGAAGGCACTATGAACAGGAGAGGAGCGTGAAGGGTATGACAGTGGGCAGTATGCCCAGCAGAGGAGTGTGGAGGGTATGACAGTGGGCAGTATGTACAGGAGAGGAGTATGGAGGGTATGACAGTGGGCAGTATGTACAGGAGAGGAGTGTGAAGAGTATGACAGTGGGCAGTATGTACAGGAGAGGAGTGTGGGGGGTATGACAGAGGGTAGTATGTACCGGAGAGGAGTGTGGATGGTATGACAGTGGGCACTATGTACAGGAGAGGAGTTTAGAGGGTATTACAGTGGGCACTATGTATAAGAGAAGAGTGTGAAGGGTATGCCAGTGAGCAATATATACAGGAGAGGAGTGTGGAGGGTATGACAGTGGGCACTATGTACAGGAGAGAAGTGTGGAGAGTAGGACAGTAAGCAGTAATTACAGGAGAGGAGTGTGGAGGGTATGACTGTGGGCACTATGTATAGGAGAGGAGTATGGAGGGTATGACAGTGAGTAGTATGTACAGGAGAGGAGTATGGAGGGTATGACAGTGAGTAGTATGTACAGGAGAGGAGCGTGGAGGGTATGACAGTGGGCACTATGTATAGGAGAGGAGTATGGAGGGTATGACAGTGAGTAGTATGTACAGGAGAGGAGTATGGAGGGTATGACAGTGAGTAGTATGTACAGGAGAGGAGCGTGGAGGGTATGACAGTGGGCACTATGTATAGGAGAGGAGTATGGAGGGGATGACAGTGAGTAGTATGTACAGGAGAGGAGTGTGTAGGGTATTACAGTGGGCACTATGTATAGGAAAGAAGTTTTGGGTAATGACAGTGGGCACTATGTATAGGAGAGGAGTGTGGAGGGTACGACAGTGGGCACTATGTATAGGAGAGATGTGTATGACAGCGAGCACTATGTAAAGGAGAGGAGTGTGTAGGATATGACAGCGGGTGCTATGTATAGGAGAAAAGTGTGGAGGGTATGACAGTGAGCAGTATGTATAGGAGAGAAGTGTGGAGGGTATGACAGTGGGCACTATGTATAGGAGAGGAGGATGAAGTAATCTGGGAAGGAAATATGTAAAAAGGTTTGTGGAAGGATGTTTAGGGACTGCGTAGTGGTTAAGCGGGCCATACATGGATTGAAATTACACCAATTAAGCAGAGACCAGCCATAGTCAATCTATGTATGGGCTAGCAGGTTTTACACAAGTCAACCTATTAAATGACTTGAGTACAACCAGCCTGTCAGGTTTTCCCCAAAACAATCAGTGCTGCCAGCTATAGTTCGCAACACTGATCATTGTATTCACTGGCAGAACACAATAACACTGTGGGAGTGATTCCCCCATTCACAGGTCAGCAGGTGAGACAGGCTGGGTAGAGATACTAGTCAGTGGCTGGGTAGGCACTGGTTAGTATCAGAGCCAGATACAAACATGTGAGGTATCATCGCGATCGTTAGAGCGAGAGCAATAATTCTAGCACTAGACCATCTCTGTAACTCTAAACAAGTAATCTTCAAAAAAATTTAAAGCATCGCTTGGTACACAAAAAAAATCGTGCTAACTTTAGTGTTTTTTTTATGAATGAAACAGTTTCTTTCCCAAAAAAACTTTTGAAAAATTGCTACGCAAATATCGTGTAACATAAAAAGTTGCAAAGACCACCATTTTATTCCATAGGGTGTCTGCTAAAACAATATATATAATGCTTGAGGGTTCTGAGTAATTTTCTAGCAAAAAAAAATGATGATTTTTACATGTAGGAGAGAAGTGTCAGAATTGGCCTGGGTGGCAAGGGGTTAATTACCATAAGTAATATACAAATAATTATTATAAACATTGTGAGTTCATCCTCTCAGTCTGCTGCAGAGTGTTCCAGCTTGTATTTATACTGGCCACTCTATGTAGCTTCTGATTGACTGCGCAAGCAGGCCCATATCTCCGGAACCATAGATGATAGCCCCATATTTTAACCAGTGTTGAAGTAGGTATTTAGCTACCTACCCACCAAATGGGGAGTCTCTATGACTCCTGGTCGCTGAGCTACGACCCTCGAAGTCGATCTTTTTTTTTTTTTTTGATTTTTTTTTTTTTGGGCAAATGGGCCTATCTTGAGAAAGGGGCCTGGAGCTGCAGCTCCAATAGCCCCTATGTTAATCCGGCCCTGCCTGGGACCTATCTTTGGTCCTCAGGAAGCTTACCAGAAGTCCCTGGAAGAAGCAACACTAAAGTGGGTAGTACTTAAAACAACTTTTTTGATTGTGATCACATCGGCCAGGAGGGTGAGTGATCTGCAGGCTCTCTATTAGGGAGACATTTTTGTTAATTTTTGAGGATAGGATCGTACTTAAGACTGACCCTAGTTTACTCCCCAAGGTAGTATCCACTTTTCATAGGACACAGGACATTGTCCAACTGAAACTTTTTTCCTCCTCAGAGACAGATGAGGAGGGTTCCTTGAGTTTATTAGACGTTAAAAGAAGCCTTTTAAAACCTGGAAAAAGCCCTGGAAAAACTGGAAAAAGCCCTGGACCCGATGGATTGACTGTTGGGTATTACAAGGCCTACGCACATATACTCGCCCCTTTCTTTCTATCGTCTTTTAATACCTGCGCATCCCCTACTACTCCCCCTCGAGACTTATTAACTGCTCACATCACGGTCATCCCCAAACCAGGAAAAGACTCCACACAAGTAACAAATTATAGACCTATATCACTCTTAAACGTCGATCTGAAATGGTATGCCAAAATATTAGCCAACCGACTCCTCCCTTTACTTCCCGAACTTATACATCCTGACCAAGTGGGATTTATCCCAGGCAGAGAGGCAAGAGATAATACTCTTAAAACAATCAACATTCAACATTGGCTTACCTCGACAAATTGTACCGGCTTTCTCCTTTCCCTAGACGCGGAGAAGGCATTTGATAGAGTGGCCTGGGACTACATGTCGGCGATGTTAACCTCTATAGGCCTTCCCACCCGAATGCTTAACTTTATCCAGATGCTTTACTCCGCCCCCACGGCCAGAGTCCAAGTCAACGGCCACCTATCAAATGCCTTCTCCATAACGAATGGCACCCGTCAAGGCTGCCCCTTGTCCCCTTTAATCTTTGTACTCACGCTAGAACCGATTCTACGAAGTATCAGAGCGAATTCGGATATAAAGGGCATAGACGTCCGAGGACGCACATTTAAAACGGCCGCATTTGCAGATGACATATTATTATTCCTTTCAGAACCCTTGACGTCTATCCCAAACTTGCTTAAAACTCTCGATCACTTCAAGATACTCTCTAACCTCCAAATAAACTTTGCAAAGTCCAACGCCCTAAATATAACTTTGCCCGAAGCTCAATTTAAACAATGTCAACAGAACTTCCCATTTAAGTGGAACTCAAATACACTCACATACCTTGGCATCCAATTGCCTTCTTCTCTTACTCAGTTGTACTCCGCAAATAATCTAACCCTTCTCCGCACCATAACACAAGACCTGAAACAATGGTCTGTGGGAGTCTTTTCCTGGTTTAAATAATTATAATCAAAATGAATATTTTACCTAGACTATTATATCTATTTCAAACCGTACCGATTAAACTCCCGAACACGTTTTCCACACAATACTGCAAATTATGTACGGAATTCATTTGGAACAAATTAAAACCCAGATTAAGCTACGAGAAACTTACCACACCCAAACTCAGAGGGGGTCTAGGCTTACCGGACATCAAAAAATATTACCTAGCTTGCCACCTAACAAGAATAATTGACTGGAATATACACGCCTCCACCAAAGACTGGGTATGTTTAGAAAATTCTTTAGCCCCTACTCCTGTGGCCCAAACCCCATGGTTACTTCCAAACCACGTCCATATATATGACACATCCTTTGATATCCGCAACTCTGCAATGCTTTCATCTAGCATGCCACAAATATCAGCTTTCCTCTTACCTGGGACCTATGACCCCCCTCAGACTTAACCCTGACTTTCCGCCGGGAATGCACTCCTCATTCCTTACGGAACTTTGGCCACACTCCAACGTTACAGCCCAACACTTTTTCGCCAATAACCACTTACTTTTATACTCCGACCTACCGACAAAACTACCTTCGGTCAAATTCCCATTCTGGACATATGTCCAAATCAGACATTTTCTCACAGCTAACGCTAAACACGCAGATTGGTCAAGGTCTCTAACTCCTCTTGAAGACATGTGTACTATGCAGGAACCACAAAGACACCTTATCTCATTCACTTACAACTTACTGTTTCCAAGCCACCAACTCACAGATTCCTGGACCAGAGATAAATGGCATAATGATCTCTCCACCACCATTTCTGATAAAGATTGGGGAAAAATTGACACAATTATCCACAAAGGATCCCTAAATGTTTGCGCCCAAGAAAACGCCTTTAAACTGATTCAGATGGTACAAAACTCCCACAACATTACATCGCATCTATCCCTCAACCTCCTCACTCTGTTGGAGATGTGAAAGAGATACTGGATCCCTGCTACACATCTGGTGGTCCTGCCCCAAACTCCAGCCTTTCTGGACAGACGTACATAAACTTACACAACAAATTTCCACACACACCCTGGCTTACTCACCATCACAACTTTTGCTACATCATCCCTCCTCGTCTTCCGGTTATTACCTCAGATCTCTACCCATGCACATGCTCATGGCGGCCAACATGAGTATCCCCGCTAAATGGAAATCTAAGGAACCGCCTTCCTTGAAGGATTGGTTCCGACGTATTGATAGAGCCGCTGAAATGGAAGAACTGATCCACCAAGCCAGAGATACCCCCCACAAATTTACTCAAATTTGGTCGTGCTGGCTGCATTTCCGATCGACTCCCGATTATTCTAATATTCTCTCCTGATTTCATGATTGGAGCTGTGGTGATTCAAGTTCGACCAACCTACCCATGACGTGATGTAACCCCGACCCTTCCTATTTACTCCCCTTTGCACTTGACCTACCTACGGCTGGATCGTGGACCTTATAACTACACCCTATAATTACATATAAATGTTGTCCCCTATAGTTACCTAGATAATACTCTCTCTCCCGACCTTCTTCCCATGCCTCCTACCACGCATTTAATGCTTAAATATCTATACACATATACCATTTCTACTACCCCGAGTTATGATGAGCCCGATATATTCTTCTCCACTATTTTCATTACTAAGACTTTCAGGCACCTCTCTTGTATTGATTTACCAATGTGCTCTTGATTGTGCATAGACTGCTTACGCTTCCTGTTACTACTCCGTTGAATTTTGTCTCACGTTGGTTACTGTTTTGATTTATACTATACTGAGCGGCTGCGTCCGCACTTTCTTTATCTTGCTATGTTTTTTCCAATTTCAATAAAAACATTTACAACAATAAAAAAAAAAAAAGAAGCCTTTTACTTTATTTAGAAGCCACTAGAGGCTTCAGGAAGTTGGATTCTCTTTTTGTTAATTTTGCAGGAACTCGCAAAGGTCTTAAGGCATCTAAGTCTTCCATTGCCCGATGGTCTAGACTGGCAATTATAAAGGCTTATGAGTTAGAAGGGATGCAGGCACCATTAGTTAAGGCACATTCTACCATGGCAGTCTCAGTTTCATGGGCAGAGAGGGCTGGTGCCTCTCCGGAGGACATCTGCAAGGCAGCAACTTGGTCCAGCTACTCTACGTTTGCAAGGCATTACAGTCTGGACTTATTGTCTGATAAACAACAGACATTTGGACGAAAGGTCCTCCAGGCAGTGGTCCCGCCCTAACAAGTAAATTTCTTGCTCATCATCTCAGAGACTGTCCTGGAAGACGAAAGGAGAAAACCAGCGTTAGACTTACCGGTAACTTTTTCTAGGAGTCTTTCAGGACAGCCTGGTTTCCCACCCGGTGTTCTCTATTTAATGGTGTTGGAGATATTTACTGACGTGGTGTTAGTGTATTATGTCTTTCAGAGCCTTCCGGTAGTTCTTGGTTAAACTGAAGAGGGAGGCCTGGAGGACCACCTTTTATTCTAATGGGGTATACGTGTTTCCTGTCCCAGAGGGAGGAGCCCTATGTCTCAGAGGCTGTCCTGGAAGACTCCTAGAAAAAGAGTTACTGGTAAGTCTAACTCCGTTTTTTTGGGCCATTTCCCAACAATTCTGGTGGCCTAGTCTACATGCTGATGTAACCACCTTCGTAGCAGCCTGTTCCGTGTGTGCTCAGGGCAAGACTCCACAACACCTTCCAGCGGGTCTCCTACAACCCATACCCAATGGAGAGAGGCCCGGGACCCACCTGTCTATGGATTTCATTGTGGAGTTACCCAACTCCCAGGGCAACAGTTAAACCTTATGGTGGTTGACCGGTTCTCGAAAATGTCCCATTGTATACCACTTAAGAAGTTGCCCACCTCTAAGGAACTGGCTTCCATTTTTGTTTGGGAGATCTTTCGCTTACATGGGCTTCCAAGGTGATTGTCTCGGACAGGGGTAGTCAGTTTGTGTCTCGGTTCTGGTGAGCCTTTTGTGCACAGTTGGGAATTCAGCTTGCTTTCTTCTCTGCTTATCATCTGCAGTCTAATGGGGCCGCAGAACGAGCCAATCAGTCCTTTGAGCAATTCCATCGTTGCTATATTTTTGACAGTCATAACTACAATAGTGCCTTGAATTCTGCTTCCCAATTGTCCCCGTTTATGGCTATGTTTTCCAACCTTCCATGTTGCCTGACTCGTTTGTTTCGCAGAGTATTCCTGCGTTAGAGGAGCATCTCTGTGGTCTTCGTTCCACTTGGGCACAAGGCCAGGAGGCTTTGCGACATGCTAAGGATAGGTACAGACTCCATGCTGACCGCAGACGTCTGCCTGTGCCTTCCTACCAGGTTGGGAACAGGGTCTGGCTGTCATCTCACATTCTCCGACTTTGTGTTCCCTCTCTGAAGTTTGCACCTCAGTTTATTGTGCCTTCCCGTATTCTTTGCAGGATTAAAGTGGTTGTAAACCCTTACAGACCACTTTTTGCTACAGGTAAGCCTATAATGAGGCTTACCTGTAGCTACCCAGGATATCTCCTAAACCTGCATGGTTTAGGAGATATCCCCTGTAATTGCATGTGCCAACGTCATTGGCACACGCAAACTGACACAAACTGAAGCAATGACACATATGTGCCATTGCTTCAGTGAGTGTGCCATTACCATACACATGCGCTGGAGTGACGTCATGGCAGCTCCAGCCAATCACAGCGCTGGAGCCTTGATACCCGGAAGTAACCCCCGGGAATGATGTCGCCGGCCGCTGCTGTGTATGGGCACCACAGCAAGGGCTTCGATCTCAGGTGAGTATTACATAATGAGCTAGTATGCCATGCATACTAGCTCATTATGCCTTTGTCTTGCAGGTGTTTGTTATTTATTTTATTTTTTAAGTGGGTTTACAACCCACTTTAACCCAGTGGCTTACACATTAAACCTTCCTTCTAATATGCGTATCTCAAATGTACTTCATGTCTCCTTATTAAAACCTTTGGTCTGCAACCGCTTTACCACCTCGGTCCCTCATCCTTACCCTGTACAGGTTGAGAACCATGAGTATGAAGTACAGCCCATTGTTGACTCCCGTAAGTTCCGTGGACGCATAATGTACCTGGTGCATTGGAAAGGGTATGTTTGGAGAATCGCTCTTTGGTCTCATCCTCAGATGTACATGCCCCATGTCCTCCTCTGTGATTTCCATAGACGTTTTTCCCTCAAGCCTGGTGGTCCTCTGAGGGGGAGGGGGTCATTGAGGAGGGGGTACTGTCAGGGCTGGGCTCAGTCCTTCCTTCTCTAAGCTGGCCACTCAGCTGTTGGCTAATTGCCAGCTCCTATCTCTCCACAGTGACTCACCTGTTGATATCATGCTAGTCAGCCCTGCCTATTTAAGCCGTCCAACCCAGATGATCTCTGCCTCCACCTTGATCACATCTCTAGAAATGCTCTCCTGTGTTCCTGTCAAAGACTTGCTTGGCTGACATTCCTTCTGACTCCTGATCCTGCTTGCTGTTCTTCTACGCTCATCTCTGGCTCCCAGACGCTTTGGCTTGTTTGACTATCCGTTCCGGTTCCTGAACTCTGGCTATATTTTGACTAAGTTTACTGTGTTTAACTTTTTTTATTATTAAACAAGTGTGATTTAACTGTACTTCTGTCTTATTCTGATTCATGGTTTCTGATACTGATGCTAGCAATACGGAATGGGGGGGGGGGGGGGGGGGGGGGGTCTTGCTGCCTGTCAGATTGCTCAAGTCAGGTGGGGCTGTCTATTTCTCAGATTGTGTTGAACATTCTGAAACTACGGGCAGCCTTCTGAACCTTACAGGCCTTTCACCATATAATGAAGGGGGCGTCAGTTCTCTTAGGTCAGTCAACACTACAGCGTTCTCCTACTTTAAAAGACAAGGGGACTCACAGCCTGTTCTCTATTACAGGAAACAGTCAATTATGTCTTGAGCGCAGAAGAATCGAGCCTACATTTTAAATATTTTAACAGACTTTCTTTCCAGAGTCCAATTGGACAAAAATGAATGGTCTCTACATTTGGAGATTTTCAGGCACAGATGCCCTGATGGACCATTGGAAATGCAGTAGGACCTGTGCATTCCTTCCAGTTCTGGTCAACCTTGGGTTTCTACAAAGACTCTGAACAGAGATTGTGGAGGTAGCGGCAGTGATGCCTTATTGGCCAGTTAGGTCATGGTTCCCCTTGCTAGCACAGTTAAGCTTCCGGAACCCAGTGCACCTTCTCAGGCCAGACATTCTGTCACTGGGTGCAATGCTACATCCATGTCCAGCACGGTTGCTTCTGACGGCCTACTTTTCGAGATTGGAGGTCCTCGGGTGCTCCTCCAGAGTCCTCTCTGCCCTCCTTGAATACTAGAAGTATGAATGCAAAGTTTACGGTAGAATCTGGTTAAAGTTACTCATAATAAAAACCGTTTGTGAACAAAAAAAAAAAAAAAAGTTTATTCAAATACATGTCCGCTGCTGACAGATCTAGTAGTGATCTGGAAGTTCGAAATATTCTAGGCTTCCTCCAGTCGGATCTAGACCTGGCCCTATTGGTCAGTTCCCTCAGAGTTCAAGTGTCAGCTTTATTGGCCTTCACAGGTTTATCCCGGTCTAGGTTTCTTTCCTGTCCAGCAATTTCTTCAAGAGGGTAGCTAGGCTCAGACCTAGGAGTAAGTGGATGTATTCCAAATGGAGTACCTCAGGAGTTGGAGTGTTGTTTTTTAGGGAGGTCTCCATTAAAGTTCTCTGAAGTTCACCTTTTTCTTGGCTATCACATTGGCATAAAAAGCCTCGAATTGATTTACTGGTCATGGAGAACTTTTTCTTAACATTCCAGTTCAAACGGTGCTGTTACCTATGCTTGACTCCATTCCCAAGGGTGCATGAGTCTTTCATGGGAGTCAAGAAATTGTTCTGCCAACTTTTAGAGTTCTAGATGGCGTCCTTTAGATGCAGGAGAGGGCGTGCTGTGGCTTAGTTGGTTTATAAGCATGTCTAGTCCTGAGTTGACTCCCAGCATTGCCTTAAGTTCTAGGAATCCCTCAGATATTGCAAAGTTATATCTACAAAGCTACAACTTCCCTCAGGGTTCAGAACGCCTATTCATTATTTTTCCTAAAGGACAAAGGAACGTTCCTCATCTAGGATGATAGTAACATGGATTGGTTCCTTTTGGAGGTAGTTTCTGCTCACTCGACCAGGAGTGAGTCTACATCTTGGGCAGCCTGGCAGCATGTGGTTCCCAAAGTAGTTTGTGGGGCGGCCTTATGGCCCTTGATTAATATGTTTATGGCTCATTATTGTGTAGTCTGCTTCCTTATCCTCAGTTTATTTTGTCTTGGAGGTCCTGTTTGTTGATGGTACAAATTAAAGCCTTGGGATAGCATTGCCGGCCAAGGGGGTGTATGGCGAGTTAGTTCCCATACGTATGCTGCCATGAAGTCAGGCAGGAAAACTGAAAATTTCCTATCAAATATTTACTCAAATTTTCCTTTCCTGATGGACTCAATGGCAGCAGGAGTCTCCTCTCCCCCCCTCAAGTGTCTTGAGTCTAGTTACGGAACGCTGCCTCTGGCTCAGAGCAAAGATTTATGGGAGTGGAGTTCAATAGGGGAGGAGTAGAGACAGGGTTAACCTATACGTGCAATGGGTAAGCGTGTCAGGACCCCAGAGGGCAAGTCCGCACTATACCACAGATGGACACCAGTGGCAAAAGCGCCCTGAGGCGATTCAGTTCGCATAGGTTGCTCTATACAAGTCATTCATTCATACGTATGTTGCCATGGAGTCCATCAGGAACAGAAAATTCCGGTAAGTATTTGATAGGAACTTTTCCGTTTTTTTTTTTTAATGTCCAGAGTTACCCGCTCAAACAATCTCAGGTTTGAATTGGAAAAAGCAGAAAACTTTTTTGGGATTTATTCTTGTACTCAGGGGGTGTGAAGTCCAGGGGTAGTTTCCTCTGTGTGAGTGCGGAAAATTTCTTGAGGGTCATTCCAGACACCTTCTTTTTCCAATTGATTTAATATTTTTAGCATCCTATAATCAGCTCGAGACCATTTCACATCAGTGTCCTCTTTCCACTTAATATTAAGCAGGTCCCCCTTTTTGCTGCCAAAACAGAGCTGACCCTTTGAGGCCTGGACTCCACTAGACAAAGCATCACACTGCCTCCGCCGGCTTGCCTTTTATTCCACAGTGCATGCTGATGCCTTCTCTTCTCCAAATAAGCAATGCGTGCACTCCTGGCCATCCACATGATGTCAAAGAAAATGTGATTCATGAGACCAGACCATTTTCTTCCATTGCTCCGTGCTCTAGTTCTGATGCTCATTTGCCCATTTGTCAGTGCTTCTGGCTGTGGACACGGGTCATCATGGACACCCTTGCTGGTCTGTAGCTATGCAGCCCCATGCATGACAAACTGCAATACACTGTGTTTTGACACCTTTCTATCAGAACCAGTATTCACTTTTACAGTAGCTCTTCCACTGGGTTGGACTACAGGGGCCAGCCTTCATTAACCATATGCATTAATAAGCCTTGGCTCACTCGTGTCACTCCGCCGCACACGGCCTTTCCTGCATTGATTTGGGCATGGGCAATGAGGTGCTAATGCAGCAGGTGAGGGACTCGGCATATGAGCCGCGTGTATTATCTGATCACTCTCCATTTTGGGTAAAACTTGATGCCACGGTGGGACAGAACCGTCCATTATGGAAAGTGAATCCCTTTTGGTTAACTTTATTCCCAAACCCTGATGGGACTGTAGGCACATTACAAGAGTTCATACAACATAATAGGGGATCTGCTAGAGCAGCTGTGGTCTGGGATTCACTCAAAGCTTTTTTGAGGGGATGCCTGATTAGAGAAATTACTGGCATAAAAAAATCGATCTAGGGAATGTGAAGATAGAGTAAGAGACGATATGAAAACTAGAGAACAGGCATTGGTAGCTGACCCCACCCACTCCAACCATGACTCCTGGACTGAGGCACAATCCCTATACAACTCTGTTCTGCTATTTGCAGCAGAGAGGAGAAGATATTTCCACCAACAAAGTTACTTTGAGGAAGGGGAAAATACTGGTCATCTCCTGGCCCTAGTAGCCAGGGAACAGAGGGAGTCTGCCAATATCTTAGCTATAAAGGCAGAGACGGGTGAGACACACACACTTACCTCAGACATTCTAAATGAGTTTCATCGATTTTATGAAGACCTGTATACCTCCAAAACTTCCTATGCCCCAGCAGACTTGGCTGAGTTCCTACAAAACTGCCCCCTGCACCAGCTTTCAGATGCAGACAGGGAAGTACTAAACTCTCCAATTACTCTGACAGAACTGTCGGAGGCCTTGGAAAAGGCCCCACACCATAAATCACCCGGCTCAGATGGCCTGCTGGTGGAGGTGTACTCCCGATATAGCGAAGTCCTCCTACCACCCTTACTGCAGGCTATATCTGAGGCTGCTGAATCAGGCAGCCTACCTGATAGTATGCAGGAAGCTATAATTGTAGTGCTCCCCAAGCCAGGAAAGGATAAACTCTTACCAGACTCATACCGCCCAATTTCTTTATTAAATTCTGACGTTAAGCTTCTGGCCAGAGTTTTGGCTACAAGACTTTCTGGGGTGATAGGCAGACTGGTCCATCAAGACCAGTCTGGCTTCATCCCCACTCGCTCGACGGCAGACAACATTAGACGGTTGTATATGAATCTTCAAGTGCCGGTGGACAATCCTGGGGGTAGAGACATTTTGTCATTAGATGCCGCAAAAGCTTTTGACAGCGTGGAATGGCCCTACCTCCTGGAGATCCTGGCTAGATTTGGACTGGGGAACCAGTTTGTAAATTGGGTTAGAGTGCTGTACTCCAGCCCTAGAGCTAGACTACGCATTAATAACAATCTCTCATCCTTATTTGAGCTACATAGGGGCACTGTCATGAACTAGGTACTCACCGAGGCCAAGATGCCGAGAGCGGTTGCCCTTGCGACTCGGTGCCCACTGCCCTTAAGGTGACACAGGGACGGTTGGCACCAAGAGGCACAAGCCACCGGTGGGATGGTGACCAGGCGTGGGCTCAGGTGTTGCAGTGAAGGGTAGACTGGAGCTGGATAGTGGGTCCACGAATCACTAGTTAGAAGCACAGCAAGCAGGCTGGGGATCAAACACAGACAGGTTAGTCGGATGCAGGCCGAGGGTCAAACACTGGTAGGTAAGGTACAAGGTAACAGAACAAGGTATCTTTAGGCAGGAGAGTCCAAGGCAGGCTGGGGGTCAAGCCCAGGCAGCAGAGAGGAGAGTCCAGGATACAGGCCGAGGGTCAAGTACAGGAGAAGGTAACAGATCCAATAGGCGAGCCGAAGGTCAAGGTCAGGAGAAGGCAGGGTAGTCAGGACGATCCGGGTTTGGCAACAGGTAAGACAATCTTCAGGAATCAGAGGTGCAGGATACACAGGTAGAAGCTGTCAGACGAACCAGCGTCTGTCTGGCCACAGAGGTCCTCCTTTTATAGGGCCGCTGAGGTCACATGGGGCGAACCGTACTACTGCGCATGCGCGCGCGCCGCTCGGCGGGACCGCGAGTGCGCGTGCGCCGCCTCACTATTACCCTGTCACTGGCTATGAGCCGGGGAGCCGGACCCGTGCGCCTGCACACTAGAGTGCGCAGCGGACGGAATCCCTGATAGTGCCCCCCCCTGAGGGGCAGCCTCCAGATGCCCAAGCTCTCCATTAATTCAGGGTGTTCTTGCTGGAAGATCTTGATCAATCTTGGAGCATGGAAGTTCTTGGATGGCTCCCAGGAATTATCCTCTGGCGGATACCCCTTCCACTTTACCAAAAATTGTAGCTGACGACCCACCTTCCTGCAGCCAAGTAGGGACTCCACCTCGTACTCCTCTATTCCATCGATTGTGACAGGTAGAGGAGGAGGTTCTTCTCTGTTTGGAAAAGGGCTGGGGACCAAGGGTCTCAGCAGGGAGGCATGGAATACTGGGTGTATTCTGTAGGTCCTAGGTAAGGCAAGTTCAAAAGCTACAGGATTTACCATCTTTTTGATTTCGAATGGCCCAATAAATTTGGGACCCAACTTCCGTGAGGGGCACGCAATCCTGAGGTGAGTCGTTGCTAGCCATACCTTTTCTCCAATCTTGAATGAGGGGTTCTCCTTCCTCCCCTTGTTATGGTATTTTTTATATCCCTCCTGGGCCTGTTGCATGGTCTCTTGCAGTTTTCTGAAGTTGGACTGAATACATTTTATCCGCTCCTGTACAGCTGGGACCGGTGATTCAGGGAGAGTATTAGGGAGAAAGGATGGGTGGAATCCAAAGTTTGCCCAAAACGGAGTCTGGTTAGTAGCCGAATGGGAGGAGTCATTGTATGCAAATTCTGCGTAAGATAGTAGAGAGGACCAGTCATCCTGTGCGGAGGAGCAGAAGCAACGCAAGTATTGTTCAAGTGTTTGATTAGTTCGTTCCGTTTGTCCATTACTTTGTGGATGGTAGGCAGATGAAAGGCAAATGTTGATACCCAAGGTTTTACACAGCTCTTTCCAGAATTTTGAGGTGAACTGTGGACCCCTATCCGAGACAATGCTCCTGGGTACCCCATGGAGCCTAACAATCTCCTTGATGAAAATGTTAGCGGTCTCCAGGGCAGAGGGAGTGCCAATCATGGGCAAGAAGTGGCTCATTTTGGACAGCCGGTCCACTACCACTAGAATGGTAGAGAAGCCTTCCGATGGAGGCAAGTTCACGATGAAATTCATCGAAATGTCGGCCCATGGTCGTTCCGGGATGGATAGAGGCCTCAGTAACCCCCATGGCTTTGTTTTAGGACCCTTGTTTCGCTGACATGTTATACAGGAAGACACGTATCTTTGGCAATCCTTTTTCCAGCCTGGCCACCAAAAAGTGCGAGAGATACAGTGGTGTGAAAAAGTGTTTGCCCCCTTCCTCATTTCCTGTTCCTTTGCATGTTTGTCACACTTACAGTGGTGTGAAAAAGTGTTTGCCCCCTTCCTCATTTCCTGTTCCTTTGCATGTTTGTCACACTTAAGTGTTTCGGAACATCAAACCAATTTAAACAATAGTCAAGGACAACACAAGTAAACACAAAATGCAATTTGTAAATGAAGGTGTTTATTATTAAAGGTGAAAAAAAATCCAAACCATCATGGCCCTGTGTGAAAAAGTGATTGCCCCCTAAACCTAATAACTGGTTGGGCCACCCTTAGCAGCAACAACTGCAACCAAGCGTTTGCGATAACGTGCAATGAGGCTTTTACAGCGTCCTGGAGGAATTTTGGCCCACTCATCTTTGCAGAATTGTCCTAATTCAGTTACATTAGAGGGTTTTCGAGCATGAACGGCCTTTTTAAGGTCATACCACAACATCTCAATAGGATTCAGGTCAGGACTTTGGCTAGGCCACTCCAAAGTCTTCATTTTGTTTTTCTTCAGCCATTCGGTGGTGGACTTGCTGGTGTGTTTAGGATCATTGTCCTGCTGCAGAACGTTCGTTTCAGCTTGAGTACACGAACAGATGGTCGGACATTCTCCTTCAGGATCTCTTGGTAGACAGCAGAATTCATAGTTCCTTTTATCACGGCAAGTCTTCCAGGTACTGAAGCAGCAAAACAGCCCCAGACCATCACACTACCACCACCATATTTTACTGTTGGTATAATGTTCTTTTTCTGAAATGCAGTGTTCCTTCTACGCCAGATATACTTGGACACACACCTTCCAAAGAGTTCCACTTTTGTCTCATCGGTCCACAGAATGTTGTCCCAAAAGTCTTGGGGATCATCAAGATGTGTTGTAGAGAAATTGAGACGAGCTTTGATGTTCTTTTTGCTCAGCAGTGGTTTTCTCCTTGGAACTCTGCCATGCAGGCCATTTTTGCCCAGTCTTTTCCTGATGGTGGAGGCATGAACGCTGACCTTAACTGAGGCAAGTGAGGCCTGCAGTTCCTTGGACGTTGTTGTGGGGTCTTTTGTGACCTCTTGGATGAGTCGTCGCTGTGCTCTTGGGGTAATTTTGGGCGGCCGGCCACTCCTGGGAAGGTTCACCACTGTTCCATGTCTTCGCCATTTGTGGATAATGGCTCTCACTGTGGTTCGCTGGATTCCCAAAGCTTTGGAAATGGCTTTATAACCCTTTCCAGACTGATAGATCTCAATTACTTTCTTTCTCAATTGTTCCTGAATTTCTTTGGGTCTCGGCATGATGTGTAGCTTTTAAGGATCTTCTGGTGGACCTTACTGTGTCAAGCAGCTCCTATTTAAGTGATGCCTTGATTGTGAACAGGTGTGGCAATAATCAGGCCTGGGTGTGGCTAGAGAAATTGAACTCAGGTGTGGACAACCACAGTTATAGTATGTTTTAACAAGGGGGGCAATCACTTTTTCACACAGGGCCATGATGGTTTGGATTTTTTTTCACCTTTAATAATAAACACCTTCATTTACAAATTGCATTTTGTGTTTACTTGTGTTGTCCTTGACTATTGTTTAAATTGGTTTGATGTTCCGAAACACTTAAGTGTGACAAACATGCAAAGGAACAGGAAATGAGTAAGGGGGCAAACACTTTTTCACACCACTGTATGTTCCGCTGTTTTCCGTACCCCAAAGCGACCAGCCAGTTTATGATCGTGGAGAGTTCTTAGGACTTCAGGTCTTACTTCCGTAGGGACAAAGATCTTATCCTGGAGCCAAAATAGATTTTCGCGTCTTTCTAGGGTGTCAAGGATGGGGTCTTTACAGTGAGCTGAAGAAGTGGATAGAGCGGTGGACAGGTCAGTGGGTATTAGCAGTAGAAAGTTCTGAGGGGTAAGAATGGTGCTAGGTTCTGATACCTGGGAGGATTCCGGGGAGATGCGAGATAGTGCGTCTGCCTTGCCGTTCTTCGACCCTGGCCGGTAAGAAATATGAAATGTAAACCTTGAGAAGAAAAGTGCCCAACGGGCTTGACGGGGTCTTAACCGTTTGGCAGTGCGGAGGTACTCGAGGTTTTTGTGGTCTGTAAAAATGGTGATTGGATGAACTGCTCCTTCGAGGAGGTACCTCCACTCCTCCAGCGCGGATTTAATGGCCAATAGCTCCCGATCGCCAACATCATAGTTCTTTTCGGCCGGATTAAGTTTTCGGGAGGCGAAGGCCACTGGGTGTAAAAGGGCTTTTGGCCCGTGTCGTTGGGAGTGGATGGCACCCGTGGCGGACTCTGAGGCATCTACTTCTAGAACAAAAGGTAGCAGTGGGTCTGGATGCCGTAAGATAGGGGCAGAAGTGAAGAGAGTCTTTAATTTGACAAAAGCTTCCTGGGCTTCCTGGGACCACTGAAAACGGCCGTGTAGGCGGGTCAGGTGAGTAATTGGGGCCACAATGGCAGAGAACCCGGCGATGAAACTCCTGTAAAAATTGGAAAAACCGATGAACCTTTGTACAGCTTTTTTGTCTTTAGGAGGTGGCCAGTCTACCACTGCCTTGACCTTTTGTGGGTCCATGGAGGTGCCTTTGGTGGAGATGATAAACCCCAGAAATTGTACCGTGGATCTTTCAAATTCGCATTTTTCAGCTTTAAGATAAAGCTGGTGGGCTCTGAGGATGGTGAGGACCTTCCTGACGTGTTCCCGATGCAACTCCAGGGTGGCTGAAAAAACGAGGATGTCGTCTAGGTATACGACTAAAAAGTCATCCAGGTATTTTCTAAAAATGTCGTTCACCAGGTGCTGGAAAGTGGCTGGAGCATTGCATAGGCCGAATGGCATCACCAGGTATTCATAGTGGCCAAAGCGAGACCTGAAGGCTGTCTTCCACTCATCCCCTGCACGGATTCTGACAAGGTTGTAGGCACCCCTTAAATCCAGTTTAGAGAAAACTTTGGCTGACCGGAAACGCTGGAAGAGTTCAGGGATAAGTGGTAGAGGATATTGGTTCTTGATAGTAATTTTATTAAGTTCCCTATAATCAATGCAGGGCCTGAGTGAGCCATCCTTTTTCCCAACGAAAAAAATACCAGCACCAGCTGGAGAGGTAGAGGGCCGAATAAAGCCTTTTTCAAGATTTTCATCAATATAGGCCTTGAGGGCCTTTAGCTCGGTTTCCGATAGAGGAAATATGCGCCCAAAGGGAATTGCGGAGCCTGTGAGCAATTCGATGGGGCAGTCATAAGCCCGATGTGGTGGTAGGTGGTCGGCCTTCTTTTTGTCAAAGACATCTTTAAAGTCCTGATAGACCGGGGGAATGTGCTGAAGGTTTTCTGGTGCCGGGATAACCTTTAGGTTGGAGCTGGGAGTTGGAGAGATGCAGTGTTGGTGACAGTATGGTGATGAGAAGGAGACTTCCTTCCGGTCCCAGTGAATTTGGGGATCATGAGCCTGCAGCCAAGGAAGTCCAAGAATGATGGGGAACATCGGGGAAGATATGAGATCAAACCGTAGGGATTCTTGGTGGCCGGAATCTGTGGTGGTGAGGATAGGTGAAGTCTCCTGAGTTACTGGGCCAGATTGTGGAAGGGACCCATCAGCCAAATGAACCAGTAGAGGGTTTGTTTTGTTGAAGCAGGGAATATGCCATTCCTTGGTGGTAGAGATATCCAGGAAGCAGCTGCAAGCACCTGAATCAATCACGGCTGGTAGCCGAATCTTCCTTCCCGCCAGCTGTAGGGAGACAGAAAGAGTCACGTAAGTCTGGGCCCGATTAACGGCTTGACAGTTCATGAAAGGCTGAGATGGCAACTTACTAGGCCGGATGGGACAATTCAGGAGGAAGTGTCCTGAACCCCCGCAATAGAGGCATAGATTGGATCTCCGTCTTCGTTGCCGCTCTTCCTGGGTAAGGCGGGGACGAACTAGGCCCAGTTGCATTGGCTCCCCTTCTGAAGCCGAGGGACCGGATGGGGCGGTTGGATAAGCAGCTGGCATCCTTGGGGGAACCCATATTGGTCGGGACCCTTGTACACGTTCTGAGCGACGTTCCCGCATACGTCGATCCAGCTTGGTGGCTACTTGGATTAACTCTTCCAAAGAAGTAGGAGGCTCAACCCGGGCTAACTCGTCCTTCAGACTCTCACTCAATCCCAGTCGATACTGGTAGAGAAGGGCTGCCTCATTCCAGGTAGTGTCGGCAGACCATTTGTGGAATTCCGCCGTATAGTCCTCCACAGGCCTTTTACCCTGGGAGAGGGTATGCAGAGTGGCCTCAGCCGTGGCCTTACGTTGGGGGTCATCATAGAGTTGGCCCATTGCTTCAAAGAACGAGTCAACGGTATTGAGGACAGGGTTCCTTTGTTCCATGAGGCCGTGAGCCCAAGACTGGGGTTCCTCAGATAATAGGGAGATAATAAACCCGACTTTGACAATTTCCGAGGAGAAGGTTCGGGGTTGCAAGGCAAGGTACAGGGAACAGGCATTTTTAAAGGACCTGAACTTCCTGCGATCGCCCGAAAATCGCTCTGGTATTGGTACCTTGGGTTCGGGCACGGCCATCATCATGGCAGGTGGAGGTTGGGCCTGAGGTGCGGAGGTTCCACTAGTAGACCCGGACGCTGAACTTGCTGGGGGAGCGGCCGTGGCCAGTTGCTGGAGACGAGTATCAACTTGGGCATAGCCTTCCTGTAACTTCTGTACTGCTTCCATGAGGGCAGACACCTGCTGGCATAGCATCTCCAATGGAGAACCCGCTCTGTTGGCCTCTGTCATGGCTGGTTCGTACTGTCATGAACTAGGTACTCACTGAGGCCAAGATGCCGAGAGCGGTTGCCCTTGCGACTCAGCGCCCACTGCCCTGAAGGTGACACAGGGACGGTTGGCACCAAGAGGCACAAGCCACCGGTGGGATGGTGACCAGGCGTGGGCTCAGGTTTTGCAGTGAAGGGTAGACTGGAGCTGGATAGTGGGTCCACGAATCACTAGTTGGGGATCAAACACAGACAGGTTAGTCGGATGCAGGCCGAGGGTCAAACACTGGTAGGTAAGGTACAAGGTAACAGAACAAGGTATCTTTAGGCAGGAGAGTCCAAGGCAGGCTGGGGGTCAAGCACAGGCAGCAGAGAGGAGAGTCCAGGATACAGGCCTAGGGTCAAGTACAGGAGAAGGTAACAGATCCAATAGGCGAGCCGAAGGTCAAGGTCAGGAGAAGGCAGGGTAGTCAGGACGATCCGGGTTTGGAAACAGGTAAGACAATCTTCAGGAATCAGAGGTGCAGGATACACAGGTAGAAGCTGTCAGACGAACCAACGTCTGTCTGGCCACAGAGGTCCTCCTTTTATAGGGCCGCTGAGGTCACATGGGGCAAACCGTACTACTGCGCATGCGCGCGCGCCGCTCGGCGGGACCGCGAGTGCGCGTGCGCCGCCGCACTATTACCCTGTCACTGGCTATGAGCCGGGGAGCCGGACCCGTGCGCCTGCGCACTAGAGTGCGCAGCGGACGGAATCCCTGATAGGCACTCGACAGGGGTGTCCCTTATCCCCATTGCTGTTTGCCCTCTGGCCATCCTGATACGTAATGCAGCAGAGGTGGTCGGGTTTCGCAGAGGCCAACTAGAGGACAAAATCTCCTTGTATGCGGACGACGCACTTATATACCTGGGTGACTCGGCTGCCTCGCTAAAAGCAGTAATGGGGATAATAACAGATTTCGGGGGCTTTTCTGGCTTTACCATAAACTGGTCTAAATCAACCATAATGCCCGTGGACCCATTAACGGAACATCTGCCAGAGAGAACAGATCAAATTACCATAGTGAACACATTTAAATACTTAGGAGTGATGGTGTCCCCAGATCCGGCAGAATATCTTCTGCTGAACCTGGGTCCACTACTGGATAAGGAAAAAAACGAAGTGCACCAGCTGGTGTAAACTTCCCCTGTCAGTCAGTCGTAAATTTGATAAAAATGGTATGGGCCCCGCAGCTTTTGTACATTTTTCATAATTCACCTATGTGGATTTCGAATAAGTGGTTCAAAAGAATTGATTCCTTGATGTAAGATTTAATATGGAAGAAAAAGGTAGCCAGGATAAGTCTAACTACATTGCAATATGGAAAAGACAGGGGGGACTGGCGATGCCACACCCTAAAATGTACTTTCTGGCCTCACAGCTTCAGCAGCTGGCGGGGTGGGGACGGGAAGCGGGGAATGAACCAGTATTCAATATGGTTGCTGTTTCTGACCCATTGCTGAAGGCGGCCTCCCACATGGAGATGGACCTGCCAAGCATCCCGCATCTCGCCCCACTGGTGTCCTCCTGAGGAAGGTATGGAGGGAGTTTCAGAAAACTCTGGGGATTGAGGGTCCATTACCCTTCACCCCAATATGGAATAATCCTAAATACCTGGAGATCAGTGATTTACAGGCTTTATCTCCTGGAAGGAGAGTGGGATCTGGTTTTTCCCACAAATATATGATGGGGAGGTATTAAAAATGTATGAAACTTTATGTCAGGAATATAAACTGACCCCCAGGGGATTTTATAAATACCTCCAACTCAGGCATGCCCTGCGGGCACAGCAACAGACCTGCTCCCTGAAGGTACAATCATCGCAACTGGTGATGGAAGTCCTCCAGGCAGACTCCAGGAAAGGACTGATATCTAGGATTTACACAGTAATGTTGGCCTCAGCCCAGGATCATGCCTCATTCAAAAGCAGAAGAAAGTGGGTGGAAGACGTAGGAGAGATAGGCGGGGACCAATGGGACCAATGGCTCTAGAATCTATACCGGCAGTATCTGTCTCTGCATCCCACAAACTGTCACAATTATTTATTCTGCATAGAGCTTATAGAACGCCAGTACAGCTACATAGATGGGGAAGAAGGGACTCCCCCTTATGCTAAAAAATGCAAAGTACACCAGGGAGATTTTATACATCTAATCTGGAGATGCCCAAAGCTCCACCGGTACTGGGAGGAGGTATCACAGTGCATAACTAGATTAGCTCAGACGCCAGTTCCACTGCAGCCACTGGTGTATCTGCTAGGAGCCATAGACGAAGAAATGTATCCGAAAGGAATGTACATTATGATTACTAGGCTGATGTATTTAGCTAGAAAACTCATAGCATGGTATTGGTTGGCATCTACAGTCCCCACAGGGAAACAATGGATTAGCTATGTCAACACTCTACTTTTAAGAGAACACCTAGCATATAGTCGAAGGAAAGCAGTGGGTAAATTTGACCTCATATGGCAACCATGGTTGAAAGATCCCAACCTGGCACCACCACAGTTGATAATGGACAGACTTCTCATGTAATGACCTGTAAAACTATAGGGGGGGAGGGAGGAGGAGAGAGGAATGACAAGCATAGATTAGATTACGTTCACTGTTTTGCAGTAGACCGAAGAAGATCCGTTGTTGAAGAAGCGACTAATCCTGTTATGTACTCCTGGGCCTTATGTGCTGGTTAAAGTTTGCGGTTAGGGGAAGGGTTTAAAAAGCTCATATTAGCAATGGATAAATAAACATTTATTAATTAAAAAAAAATAAGCCTTGGCTGCCCATTACCCTCCTTAGGACCAAACAAGGAACCACTTTTAACCACTGCAGACCAGGAACATCCTGCAAGAGCTGTCATTTTGGAGGAATTATGACCTAGTCATTACAGTTGGGTCTTTGTCGCTCAAATTCTTATGCTTGCCTATTTTTTTTCTGTTTCCAACACCAACTTCAGAAACAAAATGGTCACTTGCTGAGTATTCCACCCACTTTTAGGGGCCATTGTAACAAGATAACCTGTTATTCCCTTTACCAGTCAGTGGTCATAATATTATCGCTGATTGGTGTATATTTCAGGAGAGACATTTCATGGCTCATTCCATTCATTCCATCCACATTGCCAGCTGTATCTTTAAAGATTAAGTTCACCTTTTAAGGAAAAAAAAAATTGCACATATTTTTAGAAGGAAAAACGTGTTTTTTTTTCGAATTATTTTTTTCACAGAAGCCTGCAAAGCGATCTGCGATCATCGGGATGTCTGGAACAATGTCGGGCTCCTGCTGCCATTTCTTCCAGCCCTCTGCCCATATCCTCCCTATATGGGTTTTCAGTTAGAAAGCTAGCAGAGTCGCAGTGGTGGCGGGACATGTTTATTTCTTACACAGCCATGACCATTTTAACCATGACAGCAGCTGTGGGAAGCCGGTGCTTAGGAGCATGTTCACACTGAATGCGCCTTTGCACTACTTCAGAGAGATTTCATGTGCGGCTTGCCAACATCTGTGTAACTTCATGTACAGATGTCTATGCAAGTCGCACATGAAAATCACCAAAAATAGTGCAGGAACCATTTTTTCAAATCTATTCAAGTCAGAGTTGCACCAATTTGAATAGTTCCATAGGCACAAATGGGGTGCTACTTGTCATACAATTTTAAACTCTCAAATCGCCGGAAAAGTCCCACTAGTATGAATGAGGGTTAAAGGTGAACTTTGCCTTTTTAAAGTATCAAAGGCTGGGAACCTCTGAACTGTTCTGAATATAAATCTCCCTTTCTATTTAGAAAAGCATATGGAGCCGCCTTTTGATGTAAAGCAAGGATCTTTCAGCGACGTTCAGCCAAGTAGAGCTTTTTCGGAATACTATGGAGATGGGTGCAAAGCCAATGCATGTCACAATACCTGATGTTGGGTACAGAACATCCTGTTATCGTTATCTCAGTAATAATCTTCCAAGGTCATCTGCAGAGCTGTGCTACAGAGAGGCTGAATAACTACAATTAGACAAATCATTGCCGACCGACACAAAAGGCTAATAGCCCTGTCTGGAAGATGCTATGCTCCAGGGAAACTGAAAGATCGATTTTAATGTATGAATACTTTCACACTAATTGCCTCTGTTTTAATTAACTCCAAGTTGTGGGAGGCCAGGGAAGCAGATAATGTGCGTTCTCTCCATATTATATTACACAGAGGTCTGCATTTTCTTTTATAGAGAAGAGATGTTATACCCGAGAGGTTTTGTATTTCTGTCCATTCAATTCTGAGATTTACACAGCTCTGCCAAACAGCACAGCCCTGGTTAGCAAAGCAGAAGACCTGATTTTTCTTGGCTTCTTTTTTTTTGTTTACAAAAGTTTTATTTGGAAGATTCAAAAAAAGTTACAAAACTGTGAGGATATTGTACAGTAGAAGATATAAAGCAATACTATATAAACATACAATGGGTATAGAGTAATGTTTCACAAGTAATTGAGAGCAGAAAATACCATGACAAAATAGGGATAGGGTACCTAGAGAGATAGTCACAAACCAGGGTAAGGGGTATTAATAGGATGTATTGGATAGAAATGGGATCAAATCAGATAAAATGTTCATGAGATTCAAGAAGTATATGGTTTAATCATCAGTCCAGTACATCCATTTCGAGTTAAAGATGCGAATGCTGTCAAATAGGGTGTGATGAATTCTTTTGGATAACTTAAGATTTCTCATTCTGGATAAAACCTGGGTCCAGGGTAAGTTATTGGATTTCCAGTTAAAGGCAATCATCCATTGGATTGAACTTAATAGTGAGTGGATCAGTCTAACACAGGGAGGGGGTATATCTGGGATATTTTCATATCGTATGCACATTTGTGGGGAGAGGATGATTCTTTTTTTAACCATGGATTCTATTTTCATTTCGGCGTGACGCCACACTTTTTCTAGATGTCTACAGCTCCAGAAAATGTGAGTGCATGTGCCAGTTTCTGTGCAACCTCTGAAGCAGCATGGAGAAGTCGTTGGATAGAATGAGTGAATTTTTTCAGGGGTCAGATATAGTCTAGAGAACAGTTTCATAGGGGATTCTCTGTATGCAGGGCCGATCCTTGGGTCACAGGCGCCTGGGTGCAGAAATATTTCTGGCGCCCCCACATGGGCGTGGTCATCTTACTAACTCCTCCCCTTTACAAATGTTTCTATGGCAACGACTCAAACACAGAGATGCTCCCCTACGAAGTCTTCATTACCATGGGATCCTCCCATGATCTCTTAACAATAAACAAAATACAGGAAGAGAGGCAGAGTACTTTATTGGGACCTAGAGGGGGGCCTTTCTGATGGACACAGAGAGGGCTTCTGTTAGTGAGTCTGTTAGAAAGAGCCCCCAGACATACTAGACATGATACTGGAGATGGTCAGAGACTGCAGTCATGATATAGGAGATGGTCAGAGACTGCAGACATACTACAAGAAATGGTCAGAGACTTCAGACATGGTACAAGAGATCAATGCATCAAATGCAGCCTACAAGTGCCCACCAAATGCAGCCTACCAGTGCTTACCAAATGCAGCCTTTAAAACTTTGCAGTGCTTTACCACTGATACTTACCAGGCTGCCTTATACTCGCATTGGTGTTCTGGACGGACACACACACAAGGAGAGAAGGAGTCAGGGGAGAACTCTGGCACTACAGCGCCCCCACCTTTGCGGCGCCTGGGTGCGATGCACCCTCCGCACCAGCCCAGGATCGGCCCTGTCTGTATGCGGGTGCTATGTTACATTTGCGGAGATTGTCTGTCATAGTATTTCAGGTTTCTATGGGAATGTTGCAATCTTATTCAGATTCCCAGTGTAACATTTGGTTGGATTTTTCAGGCATCGTGGAGCTGTTAAGGTCTTTGTAAAATAGGGAGATCAAGCCTTTTTGCATTGCAAACATTATGCAGACATGTTCAAATATCGTCGTAGGGGGATGAATAATTAACGAGTAATGTTCATTAAAAAGGTTTAAATTTGAATGTAGTTTGTGAGTTCTGAGGATGGAAGATTGTACTTGGATTGGAGTGCGGGGAATGTGAGAAATGCATTGTTTGAGGACAATGATTTCAGGGAGGACAAATTATTGTTTCGCCATAGGGGGAATGAATGTATGTTATTCAGGTTTTGTGTAAGTCTGGGGTCTTCTAAAAAGGATGCTAGAGGGGGTGTGTCCGAGGATAGTTTGAGGGTTTTATTAAGTATAAGCCATAATCGGAGGAAATGGGCCACTATGAGAAGTTTTTGGTGGTGTATACAGTTAGACCAAATGAGGCCTTGTAGGTGGTATGGAGCAATGGAAAGAGATTTTAATTTAAGCCATGGGAGCTGTGGGGTGGGAGCATGCCATTGGGCGATCTGTGAAAGTTTAGTGGCAATGAAATAGTGCCAGATATTAGGGAGGCCTAGGCCACCTTTGTTCTGGGGCCTAAACATGAGTGAGTAACCACATCTTGTTTTTTTTGATGACCAGATAAATCTGTTAATCTCCCTTTGAAGGGATTCTATTCTTGTTTTGGGAACATTAATGGGTAAAGCTCTAAAAAAATATAATAATTTTGGGAGTAGGGTCATTTTAACCACTTCAATACAGGGCTTTTATACACCCTTCCTTACCAGACCAATTTTTAGCTTTCAGCGCTCTCACACTTTGAATGACAATTACTCAGTCATGCTACACACTACCCAAACCAAATTTTTATCATTTTTTTCTCACAAACAGAGCTTCCTTTTGGTGGTATTTAATTACTGCTGGGTTTTTTATTTTTTGCAATATGAGCAAAGAAAGAGAGAATTTTTTGAAAAAAAAAACACCTTTTTTTTTAGTTTCTATTGAAAATTTTTGCATTTTTTTTTTCATTAATTTGGGCTAAAATGTATACTGCTACTTATCTTTAGTAAAAATAACCCAAATAAGTGTATATTATTTGGTTGCTGTGAAAGTTATAGCGTCTAAAAGCTATGGTGCAAATCATTGAAAAATTATCACATCTGATCACACCTGATGCACTGAAGTCTTATCTAATTTCTTGAGACCCTAACAAGCCAGGAAAGTACAAATACCCCCCAAATTACCCCTTTTTGGAAAGCAGACATTCCAAGGTATTTAGTAAGAGGCATGGTGAGTTTTTTGAAGTTGTAATTTTTTTTCCACAATTCTTGGAAAAATTATATATATATTTTTTTTTTTGCACAAAATTGTCATAAAAACAAGTTATTTCTCTCACACAGCACATGCATACTTGCAATGACACCCCAAAATACATTCTGCTACTCCTCCTATATATATATGTATAGTGATACCACATGTGTGAGACTTTTACACAGCTAGGCCACATACAGAGGTCCAACATTGAAATAGCACCGTCAGGCATGCATAAATTACACATCTTATTTCTCAACCACCTATTACAGTTTTGAAGACCCTGGAGTACCAGGACAATGGAAACGCCCACAAAATGACCCCATTTTGGAAAGCTAACACCCCAACATATAATCTATGAGGCATAATGAGTCTTTTGAATGGTTCATTTTTTTCCCAAAGTTTTTGGAATATGTGGAAAAAAGAAAAACGCATTTTTTTTTTATACAAAGTTGTCCATTTATAAGATATTTCCAACACATAGCATGTACATAGCAAAACTGACACCCCAAAATACATTTTACTACTCCTCCCGAGTATGGCGATACCAAATGTGTGAGACTTTTACACAGCCTGGCCACATACAGAGGCCCAACATTGAAATAGCACCGTCAGGCGTTCTACATGCATAAATTACACATCTCATTTCTCAACCACCTATTACAGTTTTGAAGACCCTGGAGCACCAGGACAATGGAAACACCCACAAAATGACCCCATTTTGGAAAGCTAACACCCCAACGTATAATCTATGAGTCTTTTGAATGGTTCATTTTTTTTCCCAAAGTTTTTGGAATATGTGGAAAAAAATTGAAAACACATTCTTTTTATACAAAGTTGCCCATTTATAAGATATTTCCAACACATAGCATGTACATAGCAAAATTGACACCCCAAAACACATTCTGCTACTCCTCTTGAGTATGGCGATACCACATGTGTGAGACTTTTACACAGCCTGGCCACATACAGAGGCCCAAGTAGCACTGTCAGGTGTTCTAGGAGCATAAATTACACACATAAATTCCTGCCAACCTATCACATTGTTGAAGGCCCTTCATATTTCTAACACATAGCATGCACTGTACATACCAATTACAAACCAAAATACATTCTGCTGAGCAAAGGGTAAAGAAAAGATTACCTGCGGTTTTAGTAGTGCAGTGGTCCACAGAGGAGAGCATCGGTCCAGGCAGCAGGCAGGAACGTAGACAGCGACAGCAAAACAGGCAGCAGGCAGGAATGTGGACAGCGACAGCAAAACAGGCAGCAGGCAGGAACAGTCAGCACAGGTAGAGATGTTGTCAACACAGCCAATGCATTAGTCCAGATAGCAGGCAGGGATGTGGTCAGCAGCAGCAAAAGGATCAAAGGATCATCCATGCAGCAGGCAGGAATACTGTCCATAGTTAGTAAAGGCAGCAGGCAGAGGTATGGTCAGCACAGCCAGAGTATTTTTTCCAGGGAGCAGACAGGACCATCAAGCTTAGGGCATTGGTCAGGGAAGAATGGGGACAGGGGTAGAGGCTTCTCCCATCCAAATCTCTTTGAAGCCTCCGGACAACCAGACCCTGTTATGGGAACACAGAAAAACAGTTTTTCTGAACTCCGAACACTATTCTGGAGCCCCTCACATATGTGAGACCCCTGTGTAGCAGGGTAAAAGATCAGTCCAAGGGGCAGGCAAAAACATGGTCAACAGGCCGAGGTCAGTGCAGGTAAAAGGCAGACATAGACGGTAGGCAGAGGCATAGTCGATACAGTCCAGGGTCAGTTCACTTGAAAGGCAGAAACATGGCGGATAAACAATGCAGACGGTAGGCAGAGGCATAGTCGAGAAACAGGCCAGGGTCAGTTCACATGGAAGACAATGATATGGTTGGTTGAGGAAGGGAAATATTCATGACAGGAATTGAAAACGGGGAAATGGCAGTCTATTGGAAATATGGGCTAATAGTTTTCCAGAGTGTGATATCGCATGAAGCATTGTCCGATGCAAAGGCCAGGTAGGGAGGGACAATCGGGACAATAGAAGCTGGTGTCTTCCCTAATTCCTCTTTTCGTGCACACCCGACATTTTTTTTGGCGTTGTCTTCCGGATGCTGATGGTGGAATATGTTCCGGAAAATTACGCGAATGCTTTCTGGGGGGGATTATTCTTGATATATAAGTAAAGTGACAATGTCTTCAATATACTTTATGAAGGTGGTGGGTGTTTCTGATGATTTTTGGTAAATTATAAAAGAATTTAAAAGGGCCAAATGAAAAAAGTAAATTGCGACTTTTTTGTACCAAAAAAGGGATTTTCTTGTTGAAAGATAGGGCTGCAACATTTGGTCATTTAAATCCACCCCCCCATAAATGTATTAAATGCGTTGATGCAGAAAGGCTTGTGAATGGTACTGTGTCTTCTGTGAAGTTCCACTGAGGTGTCATTGTGGATGGTGGACATCATATAAACGTCTTTACTATCCCCCCACTTCACAGCCAGCACTTCCTCATTCCTCAAGCTTGCCGATTCTCCCCAATTCCTCTGGGAAAAATAAATTAAAAAAATTAATCTGGGAAAAACCCGCAGTGTTGACCTGCACACCTGGCTGTGCTGTAAAAGGGGGGATCGTGGCTGACCCTGTGGTAGAAGGCAGCCCAATGGGTTTGCCAAGCTTTCTGACAGCTGCTTTTGGGCCCTAATTCTTTGGCGCGCACTGGGCCTCTCCTCCTGGGGTCTAGCAGCGCTTGAACTGGGCCTCTCCTCCTGGGGTCTACCGCCGTTGGCACTGCTGGTAGATGCCTGGGGTTAAGACTGTCTTCTTTTAGGACGGACTGCTTCCTCCTCCAATTCGGATCCTGATGTGCTGCCTTCAGGGGGCTCATATTCTGAACCAGAAACGGAAACAGAACTGAGCGGTGAGAGGTCCCCGAGTATTTGGTATGCCTCCTCTGGGGTGTACACCTTTCTGGACATAGTGGCAGGTACTCTGGTGGCAGGTGGTGAGGTGGCGGGTATTCTGGTGAGGTGGCGGGTACTCTGGTGGCAGGTGATGAGGTGGCAGGTACTCTGGTGGCAGGTACTCTGGTGGCAGCTGGTGAGGTGGCGGGTACTCTGGTGGTACTCTGGTGGTAGGTACACTGGTGGCAGGTACACTGGTGGCAGAAGATGAGGTGGCGGGTACTCTGGTGGTACTCTGATGGCAGGTACTCTGGTTGCAGGTACTCTGGTGACAGGTACTCTGGCAGGTGGTGGGTACTCTGGTGGTACTCTGGCAGGTGGTGAGGTGGTGGGTACTCTGGTGGTACTCTGGCAGGTGGTGAGGTGGCGGGTACTCTGGTGGTACTCTGGCAGGTGGTGAGGTGGCGGGTACTCTGGTGGCAGATACTCTGGTGAGGTGACAGGTACTACTGATGACAGGTACTCCTGATGACAGGTACACCTGATGACAGGTTCTCTTTATTTAGGGGGGGTGATCTGGGCACAGAGATGTAATATATACTAGTGGGTACAGGTATATAGGTAACTCACTGTTAGCTGATCTCCTCCTCACACAGGATCGGTGTGTGAAGAGGAGAACCCAGCAACAGGAGTTACCACACTTTTTTGTTTACATTTAGTGACTGGCTGTCATTGGACACAGCCAGTCACTAAATAGCCAATTACTTCTGTTTTTTTACATTGATCGGGTCTGAGCTGTATCCAAGGCAAAAGCCTCAGCCAGCCTCAGTCCCGATCACGGCACTGCTCGTCCACGGGAGCGCGCGCGTGCGCAGTGCACGCCACTTCACGTCCATAGACAGTCAGCTCCGGCTAGTGACGAATCACAGCCGGTAACGCTGCTGCTCCGGACACCGCAGCCACTTCAGTACCCCCATCGGGGGATGGCTGTGTCCCGAGGAACACACCGCATCCCCGATCGCCACTCTGCGGGCGGTGGAAAGCCGAGGACGTCATATGACATCCACCCAGGATGGGAGATCCACCTTGTGGACGTCATTTGACTATGGCTGGGTATTGAAGTGTTTAAAGGCACAGATCCTACCAAGGAGGGAGATATGGTATGTGGACCATACTTTGAGTAGGGAACTAATCTGTTGGAATAGGGGTGTGTAGTTGGTGGTATATAATGTTTTATGATGGGAAGTGATGAGGACACCAAGATACCTGAATGATTTGGAGCACCAAATAAAGTTAAAATCTTTTTGCAGGGTAGTGGTTAGGTTGGATTGGAGGTTAATAGGGAGGGCAGAACATTTGTTGACATTAATGCCTAGACCAGAAAGATTATGAAATGATTTAAGTTCAGAGATAAGGTTTGGTAAGGATGTTAAGGGATTCGATAGGAACACTAGGACATCGTCAGCATACAGGCTAAGTTTGAATTCATTCGGGCCTTTGTTATATCCTTTGATATTTGGGTTGTTTCTTATGGCTTGTGCTAGAGGTTCAATTGCTAAGGCGAATAAAAGTGGGGAGAGGGGGCAGCCCTGTCTGGTACCTCTACTTAAGGGGAAGAAGTCAGAGTTGTGGTCTGGAATTTTGATTCTGGTTTGGGGGAGGTGATAGAGGGCATTAAATCCATTAATAAATGTATCTGTGATGCCAAATTTAGGGAGAAGATGGTTAAGATAGGACCAGTTGACACTATCAAATGCCTTATGAATATCGAGGCTGAGGAGGCAGAGTGGGTGGGAGGAAAGATTAGCATCTTGAATGATGTTGGTGACAAGTCTGATATTATCTGTGATTTGACGACCAGGAATGAACCCTGATTGGTCAATATGGATGAGGGAGGTGATAACTGATGCTAGTCTATCTGCAAGGAGTCTGCCGAAGATTTTCAAATCGTTATTAAGGACTGAGATTGGGCGAAAATTTGGGGGGAGGGAGTGGTCTTTAAGAGGTTTAGGAATAAGAGACAAATTTGCAAGGAGCATATCTTCAGGGAAATGGCTGCCTGTGAGGATATGATTAAATAGTTTAGTTAATCTAGGTACTAATAGGGGTGCAAATTTTTTGTAGTATAATGTGGAGAAGCCACCGGGGCCTGGCGCAGTCGAGGTTTTAAGTGATTTAATAATGTTTGTAATTTCTAGATCTGTGCAGGGATCAGGAGTGAGTGAGGAGGTAGAGGGGTGAGTCTGGTGCCCTGAAAGAAGATCTTTGTAGAAAGTGGAGAAGATGTCCAGAACATCTCGGGGGTGTGTGACCAAGTTACCATTATGGTTTTGTAGTTTGTATGTGTGTGGGGGGGGGGGGGGGGTTATGTTCCTTTTCGCGTGAACATTTTAGAGGGGGCGTTGCCATGTAACATAAATTTGGCTTTGACAAATCTAAGGGACTTCTCAGTGTCGGCCGAGAGGATCGTGTCTAGGGATTGGCGTTTGGAATGAATTTGTTTTGTAATTTCTGGAGATGGTGATTGGCCAAGTTTGTTGGATAAAAGGTCTAAGTCTTTAGTAAGGGCTTTGATTTCTGTAAGTTTAGCCCTATTTTTGGCTGCAGCAATGCTAATCAGGTGTCCTCTCAGGACTGCTTTGTGTGCAGACCAGAGTGAAGTAGGAGCAATGTCGTCATTTGAGTTGTTAGCAAAATAGTCTACAATGTGAGAGTTTATGTCTTGTAGTGTGTCATTAAGACGCCAGTTGAATGCAGTGGGGGCGAGCCCCACATGAGAGGTGTCAAATTCAACCATGTCATGGTCAGACCAGGGACAAGGGTGAATTCGAGCTCTAGAGGAGTTTGCCAGGAGGATGGGGGTGCAAAATATATAATCTAGTCTGGCATAGCAGTCATGTGGATGGGAGTAATGGGTATAGGCCTTTATGCCAATGTGGGCTCTCCATGAATCAATCAGTGGGAATTTGTTGAGTGTGCGACTCATTGATCTAGAGAAGGCCTTTGAGGAAAGAGTAACTTTGCTCCTATCTAGGGAGGGATGCGCGGCTAAGTTAAAGTCCCCGCCTAACACAATATGAGGGGAGCTATAGCGGTCAAGTGTATCAAAAAGAGTGTTAAAGAATGTAGATTGGGCTTCATTGGGTGCGTAGATGGAGGCAATCGTAATTGATCGTTTGTTCTTTGTGCCTTTTAGGATGATGAAGCGGCTTTCTGTGTCTCTATAGATGCTTTGTATGGCGAAGATGATAGAGTTACGAATGAAGATTGCAACCCCTCTTGATTTATTAGAAAAGGTGGTAAAGAAGTGTTGGTTATGTTTTATCAAAGTAATGTGGGTGATTCCCTGAGGAAAAATGGGTTTTTTGGAGGAGAATAATATCAGCGCCAAGCCTTTTGTAGTGTCTGAATGCTTTTTTGCGTTTGTGTGGGGAATTAAACCCTTGGATGTTGTGGGAGAAAATTTTAAGACCCATTAATAAAGGGGAAGTATGCGCTAATTACTTGGAATAGGATAGCGAGAATTCTGCATGAGATTTGGATCGTGGCAATAGGTACAGTAGGGAGTTGTGTGCCATAATTGTATTCAACATAGTACAATGGGATGGTATTCATATAAAAAGTAGTTTGAGTATCCTCAAGAGTGTAATAATATAAACATAACTGTTGAGAATTTCAAAGAGAATTCTAGTGAGAAAAAAATGCCAGAAGGGCAACAAGAAATATTTTGTAATGTATCGAGGTGGGGTCAGGTAGCACAGTGTCTACTGACCATGTAGGGTTTAATCTTCCGTAATATTTATTAGTTATATAGAAAACGATACAAGTAACAAATAATGGATTGAGTAAAAACAAAAGGGGGTCAGAGGACTGGGCCCGGCTCTTTGCTGGGCTGTCTCTAGCTGGATCGGATCGTGGCTGTCTTTTTGCTGTTATTGGGCTGTGGCTGTCTCTGCTCAATATATAGAAGCATCGGTAAAAATACAGACTGATATTACCGATATTGCTTCAAGGAGTTGTACCGGGGTGTTGCCCGCAGCTGCACGCATCACCCCGGTACCGTTCTTTAACCGCTTCCCGACCGCCCACTGCATATATACGTCAGCAGAAAGGCACGGGCAGGCAAAATCACGTACCTGTACGTGACCCTTTAAATGCCTGCCCGTGGGTCGCGCGCGCGCCCCCGGCGGCGCGCTCGCGACCCGATCGGGAGCTCCGTGACCACGGCCGCGGGACCAGCGGACCCGATCGCCGCTGGTGTCCCGCGATCGGGTCACGGAGCTGAAGAACGGGGAGAGGTATGTGTAAACAAACCTCTCCCCGCACTTCCTACTCTGCCTGTCATTGATTGGCTGTTCCCGGTCATCGGGAAAGCCGATCAATGACGTCAGACGTCAGCCCCGCCCCCTAATGTAAAAAAACACACACACGTCACAGCCCATAACCCCTCCCCTCCCCCTAGTGGTTAACTCTTTCACTACAACTGTCATTTATACAGGAATCAATGCATTTAAATAGCATTGATTGCTGTATAAATGACAATGGTCCCAAAAATGTGTCAAAAATGTTCTATGTGTCCGACATAATGTCGCAGTCACAATAAAAAAATCGCTGATCACCGCCATTACTAGTAAAAAAAAAATATTAATAAAAATGCTATAAAACTATCCCCTATTTTGTAAACGCTAAAACTTTTGCGCAAACCAATCAATAATCGCTAATTGCGATCTTTTTTACCAAAAATATGTAGAAGAATACGTAGTGGCCTAAACTGAGGAAAAAAAAGTTTTTTTATATATTTTTTGGGGATATTTATTATAGCAAAAAGTAGGGTTGTCCCGATACCGATACTAGTATCGGTATCGGGACCGATACCGAGCATTTGCGCGAGTACTTGTACTCGCACAAATGCGCCCGATGCTTAGCCGATACCTTGTCAGCGGCAGCGGGCGGCGGAGCGGAGGGCGGAGTCAGCGAGCGGAGGGCGGAGTCAGCGGGCGGAGTCAGCGGGCGGAGTCAGCGGGCGGAGCGGAGGGCAGAACAGTACACTACAGAGAGCCGAGCGGAGAGTACAGAGTGAGTACTCCGTGTCTCCGTGTTCCCGTGCAACTAGATAGGCGACCGGAGCCGTCACATTCAGTAATGCAAGTGACGCTCCGTGTTGCCGTTACACGCCACGTGGTTTATTATCCCGACGCCCATCTTGGTACACCCTGCACTCACTCGGCCTCAATAAAGCAGCAGCGGACATCTTGTTACACCCAGCCCATATAGTTAGGGCTGGGTGTAACAAGATGTCCGCTGCTGCTTTATTGAGGCTGAGTGCTAGGTGTACCAAGATGGGCTTTTTCAGAGCAAAACTAAATCCTAAATCCACTGCCAGCCATAAATAAGTGCCCATGCAGCATGGGCACTGGCTGCATGGGCACTTATTTATGGCTGGCAGTGGATTTAGGATTTAGTTTTGCTCTGAAAAAGCCCATCTTGGTACACCTAGCACTCAGCCTCAATAAAGCAGCAGCGGACATCTGGTTACACCCAGCCCATATAGTTAGGGCTGGGTGTAACAAGATGTCCGCTGCTGCTTTATTGAGGCTGAGTGCTAGGTGTACCAAGATGGGCTTTTTCAGAGCAAAACTAAATCCTAAATCCACTGCCAGCCATAAATAAGTGCCCATGCAGCCAGTGCCCATGCAGCCAGCCATCAATCAGTGCCACCCATCAATGTGTGCCCCCCATCAGTGCGTGCCCCCCATCAGTGCGTGCCCCCCATCAGTGCGTGCCGCCCATCAGTGCGTGCCCCCCATCAGTGCGTGCCCCCCATCAGTGCGTGCCCCCCCCATCAGTGCGTGCCCCCCATCAGTGCGTACCGCACATTAGTGCGTGCCGCCCATCAGTGTGTGCCGCCCATCAGTGCCAATCAGTGCGCGCCACCCATCAGTGCGCGCCACCCATCAGTGCGCGCCACCCATCAGTGTGCGCCCCCCATCAGTGCGCGCCCCCCATCAGTGCGTGCCGCCCATCAGTGCGTGCCACCCATCAGTGCGTGGCAAAAAAAGTATCGGTAATCGGTATCGGCGAGTACTTGAAAAAAAGTATCGGTACTTGTACTCGGTCTTAAAAAAGTGGCATCGGGACAACCCTAGCAAAAAGCAAAAAATATTGCATTGTTTTCAAAATTGTCGCTCTATTTTTGTTTATAGCGCAAAAAATAAAAACCGCAGGGGCGATCAAATACCACCAAAAGAAAGCTCTATCTGTGGGAAAAAAGGACGCCAATTTTGTTTGGGAGCCACGTCGCACGACCACGCAATTGTCAGTTAAAGCGACGCAGTGCCGAATCGCAAAAAGGGGCCTGGTCCTTTGGCTGCCAATTGGTCCGGGGCTGAAGTGGTTAAAGCGCACGGTCAGCTTTATATGCAATAACCAATGTGGCTCAACAGCCGCTCGGCTGTTTTTACAAGCAGCGTAAGGCGACTTCCCTCCCCCCCACACCGACCCCTTCCGCCGGACGCCCAGGCTCTCCCGTCCCACCGGGTGGCCCGAGCATCCAGCTGGCACGTCCACAGGCTGGCTGATGACCCAAACAAAGCCGATGCTTTGTTTGGGTCTCGGATCTAGTAATCAGGAAGCAATGTCATGACATCACTTCCCAGATTACTGGCATCTTAAAAGGCGCCAGTTTTAAAAAATAAAGTATTCAAAAACGCCGATCTTGACGTTTGGAATACTTCAAAGTGCAGAGGAGGGATTTTGGGGTCTTATAGACCCCCGATCTCTCCATAAAGAGGACCTATCACTGCTTAATACTGTCACAAGGAATGTTTACATTCCTTGTGACAGCAAGAACAGTGATAAAAAAAAAAAAATAACAAAAAAATTTAAAATGACAGTGTAACATTTTTTTTTCTTTTTTAATGTACAAAATATCGGCTATCGACAGGAGAGGTGGCCGAAATATCGGCATCGTATCAGCACCAAAAAACGATGTCGGTCGATCCCTAGTATTTTATATTTACTTTTTAAACTTTTTTTCCGTTGCTTCCTGATTTCGGGCCTAGGCCAAAATTATCAGCAATAATTAAAGTGTTACTAAACCCAGGACCCAGAACATGGAAATGCAATTATTTTAGTAAATATGAACAGCTAAATACATTTTCCCATCAGCAGTATATAGCAGTCTTGCGAGTTCCATGCAGGACCCCTGACCCTCCTCTGTCTGGACAGTGCTGATCACATGCACCCTTCCTAGGAAAAAAAAACTATCTAGTAATACACACCAAACTGAGCATGTGCAGCCTGACTCCAGTAACTGTCTTATCCAGGCATGTTTTGGAGACAATGCAAGAAGGGGGGGAACAGAGAAGACTGGCTCAAACAGCCTTTTTTACACACTGCAGAGGATTAACCCCTTAGGTTCCACAGTGAGTATAACAAGCATGATTTACTGCATATACAGACTGATTTTGCTGTTGTAGGTTTAGTAACACTTTAAGCACAAAAGTGTGAAACGCGTTTGCTAAATCTTCATGGGTGGTGCAATTGGCATGTTTTACCTTTTAATGGATTGTTTACAATAAAAAGAGTAGTTTTTATTCCCTGGAAGTGCCGCCACTTTTCTTCCTCTTACTTTCTAGGCCAAAATTATGTCCTATATCACAGGAGTCTTTGGGGACTTTTTTTTTATTTTTTATCTGGAGCAGGGGGTCTCAAAACTTTCAAAACAAAGAGCTGGTTTACTGCCCTCCAGCTTGGTGGTCAGTAGGAGTAAAAAAAATTACATCATTGGTGCAAGTGGGAGGAATAGTACCCCATTGTTGATGTCAGTGGGGCGAATAGTGCCCCGTCTTTGGCATCAGTGGAATAGTGCCCCAAGGGCTGGATAAAAGGCAAGCAAAGGGCTGTATCCGGCCTCCAGACCACACTTTGGAGACTACTGATCTAGAGGACAGGAGGAGGATCTTTCTAAGCTAAGAACACCCTCCTGTCTACATGCCTGAGTTAAGGGCAGATGGAAGCTTTAGGAAGTGAATGCTACATGAATCATCTGCCCTTACTCAAGATGGCTGCAGTTTAAAATGTTCAGTTGGGGTTCAAATGGAATTTTCAACAAAATAAAGCAAGGAGACATGGATGGATGGGTAAGTTTGCTTTAAATGTTAAAAATGAATTGCATTTTCACTGGAAAAAAAATAAACAGCATTTTCAGTTTGTGGTGCTCAGATACGGCTAAGTTCCACTTTAAGGCCTACTTTGGATAGAGTGGGAAAATGTTAATCAGGTTTATATTTCTGCCCCCCCCCCCCCAGCTCCCCCATCTTGTTGGGTCCCATACGTACCCTGCTTGGTTGTACCACCTTGTTGGGTCCCAAGCCTATCCTTTATAGTTGTACCACCTTGTTGGGTCCCAAGCCTATCCTTTATGGTTGTACCACCTTGTTGGGTCCCAAGCCTATCCTTCGTGGCTGTACCACCTTGTTGGGTGCCAAGCCTATCCTGTATGGCTGTACCACCTTGTTGGGTCCCAAGCCTATCCTGTATGACTGTACCACCTTGTTGGGTCCCAAGCCTATCCTGTATGGTTGTACCATCTTGTTGTGTCCCAATCCTATACTGTATGGTTATACCATCTTGTTGGTTGTTGGTCCCGATCACTACTCAATAAAAGCCATAGTTGCCATATACTGCAGTTATGATGGGCAATAATCCTGAAGGATCTATAGGCAATATAGAATAAATGGCTCTGGATGAATAAGTGGTTCTTCATGTGCATCTGGCCAAGGGGTTGTAAAGGAACGATTTGTATGGCACTGCCCTAAAATGAGGGATAGTTCTCATTTCATTTTTGGGATATACTATGGATTGAGACACATGAATACCTTCTGTTCTAGAAAGGCTTTACTGTGCTGCATGCTGATTTGGCTGGAGCACCTTTCGATTGCTTAAGTCCCTTTTCACAATAACCTGTATGGTTGTACTGTCTTGTTGGGTCCCAAACCCACCTCCATAGAACCCGATGCTGCCATACGCTGCACTTATGATGGCCAACAAGCCAGGAATTAATGGCTGTATGTGTTGGAGGACTTAATTCCTATAGTTATACAGAGATTGTCAGACAGTCCAAATCAAACCTAGATTAGCAAACTGACATCTGTTAATATAGATGTGGCTCCCATTGGTTGTGATGGAGCAATAAAACGCAATGACTGCTCACCGTGACAATGTCCGTGTTCATGTGACCCATGATGCCCCTACTCCACTTGGTGATGGGAGTGGATTATAGGCAAAGCCCAAGGCATAGAAGACGGAGTGGGTGAAATATAAAATTCCAGTCACTCCAATCTACGACAGGCAGACAATGCTGAATATTAAAGCTGAACTCCGGAGGGGGGTGGTTTGAGGATGGGGAGTTGGGGAATGGCTACACCCTGTGCATAAAGTGTGTCATAAAACATACTCATAAAAGGTGGGATTGTGCATTTTTTTCTATTTAGCACTGCACTACTTTTAACTGTGCTTTAATTGCGCTTCATGCAACACTGTACCCAAATTAAAATTTATATATTTTTTTTTTTTCACACAAATAAGCTTTCCTTTGGTGGTATTTGATTTTTATTTTATTATATAAATGAAAAAAATTCTGAAAATTTTAGGAAAAAAAAAAAAAACACCACAATAATATTTTCTACTTTCTGTTATAAAATCAAATTTCTTTATAAATTTAGTCTGCAATGAATTTGGTTAAAAATAAATTCCAATAAGCGTATATTAGTTTGTGTGAAAGTTATAGCATTTACAAAACTATGGGATATACACTGAATTTAAGCAGCTCGGACTTTCTGACTGATCACATTTCTTGAGGCGCTAAAAGTCCAGGACAGTACAAATACCCCCCAAATGACCCCTTTTTGGTAAGTAGATATCCCAAGGGATTTGCTGAGAGAGGCATGAAGATGTTTTTTTTGCCACAAGTTTTAAAAAATTACAAATTATTAATTTTTTATTTTTTTTATTTTTCCACACACAAAGATGTTATATTACTGAGATATTTCTCACACAGGCCAAGGGTATACACTATATTACCAAAAGTATTGGGACACCTGCCTTTAGATGCACATGAATTTTAATGGCATCCCAGTTTTAGTCTGTAGGGTTCAATATTGAGTTGGCCCACCCTTTGCAGCTATAACAGCTTCAACTCTCCTGGGAAGGCTGTCCACAAGGTTTAGGAGTGTGTCTATGGGAATGTGTGACCATTCTTCCAGAAGCAAATTTGTGAGGTCAGGCACTTAAGTTGGACGAGAAGGCCTGGCTCGCAGTCTACGCTCCAATTTATCCCAAAAGTGTTCTAATGGGTTGAGGTCAGAACTCTGTGTAGGCCAGTCAAGTTCCTCCATCCCAACCTCGCTCATCCATGTCTTCTTGCTTTGTTCACTGGTCCAAATCATTTGGTGGAGGGAGGATTATGGTGTGGGGTTGTTTTTCAAGGGTTGGGTTTGGCCCCTTCGTTCCAGTGAAGGGAATTCTGAAGGCGTCAGCATACCAAGACATTTTGGACAATTTTAGGCTCCCAACTTTGTGGGAACAGTTTGGGGATGGCCCCTTCCTGTTCCAACATGACTGTGCACCAGTGCACAAAGCAAGGTCCATAAAGACATGGATGAGCGAGTTTGGGGTGGAAGAACTTGACTGGCCTTCACTGGCCTGAACCCGATAGAACACAGTTTCGGAGGCCCTAAACTACCAGGATAGTACAAACAGCCCTTCAAATTACCTCTTTTTGGAAAGTAGACACTGCAAGGTATTTGATAAGAGGCCTGGTGAGTATTTTACAGATCTCATTTTTTTGTCACATGATTTTGAAAAATGAAAAGAGAATATATTTTCGTTTTCAGTTTATGTGGCAAAGGGGGTGTTTGAACTGTCCTGGCATTTTAGGGCCTCCAAAAAAATAAATAAATAAATAAATGTTGGGCATACATGTAATGTTTTTTTTTTCGTTCAGCCTGTGAGCTGAACAAAAAAAAAAAAAAAAAGAGCATAACAGATTCCTCCATTCACATTGAATCGATGTGAATTAAGAGAGCTTTACCAGAAAAGATGTATGCTCAACATTAGAAGCTTCTGGACCTGGCGCTGGGAGTAAACAATGGAGGAGCCTGTGCATTACCCCTGCAATACAATGATCCCAGTTACACTGCTCTGCAGGCTTCAATACAAAAATGTAAGAAATATTTTTTTTTCTTTGGGGTGGGTGCATTTATTACCGTATATACTCGAGTATAAGCCGACCCGAATATAAGCCGAGGCACCTAATTTTACCACAAAAAAATGGGAAAACGTATTGACTCGAGTATAAACCTAGAGTGAGAAATGCGCAGCTACTGTAAGTGTAAAAGAGGGTCAACAATGCCCATTTGCATGCCTCATTGTGACCATTTGCTCAAACTTGGTAGTTAAGGGTTCCTAGAGGCAGCCAAAATTTGGGGTCTCTGGACCCAACGGCTCCCGAAATGACTGATACAGATGGACACAGTTGACTGACTTTGGGGCCCTGTATCTCGGGGCCACATTGTGCTAGGAACCCCAACTGTTGTAGTGCTTGTTCCACTAGGTTTGCACACCAAATTTGGGGTTCCTAGCACCAAGTAGCCCCGAGATACGAGGCCCCAAAGTCAAGTCGGAAAATGTCATTCTCTGCTGCAGAAATGTACTTGACTCGAGTATAAGCCGAGGGGGACATTTTCAGCACAACAAAAATGTGCTGAAAATGCGGCTTATACTCGAGTATATACGGTACATTTTTTTGGGGTGGGTGCATTTATTAAATTTTTTAAAAAGGGGGACTATGCCTTTTAAAGCCCAATTGTAGTTTATTTTTTTCAGATTGTGTGCAGTATTATACATGGACATTAGTCTCTGGGGAATGCCCACACCTGTTACTAGGGATGGGCCCAGTGTTCGATTCGAACCCATGTTCGAATCGAACATCGGGCGTTCGGCCGCTTTTTGAGCCCAGAACTATTTGGGCCGCTCGCATCAAATTCGTGTGATGCGAACGGCCCACAATGCACTGCGCCAGTCGCAGTGCATTGCTGGCTGATGATTGGCCAAGCATGCACTGTGACCCCGCATGCTTGGCCAATCATAGAGCCAGCGGCGAGGAGAGCAATAATTGGTGTAGTGTGTTCCAGCGTGTCAGTGATATTATCTGCTGTGATCCATTCTGCAGTGCTGCTGAGTCTGACATTATTTGTGCTGTGATTCTGGGGATTAGTGTGTGCATGCTGTTAGTACAGCATTGCAGTATCACATTAAAACACCTTTACCCTTCTGGCCTGTTGTGTCATCTAAGGCAGCCATCTGCGGCTAATGAATTGCCGGTTTCCGTAACACAGAGAACAGTCATTCATTGAAAGTCATTGATAAAAAAAAAAGTCATGGGGACTTCCCTATGGCTTTCCCCATGACGTCAGAGGGGGCGGGGTCACCAGGTGGCCCCGCCCTCCGTTATAAAAAGACCTGTCAGACGCAGTGAAGCCTCACACAGCGGGAGCCTCCCATTGCGCGGAGCGACCATAGAAAAGACGCCGACACCATGGAAGCAGATGCCGGATGAGAAGACCAGAGCAAGAAGAAGCGGATCGGAGGAAGAAGAAGATGGAAGACGATGCCGGAAGGAGAAGATGAAGAAACCGAAGGATGAAGAAATGAAGAAGGAAGAAGAAAGAAGATTTTAATAAAGGAATTGTCAAAGACCGTCACCTGTCATTTTTACCATTTTTGTCACTACTTTTGTACCCCCTTACCATTTCACACAGGGGGGGCGGGATCTGGGGGTCCCCTTGTTAAAGGGGGCTTCCAGATTCCGATAAGCCCCGCGCCCGCAGACCCCCACAACCAATGGCCAGGGTTGTGGGGAAGAGGCCCTGGTCCTCATCAACATGGGGACAAGGTGCTTTGAGGGGTCACAGACCCCCAAAGCACCCTCCCAATGTTGAGGGCAGGTGGCCTGGTACGGTTCAGAAGGGAGGGGGGGCTGCTCTCGTACCCCCTCTTTTCCTGCGGCCTGCCAGGTTGCATGCTCGGATAAAAGTCTGTTATGGATTTTGAGGGGGACCGCACGCCATTTTTTTTTTTTTTTTTGGCCCGGGTTCCCCTTAAAATCCATCCCAGACCTCATGGGGCCGGTATGGATTTTGAGGGGGACCCCACGTCATTTTTTTTATTTTTTTGGGCCGTGGTTCCCCTTAATATCCATAGCAGACCTGAAGGGCCTGGTAATTGAATTTGGGGGGACCCCCACCTTTTTTTTTTTTATTTTTTTATCAATGACTTTCAATGAAGGACTGTTCTCTGTGTTACGGGAGCCGACAATTCATTAGCCGCGAGTGATTTTAAATATCCTTTTTTCCTGCAAAAATGACACTTTGTGCAGGGACAGTTCTAAGCATGGGAAACATGCGCCCCTTCACAGGCATACTATAGACACCCCCCAGGTACGACATTTAAAGGAATATTACACTTTTATTGTTTCACATTAACCACTTCAGCCCCGGACCAATTGGCAGCCAAAGGACCAGGCCCCTTTTTGCGATTCGGCACTGCGTCGTTTTAACTGACAATTGCGCGGTCGTGCGACGTGGCTCCCAAACAAAATTGGCGTCCTTTTTTTCCCACAAATAGAGCTTTCTTTTGGTGGTATTTGATCGCCCCTGCGGTTTTTATTTTTTGCGCTATAGACAAAAATAGAGCGACAATTTTGAAAAAAATGCAATATTTTTTACTTTTTGCTATAATAAATATCCCAAAAAATATATAAAAAAACATATTTTTTCCTCAGTTTCGGCCGATACGTATTCTTCTACATATTTTTGGTAAAAAAAATCGCAATTAGCGATTATTGATTGGTTTGCGCAAAAGTTATAGCGTTTACAAAATGGGGAATAGTTTTATAGCATTTTTATTAATATTTTTTTTTTTTTACTAGTAATGGCGGCGATCAGCGATTTTTATTGTGACTGCGACATTATGGCGGACACATCGGACATTTTTGACACATTTTTTGGAACATTTGTCATTTATATAGAATTCAATGCTATTTAAATAGCACTGATTCCTATGTAAATGACAGTTGTAGTGAAGGGGTTAACCACTAGGGGGCGGGGATGAGTCAGTGTGACGTGTTGTGTTTACTTTACTGTAGGGGGGCGTGGCTGTACGTGTGACGTCATTGATCGGCGTTCCCGATGACAGGGAACCGCCGATCACTGACAGTCAGTGTAGGAAGCGCGGGGAGAGGTTTGTTTACATAGACCTCTCCCCGTTCTTCAGCTCCGTAACCCGATCGCGGGACACCAGCGGCGATCGGGTCCGCTGGTCCCGCGGCCGGGGTCACGGAGCTCCCGACCGGGTCGCGAGCGCGCCGCTAGCGGCGCGCGCGCGACCCACAGGCAGGCACATGCACGATCACGTACAGGTACGTGATTCTGCCTGCCCGTGCCATTTTGCCGACGTATATCGTCGTTAGGCGGTCGGGAAGCGGTTAAGCATTATTAAAATCACTGCTCCTGAAAAAACGGCCGTTTAAAAAAAAAAAATTTGCATTGATACATGTCCCCTGGGGCAGGACCTAGGTCCCCAAACACTTTTTTATGACAATAACATGCATATTAGCCTTTAAAATTAGCACTTTTGATTTCAAACGTTCGCTTCCATTGTAATTTATAGGGTTCTAATGTTCGCACAAACTTTAGGTCCGTTCGCGGGTTCTGGTGCGAACCGAACCCGGGGGTGTTCGGCTCATCCCTAGCAGGGAGCATAGATAATTTAAAAAAACTATTAGATAGGCACCTAAACGACCTTAAGATACAGGGATATACAATGTAATACTGACATAAAAGCCCACACACAGGTTGGACTTGTGTCTTTTTTCAACCTTACCAACTATGTAACTACGTAACTATGTAACCAGTGCCCAGAAATGCAGCCTCACCAGTGCCCAGCAATGCAGCCTCACCAGTTCCCAGCAATGCAGCCTCACCAGTTCCCAGCAATGCAGCCTTTACCAGTGCCCAGCAATGCAGCCTTTACCAGTGCCCAGCTATGCAGCCTTTACCAGTGCCCAGCTATGCAGCCTTTACCAGTGCCCAGCTATGCAGCCTTTACCAGTGCCCATCTATGTAGCCTTACCAGTGCCCATCTATGTAGCCTTACCAGTGACCATCTATGTAGCCTTATCAGTGCCCAGAAATGCAGCCTCACCTGTGCAGGGGATCAGAGATGAAAGGAACAGGAGAGCTGGCCGGATCACAACAGAGCCGGCGTTGCCCGCTGTGACAGCATTAATTGAATCACCGGGTGCCCGCCATCACACAAGTCCCACCTCCTGGCTCGGCTCCTACCTACCTCCTACAGCACATGTCCATTGGACAAGTGTAGCGTTGCCACCTCAACACATATGAATTACACAGGTTCTGAGGCAAATTTAATGCAGATAAGGCAGAAAGTGGGTTTAATTACCACCTTAATTAGCCACAGAACCTGTGTAATTCATATGTGTTCGGTTTTAAAGGGATGAGGTGGCAACCCTAGACAAGTTTGCTCTCTATCAAAGGAGCCAAACTTTGTGATGGTGGGACTTAGCGATTCAAATTAGAGCTGTCACAGTGGGCCACGCCGGTGGACTGCCCCCCTCTGCCTCAGCACCTGTCCAGGATCGGTCCTGCACCTGGTGCCACCCCTGCAATCCAGGGACAGACTGGCTCCAGGGACAGTGCCCTCAGTTCGGGGACTTCTGGTCACCATAATTTAATATTAACGCAACACATTGAAAAAGCTCTAAACAGGGGCGTAACTATAGGGGGTGCAGCAGTTGCAAGCGCAACCGGGCCCTGTGCTGCAAGGGGCCCATGCGGCCCCCTCTACATATGGCCGGTGGCAGCATAGGTGGTTAGGCACCGGGCGCATGGGTGGCTGGAGGTGTGGGGTGACTAGCAGAGCTCCATGCTCGACTACCGCACTGGCTGCTCTTTAGTTGTGCATTCCCTACACAACATCCCACACAACCTGTGTCTTCTGCCGCTCCTCCGGGTCCTGCTCCATGCAGTGCTGCTCAGTCCGGTGTCTGTCCTCCCCAGCCAGAGTCTCGTCCCCTAAGTCTGGCTCACACTGCACTGCATGCTTCTCCCGGGCAAACAGACGTTAAGCACACAGATGCAGTGCAGCCCTATGAGAGCCGGTTCCCCAAAGGACACTGCAGGCTTGTCTGTCAGCACCCCCCCTCCTCCCCGTCATACACAGATGTTGACAGGTCTTTCTGGGAGATATGTCCCCTGGGGACAGGGACCCCATCTCCCCTGGGGGCAGGGCCCAGTTCTCCCTAAAGGACAGGGACCCCATTTCCCTTGGGGACAAGGACCCCATCTCCTCTGGGGACAGAGCCAACTTCTCCCCAGAGGACAGGGACCTCATTTCCTGTGGGGACAGGGACCCAATTTTCCATGGGGACAGGGACCCCTTCTCACCTGAGGACAGAGACCCCTTCTCACCTGAGGACAGGGACCCCTTCTCACCTGGAGACAGGGACCACATCTCCAATGGGGACCCCATCTCCCCTGGGAACAGGGCCCACTTCTCCCCAGAGGACAGGGACCCCATTTCCCTTGGGGGCAGGAACCCCTTTTCACATGGGGACAGGGACCCCATCTCCCCTAAGGACAGGGACCCCATCTCCCCTGGGGAGGTTTAGACCTCTGATATCTCACCAAAGTCCCCCCAACGGGACTCCTAAAAATTTGTAAAAAATCATTTAAAAAATTGCTGATACCAGTGGTGGAACTACAGGGCTCACAAAAGTTGTACCTGTCACCGAGCCCTGAACCACCAGACTCGGAGGGAAGTGCCTTGGCTGGGGTTCAGGGGGGCCCTTCATGGTTTCTTGCACCGGGGCCCTGAAGGTTCTAGTTACACCACTGGCTCTAAAAACATGATGTGTGTTTCACAACACACTCTGCATTATTAAATAAAACTATTTGTATAATTTGGTTGCTGAATTTCACCAAAAAAAATTGGCAAACCTTTTCTTTTTCCTACTTTCGTAAACCATCCATCAACAATCTTAGGCAAGTTTAACCCGTGCAAAGCAAAACCAATGCTGAATCTTGGCAATAAGGGGTTAAAGATGCTAAGGTGAGGCTGTGTCAGCTGACCTTTAACTTCCCAGTTTACCATACAGTATACAGCTTGTTTGTTTTCTTGTTTTGTTTTTACTTTATTTTAATTTTATTTCCTCTTCTCAGCAGCTATCCAGGAACAGCGACACATCCGAACGCTGATTGGAAAAGAAAAAGAGTTGTTTTAAACTTTTTGAAAGTTTGTGAGCTTTGTCGGTTTGGAACTGTCACAAATAAAGTTGGGTGATAAAAAAAATGGCTGATTTACATATAAATATGCCCACTTGTGAGGCAGTCTGCCCTTAGGTCTACAGATGTGAGCACATGGCTTGCTGCCGGCCATTTTTGCGTGAGTAAGTTTGCAATGTTGATTTAAAAGCTACAGTTTAAACTTTTTTTTTTTTTTTACTGCACACATTTTACAATCCTAATCTATAGATCAACCTTTTAACTCCAGGGGAACCCCTGCTAATACCAATCCACTGCTGAGTGGGAAGCATGGCTACCCCCTTTGCCGCTGTCGGTCTATGGCAAGCACGGCATCCCGCTTTGCCTCAGACGGTCTCTGGTAAACTCGGCTCCCCCCCTTTGCCTCTGGCAAGCATGGCTCCCCCTTTGCCTCTGGCGGTCTATGGCAAGCACGGCTCCCCCCTTTGCCTCTGGCGGTCTATGGCAAGCACGGCTCCCCCCTTTGCCTCTGGCGGTCTATGGCAAGCACGGCTCCCCCCTTTGCCTCTGGCGGCCTATGGCAAGCACGGCTCCCCCCTTTGCCTCTGGCGGTCTATGGCAAGCACGGCTCCCCCCTTTGCCTTTGGCGGTCTATGGCAAGCACGGCTCCCCCCTTTGCCTCTGGCGGCCTATGGCAAGCACGGCTCCCCCCTTTGCCTCTGGCGGCCTATGGCAAGCACGGCTCCCCCCTTTGCCTCTGGTGGCCTATGGCAAGCACGGCTCCCCCCATTGCCTCTGGCGGCCTATGGCAAGCACGGCTCCCCCCATTGCCTCTGGCGGCCTATGGCAAGCACGGCTCCCCCCCTTTGCCTCTGGCGGCCTATGGCAAGCACGACTCCCCCTCTTTGCCTCTGGCGGTCTATGGCAAGCACGGCTCCCCCCCTTTGCTCTGGCGGTCAACGGCAAGCATGGCTCCCCCCTTTGCCTCTGGCGGTCTATGGCAAGCACGGCTCCCCCCCTTTGCCTCTGGCGATCTATGGCAAGCACGGCTCCCCCCCTTTGCCTCTGGCGGTCTATGGCAAGCACGGCTCCCCCCTTTGCCTCTGGCGGCCTATGGCAAGCACGGCCCCCTCCCCATTGCCTCTGGCGGTCTATGGCTAGCACAGCTCCCCCCTGTGCCTCTGGCGGTCTATGGCAAGCGGGGCTCCCCCCTTTGCCTCTGGCGGTCTATGGCAAGCGGGGCTCCCCCCTTTGCCTCTGGCGGTCTATGGCAAGCACGGCTCCCCCCCTTTGCCTCTGGCGGTCTATGGCAAGCACGGCTCCCCCCTTTGCCTCTGGCGGTCTATGGCAAGCACGGCTCCCCCCCTTTGCCTCTGGCTGTCTATGGCAAGCACGGCTCCCCCCTTTGCCTCTGGCAGTCTATGGCAAGCACGGCTCCCCCCCATTGCCTCTGGCGGTCTATGACAAGCACGGCTCCCCCCTTTGCCTCTGGCGATCTATGGCAAGCACGGCTCCCCCCTTTGCCTCTGGCGGTCTATGGCAAGCACGGCTCCCCCCCTTTGCCTCTGGCGGTCTATGGCAAGCACGGCTCCCCCCCTTTGCCTCTGGCGGTCTATGGCAAGCACGGCTCCCCCCCTTTGCCTCTGGCGGTCTATGGCAAGCACGGCGCCACCCCTTTGCCTCTGGCGGTCTTTGGAAAGCACGGCTCCCCCCCTTTGCCGGTCTATGGCATTTTTTTTTAGTCGGATCGTTGCATTAATAGCACAGTGATAATTGGGGCTTATTTAACCACTTCAAACCGGGCCTTTTTCTGACACGTTTACATATTAAAGTATTTACTTTGCTAAACAATTAGAACCCCCAAACATAATTTTGGAGCAGAGAATAAAATGGCGGTCGTTCAAATGTAATGAATTTTTGGAACTAAAAAAAAAAAAAAATAAACAGTAAAGTTAGCCCAATCTTTTTTTTATAATGTGAAATACGATATGCTAAGTAAATGGATGCCTAACATGTCACGTGGTGTGGAATGGCGACAAACTATAGTACTTAAAAATCCTCATAGGCGACGCTTTAAAAATGTAACTGTTAACTGTTTAGAGTTAGAGATCTAGAATTGCTCTCGTTCCGTCTGTGGCGATACCTCACATCTGATTTGAACACTGTTTCCGTTTGCGGGATCAACTTATGTATGCAGGGCCAGTGCTACCACTAGGCAAACTAGGCGGCCGCCTAGGGCGCCCTGCTGCCTAGGGCGCCCGGACACTGTTTTTTCTTACTCTCTTCTCTCTGCAGCAAGCAACTAACTCTCAGCATCAGCAGGCAGCCGCCTCTCCGTTCACACATAGTGTCAGAGGCGCAGCAGTAGTGAAGGACTGTGTCTGTGTCCCGACTCCCGCAGCAAGCAAACATTCATTGATGGGCACTGGTAGGCTGCATTGAAGGGTGCTGGTAGCCTGAATTTGATGGGTGCTGGTGAGGCTACATTTGATAGGCGCTGGTGAGGCTGCATTTGATGGGCACTGGTGAGGCTGCATTTGATGGGCACTGGTGAGGCTGCATTTGATGGGCACTGGTGAGGCTGCATTTGATGGGCGCTTTATTAAAAATGTGGGATTTACATGGGCAGGAAAAAGGGGGCGGAGCCAGCCAGGGGGGGGGGCGGCAAAATGAGGTTTCGCCTAGGGTGTCAAAAATCCTTGCACCAGCCCTGTATGTATGACATTTTTTTTTTTTCTGATCACTTTTATTTGCTGTTACAAGAAGTGCAAACATCCCTTGTGACAGTAATAGGCAGTGACAGGTCTTTATGGAGGCTTCTGCGTTGTAAGACCCCAAACCCCTCCTCTGCACGTCAAAGTATTCCAAATGCCAAAATCTGTTTTTTTGGCTGCCGAGTAGACCAGAAGGGATGTCATGACGTCGCTTTTGGATTACTACATTGCAGACCCGATCAGAATCTGGCTTTGTTTGGGACTCTGGCCAGCCAGAGGATGTGCCCTCTGGTCTTTTGGTGGGACGGGAGAACTGGGCGCAGCGGCGGGAGGGGGACGCCACCTTGAAATCGCAGCAAATCTGCGCGTTCTTCAAAACACTGAAGTGTGAATGCAGCCTTTATATTGACTAAGACTGGTTTTAAAAAAAAAAAAACATACTTTCCCAGGAAAGGAGACAGTGGCCTGCTCCTGTGGATCACTCCTGCAGAAAATGCTGGTTGCCTGGCTCTGACTGCTGAGCTCAATTGTAGGCTTCATTTATTGTCAGTCACACATTTGGAAGATGTGCTTTGCAAGAAATGTTGCTTATCGAATTTCTCAATACACTAACACTTGTGTGAATATACCCTAGGGGTCATTTACACCACAATCTCTGCATTCACTGTGGGTTTCTGCAAGCACATTTGTTGTGCATTTACATGCTTTTGCAGTGTTAGTGCTTTGGAGTGTATTTGACAATTGAATGTGTTACCTTTTTGTTTAACAGTTATGTTTGCATGCATTTATGTGCGTTTGCAATGCATTCTTTGTGGGAAAAATGCAGTGTGCTATACTTTTTTTTTATGCACATGAAAGCACTGTCATGCTGTAATCTAAGCTCATCTGCATACATTGTTTTCTTACATATTCATTCAGCAAACTGTTTAACCACTTGCTGACTGCCCTATAGCAGGTTTACTGCTATGGGGTGGCAGTTTTGAGTAGGATCTGAGATGTATATACAATGTGTGTGTATGTGTGTGATCCTGCACTTCGGCCTGCAGAGGGCACATGTGTGCTGTTTCTGATGTTATTTTCCTGTCGCATCATGGCAGCATACACTCTGGGTTGTGACTCCGCCTCCACAACCTGATAGGACCACATAACTATAAGATGAAGCTACGGCCCCCGCCCCAGCATTCTCTTATTTTTCCTCACCTGTTGGGACCGCACGGACATCACCCCCTTACCGCTTCGCCCCAGCCAGGTTCTAGCCTCTCCTGGTTTGGAAGTCCTTACCGGTACAGCCTCTAAACGAAGCTAAATGGAAGGAACCCCACTCTGGTGATCTCAGGGGTATGTTACAAGTCTCTCTGTGACCTTGGATTAACAGCCTTAAACAGGCTCAAGCTGTTTTGATTTGTCTCCTGCATGGGTTTTAAAAAAGCTCTGATATTGCTATAATGTATATACTAAAGCCTTAAACAGGCTTAACATCATGCCTCAAACACCCTGGCATATAAACCTTAAATAGGTTTAGCCAAATTGCAGTGGTCTCCCTTTCTCTTTTCCTTTCCTTCCTACCTGTGTGCCTGGGCACTCTCCTGGGCTCTGTTGTCCTCCTAGGGGCGCTGGGATGTGTTCTGAGGAAAATTGAATGAACCTGTTTCTGTTCCTTGTATCTTGAACCAGAGATCGCTGAATTGCTGCAGTTTGTTTGGCTGTCTTACAACAAAGCTCCTATTTCATCCTACTGAGGTAAAAGCCTGTTTTTTTTTCTCTGCATCTACTTCCTGCATAAGCTGCTGTGTTTTACCTCACCTGTGTTTCCTATGTCAATTAGTATCTCCTTAGGCTTGCCTTATTCCTTGCTATGGAGACCACTGCCCTAGCAGATCACCGCCAGCTATTAGGTAAGGGGGGCAGCATTTTTGGTAAGTAGTGAAGATTGAAAAAAAGAGAGCAATCCTAACGCTGCCTATCTGGTTAGCCCTACCAGGTCCGCAAAATCTCCTGATTTAAGGCACAGAGAGACTTCACGCAGGAGAAGCCATTCTGGCCACAGACGGAGCCGCTCCAGTCGCAGGAGAAGTCGCTCAGGCCACAGAGGGAGTCGCAGGAGAAGTCGCTCAGGCCACAGAGGGAGTCGCAGGAGAAGTCGCTCAGGCCACAGAGGGAGTCGCAGGAGAAGTCGCTCAGGCCACAGAGGGAGTCGCAGGAGAAGTCGCTCAGGCCACAGAGGGAGTCGCATGAGAAGTCGCTCCAGTTCTTACTCCAGACACAGCCACTCATAGAGGATCTCCTGTCCATAGACAGCGATCACCAGTGCGACCCTCTGAAAACGCATGTTGGATATGCGGGGCCGCAGCCCTTCCCGATAAATTGGCCTGCCGTAGATGCTTTGAGGAGGCTACTAGGGAAAAAGAATCGCAGTTTAGAGAGCCTGTAGCTCCACAGATTCTTACTCCGGAGACAGAGTTATCAACGCGAAGTGACTCACCTGCTCCTCCCAGCACGTCAAAAGAGCAGGATTCCCCGTCTGACAATGAGGGGTTGGAAGCAACTGCAGGGTTTGATTTTTCGCTAATTGAACCATGTGTCAAATCGGTCAAGGAAGCGATCGGATGGGAGGAACCCCAGGAAGTCCAACCAAAGCGGAAAAAATATTTCCCAAACCTTAAATGGGACTTAGAGGCCTTTCCGTTCATTGAGGAATTGGATGATTTAATTAAAGAGGAATGGCAAGGACCCGAAAAGAAATTGAGTCTGAATAACAGGCTTTCCAAATTATATCCCTTGAAGGAACCCAAAGTGAGTCCTCTTGTCTCTCCTCCGTCGTAGACGCATCTCTCATGCGGTTAGCCAGGCATGTGACATTGCCGATCGAAGATGCCACGACATTCAGGGATATCTTGGATAGGAGGATCGACACCGATATGAAGAGGGCCTACCTTGCCGCAGGAGGCGCTTGCAGACCGGCTGTGGCACTTGCAGCTGTAGGCAGGGCCATTTCCAGCTTGTCATCAAACACTGAGAGGTTGGTCTCAGAAGGCGCGGACCAGGAGAGCATAATAAAAGCTCTACAGGAGTTAAGTCTCGCGGGGGACTTTTGTGGCAGAGGCTTCAGTGGATGCGATTAAATCGTCATCAAGGGCCATGTTGGCCTCCGTAATGGCCAGGCGGGCACTGTGGCTGAAACCCTGGTCGGCGGATCCTGTCTCCAAATCAAATTGGTGCCGCATTCCATATGACGGCGAGAACCTTTTCGGTGCAAAGCTGGACTCAGCAATTTCAAAGGTGACCGGTGGGAAGTTGGGACTGATTCCATCGGACAGAAAACCGAAACAGCAGAGGCCTCCTCCCTTCAGACGTAATCTGCCAGACAGATACAGGGATGCTAAATCCTATAGGCCAGGAAAATAATACAGGGGGGGCTGGAAGAACCCCCAGACATCTTTTTATGAAGTTTCAGAAGCCCAAGACTCCCGCTTCCAGTGACCAAAAGCCCAGCCAGCAGTAGTGGGGGCAAGGCTTTCGAAATTCAAGCTGGTTTGGGCGGAAGCAATAAAGGACCCTTGGACAGTGGCTACTGTCCATTTCGGGCACAGATGGCCCTTCAAGAGACGTCCCCCAGGGGATCATTTTTGTCCCACCAGACTTCCACCTTCAGGGGAAAAACGGTTACTGTTGACCAGTTACATCCAATAGCTAGGGGTCGGGGATTCTACTCCCCGTTATTTCTGGTCAAGAAAAAATCTGGGGACCTTTGGTCAGTCTTGGATCTAAAGAACCTCAATCGCTCCATTCGAGTGGAGTCGTTCAAGATGGAGAGTTTACAATCAATCCTCCAGGCCATAAATCTGGGAGACCGGATGCTCTGCATAGACCTCCAGGACGCATATCTTCTGTGGTGGAGAGTTTGAATATTTAAAATGGAATTGGATTTATATGCCCCATCGGATGTGTATATGTGTGCATGTGTGTATATATATATATATATATATATATATATATATATATATATATATATATATATTATTTTTTTTTTTTTATGACAGGCAAGCTAGGTTTTTCTCTAGGACATTGGTTCCATAGATGGACTGTGCCCAGGTGTTAATTGAATATCTCTTGTTCTCTTACAATAGATGTGGCTCCTTCTCCCCAGGGGTCATTAACATACTATTGTCATATCTGGTTATCAGGACCTGTGAGTCACCGGTCCCTCCCTTTTACCTAGGTGGGGCTGATGACTCATAGATCTTGGAGACCACCTGACAACAGGAATGTTGACTTTAGACCCTGAGTTAGTCCAAACAAAGTAACCAATCAGGATACAATGCACTCCTGAACCAATGAGGTGTTTGATTGGTAGGAGTGGGTTATTGGAACAACATAAATACCAAGAGTTGATGTTGGGAGCTTTCTCTTAGCCTGATGGTGAATATGTGAGCTGCCGGGGTAATGTACTCTCTCTCTCTTTGTGGCCCCCCCCCCCCCCCCCTTCTCTCTCTATCTCTAATCTTTACTCTTTCTCGTAGGACTTTTAATATGTTTTGATAACCTTGTTGATCAGTGTATACCTGTTGTGTACTCTGTGGCCTTAAATATCTCTTAAAGCCTAGATAACCCTGTACATGTACCAACACCTAAGTTTATGATAAGTTCTAAATTATTCTGACGTTTCTTTCCTGTATTAATAAATGTGATTGTTTAACTATTCGCACAGTTATCGTACCTTTATATACTTATACAGACAAAGGTTTAATGGCGTTATTCACTTTATCATGGTTATATCTATAATCTTTAACTAAGCTAGAAATTCAGCTTTAACAGATGGTGCCCCGTGTGAGGAGTTTTGACGTTTTGAGCGAAACATTTAAAACTAGCAAGCTTCTTTGAACAATGTTTTATAGATATATAACCTTTTGTCTGCACTAATACTTTGATGAGACTGATATGAACAGTATAAGTGAAATAAATTGTATGTGCAAATGTGGCTTTAGTTGCAACTTACAATGTGGCTGGCTGAGCAGTTGGTAACTGCATGTTTGTGCCATGTGCCTTGGGGGAAGGGCAGTCAGGATGCTTACAATGCAAAATGGTTGTTACTGTATCTTGTGATCTTTCAGAATGGAATGTGAACTTATGTTTGAGCCGTGTTATATTGTGGTTTTGGAGTTGTTGTTTCATTGGATAGCGTGTGTTCCTAAGTGTACGGTCTCAATTGTGCGGTGAGATGACATGCTTTTCAGTGGAACTGTTCCTAAAATGTGTCTATGGTTTAAGTGTTCATGTGGTGTCTCAGGTGGGTGGCTTTGTGGAGATGGAGAACCTGTGTTTGAGGCCTCCCAAGGTCTCTAGTGGTATATAGAGGGAAATGCTTGTAAGTGTTCATTTGGTATTTCAAATGTGTAATTTTGTGGGGAGAAGTTTGTGTAGCTAGCGAAGAAGTTTTGTTTGGCGGGAAAATCCCATTGTTATGATGGCCTACGATTTGTTTGTAAGCACCATGAGGGTGCAGACGGCGGCCATTTTAAGCTTGTGAATCATCCCAGAGCTCTAATTCCTTTGTGTGTAGCCATGTTCTGTGCAGGCATCATCTCCTTTTTAAGTGAACTCTATTTTTGTACTTTTTATATTTTTTTTAAGTAAAGCTTTTGCGTTTTCTGTATTGAATTTTGATTTCCATTTGAATCTAGACTGGGTTTGTGTATAGTGAAACTAGCTTTGCAAGTGTATGGGAGTGTCTCAGATGGGTAATGCATTGTTCCTTTTTAGGCTTGTATTGTTTAAGCCTGCACTTGAAAATCTAGCCTCCCTCCCTCTTTCCTCTTCATTGATATTTAAATTAACCAGTTTGATGAGTTTTGATGTATCCACAGGAGGGGAGGGGCTTTTGATTGTTTGTGGCCTACAGTGGAAGGGAAGGGCTTTGATTGACCTTTTTCAGCCGTCTTTTTGCAGAAGTTTTGTTGCACTGTTGTGTGGTATTCTGGTTTTAAAACTGGTGGTTTAACTTCCCAGGGGATATATGAGTCAAGGGGGTTAATGGGTTAATTGCAACATGGGGGTTAATTCCACCCACTCCAGGAAAAAAAGTTTTTTTTATTTGCTGATGCTAGCCATAGATTTTTTCTAATGTCTTGATAGACAAAATATTCAAGACTCCCCCTCCCCCTTCCTGTTCAGGTGTGCAACAGGAAGTTGATGGGAGGGGCCTGGGGTCTTTTGAAGTAGGACAAAATCTTTTTGATTTTTAAAGTAAAGGCATTAAAATTATTGTAATATCAAGGTACAGGGAGAAGCCATAATATTTGTTTTGAATAGTGGAGGATTTCATGGTGTTTTGTAGTTTGTCTGACAACACATTTAACCGGTAGTAGAGTAAATGTGAGGATTAGTACGCTAGCATACTAGTAGGCCGTGTAAAATAATCGGAAAACGCTGGGTGCCAGTACTGTAAAAATAAGTCACTAGCAGTACTGATCGGATTAGTGCATGGGTGCCCCAAACCAGTCAGACAGCTGCCTTACACATGAGATCTGGGTTTGGGGCTCCGGACATGAGACCCCTTAAAGCTGTGGAGGGTATTTTTGATGTCTGGTGGTAGACCCCAGAATAAAAAATATCTTGGAAGTAGTTCAGTTGTGGCTTCAGAAATCTCTAATGAGTGGGATGATGGATGTGTAGTACATGCTTTTGTGATTCTCAGAGGAGGAACTGTGCTTAAAATCCAGATGCCCATTCCAGAACTTGGTGTGGCTGGTCCATACAATATTCTGAGATGTTCTCATGTCTGTGCCATTGTATGTAGTTTTTTTGCTAAGAGTGAAGGCAGAATTCCATCTGGTTGGTTTTAATTAAAAAATTTTGATTTAGGAACTATGAAATATCTCCCCCACATTTGTATCAAAATGTTTGTCTAAAGTTTTAGTTGTGTCATGTTCTATGTGGTAACAAGAATAAGTCTGAACCTACCGCGACAGTCGTGTTGTGGGTGTTGTATTTTAGTAAAAAAAAAAAAAAAAAAGTATTATCGGTTATGAGGAATGTCATTGACAATTTACGAATGTTGTATTGTTTATGAATGACACATTAATAGCTTGTGTGTATAAGTATCTTTTCAGGTCCAAGGAGTTTCTGAGGCTCTGCACCATTCTAAATCCTGTATGTTTTCCTCCACTTTGTAAAGATGAGGAAAAGGGGGGGGAGAGGATGGGCTGAGTGACAATTTTCCAAACCAATGATACTAACCACTCTAATTCTAGCCAAGTTTGTGACAGGTGACAGGTGACAAGTGACTCGGACGTTACAGAGAAGATTGATGAACAAGACAACAAGGAAGAGAAGTATCTTTATTTATATTTTTAAAGTGTATTTTCCAACTAGCTAAGAAAGTGAACAGGACACATGGTTGGGTCTACTCTGAGTCTCCACGGAGCTCTAGTGATGACAGCGGTGTATGATATTTAGGCATATTGGATAAGGAGTTGTGACAAACTAGTAAAGACTCTAAACAGACATTTCTAAATGGAATTTATCGATACATTTCAAGAGGGTAATTTGGGGAGCAGATAGTCACTACTGTATGGGGTTCAGTTTTACTGTAGAGCTGTGGAAGCTATAGTTTACATTTGTGATTGTTGTTTTTTTTTGTACAATAGAGGGCTCATTTTGTTTTTTTAATCCCATTGTGTTACCAATTGTGAAGGTAGTAGTCGATTGATTTTATGGTGGAGTAGTTGTTTCAGCCCTAGTATGAATCTTTCTCTTTATAAACTGCTAACTGTGAATCGTAAGTTTTGTAATTAGATCTGTAAACACTGGCGATGTTGTAACTACTATAAATCATATTGCAATTAGGTGTGCATCAGATAACTACCTCCTTTAATAATATGCATAGGGTCCGGATTATCCAAGTTTGTGCTAAACATTCTTGAGATAACAGAAGTAATAAACTTTTGTTAAGCATTTCTTTTGGAATATTTCTGAAAAGTCCACGGAAGGGATTGGACTATTATTTGGTTCAGGAAATCTCTAGGCTAATTTTTTGAAGGACTATAGCCGGGCAGAGAATATTGCTCTGGCAAGTAGTGAAAAAAAGGCAGCAACGTTGATAGGGGAGGGGCCTATCTACCCACTTCTTGTCCAGAGGGTCGCTACCTCTGAAGTAGGCAACCTCTAAAGAGGTTGGGGGATCAGTTCAAGGTCCATTGTCCGTAAAGGATGGGTAATCGAATCGCTTTAAAGAGGGTGTCTAACCGTGGAGAACCATACCACTTGACCCCGAAGGAAGAAATGATAGATAAATATGGGCCTTGGACTGTGAAATATGCAAGAGTGGGATTGCTGGACTGACAGAATTTATTCTAAAAAAGGTACTTTTAAACCAAAAGCTTAGGAAGCCCGGTGGTACAATAAAGAGATGCATGGAACGCATGGATGGTAGAATCAATGCATAGAACTGATGAGGTGAATATTTTTATGGTGGGAGGTAAGGAGAAAGCGCACCAAATGCTGAGAAGTAGGGACAAACGGGGCCAATAGAACCACATCCCCAGAGTAGTGGCGGTGATGATCAGGGGAACAGCCTCCACACCTAAGGTATGTACCAATAATGCTACTAATCCAGTTGTCACCAACAATGTTTCATTCCTGGTGTTTTTGCAAGGATAAATCCCTGGAAGGTGGGCGTTTTTATTATAGAAAATATGAAATATGTGTGACGTCTAGAGTTCATCTGTGACCCAGCTAATTGTGTGAGTGTGTGGAATATGCCATATATATTTTGTGTCCTGTGATTTCTGTTGTCGCAGCTGCTGACAGCCAACCCAAATGACCCCCCTTCTTTCCGACCAGGTCAGTGAGTGTAAAGCAAACTGTATTGACATGCAAATTACCCGAGCCAAGATAACTATATGTAATAATGAATTGAAAGGTGCTTTACTAAACTCAGTTTGTTTTCCAGAAGACAGTTCGGCAAGAGATTTTCTGGTGAAGTATGATTTGTTGAAAAATTGAAAAAACGTTTTATTGCGAGTTGCTAATTTTTTTCTCCCTCACCATGGTGAATATTTTTTTTTGGGGAATTATTGGTATACCATAAAACAAAAATCCACGTGGTATTAATATGTATTAAGTAAATACATATTAATAATAAGTTGAGCTCAACAATTTTTGCTATTATAAAATCAGGTGCACTGTTTATGTAATGTAAATGTATATTTGTTTCATGTGTTAATGTCTTGTTACAGGTATTTAACCATTATTTTTTTCAGGCGAAAAAATTGAATGTTTATTACTAAATTTTATTGTTTTTTTTCAGATGATAATTGGGTTTCACGTCTTTCAGAACCAGAAGGAAATCGTAGACAATTTTTTTTATTTTCCCTGGGTTCAGCACCATTATGTGGTTTATGCTTCTAGTGGTCAGCCCATTCAGCTGTGTTTTGGACTACCTAAGTGGGTGTGGTATTTTCTAATCCAACCTGTATAAAGAACGAGTTTCTGTGCTCCACTGATTACTTGTGGGGGGAAAAAATACTGTTTAGGACTGTTTCACCCCCCTGCGGTTATGGTAATTAGTTACCTAGTTGTACCAGCTCTGCTCATTGCCTCAGGCTAAGGTATGTTAATGTCTCTTAAGCAACCTGTGTCTCCAAGTAAAGATTTAACCCACATCCTGTCCAGTGTCACTATGTTTACGTGACGATGTGTTATGAATTGTCTAATGTGTCTGTGGCATATCTGTCGCTAATATCTGGGGGGTTTCAAAGCACACAGGTTGGCTCGAATTGTACCCCCGACTGTTCAGCGTTCTCAGTGCTGCAAGGGATTCTTCTTTGCCCTTTGGTCAGTGGTGTTTGGTAACAGAAGTTTCTCAAACTGGATACACATTATGCAATTTTTATCTTATTTTTTTTTTTTTTCAATTTTGTTTAGATTTATCTGCAGAGGTGAAGTACGAGGGCCTGCCGGATTGCATACAAGTTGAAAGTGTATAGGTCTGGCCTCGTATTGTATAGTTTTGGTTGAGTCTGGAGAAAAAGTTGTGCCGGATGTATAGGCATGTCGTATTCTCCCCAGTTAATCTGTGTCCTGCAGGCCAGGAAGCCCAGTGCCCCAGTGACGCTATGCCCCTGTCATTCATGTGAGTCCTGTCTGAATAGTATAGGCAGTTAATTTTGTATGGGTGAAGGATAACATGGTCTGATTACCGAATTGATAAAGGAGGGAGAAGGTGTGCAGCCTCTATAAAGAATCGAGTGTACCTGTTGGCAGGTGGTTTTCAATACGGGTTTTCAGACTATTTCCCATACTTAGGATAAAGAGAGGCTTAATGGAGACTGCCGTTGGAGCTGGAGGGGGGGGCACCGGGTAGGTGAGGGTAGTATCCAGGTTGCCTATGAATCATAATGGATTGGTAGACTCAGTTCCAGGATCATCAAAATCTAACTTACACTGGTCTCATCCCTAATGACAGGGTTGGAGCATTGTGCAGATATCTCGGTCAATCTGGGTACTAGCCTTTAACAGACTCTACTGGGTTACACCCTGCAGTCCATCTTGTTTTGATGGTTTGAGTCCGGACAGCCTCAGATGACTGGTACGAATGAGTGCTGGAGAAAGGAAGGTGTTGTGCTATGGGAAAAGGCAACAATGCTGGCACAGGAGGGGGTCGTGTCTAATGGAGGCCGGGGTAGTGACCCAACTGGTCCTAAACAAAGTTACCAGGGTACTGGTGCTGGTATCACATGTCTAATGATGTACTGTTTTCAGCATCAGGTTAAATGGTAATCAGCAGGGTACACTACCTCGGGGAGTCTATTGTACATCTCCTCTTGCCCTTGGCATGGATATAGCAGGAACCCCGGGTTGTACCCCAATCACCCCTGAAGGAAGGTTTTTATGGAAAACCTGACCTCCCCTTACACCTACTGAAACTTCTGTTGGGGTTCGGGGAGGAGTTAAAAATTTGGTAGTTGGGTGGTTTGTGCAACAGGATCTGATAATGACAACAGTTTGTGTAGGGCGTGAATAGAAGGGCCCGACTCAGGGGTTTATGATCCAAGGAGAGGAGGGTGGTGCAAAATAATAGCGGTTGGGAATTATCTGATATGGAGCTAGCTGAGGTAACATTAAAAGAGTTTCTAGGGATCACCTAGTGGTGGTCAGGGTAGGGGCTGGCTGGACATATTGGGGTGGAGGAGTTCCAGAGCGGTCCTAATGTTGAACATGGGAGGAGTGAAGTGAACGATTTGGGTGATCTCAAGATCAAAAGAGGTCAATCCAGATATCTCTAAGGTTGAATTTCTTAGTGGGAAAAGTTAATTCAGGTACAGTCTTAGGGCCACAGCTTTAGTAAACTCCACCCTGTTGCCGTCCTAATTTGGGTAACTATTAGAGACCAACGTAGGGGATTGTGTGCATTTAAAAGAGGACCCTAGAACTATATTTTTCCTTTTTGTTCTTTGCTGTTCTGGGGATAAGCCTTTTCAATTTATAGTAATAATATGCGGTCAGGTTTTACCTAAATTCCAAAAAAAGGTTTTGATCATTTTTATTTTATTTTTTTCCTCCCCCTCATTATTAATATCTGTGTACCTGACCTGGGAAAAAATACTGCTAATTGCTAGTATGGGAGAATTTTTTTTTTTAGAAACTATATTTTGTTTTTGATTTTTTTATTATGATTTTTTTGGTGCTATTTTTTATTTTTCATTTTTATTTTTTTATTTCTTTTTTAGTTTTTTTCCAACCATTATATTTGTTTTTTTTTGTCTAACCCAGATTCCATGCTCTTTAACCGTCTTGGTTGGAGTAGCATTAAATCTGTAGGTTTTTTTTTCTTCCCTTTCCATTATTAATTTCATTACTCACCTCTCTTCCGTTGCTTTTGCTTCATTCTAATTTTTTCTCTGGGTTTTCATCATCCATCTTCTCAAGATAATGTATCTGTTTAAAAGGATTTTCCCTGTCCGCCAGTAGTGTACCATACTTTGAACCAAAAGTATCCCTGGACATCCCGTGTTTTTATGTCTTAATGTAATGCTACCCCCTTAGTCTACCTACTGCTTTAACCTGAGCCCCGTGAGCAAGTGTGGTGGACCCCGGGACCTTGCAATAACAGGCAGTGTTGACTATCCCTACCATCAAGGGCCATGGATGATACTGTCTGTTGCTTGGACTCCGTTCCCTGTGGGGAGCCCACTTTACTCATCCCCATTGCACCCCTTATAAGTATTAAGTCTTGATGACCGTTGCTCCTGTCTGGCATTCCTCCAATATCTGTACACTGACATTCTCCTTTTTGTTTGTTTTATGTATTCATGCACAACGGTCTGGAGGCCCGCCCCAACCACCACCTGAAGACAATCAAGTCATCTCTTGAGACAAATGTGACAAGTAAGACTACCCTGAACTGTTCTTCACTATGCTGAAAAGTGCTGTCTCGCGGTCCGATCCAAGCGGAGAAACCATTACACGGTCTCACCAAGTTACAGGACTAGATATGCCAGGATCCCGCCATCAATGTTGGAGTTCCGCTCTTCCAAGGCAGAGGGGCGATGAAACATTGCAGTACAGACACTCATGGTTTAGATGTGAAGCCTCAAGGGCACCTGGATTTGTTCCTACCTTGAGGAGTTCCGGCGTGTTCAAGAAAGGAAGGAAGAGGAGGCCGTGGTGGTGGTGGGGAAGGGTTGGGACTTCTGGGCTGTTGTGGGTGGGTACAAAATCATTGAAGGACTACTTAAGTTCAAGAATGAACTTCAGGGGGAACTGTGGTGGAGAGTTTGAATATTTAAAATGGAATTGGATTTATATGCCCCATCGGATGTGTATATCTGTGCATGTGTGTGTGTGTGTATATATATATATATATATATATATATATATATATATATATATATATATATATATATATATATATATATATATATATTTTTTTTTTTTTTTTTATGACAGGCAAGCTAGTTTTTTCTCTAGGACATTGGTTCCATAGATGGACTGTGCCCAGGTGTTAATTGAATATCTCTTGTTCTCTTACAATAGATGTGGCTCCTTCTCCCCAGGGGTCATTAACATACTATTGTCATATCTGGTTATCAGGACCTGTGAGTCACCGGTCCCTCCCTTTTACCTAGGTGGGGCTGATGACTCATAGATCTTGGAGACCACCTGACAACAGGAATGTTGACTTTAGACCCTGAGTTAGTCCAAACAAAGTAACCAATCAGGATACAATGCACTCCTGAACCAATGAGGTGTTTGATTGGTAGGAGTGGGTTATTGGAACAACATAAATACCAAGAGTTGATGTTGGGAGCTTTCTCTTAGCCTGATGGTGAATATGTGAGCTGCCGGGGTAATGTACTCTCTCTCTTTCTCTCCCCCCCCCCCTTCTCTCTCTGTATCTCTAATCTTTACTCTTTCTCGTAGGACTTTTAATATGTTTTGATAACCTTGTTGATCAGTGTATACCTGTTGTGTACTCTGTGGCCTTAAATATCTCTTAAAGCCTAGATAACCCTGTACATGTACCAACACCTAAGTTTATGATAAGTTCTAAATTATTCTGACGTTTCTTTCCTGTATTAATAAATGTGATTGTTTAACTATTCGCACAGTTATCGTACGTTTATATACTTATACAGACAAAGGTTTAATGGCGTTATTCACTTTATCATGGTTATATCTATAATCTTTAACTAAGCTAGAAATTCAGCTTTAACACTTCACGTCCCGATCCATGTTGCTTTCCAGAAGTTCCTTCGGTTCTCTGTGAATCAGGGCCACTTCCAGTTTCAGAGTCTCACGTTCGGGATCTCTATTGCCCCCAGAAATTTCACCAAGGTACTGCTACCAGTAATCGCATCCTTAAGGGAGAAAGGGTTGAGAGTCCATCACTACCTGGACGACATCCTCCTCCTTTCAAGCAACCAGGAGTCCCTTGTCCAACATCGGGAGGTCCTAGTTGCCACACTACAAAGACTGGGCTGGTTGATAAACTGGAAAAAAAGCAATGCTCATCCCACCCAGAGGATGATCTTCCTGGGTGCGGAACTGGATACCCGGACAAACATGGTGGAACTACCGGCAGAAAAGATTCCCCCACTGATTCAGAGGGTGAGAAGAGCAATCTCAGCAACATCCCTTCCGGCCAGAGCATGTCTCAGTCTCCTAGGCTCTCTGTCTGCAACCATTCCTATGGTCCAGTGGGCCCAATGGAACGCAAGACCCCTTCAAACGTCCTTTCTGCGCCAATGGGACAGCTTATCCATGACCCAACCGATCTACATCTCGGAGGAGGTCAAGCGATCCTTGCAGTGGTGGACTCGTCCCTGCAATCTGAGGAGATGCAAGCACATGGTTCCCCCTCCTCAGGAAACGGTAACCTCAGATGCCATTTTGGAGGGATGGGGGGCACACTACTTGCACTACGCGGCCCAAGGGCGCTGGCCATTCAGGATCCAGGACGCAGTCTCCAATGTGCTGGAGATGAAAGCAGCCTTTCAGGCACTCCTGGCCTTCAGTACTTACCTGAGGGGGAAGAAAGTCCTCCTGAAGATGGACAACAGGGTGGCCGTTGCCTACATCAACAGGCAGGGGGGCACCAGAAGCTCCTCCCTGATGCAGGAAGTTCGCCCTGTGATGGAGTGGGCACAATCGAACCTATTGGACCTGAGAGCGACCTATATCCCAGGGTTCGAGAATCTCCTAGCATTTGCGATAATTCAGACCTGGGGCCCACCAGACATAGACCTGTCGGCCACACCAGCCAATGCAAAGGTTCCTATCAAGAATCCCCTTTCCGTCAGCGCACATGGGGGCCAGGTCCAGGAGGGAACTTATCAGGGATATCGAATGCGATTTCCTGAGGTTAAAAGCTGGTTACCCTGATATGGTGATGTCCGATATGGTGGGTGCTACGTCATGGAGATGGGCTTTATCCGGTAAGAAAGTGGATAGGGCCAGGGTGCAGGTCAACAAAGAGGAGCAGTTTCTTCATTAGAAATGGGGGCCTGGCTATAAGACGTGGGGAATTGGAAGTAGACACTTGGTGGTAATGACATTCACTAAAACGATGTAGGGACGGACCTGTGGGCGTTGGGCCTTCAGGAGGGTATTCAGCGATGGCTGCGAGTGTGGTGGTGCTCGAAAGGATAAGGCGTTACCCCTTTCGGGCTGTGTCGGTTCTTGGGGCTTTAGAAGAAGTGAAGTGAGGTACGGGTAGAAAACCTGTTGTACCCATCCATGGGATGGGGTGGTTTAATGTACTTCCAGGTTACGAGGGGTTAACCTGGAAGGGTCAAAAGGGGTAGGTCACGGCGACAGTCTGGGTATAGCCTCCGTGACAGGGGATTCCGTCTGGAGGTCAAGAGGTCAAAAGTTGGAAGTCGTTTGCAGTGACCAGTATGTTTGTTATGCTATTTACCCATGACCCATCTAAAAGGCTGGGAATGTTTACAGTATTTAAAGTTATTTATGGAATTTTATTAAAGTATATTTGGTTAATAAATTAAGGCCGGATGGCCATTTACTCCAAATCTAGTCCAGTCGTTTGTTAATGTGGGATGGGGTTTGGAGAGGGTTGCCGGTTATGGGGGAAGGTTATATATACATCACACTGGGCCTAAGTCCTACAAATGTCATGTGATAGATCAACACAAAGTGGCACATAATTATGAAAGAAGGAAAATAATAAATGCTTTTCAAAATATTTTAGAAATAAATATCTGAAAAAAGCCCTTAGATGTTTGTTAGAGAACCTTAGTGAACAAACAGCATCATGAAGGCCAAAGAACACACCAGACAGGTCAGGGATAAAGTTGTGGAGAAGTTTAAAGCAGGGTTAGGTTATAACAAAATATCCCAAGCTTTGAACATCTCACGGGGTACTGTTCAATCCATCATCGGAAAATGGGAAGAGTTGCAACTGCAAACCTACCAAGACATGGCCATCCACCTAAACTGACAGGCTGGGCAAAGAAAGCATTAATCAGAGAAGCAGCCAAGAGGCCCATTGTAACTTTTGGGGGAGCTGCAGAGATCCCCAGCTCAGGTGGGAGAATCTGTCCACAGGTCAACTATTAGTCGTGCTCTCCACAAATCTGGCCTTTATGGAAGAGTGGCAAGAAGAAAGCCATTGTTGATTAAAAACCATTAAAAGTTTGGTTTGCAGTTTGTGAGAAACCACATGGGGGACACAGCAAACATGTGGAAGAAGGCGTTCTTGTCAGGTGAGACCACTATTGAACGTTTTGGCCTAAAAGCAAAACTCTATGTGTGGTGGAAAACTAACAGTGCACATCACCCTGAACACACCATTCCCACCGTGAAACATGGTGGTGGCAGCATCATGTTGTGGGGATGCTTTTCTTCTGCAGGAATAGGGAAGCTGGTCAGAGTTGATGGGAAGATGGATGGAGCCAAATACAGGGCAATCTTAGAAGAGAAACCTGTTAGTGTCTGCAAAAGACTTGAGACTGGGGTGGAGGTTCACCTTCCAGCAGGACATTGACCCTAAACATACAGCCAGAGCTACAGTGTAATGGTTTAGATCAAAACATATTCATGTGTTAGAACGGCCCAGACCTAAATCCAATTGAGAATCTGTGGCAAGACTTGAAAATTGCTGTTTTACAGATACTCTCCATCCAATTTTGCAAAGAAGAATGGGCAAAATGTCACTCTCCTAGATGTGCAAAGCTGGAAGAGACATCCCCAAAAAGACTTGCAGCTGTAATTGCAGAAAAATATGGTTCTACAAAGTATTGACTCAGGGGGGCTGAAAACAAATGCACGCCACACTTTTCATAAATGTATTCAGGGGCGGTGAGGAAGCAGGAAACTTCAGCGGTATCAAGCCAGGGACCCAGCCAGCGGAGGTAACGCTTGCAGAACAGCCTTGTGTGTCAAGCCAGGGACCGAGCAGGTCAGTAGGGTGCAGCTTAAGAAGTATCTTGAGTGCCAAGCTAGGGACCCAGCAGAGAGGTGGGGGCAGGGGCATAACTATAGGGGGTGCAACAGTCGCGAGCGCAACCGGGCCCTGTGCTGCAAGGGGCCCATGTGGCCCCCTCTACATATGGCCGGTGGCAGCATAGGCGGTTAGGCATCGGGCGCACGGGTGGCTGGAGGTGGGGCGTGACTAGCAGAGCTCCATGCTCGACTACCGCACTGGCTGCTCTTTAGTTGTGCATTCCCCACACAACCTGTGTCCTTTGCCACTCCTCCGGGTCCCCCTCTCCTGCTCCATGCAGTTCTGCTCAGTTGGTGTCTGTCCTCCACAGCCAGAGTCCCGCCCCCTGAGTCCGGCTCACACTGCACTGCATGCTTCTCCCGGGCAAACAAACTTTATGCACACAGATGCAGTGCAGCCCTATGAGAGCCGCCTCCCCAAAGGACACTGCAGGCCATCTCCCCTAAGGACAAGGACCCAATCTCTCCTGGGGACAGGGCCCACTTCTCCCCAGAGGACAGGGACCCAATTTCCCTTTCCCTTCTTCCTCTTTGTCTCAAAGGTGTAACATCATAGGTCTGTTTAGACCTCTGATATCTCACCAAAGTCCCCCAAAGGGACTCCTAAAAAATTGTAAAAAATTATAAAAAAAACTGCTGATACCAGTGGTGGAACTACAGGACTCGGAGGGAAGGGCCTCGGCTGGGGTTCAGGGGGGCCTTCATGGTTTCTTGCACTGGGGCCCTGAAGGTTCTAGTTACACCACTGGGTGGGGGTGACGCTTGAGGAAGATACTAGCTCAAGGGATTCAGTGGCAGTGAGTCATCTAGTCTAGTGAGAGAGACTGGGAGCTCAGTGGGCTGAAGAACTACAAGAAGTGATTTAGTTTAAGTGAAGGAACTGTTACACTTTGTGTTAGAAACTGTTAAAGACTGTTGCCATAGGAGACAGCATTCCTACACATGCAGATGTGGCGTCTTGCTGGATGCCTTTCCCTACATGGCTGTCCTCCTGTTGAAGTCTCAGAGTCTGCCAATTAACATTGCAACTACCTAAGGGTGGCCACAACCCTCTCTTCCAAAGTTCTGTTAAGAGAAAGAAAATCTTTTTGCAAGTGTCTGGCGCCCAATAAAACTACCTTACATTACACCCATTATGCCTAACAACCCACCATATACAGAAAGATGTCCGCTATCTCTGGCCCTGGAGGTTCTCGAGACTGAAGGAGGCCTGGGACATTGCTAAAAATTTTGAAAACCATTATATCATTTTCCTTCCACTTTGTGTTGGTCTATCAATTTAAAAGGGGTATGAATACTTTTTCAAGGCACTGTATGTAGGTGTGGGTAAATCACACGGATTCCCGCACCCACATGCAGCCGCACACAAAATGCGTGGAGGTGCCATTAACTCTTAATGGTCGGATTTTCCGATGGATTCTGTCCCACCGTGTGTAGGCACCAACTCTTAATCCGTACCCGTACAAAGCCTTCATGCATTGAAAAACAAGGTGTAGTTTCCCGCATGCAGGTTCTGTGCATCCGTGTTTTGAAAATGGTGCAGGAACCTTTTTCATGCAAGAAACGCAATTAGAGCAGCCCATTCAAATAAATAGGCTGCCTTGCCCATGCAAATGTGGCACACAAAACCACATGAATGTGAATCGGGCCTTAGGAGGACCTGGATTGGCTGCAGAGCAGCCTGTGTAAGGAAGCCCTACCCACTGCACTTGGAGACTTGGCAGAGTGTAAAGACTTATGGGGAATATAGTTCCCAGGGGAGGAGCCTTTATCAGGATAGAAAGGGTTGAAATTTAAGCACCATTAAGAGGAACCCCGCACCAAAAAAATGGCGTGGGGGTCCCCCCAAAAATATGAATGCAATCTACTCACTAGGAGGGGGAACTCTAGGGAAATATGAATGAATGAATGAATAATTTGTATAGCGCTACAATGCAAACTGAATCGCCTGAAGGCGCTGTATTCGTGCTTTGTTGTCAAGCTTCTTAGAAGAGGTAGGTCTTGAGTTTTTTCCTGAAGGCCTGATGGTTTTCTTCCATGCAGATGTAGGTTGGTAGAGCGTTCCATAGCCGTGGTCCTTGGACAGCGAATCTCCGTTCCCCCTTTGATTTGTAGTGGGATTTAGGAATGAGGAGGAGGTTTTGGTTAGCCGATCGAAGACTGCGATTGGGTATGTAGTGTTTTATTTTCTCGAGAAGGTATTGAGGAGCGTCTCCATGGGTGCATTTGTGGGTGAGGCAGAGGGTCTTGAATGTGACCCGATTCTTTACGGTTAGCCAATGTAGGCTCCTAAGGGAAGGGGAGATGCATTTTCCAGGTTTTTTTTCATGTTATCAGCCTTGCCGCAGTGTTTTGGATAAGTTGTAAGCACGCAAGTTGATATTGGGGTAATCCTATGTAAAGGGAGTTTGCGTAGTCAAGTCGAGAATTAATGACTGTTCCAACTACCACTGCTTTGTCCTCCTTTGGAATGAAGGGGATGAGTCTGCGTAGCAGGCGGAGGAGATGGTGAGAACCACTGACTACAGCTCCTATTTGTGCATCCATTGACATTTCTGAGTCAAAAATGACTCCGAGACTCTTGGCCTTGGTCCTTGGGGAGATGGTCTGTCCAAAGATGGTGGGTGGTGTCCAAGGGATCTTGGTTCGGGAGTTTTGGTTTGCATGTAGAATAAGAAGTTCTGTTTTCGCTTCGTTAAGTTTGAGGGAGCTAGTGGTCATCCAGTCGTCTATCATAGTGAGGCATTTTTCTAATTGCTGATGATGGTCTTTTTGTCCGATGATACTAAAATATAATTGCGTGTCGTCAGCGTATGAGTGGAAGCAGATATATATATAGGATGGAAAAGGACCTGGGGGTCCTAATAGATGATAGGCTTAGCAATGGCGTGCAATACCAAGCTGCTGCTAACAAAGAAAACAGAATATTGGCATGCATTCAAAAATGAATCAACTCCAGAGATAATACGATAATTCTCCCGCTCTACAAGACTCTGGTCCGGCCGCACCTGGAGTATGCTGTCCAGTTCTGGGCACCAGTCCTCAGGAAGGATGTGCTGGAACTTGAGAGAGTCCAGACTCCAGAGAAAAGCAACAAAGCTAATAAAGGGACTGGATGATCTCAGCTACGGAGAAAGACTGCAAGCACCGAACTTATTCTCTCTGGAGATGAGACGCTTGAGAGGGGATATAATTTCACCAGTCCTCACGAAGCATGTGCTGGAAATAAAGCGAGTATAGAGAAGGGCAACAGAGCTAATAAAGGGTCAGGAGGATATGAGTTATGAAGGAAGGTTACGAACACTGAACTTATTCTCTCTGGAGAAGAGACGCTTGAGAGGGGATATGATTTCAATATACAGATACCATACTGGTGACCCCACAATAGAGATAAAACTCTTCTGCGAAAGGGAATTTAAAAAGACACGTGGCCCTTCACCAAAATTAGCAGAGAAGCGGTTTAACCTTAAACTACGTAGAGGGTTCTTTACTTTAAGAGCGGTAAGGATGTGGAATTCCCTTCCACAGGCAGTGGTCTCAGCGGGGGGCATTAATAATTTAAAAAAAGACTAGCTATGCCCCTGAACGACCACAACATACAGGGACATACAATGTAATACTGACATAAAAACACACACACAGGTTGGACTTGATGGACTTGTGTCTTTTTTCAACCTCACCTACTATGTAACTATGTTTCATGCTGAACTGTAAGGGCTTCTTTACATATGTGCCATTGCTGCCCCTTTGAAAAGCGATTTTGCAGGCATTTGACAGACTGTGTGACTGTCACCTCTTCACCGCTTGTGTTAACCCCAGAAAGCCCTCCACACTGCAGTACAACCATGTGCCATACATGTGGTTGCAGACCAGTTGTGGTAATACCCTATTCACTTGAATAGGGTGGGTTTGGCAGTGATACTGCCTGCTGAACACGACTTTTTGCACTGTGACATTGTGCCCTGGCCATGTTTATTTGTGGCTTGGCAGTTGAAGGGTGGGGACAGAAAGAACAAGGCTCTACTGCTTGTAAACGAGGCATAAATATGGGTGTAACATGAAACATGGTCAGAAAAATGGACTTCCCTTTTAAACAAGCTTATCTCAGCCGCCCAGCACTGTATACGATATACAAGAATGAAATGGTAATAAAAAGCAGGCAAGCAAAATGCACGTCTTGTCAAAATGACTTTCATGTCAATGTTACATTAGTAACTCAAAATGTTAATTTACTGAAACAGGCTATAACCTCCTTTAATTTTCTTGGTGACGCACGGGGGGCGATGGGGGATTTGTTGCTCACATGTGCTTATGGCAGCATCAATTCAAAAGGCGCCACTACCTAGCAAAGTGACATCAACCCTCCTGGCACATATGACATTATTTGCTGGGTTGATTTTTACAAGCCGTGGGTTTTGAAAGCCCAAGCCATGTGGGGATGGGTTGTTTGAGGGTGTTTATGTTCCCTTCCATAAATTCATCTTATTATTTATCAGCTGTGACAATTTTCTTGCTGCGTCAAGTCACACATGGCGGCTTTAATTGGATCAGCAGTGTTTAGGATCCAGAGGAGAGCCCCCGTCACTTTAATTGGTCACGATTGCTCATCTGATTAATCCATAGCAGGGAGCAGACTTTGTGTCAATGTGTATGGGGGTGGGTCATTAATCCCTATGAAATATGGGTCTATAGAGACACAGTGTCAGGTAGCACCGAAAAATGGATGTCAGCTATGATTTCATAAGAAAGAGGGCAATATCAGAGTTAATTGTGCAGCTCTTGGGGTTGAGGGAAAGAGCGGCATAAGAGATAACTCGTTATGCATTTAATCAGTTAGACTGTATAGCTTAACACCATTGACGTACCTCCTCCATTCACAAAACGTCCCAAGACACTGGAGAACCACTCACACCTCTTCTGCCGCTACGGATAAATCAGGCTGAGCATATTTGTAAGATGGAGGAAATGATCCTCACACTAAGCAGGATAAACTAGAAAAGTTCACCATAAAGTTGTAACACTGGAAATATTTTAAGAAAATCCAAGAATCCAAAAAAACATAATGTTTCTGCTGCTATAACCACTTCTGGAAAGCATGAGATCTCTGGCTTGATAAAAGAGTAGCCAGACTGTCATGGTCTGGGGCCAGGCTCAGAAATCAGTAGCTATAGCAATGGAGAAACTCACACCAGCCAGCAGGATGGGTATACAAGCAGGTATACCTGGTGGATGACACAGGCTCGCCCAAGATGTGGGGTCTAAGTACTAACCAGTTTTCACCAGAGCTCCTGATGGTGGAGATGGGTTTTGTTTTGTGCTAGTACTAGGTTGCGGTCCTCAAGTTCGTCAATCTAGGAGGTGAGCAAGCCGGGGTCCAGTAGCAGATATAGTAGGTAGGGATCAAGCAGAAGCATAGTCAGTAAACAAGCCAAAGGTCTGTAACAAGTGATTGTAGTTTAGGATCAAGCAGAAGTGTAGTCGAGGAACAAGCTAAATGTCAATAATGAGTGGTATCAAAGATATGGCAACACAGGGAGTGCAAAGGCATGGCTTTGATAGGAAGTTCATGGGAGGAGTAAAGGGTTCAAGGTTCAAGACAAAAAAGACACAAGGCAAAGTTGTCCTAAGAGATTAGAGAGCATCTCAGGTGGCTCAGCAAGAAGAGACACCGCGAGACACAGAAGAGGTCCCTGGTTCAGAGCCAGGTCCTGACACAGACTGACCCATATTGGCATGGAGCGTTTTGCATCCTACGTACCCAAACTACCCCTACTGCTGTCAGATTTGTTACTCCATATGGAGAGTTCAATGCTTGTTTGTCCATCCAAGTTTTATCCTGTGTTGAGCCCTGATGAAGGGGAGTGGTGTTGCCCCAGAAACACATTGGCAGTTTCGTATGACTTTTTTTTACCAACAATTAAAATGATCTTGGACTATTTTATCCGTTTTTGGTCTGGCGCTCCTTTCTGTCATTCTATGACCTGCTCCGGTAGTAAAACAGGCTAACCCATATTGGGGTGGAGAATCACATGTCTGTAAGATTGAGGACATGATGCTCACTAAGCAAGACAAACTAGAAAAGTTCACCATTATGTGGGAACGCTGGAAATATTTTACTTACGCCTTAGAATACAAAAAAGTCTAATTCTGTTGCCATAACCCCCTTCTGGAAAGCGTGAGATCCCAGGCTTGATGGAGGAGTAGACAGAGCAGACCCACATCAGGGTGTTCCCCCAAACTACCCTATGATACTACTATTAAATTATCTTTTTATCAACAATTACCCTTGACGTCTTTATACGGCTTTGACCTGGTGCTCCATTCTGTATTTCTGTGGCCTGATGAAGGAGTAGACAGGCTGACCCATGTGGAGGATTACATGTTCCCCAAACTACCTTTACCCAAACCGTATACTCTTTCCCAGTTCTCCTTCTCTATATCCTAACCCCTTTCCCAGCATTTTTCTTTTTTTATATCTCTCATTTCACAATTTTACCCCACTCTTCTTTTCTTCTCTTCTGTCCCCCAACTATCCCTGTTTCTTCTTACTTTCTTGGTTTGTCTTTCCTCTGCAGCCAAAATCGCATGATACATACCTTCCCTCGTCACTATAAGTTACAGTATCTCACAAAAGTGAGTACCCCCTGACATTTTTGTAAATATTTTATTATATCTTTTCATGTGACAACACTCAAAATAAGGATCTCCTTTTTTTTTCTCCCTATATATATATATATACCCACTGAGGGGGGAATTGGAATGAGTAATGTGATAAAATTAATATATTTTGTGTTGGAGATTGCTGTTTTGGTTGTAGTTTATAGGGGAGGGGAGGAGGGGTGCTCAAATTTTTATATTTTTTTTGCCCCAAAAGTAGGTTATGGAGAATGGTTTTGATTGGGGCACCATAGGTTGATTTGTGAGTACATAGGAAATGTTAAGGTGACTCTAGCAACAGTATATGTCCCAAATACACACCAAGACAGTTTCTTGAAAAAAGCATTAGCTAAATTAATGGAATTCCCCGATATTCACGAATGACAAGGACATCGAATCGTATTTTCAAATAATGACAATGGAGAGAGACTGATGTAGGGATAGTATGGGAAGCCCACAAGGCAGTAATTAATTAGAGGAATCTTAATAAAACATGGATCTCGAATGAAGAAGAGCAGAGAAGAGCAGACATGTAGGATATTGGAAAGGATAAGGGAAATAGAGATAATACATAAGAAGACAATGGGGAAGGAAATGGGAATAGAATTAGCACATCTAAGAAGACAACTCTCTGATCTTTTGCGGTATAAGGCAATGGCAACACTACAACAAGGGAGGAGGGTAGTATATGAATCTGGAGATAAATGTGGTAAGGTGTTAGCCAGAAAACTAAAAAAAACAACAAATACGTTCATATATACCTCATATTAAAACAAAAGGAGGTCTTAAATCTTCAATACCGAAAGATATTGTAGAGGAATTTAGAAAATATTATTCCTCATTGTATAATCTCCCGGTGCCTTCCCAGCCTGCTTCATCATTAGAAGAATACCTTGAATCCTCACATTTAGCGAGACTGTCGTCTCCGGTGCGAAGAAAACTTGAGTTACCAATAACAATAGAAGAAGTGTCTACAGCAATAAAGAAGATGAAGTATGGGAAGGCACCTGGCCCAGATGGATTCTCTCTGCAATATTTTAAGAGTTTTTACCCATTACTCGCCCCATATATGGTCAAAACATTTAATGTATTAGGACAGATATCTCCTCCCCCTGTAGAAACATTAAGAGCACATATTGTATTAATCCCAAAGGAAGGAAAGGATCAGTCGGTTTGTAGCAGCTACGAAAGTCTTGAATTTAATTCAATATGCAAATAGTGAGTGTACAACTTGTATAACAGTGTAAATTTGCTGTCTCTTTTCATGTGACAACACTGAAGAAATTACACTTTAGCTACAATGTAAAGTAGTGAGTGTACAACTTGTATAACAGTGTAAATTTGCTGTCCCATCAAAATAACTCAACACACAGCCATTAATGTCTAAACCGCTGGCAACAAAAGTTAGTACACCCCTAAGTGAAAATGTTCAAATTGGGCCCAAAGTGTCAATATTTTGTGTGGCCACTATTATTTTCCAGCACTGCCTTAACCCTCTTGGGCATGGAGTTCACCAGAGCTTCACAAGCTGCCACTGGAGACCTTTTCAACTCCTCCACAATGACATCATGGATCTGGGGGATGTAAGAGACCTTGCGCTCCTCCACCTTCTATTTCAGGATGCCCCACAGATGCTCAATAGGGTTTAGGTCTGGAGACATGCTTGGCCAGTCTATCGCCTTTACCCTCAGCTTCTTTAGCAAGGCAGTGGTCGTCTTGGAGGTGTGTTTGGGGTCGTTATCATGTTGCAATCCTGCCCTGCGGTCCAGTCTCCGAAGGGAGGGGATCAGGCTCTGCTTCAGTATGTCACAGTACATGTTGGCAATCATGGTTCCCTCAATGAACTGTAGATCCCCAGTGCCTGCAGCACTCATGCAGCCCCAGACCATGACACTCCAACAACCATACTTGACTATAGGCAAGACACACTTGTTTATGTACTCCTCACCTGGTTGCCGCCACACACGCTTGACACCATGTGAATCAAATAAGTTTATCTTGGTCTCATCAGACCACAGGACATGGTTCCAGTAATCCATGTCCTTAGTCTGCTTGTCTTCGGCAAACTGTTTGTTGGCTTTCTTGTGCATCATCTTTAGAAGACACTTCCTTCTGGGATGACAGCCATGCAGACCAATTTTATGCAGTGTGCGGCATATGGTCTGAGCACTGACAGGCTGACCCCCCACCCCTTCAATCTCTGCAGCAATGCTGGCAGCAGTCATACATCTATTTACCAAAGACATCCTCTGGATATGATGCTGAGCACGTGCACTCAACTTCTTTGGTCAACCATGGTGAGGCCTGTTCTGAGTGGAACCTGTCCTGTTAAACCGCTGTATGGTCTTGGCCACCATGCTGAAGCTCAGTTTTAGGGTCTTGGCAATCTTCTGGTAAGCTTAGGTCATCTTTATGTAGAGCAACAATTTATTTTTTCAGATCCACAGAGAGCTCTTTGCCATGAGGTGCCAAGTTGAACTTCCAATGATCAGTATGAGAGAGTGAGAGCGATAACACGCCTGCTCCTCATTCACACCTGGGACCTTGTAACACTAACGAGTCAGATGACACCGGGGAGGGAAAATGGCTAATTGGGCCCAATTTGGACATTTTCACTTAGGGCACTTTTTTTGCCAGCAGTTTAGACATTAATGGCTGTGTGTTGAGTTATTTTGAGGGGACAGCAAATTTACACTGTTATACAAGCTGTACACTCACTACTTTACATTGTAGCAAAGTGTCATCTCTTCAGCGATTTCACATGAAAATATATAATAAAATATTTACAGAAACGAGAGCGTGTACTCACTTTTGTGAGATACTGTATGTATTAACATACAAATGCCATTTAGATGAAATCCAGTTGTGGAGAACTGAAGAGAGGAGATGGATGGAGGGTTAATTCTTCATGGCTGATGCTTATCCCACACATATTGTTTTTTTTGTTTCTTTGTTGGATATTTTATGTGCCACACTATTAATGTGATGTCTATTGTAATACACAAGATGGTGTAACATTGTGCACCCACTCTTGGCACATATTTGAACTGGAAATTTTTAAATAAAGAACAGAAGAAAAAAATAGGTCAGACTGTAATGTACTGTAGAATGAGTATTCTGTGAACTCTGACAAAAAAAAAAAATCCCCTTTTAGGTTTGTTCACAACACTTGCCTTGGGCTGCATTGATCAATACAATCTCACGAGCCTTGCTCTTCAATAGAATATGCTCTATTACACTTTTAACAATTGCTATATCACAGCACGCAATCAAACAAAACAGTGGTTCCATTTTATCTTTTCACTACCTGCCAGATTTTTCAAAAAAGAAAAAATCTCCTATTATTACATATAATAAAACATACTAAGTGCTTACCCAATTTTTTCTAAAGTCATACAGACCTCTCCTCTTTCCTTTTTATTTATAAATGCACTGTTCAATTTTACTGGAACCATCATATGATATAAACATCTAGCTACCTATCACATACCTATTTAGAGGCCTGAGATGGCTTCCATTACACCCCTGGTCCAGAAACCCCAAAAATGGGAACAAGGGATGAGAGTGCACAGAGTAGCATGGGTGACAAATGTCCAATTCACAGGTGTTCAGCTCTGTCGGTGAGTCCAGGTGTGTGGCACTGAACTGATGAACCGGCATAGTCAAGAGTCCAGTGCAAGTTTATCAATATTGTATATAGCTGAGTGCAATTCAAGGAATGACACTACCACTTGCATAGCACAGATGTCAGCATCAGTAGTATTGCTTTACATAGGTACAGTATCTCTTGCAATCTCCAGCTCAGTAATTCTTCGGTAACAGGTGCAGTAACACTCAGTAACAGGTTTAGCAGCACTGTTAAAGTCCGGTAAGATGCCCACTTTCACAGGCCCAAGGTGGGTCTCAGACAGATGGTACACTGTCCTTAGAAAAAAAAAAAGCATGGGTTTACTTTATATTTTAGAATCATACTTACTTAGAGGCGCAGGGGAACAGATGCAGCATCTGTCCCCGTGCGCCTCAAAGACTGAGAACTGAGCGAAAACACAGCCGATTTCTTGCTTCTCAGAACTCTGTGTGCGCCTGGGAAGGGCCAGCTCAGGCTCTTAGCGGCTCGCTGAGAGGCTGAGCCGGGTGCCGGTCCAGGCATGTGGGTGGATTCTGACCATATGGTCCTGATCTTGGACCGGCTCTGTGATGTCAGCCAACAGCGGGCTTTAGCTGTCTGCTAAAAACATGTCACAGGAGTGAAGAACGAACTGTACTCCTATGATCCACAAGAGAAGGACAGCCAAATGAGCTTCGGGTGTAATTCTCCATTAAGGCCCAAGCATAGAGAAGTAGTATCTGGGAGGATGTAATCAGTTGCAGAATATACAGGAGAATATCTTTAGGCACCAACAATTACAGCATAGGCTAGATCGGTCTTAGCAGAGTGGCATCTGCTGGAGGGCTGGCTGGCTGGAAGGTGGCTGACACAGGTGGTTGCCCAGAGCCTAAAACAAACGGGGAACAGAGGTGCTGAAGATTGGTGCGGGATTCAGCAGGCAGCGATGTCGCCTACTCTGTCCCTCCTTACACTGGAACCTTTCCCAAGCTTTAATTCTCTGTCCCCACCAGACTAGGTTCCTTTCTCTACACTAACCACTCACAAATGTGACCCAAATACAACTGGACACTGCTATTTATTATCACTGCCCCAACTAGGATGGCTGCAAAGGGTCACTGAGGAGCTGCGGTGTCCTAACGAACTGCTGCTTTCCTCCAATGACACCTACATTCCCCTTAGGACTCCACTCTATCCCCAATGCGGCCAGGTGCCACCTGTTGGGAGGAGAAGGATCTACATCTGCAAACACACGTTGACTTATAGGAAGATCACCAAGTATCAGCGCCACAGAATAGGTCACTATGGTGAGCAGACAGGACAGCAGTTGGAGCACTGGAACTAGCGCCAGGCTGAAAGCTTGGTCTGAAACAGGTGGTTGTCAGCAACTTAGAAGGGAGAGTCATAATCGGGAAGCAGGCCTGAGGTCACACTAGGAAAAAAGTAAAGATGAACATGGTCAGGAACTAGCTAAGTTAGCAATCGGCAGGCAAACAAAGACTGGGTAAGGATCAAGCCAAGTCACATCAGAAAGTCAGAGCAAAAACAAGTCCAAGTGCGTTTCAAGTGGGGATCAGGTAGCAGCAACTTCTTGGCTCAAATAAGTTCCCTTGAAAGGCCGCCTGATGCCAAAAATGGGATCAGGTTGCATGCCCATGCTTCTGCATGTCTGTGCAGAGTGCCCCCAATTAATTAGTGTGCTAGCGTAAATTAACATGTTTGCGCAAACATGCCTGTGGGTGGGGACCAGGCGGGACTGCATTCAAGTGAAAGTCAACATTATGGCAGTACCCCAGCTTAAAGATGAGCCGTACACTATGTTCACCAGTTAAATATACAGAGTCCTTCTGTAAAACGTGTTGCCTTGTGTTACTACACACTTTCCTTATGTATGTTGCATTCGGGAGGGATACTGCTGAACCTGTGCCCTTTCCACCAGTCCAGCGTATCTCTGCCACCTCGCTCCTTGTGACAGAATGGGGTCCCGCCGAGTACTAGCGAGGACCTTGTGCATGCTCTAGTTAACTCCTTTTCTTTCCTGTACCACACAGCTAGATATATGAGGTCTCCATACCATGGGTTCGATTCCAGTTACTTTTGGGGGACTCGACTGCTAGGGAGGGAGCCAGATCACCGACCCCCTTGCTACCAGAGGACCAGGTACCACACTTCATGACCAACTACTTTGCACTTCCCACCAATTCTTGGTTACCCAGTAGCAACTATTCTCCAACTCTCCTGCTGAGTTAACCTTTCATAGTGGCCGTGCTTCATACCCCAGCCGTGTTCTTCTGATATACCATGTACCACCATCAGTGATGTAAGTAACTGAGTTAAAATAAACTGAGTTACGTAACTCAGTTACTTTAGAGGGTAACTAGTAATCTAACTGATTACTTTTCCCCTCATGGTAACTCGGTTCCCATTACTTTGGCTTAGTTACCCCAATTACATCTACCGTCACTAGATGGCAGTAGTGTAATTCCGGTGTCCTGCCAAAAAAGTTCCCCCGCCGGATAAGGACACCCTGTACTGCGCAGGCGCAGCGCTTGCGCAGTACGAAGGACTACGGAGCTTCCGAAAATTGCCGAACCTAAACAGCTCTGAGTGAACTCTACACAGCGCAGGCGCAGTTAACATGTAATTGTACGAGGCGATGCCGCACCCTCATGATGCTCGTGCTACTCTGCAAGGGGCGTCTATCGTGTAACTAAGGGGCGGGTCTAGTATTACTGTAACCAAGGGGCGCATTTATTATTATTGTTATATATCGAGCTCTGCCCATTAATTTAACATTCGCCCTCTTCTGTAGAAATCCACCCCTTACACGATATAATAATAATAGACCCGCCCCTTGCTTACACGCTATAACAGATCTGCCCCTTGGTTAGAGTAATAATAGAGCAGCCCCTTGGTTACACGATATATAACAATAATAAATGCGCCCCTTGGTTACAGTAATACTAGACCCGCCCCTTAGTTACACGTATAGAATATTTTAAAAAAAAAGTCAGTTACTTTGCTGCGTAACTAATTACTTTTCCAATGTAGTAACTGAGTTACTAACGCAATTACTTTTTGGGAGAAGTAATTTGTAACTTAACTAAATTACTTTTTTAAAGTAAGATGACCAACACTGACCACCATGCACCTCTTGAGTAACTTTAGACTAGGCTTAAGAACTTTGCTGAAAACACTTCAGGAACATTACAGCGTTCCAGTGCAACTCAGTCAATTCCCTAACTGACTATTTTGTGGTTGGCCAAGCATACCTAAAAAAGGTGAGAGTCCCAAAACTGGTAGTTTTCATAGCTTGTGAATCCCTTGGGGTTGCAGATAAAGATTACATCCTTCCAGATAAGATGGACCTTCTGGCTCCCAATGCGTTCCCGCTCAACAGCCAAGAACCCAGAGCCGGCCTTCCTCCTGTATATATATCAACCGGGAAGGAAAACCTGGGAAACCGGTAGCAAACATTTGATTCTACCTTGCCTTGGGCAGCCAAAGCTCACTTGCTGTAACAGAACATTCCCCTTGTAGGCAACTGCCTGTCAAAGAAAACCAAAGAAAATTCCCAGCTCAACTTACCAACCAACCCACAACCAACTGAATTACCCTGTCTAGCAATATACATTAAAAACATGGGTATAGTTTGCACACATTTGCAAATACATGCTTAAGCTTCAGGGCCATTTCATGTCACCCCAGTATTATCTGCATTCCTAACTCTATACATTTTGTGAGCCTCTATAGTAGGAGCACATGCATAATAATGAATAGGTAGAGGGCAGGTGAGCTTGGAGGGAACCCATCCCTCCTTAAAGGCACAGGGGTACACTGGACACCCAGTATATAGCACAATGCCAGCAAAGGTGTCCAGTGTATCCCCTCCAACAGTACAAATGGCCACTGCCCTATAACTGGTCTTTGCAGCAAGGAGCACATGAAAGGGCGACGCATGTCAAACAAAAGCAAAAAAAAATTCCAGCTCAACTTGCCGACCAGCGCGCAACCAACCAAATTATGCTGTCTAACAACATGTGTTGAAACACATAGTGTTAGACAGGATAATTCAGTTGGTTGTGGGCTGGTCAGTAAGTTGAGCTGAGAATTATGCTCCCACTCTGGATGAAGGGGCACAGGGGGCACAGCAGACAGCAGAATTGTCTGGGGGAGGGGCGTGTTAAATGAACTAGCAGATTTAAATACACTAACAAATTTAAGCAATACTCCAGCTCTTACTTTAAAATCAATTACAACAGTTTTTTCTTTTAGGTAATAGCTGCGGGGGATGATCTAAAGGAGGTGACTCGGGTACAGTTCTTAGGTGAAGGTGGGGTAGGCTTCCCTGAATAAGCGAGTTTTCAGGGATCACCTACAGGCGGACAAGGTAGGGGCTGACCGGACATACTGGGACAGGGAGTTCCAGAGGATGGGAGAGGCTCTGGAAAAGTCCTTTAGGCGAGCATGGGAGGAGGTAACAACGGAGATAGAGAGCAGAAGGTGTTGTGAGGAGTGGAAGGGACGATTTGGGCGATATCTGCAGATGAGGTTGTTGATTTAGCTGGAGAGATGTTGTGGATGGCCTTGTATGTAGTGGTTAGTATTTTTTATTTTATACAGTGGTTTAGGGAGAAGCCAGTGAAGGGATTGGCAGGGAGGGGCAGCAGTTACGAATCGGTTAGTAAGGTGTATGAGTCTAGCAGCATTCATAACAGACTGAAGGTGGGATAGCCTGTGTAAAGGTAGGCCAGCGAGGAGGGAGTTGCAGTAGTCAAGGTGGGAAATAACCAAGGAGTGAATAATTTGTCTTGTTGTGTCATTAGTCAGGAAGGGGTGAATTCTGGAGATGTTGTGGAAGGTTAAGGCGGCAAGATTTAGCCAGTGATTGGATGTGGGGACTGAAGGAGAGGTCAGAGTCCAGGATTACATCCAACACCTTGGCGTGTGTGGAAGGACCAAAGGCTTAATATCAAAGTCAAGCGTGTTACTGCAAAGCTACTTGAGCTTGACTGCTTGATCCAGCGTTTACTATACAGCTATGGCAGTTGATTGTTCTCTGTTATCTACTAATACAAAACCCAAGTAACTTAGCATCAATGGAAGGAGGAGTAATTTGGTCGATGGACACGCTGTAGAGCTGGCAAGACACGGCAGTCTCTACCTTCAGCTAAAATGGTTCCCCAACAATGGCGTGTTCAGAGGGTGGTGATAAATGGGGAGTACTCGTAATGGTCATGGGTGGGTAGGGGGGTTCCCCAGGGTTCTGTGCTGGGACCAATTCTATTTATTTGTTCATAAATGACCTGGAGGATGGGGTAAACAGTTCAATCTCTGTATTTGCGGACGATACTAAGCTAAGCAGGGCAATATCTTCTCCGCAGGATGTGGAAAACTTGCAAGAAGATCTGAACAAATTAATGGGGTGGGTAACTACATGGAAAATGAGGTTTAATGTAGAAAAATGTAAAATAATACATTTGGGTGGCAAAAATATGAATGAAATCTACTCACTGGGGGGAGAACCTCTGGGAGAATCTAGGATGGAAAAGGACCTGGGGGTCCTAGTAGATGATAGGCTCAGAAAGGGCATGCAATGCCAAGCTGCTGCTAACAAAGTAAGCAGAATATTGGCATGCATTAAAAAGGGGATGAACTCCAGATATAAAATGATAATTCTCCCGCTCTACAAGACTCTGGTCCGGCCGCACCTGGAGTATGCTGTCCAGTTCTGGGCCCCAGTCCTCAGGAAGGATGTACTGGAATTAGAGAGAGTACAAAGAAGGGGAACAAAGCTAAGAGTCTGGAGGATATTAGTCATGAGGAAAGGTTACAAGCACTGAACTTATTCTCTCCGGAGAAGAGACGCTTGAGAGGGGATATGATTTCAATTTACAAATACCGTACTGGTGACCCCACAATAGGGATAAAACTTTTGTATACATTGTATACTTTACAAATATTCATGGGTCAAAAATAAAACGTTTTATAAATGAATGAATCAAATTGACATTTTTTTTTTGAATCAGCATGATATGATTCAGAACAACAGAGAAAGAACTTTATTAAAACAAAGCAATGAAATCCCCCACAAAAAATGGAGCCTATCAGAATCCTCCCTTACATCAGGGTCTCCAGCAAGGGGGCTGATGGGGACTCTCATGTAAGGGGGGCTATGATCTGGACCATGATGTATGGGGGGAATCTGATGGGGAATCATGTAAAGGGGACTTGTTGACACTGGTGATCCTAGCAACCAACGATGGTAAAATGATAGCACAGCCAGGAGAACATGTGCTGGAGAAAGGATGGGGGGTTGTGAATGTTGACAAGAAACAGAGACCACAGGCTGACCTGAAGACAGATTTGGTCTACAGGCCATAGTTTGGAGGCCCCTGCTTTAGGATAAAGCCATAAGTGTATAAACTGAAATAGAATAATACACTGACATCCCTGAACTTATAAGCAATATTGCTAATGTACTTCCCTGTTTATATTTTATAACTTCCATAGCTGGCCACTGTCCGCTGACACCTGCCGGCATCCGATCCTGTCTTCCAAAAACAGCGGTTTAGATGACAGTTGGATGGAACCCAACAGGCGGTCCGTTTCCATCTGACAGTCCCATAGGAAACAGCGGGGCTGTGTCCGTTCTGCATAGTGGAGTGGCCATGGACCTGTCATGCGCCTGCTCAGCAGAGAGATCCCTTGCTGAGCAGGTGGATGTGGATTACGGACAAAGCCTGTGTGAAACCAGAAAATGCGACCGTGTGTATGCTCAATTGGACTTTTGCTGGCCGAATTCCCGCAAACAAAAGATTGATAGCATGTTCTCAATTTTTCCGTCAGAAAAGGTTTTGATTGGAAATTCTGAACGTCTGTACCAATTCCGACGCACAAAATTCCTACGCATGCTCGGAAACAATTCAACGCATGCTCGGAAGCATTGTACGTCACCGTGTTCTTGACAGTTAAAAGTTCAGCAAACTTTTGTGTGACCGTGTGTATGCAATCCAAGCTTGAGCGGAATTCCGTTAAAAAAATCATCCAAGATTTTTCCGATGGAAAATCGCTCATGTGTACGTGGCATAGGTGTGTTTTATTGTTTGAAATAAAAGGATATATATTTTTTTGAAATATATGGCTTGTATTGGATAAATATGGTCATCACATTTTTGTAAATGCGCATTGTGATGTAGCGTTTGTTGATCATGTACTAGGATATATTATTCTATAGTGATTAAATTGAACCTTCACACTTACAGTAAACTTTATCTCAGTTTTCAAAACAAAACAAAAATTGGATCTTGGGAATCCCACCATTTCAGCACATGGCAGTGCTATCCCCACTGTAAATGGGTGAGTGTCACCAAAAAACAATTGTACCAAAAAAGAAAAGAAGAGGGCATAGACACCACAGCAGCCACCATCCAAGCATAATTTATTAAAATAAAAATCAACACAACAATGTAAATATCAAGAAAAATATAGGCCGGTCCATACAGACCTGATCCAGTCCCCCCCCAAGAACCCCCCAACCCCCCCCCCTCCCACTAGCTCGAGGTACCCCCCACCAACCAACCAAAAATCCCCCTCCCCTCTCCCAAGAGACCCACCACAGCCAGATAATGCAGGTGCACTAGGCCGGCGGCCACCACAAATGAAGAGAGCCAAGGCCAAAGCCAGCAATACCACAATGGATAGAGTGAATGACTCAGAGAGTAAATATCTCAGTTTTTCTGGAAGTGGTGAAGGATACAAATTTCTATACAAATAGCCTTGCTTACAATAGTGCCACTTGACCCCAATGCCCTGTGTTGGTGTGCCCTGGAGAAAAATAAATCTCAGCATGTAGCAATGCATCACAACACATAGCAACGTGCAAAAAAGTGTCTTTGTGCTTTAAATATAACTAAAGGCAAAACATTGTATTATAGATCTGGATGGAGTGATGGGGACAGGCGGTCCGTTAACATCGGACTGCCCATAGAGGAAAGCGAGATCAGCAGACAGATTCCCCGCTGATTAGGCAGCTGGCAGAGTCCACCGCATGTGGAAGGGCCCTTATGCCCCGTAAATACGATCGGAAATTCCGCCAGCAAAAGTCCGATGAGAGCTTTTGGTCTGAAAATGCGACCGTGTGTATGCTCCATCGGACTTTTGCTGATGGAATTCCAGCCAGCAAAAGATTGAGAGCATGTTCTCAATTTTTCGGTCGGAAAAAGTTCCGATCGGAAATTCCGATCGTCTGTACCAATTCCGACGCGCAAAATTCCTACACTTGCTTGGAAACAATTCGATGCATGCTCGGAAGCATTGAACTTCATTTTCTCTGCTTGTCGTAGTGTTGTACATCACCGCGTTCTTGGCGGTCGAAAGTTCAGCAAACTTTTGTGTGACCGTGTGTATGCAAGCCAAGCTTGAGCGGAATTCCGTCGGAAAAACCATCCAAGATTTTTCCGATGGAGAATCTGCTCTTGTGTACATGGCATTAGATACACTTTAAACCTATAAAAAAGCAACAAGCATCAATGCACTGTAATGAATTAAAAACAAAGCAGCGCTATGCTGAAAAAAGTGAGATTCACGTATACCTTTATAGGAGGATTCTGCTATATGTGATTATATTAGGGAAAACTTTTTCTATAGATTTAATCCCATCTGGTAGAGCGTACCAAGGACGTGTGGTGAGGTGAGTGGCTGGTGAGGCACTGGCTAGTATCAGAGCCAGATACACACAGGTTACGTATGCCACAAACGTTAGAGCGAGAGCAATAATTCTAGCACTAGATCTCCTCTGCACAGGGATGAACTGGCCATCGGGACTGATGTGCCATGTTGCATGATGTCCCCTGTGCCCTGATGTGCCATGTGCCCTGATGTGCTATGTGCCCCGTGCCCTGATATGCCCTGATGTGCTATGTGCCCCATGCCCTGATGTGCCCTCGTGCCCTGATGTGCCCCGTGGCCTGATGTGCCCCGTGCCCTGATGTGCCATGTGCCCTGATGTGCTATGTACCCCATGCCCTGATGTGCTATGTGCCCTGATGTGCCCTGATGTGCCCATGCCCTGATGTCTTGTGCCATGATGTCATGTGCCCTGGTGTGCTGTGCCCTGATGTTCTGTGCCCTGATGTTCTGTGCCCTGATGTGCTGTGCCTCAATGTCGTGTGCCCTGATGTGCTGTGCCCTGACGTAGTGTGACCTGTGCCCTGATGTCCTGTACCCTGATGTGCTGTGCCTCAATGTCGTGTGCCCTGATGTGCTGTGCCCTGATGTACTGTGACCTGTGCCCTGACTTCCTGTACCCTGATGTGCTGTTTCCTGATGTGCTGTGCCCTGATATCCTGTGCCCCGGTGTGCTGTGCCTCAATGTCGTGTGCCCTGATGTGCCCTGTGCCCTGATGTACTGTGACCTGTGCCCTGATGTCCTGTACCCTGATGTGCTATGTGCCCTGATGTGCCCTGATGTGCCCTGATGTGCCCTGATGTGCCCCAATGTGCCCTGATATGCCATGTACCCCGTGCCCTGATGTGCCATGTGGCCTGATGTGCCCCGTGCCCTGATGTGCCATGTGCCCTGATGTGCCATGTGCCCTGATGTGCTATGTGCCCCGTTCCCTGATGTGCCCTGTGCCATGATGTCTTGTGCCCTGGTGTGCTGTGCCTCAATGTTGTGTGCCCTGATGTGCTGTTCCCTGATGTCCTGTACCCTGGTGTGCTGTGCCTCAATGGCGTGTGCCCTGATGTGCTGTGCCCTGATGTACTGTGACATGATTTGCTGTGTCCTGATGTGCTGTGCCCTGTACCCTGATGTGATGTGCCCTGATGTGCTGTGTCCTGTACCCTGATGTACTGTGCCCTGATGTCCTGTGCCCTGATGTGCTGTGCCCTGATGTACTGTGTTATGGGGGGAAAGTTGCGCTATCCAGGTGTACGAAGCTGCTGCTCAAAAATGTTATACTACATAAAACAAGAATGGGTTTGGAAAGGAGCTGCGCTAATGGTGAAATATCACCAAAGTGGTGGTGTATATATTATGTCATATATAGTGAAATGAACATGAGAATAGTTTTTATAGCTCGTGCATTTCTCATATGTGTATATATAACGGAAAGCTATACAGAAAACAGCCCCCGTTAGTATATCTAATAATTGTGAAAAAGTAAACACCCAACAGGGCTGTTCAGATTCCTATAAGGATACCAGTTGGAACACCAGACTTAGTCTCTGTCGGGACTGTTATATTCTGGTGTATGTGAAAATAATTTCTTATTGAAAATTTGCATATAAGTGCAAATAGTGATAAAAAATAATAAACACCTTACAGAGCATCTAGTAACAAGTAAAACAATTCTACCTCCAATAAGTAGAATAAATACAAATTGTGTACCTGTAAATATAGTTAATAAACCATTGTGAAGGAAACGAAAAAACACACAGAAAAAAATTAATTTGAAAACGGTAAACACCCTGCTGGGTATCCAGCGTTAAACAAGTGACATGGCATATATATAATCATCAAAGTGTGAATTGAAACAATCTCATTGAGTAGTTTGTGATATAGCTGTTTCTCTGAGAGTCTCCTGTTAATAGTAAATATATATACCCAGCTAAACGTTCAGCTGGAAAAAATAATATCAAACAATAGAAATTACAAAAAAGAGGATAAAGTGCACAATGGGGTGCATATTACAGTGGATAAGTCCCGTATTCAAAAACAGTCTCTGTGACCACTTTCTAGGATTCAAGTGAACGTGATTTTGTGTGACACCAAAAAGAAATGTAGAGACCTCCACCATAGGGCACACTTATCTCCTTACCAGAACTGAATGGTCCCTTTTTTAGGGGGACCATTCACGCAGGTGGCTCTCAACCCTAGCCAGGGGTGGACTCGTGGGGAACGTCCAAAATCCTACCGATGGCTCCTCCAAGCTAACTCCCAACCTGGGATCCTTCTATTGCCTCCGCTCAGGGTCAGTCTCAATGGCCAGATACGTGTAGAAAAACCCAGGGAAATCAAAGAGAGCTCGCATAGATAAAATCCAAGGGTATTTTATTTAAAAGCAAAGTAAACACTTACATTGAAGCGAAATCATAAGCGATATATTGGAAGCTCCGCCTGAAGTTATGGGAGGAGCCCGGAGGTATTTAAGCAGCCCAAAAGCCGCCGGTCTTTGTCGGTTTCCTGTGCGTGATATCTGATACGTCAGACATCTAGGACCGACTCGTTCGAGACAAGCGCTGTTGGTGCCGGTTCGTGAGCTCCGTTTTCGTCTGTCCGTCTCTTCTTGTTGCAGTCCCGCGTTCCGTGTTCGTAAGTCGTGTTTGTCCCTTCGTGTCGCACTCGTGTCGTAAACCTACCACGCCGAGTCGCAGTTCGTACAAAGAGTCTGGTTCGGCTGTCGCAGGTAGGGCTTCGGCTCCCATGTTTTACGTTCTCATGCACTGCTTATCATGTCACTAAACTGTGGTCTGCGTAGCTCACGAACCACGCGCTGCTTGTCTCGAACCTAAACACTTACTCGCACGTTTTTTTGTTGTACACGATCGGGAGCCATCTAGCGGCACGCACATTCATGGGCCGCCCGCCACAAACACTCCGACCGATGCCGCATCCGGCACTCAAGGGTTCCCTTACGCGGTCGTGCTACGCAGTCTCCGAATCGTTCAACATGACTCACGCACGGGTGCAGTTCGCACTCACACGTAACGTTCATGTCCTGCCATTATCCGAATCGGTGGCGCCAGCGAGCGTGCCGAATCGCTATTTACATCCGAAGCACTGTTGGCATACTAGTTGTACGAATCACTTCGACCGTGTCGAAACATTTCACGTATTAGCATGACAATCATTTCATCATTTCAAACATGGCTAACGTATCAGGCCATTCGGTCATGCTAAATCATTTCGCATCAGTTAAACAGGGCGTTCATGACATCGCTTCGATCCTGGTCCGGTCGCATCCATGCATGCTCCGATCGGGGCGATCCAGATGCACGACTACCCGGCCCTCATTTCGATACATGCGCCAGGGCGGAATCACATCACTGGCTGCGTACATTCCTGATTCTTGCCCCTGTCATGGTATATCATTTCTGTCACCTTACCACATCTGGCACGAATGCAGTCACTTCCCTGCACTGATTCGGGTCGGCGTGCCCCAGGCCGGCCTCATTTCAATACATGCGCCAAGGGCGGAATCGCATCACTGGTTGCGTACATTCCTGATTCTTGCCCCTGTCATGGTATCTCATTTCTGTCACCTTACCACGCCCGGCCCGCATGAATGCAGTCACTTCCCCGCACTAATTCGTGTCGGCGTGCCCTAGGTCCGGCCTCATTTCAATACATGCGCCAAGGGCGGAATCGCATCACTGTTTGCGTACATTCCTGATTTCTTGCCCCCTGTCATGGTATCTCATTTCTGTCACCTTACCACGCCCGGCATGAATGCAGTCACTTCTTCGCACTAATTCGTGTCGGCGTGCCCTAGGCCCGGCCTCATTTCAATACATGCGCCAAGGGCGGAATCGCATCACTGGTTTGCGTACATTCCTGATTCTTGCCCCTGTCATATCTCATTTCTGTCACCTTACCATGCCCGGCATGAATGCAGTCACTTCCCCGCACTAATTCGTGTCGGCGTGCCCTAGGCCCGGCTCATTTCAATACATGCGCCAGGGGCGGAGTCGCAAAAAAAAAAAAAAAAAAAACTTTTGATTCTTGCCCTTGTCATGTTATATCATTTCTGTGTCACCTTACCACGCCCCGGTGTTAATTGGTCACCCACGCCTGTACGAATTCGCGCCGGCGTGCCCTAGGCCGGCCGCATTTCTACAAAAAAAAAAAAAAAAAAGGGGGAGCTTGGAGTCGGACCCGGTGGCAGCTGGATGTCACAGTGGCCTCAGCGTACCCAGGCAGTTGGCTTTGGTTCATGGTTGCCTCATTTCTGTACGTGCTCCAGAGTCCGGCCCACAGTCCCCCCATACGGTACGAACGGGCCGGGCCCTGTCACGGGAAGTTCATTCAGTTAAGGCAACATGTCAAGTCAGTAATTCGTGTTGTCATCTGTCATTTGATCCCACAGCGATCTCGGCAGTCGACTCAAGTCACTATCGCCTGTTGTTATCATCTACGTTGGGTTCCGTCGCTCTGGACGGCAGCAATTTTAGGCTCTTAAATAGGTACTTTCTCTCACACTCTCTCAGGTCAGTCGGATTCAGTAGGTCCACCTGCGCCAACTTGGAAAGGGTTCCAGCAGGTAAAAAAAAAAAAAAAAACGCAGGGGCACGGGGGCTCCTGCTTTCTCGTGGCAGTATGTATATCATAGGTGACACGTCCAAACTCATTTCTTGTCACCTTTTATAGGCCCAGCCTGCAGACACGTGACCAGACTACCAAGTAACAGGTCTTGGCAGCCGCCATGTCATCAGTCGGCAGCGATGACCTCACCACCCCGCTATCTCCGGCGTCAGCCTCCGAGGCTGGCAGTGTCCAGTCTCTTAGGGCATGGACAATTCCCAGGCTGTCCGCCGAGCTGAGACGCAGAGGGATACCCTTCTCGTCCGCGGCCAGGAAGGCGGAGCTATTCAGGCTCCTCTTCCCACCACCGGCCGCAGCAAGCCCCAGCAGCCAGCAGGCGTCTCTGGAATCGATTTCAGCCGCCGTCGCTCAGCTACACACCCTCGTGTCTTCCCTGTCTTCCTCAATCATTGAGGTCCAGGACAGGGTGTCTCGTCTAGAGGCCAGCCCGGCTGCCACGGTTCCGGACCCTGCGGTGGTCCCAGCCATCACTGCACCGGCCGCAGGTAGTGAGCTTGCCACGACTACCGTTCACCCTTCCCACCTGGTGCCACCCAGCGTAAGGAAGGACATTCTAGAGGGCCTCACTCTTGATCTCGGTCCATGACTTAGCCGAGAACAAGGCCTACACCTGGGGGGACGTCTCGGTGGTCTTGAAAGCGAAGGATCCGAGGCTCAACAGAAAGCTCACGGTGCCCGAGTTCACGCTCGCTTTCAGCATGTTTAGGGACGTGCTGTGCTCAGCCTCCCCCGGCAGACGGGAGGAACTGGACCTCTACCTCCATTTGATCGTAGACCTGGGCCACAAATACGGTGGCTCAGCGTTCTACGACTATCATCGGTCCTTCTCGGCCAAAGCCGCAGCCAGATTCTCACAGTTTCATTTGGCAACGGACTGGAGCGTAGTGGACACGGAGTTGTTCTGCCGCCACTTCGCAGGCCTTCGCTCCCCGCTATGTGCTGTCTGTCAGTCAGCGTCCCACACCACGGTCTGGTGTGCCAACATAGCCTCTGTCCATCCGATAGCTAGCACGGCCTCTACCAGCACGAGCCAGGCTCAGCAGGCCCCGGCGCATGGGCAAAAGATGGACAAGTTGGGACGTCCGGTGCGGATGGTTGGGGGAGCCGCCATTTGCAACAATTTTAATTACGGCTACCTGCAATTTCAGCCAGTGCCGGCTCTTGCACGTTTGCACCCTTTGCCAGAGGGCGCACCCCAGGATCCTGTGTGAGGTCAAACAGAAGAAACCATGACTAAGCCGGGTCAATGTCCTTTGGCTCGGTGTCTACTTGACCTCACACCCCACTCCGTCACTCGCCAGCTACCTCATCCGAGGCTTCACTGATGGGTTTCATACCGGGCTCATCACCCTGCCCCACTCCACCCACGAATGTTGAGCCGATTGACTAGGACGTCGGGACTCAGCAGCAACATCTTGATGTTTAGCCAGCGATTGACAAATCCTTTTGCAGACGGAGTTGGATCGGGACTTCATGACTAGGCCCTTCTGTCAATCTCCCTTCAGCATCTGGAGGGTTAGCCCTATCGGGCTTGTGCAGGGAAAGTTTTCAAATAAAAAACGAAGAGAACCGGGGGCTCCCCAGGGGACCTATTGATCTGTCAATCTGAACGCCTCATTCTTCCGTCGTTCCCAGTCTCAACTCGCTCATCCCCTCCGAGGAGTTCTCGCTTGAACTTTGCTGAGGTTAACCCCCACGCTGACATGGCTATCCAGGCCATTCTCAGGGCAGGGTGTCCCAAGGTGCTTGGGCTCTCGAAGGCGGGTTTCGCACATATCCGACTAGCCTTCTCAGCCTGCTGCTGCCCATTCATCCTTTCCCTGTGGTGCTGGCACGGCAAGTTCAAGTGGAGGGAGCGATATTATTTCGCGACCAAATTGACACCTGCTCGTTTTCATTCCCCGCTCAGGGAAACAGACTGTTTAACTCAGCAGCGGACTAAGTCACTCTCCTCGTACGCTGATGTGCTGGGTCGCTCTGTACCCATTCATCGCCTACTGCCATTCACACTAGCACTGTAACACAGCACGATACGCCAGTACGTGGCCGGAGTGCAGCACTACTTGTCACTTCAAGACCCCGCTAGGCCTTCGGTGTTCTCCTGCCACGCGGTGAGGGCTCTACTACGTGGAGTTCAGAAACACCAGCCGCCAGTCAGCCCAAAGCGGCTGCCTATCACGGGGGAGATCTTCAAGGGGATGTCTGACATCCTGGATAGGTCCCCTTTCGGTCTCCTCCTCAGCACCGTCCTGCAGGCTGCGATACACATGGCGTTGTGCCCGACCGCCCAGGGGCCAGTCCGCTTCTACCCTTTCCGGTAAAACCCCTTAACACGTCGCAGTTCGTGGAACATGTCCGGTCCTTCTCGGCAATCTTCAGTTGGACCCCAGCCAGTACTCCGGCATTCATTCCGGATCGGGGCGGCCACGACGGCCTCAAGACAGGGGGTTCCGGACCACGTGATCAAGAAACTGGGTCGGTGGAAATCGGCCTGCTTCTCTCGCTACATTCCTAACCCTCAGTTAGAGATGGCTCAGGCCTTTGCTCGACTTACTCAGTGACATTGCCTTTAATAAATAATTATCCCCTACCTGAAGGTTTTTGCCCCCTTATTTTGGCGTACCATACGGTAGACCAAGGCACACTTTCAGGTCTATTTCATGTTGGTGAGTTTTGTGTTGTTCCTATGTGTCATCGTTACTCATGTCGTCCGTAGGGCTCTAGACCATAAATTGGAAGGCCGGGTACCGGCCTGAAGTTATGGGAGGAGCCCGAGGGTATTTAAGCAGCCCAAAGGCCGCCGGTCTGTTGTGTCGGTTTCCTGTGCGTGATACTACCCGCCCACTGGATTTATGCTATGCGAGCTCTCTTTGATTTCCCTGGGTTTCCTACACGTGACCTGTGCCCTGGCCCACCCCATGATGTGCCCCATGTGCCCTGTACACAATTTGTATTTATTCTACTTATTGGTGGTAGAATTGTTTTACTTGTTCCCTGATGTACTGTGACCTGTGCCCTGGCCCCTGATGTGCCCTGATGTACCGTGTCCTGATGTGCTATACCCTGATGTGCTGTTGCACTGTACCCTGATGTGTTGTGCCCTGAATGCCGATGTGCTGGGCTCTGCACCCTGATGTGCTGTGTCCTGATGTGCCTTGTGCCCTGATGTGCTGTGTGCCCTGTACCCTGATGTGATGTGCCCTGATGTGTTGTGCCCTGATGTGCCTTGTACCCTGATGTGCTGGGCTCTGTACCGTGCCCTGATGTGCACTGTACCCTGATGTGTTGTGCCCTGGACCAGTCTGGATGAAGTCCAGGGCCACATTTTTGTCCCAGTCCAGCCCTGCCTCTGTAACTCTAAACATGTAAAAAACTAAACTAAAAAACTACAAAACTACTAAACATGTAACCTGTAAAAAATGTTTTAAAGCGTCGCCTATGGAGATTTTTAAGTACTGAAGTTTGTCGCCATTCCACAAGTGTGTGCAATTTTAAAGCATGACATGACAGGTATCTATTTACTCGGGGTAACATCATCTTTCATAGTATGCAACAAAATCGGGCTAACTTTAGTGTTTTTTTTTTAATGTTTTTATTGTTTTTTTTTCTTTTTATTCATGAATCGATTTGTTTAAATAAAAAACTGCGTTTGAGAAATTGCTGCGCAAATACCGTGTAACATAAAATGTTGCAGTGACGACCATTTTATTCCCTAGGGTGTCTCCTAAAACAATATATATAATGTTTGGAAGTTCTAAGTAATTTTCTAGGAAAAAAAAAATGATGAATTTTACAGAAATGTGAGAATTGGCCTGGGTGGCAAGGGGTTAATTACCATAAGTAAGTAATATAGAAATAATTATTAGATATTATTTTTAAGGTAATTTACTACATTTTCAAAAACTGTACACAAGAAGGTGGCTTAACGGATAAATTACTGAAGTTTAAAGTTATAACTTTCAACCAGTAATTTCATAGTAGATAGATAAATAATAATTATCTTATGTTTACCAACTTTTATTAAAGGATCGTACAAAGGTATACAATAAGAACAGTGCAATCAACAACAGAACAAAATAGAATATCACCGATTTGTGAACCACATGTCTAGGGAGTCGCAGACTCATCATTCAACTAGGCATACAATAAAGTGCAAACGAGGCACAAAGAGTCTGTGGATCATTGGCGACAATAATAATTATCTTATAACATACAGCATAATATATGATTTAACTTGTACCTTTTCAGCAGGCAGCAGATTCTCATTATCTCTCTTAAGGCTCCTTTCACACTGAGGCATTTTTCAGGCGCTACAGTGCTAAAAATAGCGCCTGTATAGAGCCTAAAAAAAGCGGGTCCTTTCACTCCAGTGTGAAAGCCGGAGCGGTGCGCTAGCAGAACTGTAAAAAAAAGTCCTGCTAGCAGCATCTTTGGAGCGGTGAAGGTGCGGTGTATTCACCGCTCCTATACCGCTAAATCCCATTGAAATAAATGGGGCAGCGCGGCACTTTGCGGGCGGTTTTAACCCTTTTTTGGCCACTAGCGGGGGTTAAAACCACCCCGCTAGCGGACGAATAGCACCGCTAACACAACGGTAAAGCAGTGCTAAATATAGCGCTGCTTTACCGCTGACGCCTGCACCGCCCCAGTGGTAAAGGGGCCTTACTGTGTGGGAAAAACACAGGATTGTGGGTAAATCGTTTACACGTTACACGTTTTCCTTGTAGTACTGAGGGCTGGGTTGAAAGGAAGTATTTGTCTTTTAGACACATGCCCCTTCTATGACACTGCAGTGAGAGGCCAGCCTCCACTGCAGCATTTTTATTGGACAGCTGGGACCGATGGTACTTTGGTCCAACACTCCAAGCTGTCCATTGAGCTCAGTGCCTCTGACAAGAAGTGAGGAATGGCACTGTGAGCTCAACCTCTCAGTCTTCTGCAAACAGAGTGTTCCAGCTTGTATTTAACTGCTTGCCAACCAGCCGCCTGGGCACGGTTGGACGAAACCACGTTACCTTACGTCGCTTCGCCTTTTGGTCTTTTGGCCACTAGGTGCGCGCGCCCGCAACGTGTGCCTGGAGCCGATGCGAGTGCCCTAAGGGGGCAATGAGTCCTGGGCACCCGCGATCGCTCGTGACAGAGCGAGAACCGGGATCTGTGTGTGTAAACGATCACAGGGAGCAGTAGAGCCCTGTCATGTTGCTAGGCAGAAAATCGCGGGCCCCCGGCGGAAATCAAGTCCGCAGGATCCGCGGGGACATTCACGGAGTACGTACCAGGCACGTGCGCCCACTATGCAGCAAATTAAAGGGGACGTACCTGTACGCCCATTTGCCCAGTCGTGCCATTGTGCCGACGTATAACGTGGGAGGAAATCTTCCCCTAGGAAGGAAGATTCACTCCTGTAAGAGTTATCATGGGGAAAAAGATGTCGCCACCAGTGGCGTCTGGTGCTCTATTTTTTGGGGGGATTGGCAAGCAAACCAACCAAGAGAATGAAGAATTGTAGACGGCCACTCACATTGGCTTGTCTAGCTCCGCGCTTAGGATAATTCAAAAAGGTCTATACTAATATTAATACTGTAAACCCAGTACAGCTGCTCCCTATGAAATCTAGATGATTTAATTGGTAGTTTAATTAAATGAGGGGCGCTAGTACCAACAAGAGATACTGAATTAATTAATAGGTTAATTAATTGTATATTCTGAACTGTATAGTAGAGACTAAGAGCTTATTGAAAAAAGGTGTGCAGACACAATATAGATCTACCATGAACTAAGCTAATTAATAACTATTTAAAGTGATAATAGTGAACCACATTTGGTTACTCATACATTACAACCATTATAATGTGAATAATAAAAATTGGTTAGAGTGTGTTTATACAAACAATAATAACACCAGACACCTAGCGTGACCCAGTGAGGTATAAATTAATTATTACCCCAAAGATAATTAACACACAAAATAGAGCTGACCGAGCTCTATTTAAATTAAATAATATAAATATAACAGACCCTGTACCTTGTATCACAATGTGTACAACGAAAGTTAATGATCAAGCACTTATGCCCAATCTAATATATAAAAAATTGCAAACCAACAAATTTGGCAAATATCCCAATATCTTGGGTACATCCAAAAAACGTGAAAAATATTAATATAAATTAGACAGTGTTAATTGATATAACGCAAAGTTCATGTAGTATATAAAAAGTGCAAGCCAACAAAATTGGCAAATAATCCCAATATCTTGGGTGCATCCAAAAAAACGTGAAAAATATTAATATAAATTAGACAGTGTTAATTGATATAACGCAAAGTTCATATAGTAGTCCTTGCTGCAAAACGCCACAATCACTCCTGTAGATATAGCTTGTGCACCATCACCAGACAAATTCTCGATCCACCCAATGTGAGAACCAGCAGTATTAAATGGCCTCTTACCAAATGGAGTTGATTACTTTGTTTAGAAGCAATCAAATGCGCTTTCACAGGATTGTGCCTGTACACTGAGTGACACACCCTCACTCAAGGGCTCTCTTCCCTCTATCAGACCAGCTCAGATGGAATGGATTGGAAACATATGTGGGAATATAAAGAGAGGCGCACCTCATAGCGTAATAACGTTTTATTTAAAAAATAGCATAAAAAAACACAGCAGCCAATTGCTCACTTACATTTTCCAGTGCCTACCCGGCACTGAGGCTACTTGCGATATGTTAAAAGATTCGATGGAGCAGCGGATCCTTCCCTCCTGGCGTGCGTCTCTAGCGTGCGTTCCACTCACCAGACAGCCGGAGCCAATATCACAGGAAGTCCAGCAATAGTGCATCCAAAGATACAAAGTGATCAGGTACCGCCTACCTGATCACTTTGTATCTTTGGATGCACTATTGCTGGACTTCCTGTGATATTGGCTCCGGCTGTCTGGTGAGTGGAACGCACGCTAGAGACGCACGCCAGGAGGGAAGGATCCGCTGCTCCATCGAATCTTTTAACATATCGCAAGTAGCCTCAGTGCCGGGTAGGCACTGGAAAATGTAAGTGAGCAATTGGCTGCTGTGTTTTTTTATGCTATTTTTTAAATAAAACGTTATTACGCTATGAGGTGCGCCTCTCTTTATATTCCCACATATGTTTCCAATCCATTCCATCTGAGCTGGTCTGATAGAGGGAAGAGAGCCCTTGAGTGAGGGTGTGTCACTCAGTGTACAGGCACAATCCTGTGAAAGCGCATTTGATTGCTTCTAAACAAAGTAATCAACTCCATTTGGTAAGAGGCCATTTAATACTGCTGGTTCTCACATTGGGTGGATCGAGAATTTGTCTGGTGATGGTGCACAAGCTATATCTACAGGAGTGATTGTGGCGTTTTGCAGCAAGGACTACTATATGAACTTTGCGTTATATCAATTAACACTGTCTAATTTATATTAATATTTTTCACGTTTTTTTGGATGCACCCAAGATATTGGGATTATTTGCCAATTTTGTTGGCTTGCACTTTTTATATACTACATGAACTTTGCGTTATATCAATTAACACTGTCTAATTTATATTAATATTTTTCACGTTTTTTGGATGTACCCAAGATATTGGGATATTTGCCAAATTTGTTGGTTTGCAATTTTTTATATATTAGATTGGGCATAAGTGCTTGATCATTAACTTTCGTTGTACACATTGTGATACAAGGTACAGGGTCTGTTATATTTATATTATTTAATTTAAATAGAGCTCGGTCAGCTCTATTTTGTGTGTTAATTATCTTTGGGGTAATAATTAATTTATACCTCACTGGGTCACGCTAGGTGTCTGGTGTTATTATTGTTTGTATAAACACACTCTAACCAATTTTTATTATTCACATTATAATGGTTGTAATGTATGAGTAACCAAATGTGGTTCACTATTATCACTTTAAATAGTTATTAATTAGCTTAGTTCATGGTAGATCTATATTGTGTCTGCACACCTTTTTTCAATAAGCTCTTAGTCTCTACTATACAGTTCAGAATATACAATTAATTAACCTATTAATTAATTCAGTATCTCTTGTTGGTACTAGCGCCCCTCATTTAATTAAACTAAGCAAACCAACCAACCCCCCCTGTTCATATGGTCGGTCAAACCCCCCCCCACCCCTGTCGTTTGGTCGGTCAAACCCTAAATCCCCACCCCCCGTTGCTCAGACGATCAAACCCCCCACTCCCCCATCGCTCAGCCGATTGGCGAATAAACCCCCCCCCGTCGCTCGCCCATCCATCAGCCCCACACTTACCCCTTTAAGATCGCGGGCAGCTTTGGCGGCATCACCCTGCTCCCAGCCAGTCGGTTCTCCTCTCGGTCTTAAGACCCGCTTCCTGATTGGCCCGGAAGGAGAATCAGGAAGAGGATAGCGAATATTAATTTGCTATTGTCACACAACTGGGTGGGCTCAGGGCGCAGTGCTCTGCCCCCCGAGCCCACCCTTTTTTAAAGGCAATTAGAGCCTCAGGCTCCAATCATGTGCTTCAAAAAAAAAAAAAAAACACTATTGAAATCCATGCGCCCGACCCCTTATCTACATGTAGGGCACTGGATGCATAGATTTCAATAGTGTTTTTTTTTTTTTTTTGAAGCACATGATTGGAGTCTGAGGCACTGCCCCCCGAGCCCACCCAGGATTATGGAGCAGTCGCTACTGAAACTTTATCACCAAACCTGGTTTTCACAACTACCCAACATTTTTAAAATTCCATTGTCACGGGGACAGAAAGTGAAGAGAAATCTTCTGAAGAGGGGCACAAATAGCAAAACAAATGTTACAGGGGTGTTAAACCTTCCCTATGCTATCTAAAAATGTAAAGAATTGTTTTTTGGCTAGAGTCACACCTAAAAAATGTACCTGTTCCAACTTGCATACAAATTCAACTTAACAAACCTATAGACCCTATCTTATTTGTAACCCGGGGACTGCCTGTATCCTGCTCTAGGTCAACATGTCACCAACATGGCACCAACACAATTAGTCCTTTACTACAGGTGTGGTCAAGGTGTGCAGCCCAGGAAGCCATTGAAGGCATGAGAGCAGTCTTAGGCTAGCCTTAGATGGACTGTTTAATTTATTTTTTGGCCAGCAGGCTGAACAACAACAACAAAAAAAGACAAATTCCTCCATCCACACAATCAAGGTGGATAGAGGACTCCTCCCCACTGAGACATTGTATTCTAACAGTGGGGACTCTCCGCTGTCAGAACACACTGATCAGCGACTGCAGAAACAAGCCCATTCAACAGAAGACTTCTGTTGAATGGGAGTGGCCACACATGGATCGAAAATTTGTCTGGTCCCTGCTGAATCTGAATTTTGTTTCACCTTTGGCCATCTATGGCCAGATGTCAAGTGATCTGAGTGTCCCCATAGTCATAGAGCTCCATTCCTTGAGATGGATCCTCCAGTTAGGCGCAATGGAAGAAATGTTCCCTCTATACCAGGGGTCTTCAAACTATGGCCCTCCAGTTGTTCAGGAACTACAATTCCCATCATGCCTAGTCATGTCTGTGAATGTCAGAATTTTACAATGCCTCATGGGATGTGTAGTTCTGCAACAGCTGGAGGGCCGTAGTTTGAGGATCCCTGCTCTATACAGCTTGACTGGCAGCATACTGGCTGGGCAGGTTATCTATATATCATTTCCGTAAACTGACATAAATACTCAACCTCTGTTTGTTGTATGCTATGATGTCACTTTGTTATTTTTCATAAACTCTCATTATGCCTCATTGTTGGCATCAGTGGATAAAATAGTGCCCCAAGTGCTGGATAAAAGCAAGCAAAGGGCCGCATCTGGCCCCCGGGCCACAGTTTGGAGACCACTGGTTTGCAGTACAGATGCATAGCTCCCAACTGTCCCTGATTTCAAGGGATTGTCCCTGATTTGGAGAAATGGCCCTCATTTTGGTCTGATCTATATAGTTGTATATAAAATGCACTTTTTATCTTTCAAAAAGTGTTTTCCAGCGCTAAACCTTTCATCCAAGTTCTAAATTGCTGCATTTGTACATTTTAAAAGCCGATATAAAGGAATAGTAGTGGTAAAAAAAAGTCCTTGTAGATTTAATTAACCTTTTTTGGGGGGGTAATTCTGTTTTAAGGGGGTGTGGCAGGGGGCGTGCCCCTTGCCTACATACGTTTGCTGGTAGGTGTCCCTCATTCCTATCTCTAAATGTTGGGAGGTATGCGGATGCAGATCACATCAGTGCGTGCATGGAAACAATTAGAGATGTGTGATTCCCTTTGTTACGAATCGAAAATTCTGTTTAAATTTTCGTTATTCAGAGACTCGGATGAATCCAAATTTCCAAATCACAATAGTAACAAATTTCAACGAATCTGAAATAAATTATAATGAAATTAATTATCCAAATTAGAAAATTAATTTGAATCAGAAAATTTATTTGAATTTAATTTAGAAAATGAATTCAAATTTGAAATGGAAATATATTGCAATAAATACAGTAAGGTATAAAAGTGAAATAAGATGATGATTCATACTTATACTGCTTTTATAAAACAGAACAAAATGGAAGAAAATAGAATAGAAAAAAATAGACTAGAATAGAACCGAATAGAATAGAAAAGAATAGAATAATACTGAATTGAATATAAAATAAAACAGAATAGAATAAAACAGAATAGAAAAAATAGAAGAATTGAATAAAACAGAATAGAAAGGAACAGAATAATACAGAATTGATTAGAATTTAAAATAAAATAGAATAGAATAAAATATAAAAGAAAAGAATAGAAAAAATAGAATAGATTAGAATAGAATAGAAAAAAAATAGACTAGATTAGACTACAATAGAACGAATATAGCTGTCTTCTGAAATTCGAATTAAAATTTTCAAATCGATTAAAAAAAATAATAAATATACAAAATGAACCGAAATATACAAGTTCCGAAAACAAATCATTCTAACATACCGAATATGACAAAACAAAATTATTAACTTAACGAAAAAATCCGAAACTAAACAAGTCTATGGACGTGAGGAGCAACAGGACAGGTTATTGTGAGGTGGGACAAAAGGAACCATAAATGATTCATTCTGACTTGTGGAAGTTCTGTGGTTGTCCTCTTGATTCTAGCTGCCCTACCTAGGAAATCATTAAACAAGTACATATTGTAATTTATTCATAACTCATTTGTAATTGTAAATACTTTCGACCGAAAGGTGGAGCTACACTTGAAACGTTCGTCTGTTTTTCAAAGATAAAAAGACTCAATGGAATCCTGCAAAGTTGCAAATGGCCTAAAGTCATGTGTACGCTCCAGAATTTGATTATCTCTTCTCGTAAACTGAAATTCTTTCCGGCATTCGTGCGTGGACTCCTTCAAGTGACTGTAGCTGGCCGTCATTCTTGTTTCCATTCTGTGACTGATCAGTTTGGCCCATCATAATGCGCAAACTGTTCCAGTTATGACTGATAGAGAAGCAAATCCTCGGTGTAAATAGTGAATATAGTGCCTAGCAACGGGAAAAAAAAATGAAAAACATCCTACAGAATATAATTTGGTGACTAATGTTACTAGTCTCTGTAAATTTGGAACATGGTGAGTGGTTTCAGAAATTAATGGCTATTGCTGAGTGTGTCATTGATTTGTACCCTGCCATCTTGATACAGGCTTAAAATAGATGCTCAACGCACTGTGTGTCACAAACAATTGGTATTTTTAAAAAAATAATTTTTTTTACCTTTCTATCAACCTTTATTGCATTTCAGTGCCGATCTCCTGCAGCCCTGTCCTGTCTCACTCCATTCCTGTGAAGACCGCTAAGTGCTCCCTCCTAAATGAATAAACTCACCAAATGATAAAGACCATTAGTTTGAATGGTCAAAGTACGCTTAACCACTTCAGTCCCTGAGCCATTTTATGCACACATATTAACCGCTTCAGCCCCGGAAGATTTTACCCCCTTCCTGACCAGAACACTTTTTGCGATTCGGCACTGCGTTGTTTTAACTGACAATTGCGCGGTCGTGTGACGTCGCACCCAAACAAAATTTACGTCCTCTTCTTCCCACAAATAGATCTTGCTTTTGGTGGTATTTGATCACCTCTGTGGGGGTTTTTTTTTTTTTTTTTTTTTGCGCTATAAACAAAAAAAGAGTGACAATTTAAAAAAAAAGCAATATTTTTTACTTTTTGCTATAATAAATATCCCCCAAAAATATATAAAAACACAATTTATTCTGATCAGGTGGGCTTCGTCCTGACGAGAGAAGCTAGAGACAACACAATTAAAGCTATCAATTTGATCCATGCAGCCCATGTTCTAAAAATCCCTATGCCGCTTTTATCGACAGGCGCGGAAAAAAGGGTTAATTGGGTCTAACAGAAACTCTCAAACACATTGGTTTGGATCAATGGATGATGCACTGGATCCATGCACTTTACTCCCATCCCTCTGCCCAAGTGACGGTGAAAGGTCATCTTTCCTCTTTCCTTCGGTATCACTAATGGGACCCGGCAGGGTTGTCCCCCATCACCCATAATTTTCATCCTGACTCTCGAACCTTTTTTTTTTACGCTCGATCAGGATTAACAGACATTACAGGTATGCATTTTGATTTAACACTCTCGCCAAAAGTTGCAGCTTACGCTGATGACTTGCTATATTTTCTGTCCAACCCTCTTGTTACCCTTCCAAATATAATGTTGGAAACTGAAGACCCGTGAGAATTTATCCTTTATTAGGGTTAACTATCAAAAATCAGAGGCACTAGGCATTTTCAAGCCAGCCTCCATGGCCGCTCCATGGCTGCTCTTCTTAAGACTGACTTTCACTTCAAATGGGCTACTTCCCACATAAAATACATAGGCATCTTTCTTCCTGATAAGGTGGAAGACATCTTAGCCCACCTCTTCTGACAACCATCAAAAAAGATCTCTCGAAGTGGTAACATGGTCTGTTTTCATGGTTGGGAAGATGTAGTATCGTAAAGATGAACATCATGCCTTGTTTGCTTTATCCTCTTCAGGCTCTTCCAATACGTATCCCGGGACTTTTTCTTTGAGCCGTCAATCGAGCTCTTGTCTTTTTCCTCTGGGCTCAGAAGCCTCCTCATCTTAGCCAAACGATGCTACGATTGCCAAAACTACTGGGAGGTATGCGTTACCAGACGATGCCCTTTATCACGTGGCATGCCATCTGACAAGGGTGCTGGATTGGTGCCATCATAGCCCTCTTAAACAATGGATGCAGGTGGATTCTCTCTGGGATTCTGCTAGACTCTGTACTGTGTCATACAAACCTACCCACTGCGTGCTCCAAGATTTTCTGGTCCACTTCCATTTCCCTGGATCCCTCTCTGCTTCCTCCCATAATTGGGAACCCGGTCTTCAGCCCAGGTATACAGGGGGCTAGTTTTTAGGATCTGACGTCCATGGGGCTCTCACAGGCCCAGCACTGTATTATAAATGAACAATGGGTCTCTAGACACCATATCACGGACGACCCGACGTTTGCAGGATTATCATTCTGGCAAAAACTATAGCTGACCCACTTTTTTGGCTCCTTACCCTCATCAGACGCATTTAGATGGAGTCTTACTAAGTTCGAGCTTTTTATGCATAAAGAAGTCTCCACTACGCCATGCAGTGTCTCAAACCTATCAACTACTTGTGTCCCCCCTACCGACCTTTTGACTCCCATATATCTCCAAATGGGAGAGAGACTTAGGAGTGAACTTTTCGGACAAATAGGTGGAGAGAATTTTTAAATTCTCTTACAAAACTTCCATTTGTGCCAAGCACCAAGAATCAGGTTTCAAAGTGTTGACCCGGTGGTATCATACACCTGCCAAGCGTCAGAAGATGTTCCCTAATAGCTCGGACTTGTGCTGGAGGTGTGGGGAGGAGACTGGTTCCCTTTTCCACATCTTTTGGTTTTGCAGTCACCTACATATTATAATCAAACAATTCACAGACTACGATCTACCGAGAGAGCCTGCACCCTTCCTTCTGCATCACCAACATTTTTTCCGGTAAGGCCTATAGATGCTCTATCCTTCCACTATTGATCACTGCAGCGAAGAGCTGCATTCCCCTCTTTTGGAAACAGACACAGGCACCATCTATAGCCATTTGGTTGAAAAAAAGCAAAGGGATTTAATGAGCTGGAGGACCTGGTTGCCACGGAAAGAGGCCTTCGGAAAAAATCCCTCAAAAAATGGTTCTACTGACACAAATTTGTTTACTCTGAGGATCACAAGGCACTGCCGAGTTGAATCATCCAAGCTGAAGGCTACACCGCTGGGTCTTTTCTGGTCCGGGCGAGAGGGCGGGATGAGTGGTTCCCTCTTTACTTTGCCCTGTTCCTCACCCCCCCCCCCCTTTAATTTTTAAAAATGTTTTTGTTTTGTTTTGTTTTAGTTACCTTGGCGTTCTTTGACTTATGTTTTTTACCAGATGAAATACCACACGGGGTACAGAGACTCCTTACTGTCTGGCTGTCTAGGTTAGCTTTTTCCATGTGTATATGCCTCCTTGACCTGCCAGTATCTCCCTAAAACATAGTCTCATTTGTATATGTTCGATTTCTGGACATGTATGTCATATGGTTTCTGTATTTTCCATGAGTTTTCCTTAAAAATAAAATATTAAGAAAAAAAAAACATTACATGTCATCAGTTTAACGTTAGGTGCCCCAAAGCATGGGTTTTATATGTATGTGAAGGTGGAGGTTGGGGTAGTAAAGATTGACATAACTTTATTGCTATCACGTGCTGTGATGGGTTCTCTGACAGTTGATCTAACACATGTACATGCACTCCCATCCAGCTGCTACAGCAGCTAGGAGATTAAAAGCCCTTGATCCCTTGATCAAGAGGTTAAAGTCATCAATCCACAGCATTCCCTTCACAGGGCTCTCTATCTCCATTTAAAAGTCCTCACAGTTTGGAATACGGCAAAAGAAACAAGACTACCATAGCATAAAACCATGTGCACATTAAATAAAAGCATATGAAACCACACTTACAATGTATAGTGCTATTACAGACCTAAGTAGCGTGCTCACTGTAGCTAAAGTAGCTAAACAAACCCATTTACTGCCCGATCTTCATGACTGCAGGGTGGTTCTATGTAAACGTTTTTCATTACAAATGACTTAAAGCGGAGTTCCACCCTAAAGTGGAACTTCCGCTTATCGGATTCCTCCCCCCCTCCGGTGCCACAATTGGCACCTTTCAGGGGGAGGGGGGTGCAGATACCTGTATAATACAGGTATCTGCACCCACTTTCGGGACGAGATAGCCGGAGCTGTCCCGCCCATATCCGAAGATGCCCCATTGTGTCTTGGGAAACACAGTTCCCAGGACACAACGGGAACCAATAGAGACGCGCAGCGCGACTCGCGCATGCGCAGTAGGGAACCGGGCAGTAAAGCCGTTGCGTCTTCACTTCCTGATTCCCTGACACAGAATGGCGGCGGGGCAGCCGAGAGACGAGTGGTCGATTGTCACATTCTGCCAACACCGCTGAAACCTGGAACAGGTAAGTGTCCATTTATTAAAAGTCAGCAGCTGCAGTATTTGTAGCTGCTGACTTTTAATATTTTTGGTGCGGGTGGCCATCCTCTTCAATCAGAGGAAGCACTTAGTTGGTGGTCACCACAAGGATTGGATATTTTGGAGCACTCTGAATATTGGGCTTATTTTGCATTGAAGTTACATTTGCGCTGGACTTATTAATATAGACACTAATGATTTCTAACCAGAGTGAAGCCTTGGAAGTCAAAGAAGAACTCATCCACACCCACTGCACCATCGCCAACAACAACCTTCCCATGCCAGAGTTTTTGCTGTAGTAGAAAAAAAAATTTCCCCAAATCCCCATCGCTTGTATGCCAGCTTGACAACTGCTTCCAATATTAAAAGCATTCTGCATGCGAGCTCGGGGCGCATTTAAAAAAAAAATTTTTTATAGACTGCAGAAACAAGCCCGTTCAACGGAAGACTTCTGTTGAATGGGAGTGGCCACACATGGATCGAAAATTTGTCTGGTCCCCACTGAATCTGAATTTTGTTTCACCTTTGGCCATCTATGGCCAGATGTCAAGTGATCTGAGTGTCCCCATAGTCATAGAGCTCCATTCCTTGAGATGGATCCTCCAGTTAGGCGCAATGGAAGAAATGTCCCCTCTATACAGCTTGACTGGCAGCATACTGGCTGGGCAGGTTATCTATGTATCATTTCCGTAAACTGACATAAATACTCAACCTCTGTTTGTTGTATGCTATGATGTCACTTTGTTATTTTTCATAAACTCTCATTATGCCTCATTGTTGGCATCAGTGGATAAAATAGTGCCCCAAGTGCTGGATAAAAGCAAGCAAAGGGCCGCATCTGGCCCCCGGGCCACAGTTTGGAGACCACTGGTTTGCAGTACAGATGCATAGCTCCCAACTGTCCCTGATTTCAAGGGATTGTCCCTGATTTGGAGAAATGGCCGTCATTTTGGTCTGATCTATATAGTTGTATATAAAATGCACTTTTTATCTTTCAAAAAGTGTTTTCCAGCGCTAAACCTTTCATCCAAGTTCTAAATTGCTGCATTTGTAAATTTTAAAAGCCGATATAAAGGAATAGTAGTGGTAAAAAAAAAAAAAAGTCCTTGTAGATTTAATTAACCTTTTTTGGGGGGGTAATTCTGTTTTAAGGGGGTGTGGCAGGGGGCGTGCCCCTTGCCTACATACGTTTGCTGGTAGGTGTCCCTCATTCCTATCTCTAAATGTTGGGAGGTATGCGGATGCAGATCACATCAGTGCGTGCATGGAAACAATTAGAGATGTGTGATTCCCTTTGTTACGAATCGAAAATTCTGTTTAAATTTTCGTTATTCAGAGACTCGGATGAATCCAAATTTCCAAATCACAATAGTAACAAATTTCAACGAATCTGAAATAAATTATAATGAAATTAATTATCCAAATTAGAAAATTAATTTGAATCAGAAAATTTATTTGAATTTAATTTAGAAAATGAATTCAAATTTGAAATGGAAATATATTGCAATAAATACAGTAAGGTATAAAAGTGAAATAAGATGATGATTCATACTTATACTGCTTTTATAAAACAGAACAAAATGGAAGAAAATAGAATAGAAAAAAATAGACTAGAATAGAACCGAATAGAATAGAAAAGAATAGAATAATACTGAATTGAATATAAAATAAAACAGAATAGAATAAAACAGAATAGAAAAAATAGAAGAATTGAATAAAACAGAATAGAAAGGAACAGAATAATACAGAATTGATTAGAATTTAAAATAAAATAGAATAGAATAAAATATAAAAGAAAAGAATAGAAAAAATAGAATAGATTAGAACAGAATAGAAAAAAAATAGACTAGATTAGACTACAATAGAACGAATATAGCTGTCTTCTGAAATTCGAATTAAAATTTTCAAATCGATTAAAAAAAATAATAAATATACAAAATGAACCGAAATATACAAGTTCCGAAAACAAATCATTCTAACATACCGAATATGACAAAACAAAATTATTAACTTAACGAAAAAATCCGAAACTAAACAAGTCTATGGACGTGAGGAGCAACAGGACAGGTTATTGTGAGGTGGGACAAAAGGAACCATAAATGATTCATTCTGACTTGTGGAAGTTCTGTGGTTGTCCTCTTGATTCTAGCTGCCCTACCTAGGAAATCATTAAACAAGTACATATTGTAATTTATTCATAACTCATTTGTAATTGTAAGTACTTTCGACCGAAAGGTGGAGCTACACTTGAAACGTTCGTCTGTTTTTCAAAGATAAAAAGACTCAATGGAATCCTGCAAAGTTGCAAATGGCCTAAAGTCATGTGTACGCTCCAGAATTTGATTATCTCTTCTCGTAAACTGAAATTCTTTCCGGCATTCGTGCGTGGACTCCTTCAAGTGACTGTAGCTGGCCGTCATTCTTGTTTCCATTCTGTGACTGATCAGTTTGGCCCATCATAATGCGCAAACTGTTCCAGTTATGACTGATAGAGAAGCAAATCCTCGGTGTAAATAGTGAATATAGTGCCTAGCAACGGGAAAAAAAAATGAAAAACATCCTACAGAATATAATTTGGTGACTAATGTTACTAGTCTCTGTAAATTTGGAACATGGTGAGTGGTTTCAGAAATTAATGGATATTGCTGAGTGTGTCATTGATTTGTACCCTGCCATCTTGATACAGGCTTAAAATAGATGCTCAACGCACTGTGTGTCACAAACAATTGGTATTTTTAAAAAAATAATTTTTTTTACCTTTCTATCAACCTTTATTGCATTTCAGTGCCGATCTCCTGCAGCCCTGTCCTGTCTCACTCCATTCCTGTGAAGACCGCTAAGTGCTCCCTCCTAAATGAATAAACTCACCAAATGATAAAGACCATTAGTTTGAATGGTCAAAGTACGCTTAACCACTTCAGTCCCTGAGCCATTTTATGCACACATATTAACCGCTTCAGCCCCGGAAGATTTTACCCCCTTCCTGACCAGAACACTTTTTGCGATTCGGCACTGCGTTGTTTTAACTGACAATTGCGCGGTCGTGTGACGTCGCACCCAAACAAAATTTACGTCCTCTTCTTCCCACAAATAGATCTTGCTTTTGGTGGTATTTGATCACCTCTGTGGGGTTTTTTTTTTTTTTGCGCTATAAACAAAAAAAGAGTGACAATTTAAAAAAAAAGCAATATTTTTTACTTTTTGCTATAATAAATATCCCCCAAAAATATATAAAAACACAATTTATTCTGATCAGGTGGGCTTCGTCCTGACGAGAGAAGCTAGAGACAACACAATTAAAGCTATCAATTTGATCCATGCAGCCCATGTTCTAAAAATCCCTATGCCGCTTTTATCGACAGGCGCGGAAAAAAGGGTTAATTGGGTCTAACAGAAACTCTCAAACACATTGGTTTGGATCAATGGATGATGCACTGGATCCATGCACTTTACTCCCATCCCTCTGCCCAAGTGACGGTGAAAGGTCATCTTTCCTCTTTCCTTCGGTATCACTAATGGGACCCGGCAGGGTTGTCCCCCATCACCCATAATTTTCATCCTGACTCTCGAACCTTTTTTTTTTACGCTCGATCAGGATTAACAGACATTACAGGTATGCATTTTGATTTAACACTCTCGCCAAAAGTTGCAGCTTACGCTGATGACTTGCTATATTTTCTGTCCAACCCTCTTGTTACCCTTCCAAATATAATGTTGGAAACTGAAGACCCGTGAGAATTTATCCTTTATTAGGGTTAACTATCAAAAATCAGAGGCACTAGGCATTTTCATGCCAGCCTCCATGGCCGCTCCATGGCTGCTCTTCTTAAGACTGACTTTCACTTCAAATGGGCTACTTCCCACATAAAATACATAGGCATCTTTCTTCCTGATAAGGTGGAAGACATCTTAGCCCACCTCTTCTGACAACCATCAAAAAAGATCTCTCGAAGTGGTAACATGGTCTGTTTTCATGGTTGGGAAGATGTAGTATCGTAAAGATGAACATCATGCCTTGTTTGCTTTATCCTCTTCAGGCTCTTCCAATACGTATCCCGGGACTTTTTCTTTGAGCCGTCAATCGAGCTCTTGTCTTTTTCCTCTGGGCTCAGAAGCCTCCTCATCTTAGCCAAACGATGCTACGATTGCCAAAACTACTGGGAGGTATGCGTTACCAGACGATGCCCTTTATCACGTGGCATGCCATCTGACAAGGGTGCTGGATTGGTGCCATCATAGCCCTCTTAAACAATGGATGCAGGTGGATTCTCTCTGGGATTCTGCTAGACTCTGTACTGTGTCATACAAACCTACCCACTGCGTGCTCCAAGATTTTCTGGTCCACTTCCATTTCCCTGGATCCCTCTCTGCTTCCTCCCATAATTGGGAACCCGGTCTTCAGCCCAGGTATACAGGGGGCTAGTTTTTAGGATCTGACGTCCATGGGGCTCTCACAGGCCCAGCACTGTATTATAAATGAACAATGGGTCTCTAGACACCATATCACGGACGACCCGACGTTTGCAGGATTATCATTCTGGCAAAAACTATAGCTGACCCACTTTTTTGGCTCCTTACCCTCATTAGACGCATTTAGATGGAGTCTTACTAAGTTCGAGCTTTTTATGCATAAAGAAGTCTCCACTACGCCATGCAGTGTCTCAAACCTATCAACTACTTGTGTCCCCCCTACCGACCTTTTGACTCCCATATATCTCCAAATGGGAGAGAGACTTAGGAGTGAACTTTTCGGACAAATAGGTGGAGAGAATTTTTAAATTCTCTTACAAAACTTCCATTTGTGCCAAGCACCAAGAATCAGGTTTCAAAGTGTTGACCCGGTGGTATCATACACCTGCCAAGCGTCAGAAGATGTTCCCTAATAGCTCGGACTTGTGCTGGAGGTGTGGGGAGGAGACTGGTTCCCTTTTCCACATCTTTTGGTTTTGCAGTCACCTACATATTATAATCAAACAATTCACAGACTACGATCTACCGAGAGAGCCTGCACCCTTCCTTCTGCATCACCAACATTTTTTCCGGTAAGGCCTATAGATGCTCTATCCTTCCACTATTGATCACTGCAGCGAAGAGCTGCATTCCCCTCTTTTGGAAACAGACACAGGCACCATCTATAGCCATTTGGTTGAAAAAAAGCAAAGGGATTTAATGAGCTGGAGGACCTGGTTGCCACGGAAAGAGGCCTTCGGAAAAAATCCCTCAAAAAATGGTTCTACTGACACAAATTTGTTTACTCTGAGGATCACAAGGCACTGCCGAGTTGAATCATCCAAGCTGAAGGCTACACCGCTGGGTCTTTTCTGGTCCGGGCGAGAGGGCGGGATGAGTGGTTCCCTCTTTACTTTGCCCTGTTCCTCACCCCCCCCCCCCCCCCTTTAATTTTTAAAAATGTTTTTGTTTTGTTTTGTTTTAGTTACCTTGGCGTTCTTTGACTTATGTTTTTTACCAGATGAAATACCACACGGGGTACAGAGACTCCTTACTGTCTGGCTGTCTAGGTTAGCTTTTTCCATGTGTATATGCCTCCTTGACCTGCCAGTATCTCCCTAAAACATAGTCTCATTTGTATATGTTCGATTTCTGGACATGTATGTCATATGGTTTCTGTATTTTCCATGAGTTTTCCTTAAAAATAAAATATTAAGAAAAAAAAACATTACATGTTATCAGTTTAACGTTAGGTGCCCCAAAGCATGGGTTTTATATGTATGTGAAGGTGGAGGTTGGGGTAGTAAAGATTGACATAACTTTATTGCTATCACGTGCTGTGATGGGTTCTCTGACAGTTGATCTAACACATGTACATGCACTCCCATCCAGCTGCTACAGCAGCTAGGAGATTAAAAGCCCTTGATCCCTTGATCAAGAGGTTAAAGTCATCAATCCACAGCATTCCCTTCACAGGGCTCTCTATCTCCATTTAAAAGTCCTCACAGTTTGGAATACGGCAAAAGAAACAAGACTACCATAGCATAAAACCATGTGCACATTAAATAAAAGCATATGAAACCACACTTACAATGTATAGTGCTATTACAGACCTAAGTAGCGTGCTCACTGTAGCTAAAGTAGCTAAACAAACCCATTTACTGCCCGATCTTCATGACTGCAGGGTGGTTCTATGTAAACGTTTTTCATTACAAATGACTTAAAGCGGAGTTCCACCCTAAAGTGGAACTTCCGCTTATCGGATTCCTCCCTCCGGTGCCACAATGGCACCTTTCAGGGGGGAGGGGGGTGCAGATACCTGTATAATACAGGTATCTGCACCCACTTTCGGGACGAGATAGCCGGAGCTGTCCCGCCCATATCCGAAGATGCCCCATTGTGTCTTGGGAAACACAGTTCCCAGGACACAACGGGAACCAATAGAGACGCGCAGCGCGACTCGCGCATGCGCAGTAGGGAACCGGGCAGTAAAGCCGTTGCGTCTTCACTTCCTGATTCCCTGACACAGAATGGCGGCGGGGCAGCCGAGAGACGAGTGGTCGATTGTCACATTCTGCCAACACCGCTGAAACCTGGAACAGGTAAGTGTCCATTTATTAAAAGTCAGCAGCTGCAGTATTTGTAGCTGCTGACTTTTAATATTTTTGGTGCGGGTGGCCATCCTCTTCAATCAGAGGAAGCACTTAGTTGGTGGTCACCACAAGGATTGGATATTTTGGAGCACTCTGAATATTGGGCTTATTTTGCATTGAAGTTACATTTGCGCTGGACTTATTAATATAGACACTAATGATTTCTAACCAGAGTGAAGCCTTGGAAGTCAAAGAAGAACTCATCCACACCCACTGCACCATCGCCAACAACAACCTTCCCATGCCAGAGTTTTTGCTGTAGTAGAAAAAAAAATTTCCCCAAATCCCCATCGCTTGTATGCCAGCTTGACAACTGCTTCCAATATTAAAAGCATTCTGCATGCGAGCTCGGGGCGCATTTAAAAAAAAAAATGTCTTATTTATTTTATCTTTTATTTTTTACACTGTTTTTTTTTTATACACTGTCATTTTTATTTCTATTACAAGGAATGTAAACATCCCTTGTAATAGAAAAAAAGCACGACAGGACCTCCTAAATATGAGATCTGGGGTCAAAAAGACCTCAGATCTCATATTTACACTAAAATGCAATAAAAAAAATTTGTCATTTAAAAAACGACTTAAAAAAATGGCCCTTCCATCTTCCCCTCACTCGTCTCCATGCCCAGCAAGGGTGAAGATCTGATTGCCTCCGTCGCTGCTGACGGATCCGGTAAGCGGTGGAGGGCACCGGAGCGTCTCGCGGCGAACCGTCTAGCTTAACCACTTCCGGACCGCCCACCGCCATTATACATCGGCTGTTTGAAGAGGAATGTCGTTGTTATGGCAGCAGCTAGCTGCCATAACCCCAGTATTATCTTCTTCCCGCTGCTGCGTGAGCCAATGAGGAGAGAGAAACTAAGGAGAGCTGCTGCTCTTGTGCACATCGCTGGATCCAGATCAGGCTCAGGCAAGTATAAGGGGAAAGAGCTGGGGGCGGGGACCCAAAAAGAAGAGGATTGCGGTTGCTCTGTTAAAAACCACTGCACAGAGCAGTTAAGTATAACATGTTTGTTTTTATACAAACATAAATATATAATAATAAAATAAAATAAAATTACCAACTGCAGTCTGCTCACATCATTTGTAATAAAAACATCTCTGCCATTCTGAAGCTTCCCTCCAACCACTTTGCATATTATGTTATATATACTGTGATTCTGTACTTTCCAAATATGGTGCAGAAATTTCCCTCGGGAAAAGAAACAGGAATTGGGCTGTATAAGGTATTTACTGATAGAAAAAAAATGTTTTACTATCCAAAGTTAGAAGAACAAGGGCAGAAGTTTGAATAGATGAAAAAACAGAGAAAAAGCACTCACATTGCCTCATCCGCGAATATTGAGAACATAAAGAGAAAAAAGGAATTCAAAGAAAACCTGTGGTCGGACTTTAAAGGCACAACAAACACTGGGAGTACAAAAAAATATTTTAACATATATTGAAAAATACATAAAGTATAAAGACCAGAGACATAAAAGAAATAATAAAAATCAAATATACAGATAAAAATCGATACATGATGTGAGCCCTAATGCGTCTACGTGTTTCGTTGTACACTTCTTCAGGACACATTTGGGGTTCAGTAGTTGCAAAGAGGAGAAGGATCTCACTATCTTGCAAGAGGGTCACGAAAATACATATTAGTCAATCAGTGATTAGACAGAAAATGGTTTCCAATAAAGAAAAACATGGAAAAACTCAGGGGCAACACAGCTCAATACAGCCGAAACACATAGAGGCCACCTGTGGGCTGATCATCACAACCTTGTTGAAAAGGGGATAATAGATGGGAGATGGAATAGGCCGTGGACCATGATGAACAGATCAAAGAAAAGCCACAGATAGAAGCCTGACTGTTTATCCAATATGGTGGATCCAGATCCAAGCTACCATCATCCCAAACAAATAAATGTACGGTCGTATCACGAAAATCCCCTGGGAGAGAGTGAACATCCGACAGCTCAGGAGGAGTTTCATTAATTTGGGGTAGTAGCACCTTTCTTTGTTGTTTATGGACTCCTTACATCAGGGTCTCCATCAGAGCCCCCCCTTTACATCAGGGTCCCCATCAGAGCCCCCCTCACATCATGGTCCCCATCAGAGCCTCCCTCACATCAGGGTCCCCATCAGAGCCTCCCTCACATCAGGGTCCCCCATCAGAGCCCCCCTTACATCAGGGTCCCCATCAGAGCCCCCCTTACATCAGGGTCCCCATCAGAGCCTCCTTCGCATCAGGGTCCCCATCAGAGCCTCCCTCACATCAGGGTCCCCATCAGAGCCCCCCATACATCAGGGTCCCCATCAGAGCCCCCCATACATCAGGGTCCCCATCAGAGCCCCCCATACATCAGGGTCCCCATCAGAGCCTCCCTCGCTTCTGGGTCCCCATCAGAGCCTCCCATACATCAGGGTCCCCATCAGAGCCCCCTTACATCTGGGTCCCCATCAGAGCCCCCCTTACATCAGGGTCCCCATCAGAGCCTCCCTCACATCAGGGTCCCCATCAGAGACCAACTGATCTGGATCCTCTGTTTGAGCACATAAGCTACAGGTCAGATAAGATCTTGTAGTGCAGGGCCATAGTTTGGAGACCCCTGGCCTAGAACACACCTAAATAATATGTATTTTTTCCTGAATGAAAACCATATTTACAGCTAGAATTTTGGTCACTCGAGAAACATTTTGTCATCATGCTCCGTTGAATTCTCTCGTCACAAGGGTCGAAAATGATCATCCATTTGAGCCCACTAACCATTAGAAAATGAAACAAAGATTCCGAAAATGTATTTTTTATAAACAAAATTCTCCCAGAGTATGTCTAGCTTTAGACTAAGCCAAACTGTTCAGGAAATGAGAATATGTTTTTTTCTGCTAGCGGATAACCATAATTATTTTTTTCCATTATTATTCCTGTGCCTAGTGCAAGGTAAATTAGCATTTTAACCTGTGGTTTTTAAAAGCATTTTATGTGGGCTGCATTGACATGTAAGGTGAACATAATTTGATTTTAAATGAAATATTTGTGTTATTATTTGTGCTAATGCAGTGTGTACTAAAGTTCAATTTATAGTTACTTTTAGCAATATTCCAGAAGGAAGTTTCTATGAACTGAGGCTCAGGGGGTTTTCAGGACTATTTACAACATGAGTATTTATTTTTGTGATTTATAGCATACTAGATGCCATACCCCGAGTCTCCTGAAGAATCTCTGCTGAGCGAAACATGTTGAGAAAGTGGTATCATAGTTGCATTGTATCTCAGTGAAATAGCTGAATTTTTTAAAAATTTTAGGTTGTCTCATGTTTTTTAAATGTTTGTAATAAAATGTACAGGTTTTATTCAATACTGTTGGTAAACCCATTAATTTCTAATACATTCCCTATTAACACCATTAAAGTCCAGAGGTTTGTTACCTCTAGTCCCTTATTGCCTTTACAGTGTGTACTGAAGTTCAATTTATAGTCACTTTTAGCAATATTCCAGAAGGAAGTTTCTATGAACTGAGGCTCAGGGGGTTTTCAAGACTTAGTAGAAGAATAATATGACGGACAGTGTTGTGGAGCTCTACATACAGTATCTGCATATAAAAGTGTTTTTGAGGAATCCACTACTAGGTGAGTAAATTAACCGTCTGTTGGAAGTTTACATAAATAAGTATAGGCAAACCTTTTTTTTTTGTTGTTTTGGTTGAGTAGCATATGGCATGTATGTTTTTTGTTGCCATATTGGGGAGGTTTCATTTTACTTCCTGTCCCAGAAATGGAACAGTAAGTAAGAGTAAGGGGAATTCCTTTCCTAGAGAGTTGTCATGGGAACTGTTGCTCCCAGTAGAAGATTTACCCTCACCTCTTGTTTCGGTGATAACTCAAATTTTGGCTTTTACATTAATCTGTCTCTGGGATGATAGTCACCAGGACAAATAAGAGGGGACACCGACAAAAATAAAATCATTATAGAGGTTCTGTTATGGTAACAACCTCTGGTGGGTGATGTTGGCTTGAGGCGTGAAGTTTAAGCTCCAGCTAGTTTTCATTAGACCTCCTGATGGTGGAGATGGGTTTCTCTGCATGCTGGCACTAAGTCACAGCCAGGGCCGGGACAATGGGTGGGCACGAGGGGAGGCTGCCTTGGGCACAATGGTTTACTATCTCATATTGAGACAGGAGCACCTTCCTTCTGTTACAAGGCTGACAGGAGTAGCGACAGCAACAGTGAATTTGACAAGCCAGTGACTGCTGGGCGTAGGATGCCCTAAGCTTGCACATCATGAACAGGGGGGGGGGGGGGGGGGGGGGCGACCAGTTTGGCATCTTTGCCCTGGGAGCTGGATGACCTTCTCTTGGCACTGGTCACAGCCCTCAGGGTGAACTTACCAAGGGGCAAGCAGGGACAAGGAGGCTACGATGTGGCACCAGGAGGTAAATGGAGAATGGTAAGATCTAGGCTGTCGTCATCAATGGACAAGACAGCAGAAGATGTGTCAGAGCATTCTGGGGCAGCAATGTGCAAGACAGCAGAAGAGAGGCCAGGTTCAAATGGAGGCCTTGAGGCAGATGCCAGGCAAGAGAGTAGTCAGGTCAGTCTGTGTCAACAAAAAAACAGGTCTTTTACACAAAGCAGAGCAGCTGGCAGGAAGGCAAAGCACCGGCCAATTCCAAAGCTAATGCTAAAATACCCCTCTGGGTCAGAGAATTCCCCCCGGTGTCATTTCAGATTGCTCAGGAAGTCCAGGCAGAGAATCTGTAAGCACAATTGAAAATACTGGCAGAGATTATGAAAGCACCAATGCACATACTGGCATAGATACTCAAAGTCCTGGCAGGGATTCTAAGAGCACCATTGTAAATAGAGCAAAGATTCTGCGAGTGCTATAGGCAGGTCCGGGATGGGGATCGGGGTAAAGAGCGGGGCTCAGTGGTCACATGTAGGGTGGGGAGGGGGTTGAGGTCCCACATGGCCAGTTCTGCTACAGGCTGTCAGGGGTAGTGAGAGAAGTATTACTACTCTTGCCAGCTTAACGCTGGAACTGGCAAGCCAAATCTGGATAGTAGGAGAGAGCCAGATGGTCTCTTCCCACCTCTGGCTCCTCACTTCCTCCAGTGTGGCGCACCGATACATTAGTTAACATAGAACCGCTGACAGATCGGGACAGTGCATAGTTTGCTTACCCACCCTCTATTTGCATCTTTCTGCTCCTGTTTTACCTTCTCGATCACATCTTCCCTGATGAAAAATGTGGGTTGAGTAGGTAAGCAAAACCCTACAAAGTCCTGATCCATACCTCCAAACTTTTTGAGATGGGAATGAGGGACACCTATCAGCCAAAGTATGCAGGCAAAGGACACATCCCCTGCCACGCCCCCTTAAAGGAGAATTGTACAAAAAAAAAACAAGATTGGTTAAACAAGTGCTTTTTTATCACTACTATTACTTTATATTGGCTTTTGGAATTTACAAATGCAGCAATTTAGAAATCAGTTGAAAGGTTTAGCACTGGAATTTTGATAGATAAAAAGTGCATTTTATATACCTCTATATAGATCAGACCAAAATGAGGGACAAATTAGGAGGAATGAGGGACAGAGGGACATTGCTCAAAATCAGGGACAATCCCTCGAATTTAGGGACAGTTGAGAGCTATGCTGATCTGACAGCCAGTGGCTTCATCTTCTGTGGGATGCACCAGGTCCTCAATGTTGCGATCGTTGACACTGCAGCAGCTGACATCTCTCCTCGCTGGCTACCTATCATAATTCATAAGAGTCAGAGCCAAGGGAATGCCTTCCCTAGGCCCCGCCTCAATTCTAATGTATCTCATAACACGATGAGGAGTAGTCTGGGAGAAAAGACATCCCACAGTCATCTGCTGTGCTGCATCCAAGATCTGTACATTTCAGGGAGGGAGAGACACAATGGAGGGGGGGGGGGGGGGGGGATTTGTGCTAGGAGAGGGGATTTGGCAGAAGGATTTGTGCTGGAGGGGGTCATACTAGGAAATGGATTGGACAGAGGAAAATACTTGTGTTAAGAGGAGGGATCTAGGGTAGAGAATTTGTGCAGGGATAAGAATTTGGAGAAGGGGAAAATTTGTGCTGGGAGAGGAGATTTTGGGGGTGGGAGAGGATTTGTGCTAGGAAAGAGGATTTGGGGGAGGATTTGTACTGGGAGGGGGGATTTGGGGAGATTTATGCTAGGAGGGGTGATTTGCGATAGTGGATTTGTACTAGGAAGGGTAAACGGGAGGAGGTTACGTGCTGGGAGAGAAAAACGGGAAGGGGGGGTCATAGGATAATGCAGATCGGTGCTGGACTCTTTTTAAGGGGGGGGGTTGTTGACACATGATGCTCCCACACTGTGCGGGGGAAGGCAATTTGGCATTTTTGCAACACTGCTGACCAGTGGCGGCTGGTGCTCAAAATTTTTGGGGGGCGTCGCAAACAAACTGAAAAAATTTGAAAAAAAAAAAAAACATCAATTGCAGCCCCTGTGCCATCAAACGCAGCCACTGTGCCCATCAAACCCAGCCACTGTGCCAAATGCTGCCACTGTGCCCAACCGCTGCCAGTGTGCCCATCATATGCTGCCAGCATGCCCATCATATGCTGCCAGTGTGCCCATCAAATGCTGCCAGTGTTCCCAAATGCCCATCAAATGCTGCCAGTGTGCTCAACTGCCCATCATATGCTGCCAGTGTGCCCAAACGCTGCCAGTGTGCCCATTAAATGCTGCCAGTGTGCCCCCCGCCCGCTCGCCGGGGCATCGGGTGACGGCGATGAGTGGGGTTCTTTGTGCGCCCAAACACAGTGCACTTTAAAAAAAAAAAAAAATAGTAAAACATTTCCTTTAAGGGCCTTTTTTTCAACAAAACAAATTTTAATTTTTTTTTTTTTTTACTGCTGAGGGGTGGGCGGTGCTTGTGCAGCCCCCTATGGACAGGCTGCCACTGCTGCTGAGAGGTCTCCTGGAAGTCTGCAAGCAGCATTGAAAGCACTGGCAGAGATTCTGGAATTCCGTGCAAGAAGTTCCAGTCCTGAGAATCTTGAAAACCTGTAGAGATGGGAGGTGTAGGAGCCTTTCCAAACGCAGATAAGGGCGGCGAGATTTGATCTTATCCAAATAAAAAAAAAGTTTTGGTTATACATACACTTTAAATGTACAGGTACACTATTGGGTACGTGTTACCTCTCAAGCCCATTCCAGTAAGCTGTCTGAGAGAAATGTAGGTGACCGAAAAGTACAGCAAGTAAAAAATGTTAGCAAAGTCAAAGAAGCGCCTCAGTATAGGGTCAGTATCAGGGCCGTCTTTAATATTGATTGGACCCTGGGCAACATTTTTCATTGGGCCCCCCCATGCAGTTTCGCTCTCCACCTGCTCTGAGACATACAATAAATAGCAGCTAGACTTAAAATCAGTTTACTGAATCAGATCAGGCAGCGATTGCGATTGGTTGCCAGAGGTTACAGTGTATCATTACCGCTCACTGACTGGTTGCTAGAGGTTACAGCACACATTACGGCTCACTGATTAGTTGCTAGAAGTTACAGCACATGATTTCTGCTTGTTTATTGGTTGCTAGAGATTACTGTGGATATGACCTCAGGGGGTCAAGATACAAATATCAATGCCGACGGCCGGCGCTATTTACATATGAATGCCACCGCTATTTACATATGAATGTCGGTAATGTACTTGTAAACGCAGGGTCTGCAGGTGAGAGTTGTACACAACAATGGGGCAGAGCTGGGCAGCATTAGTAGCATCACTTCACACTGAGATATTGGGACACAGCATGGGACTAAAACCTCAAGGGACGAGGGAATTTAAACCAGGATAGTTGGCAAGTATGAGGCAGCTGCTTTGGGCCCCACAACAATGACAGGGCCCAGGGCAGCTGCCCCTTTTGCCCTGCCTTAAAAACGGCCCTGGTCAGTATAGGCCAGAAATATGAACACTGCTATCCACCTGAGTGCCTATTACCTCCACAGTACATCTAGATTTTTGTTCGTAATTACGTGTTTTGAAGGTTGTGTCAGTCAAGTCGGTGCCTTGGAATGACTTTGCAAGCACTTCTTACATGCTGTACTTTTCGGTCACCTTAAGCCTTAATTTACTTTTCATATTTTCTTTTTTAATATACTGCTCATTTATGTTTCATAGACCTCCTGAAGCTATGGGAACACAAGCAACATTTTAGTCATTGTTCCTCATTTCTATTATATTTACATATAGATAGGTCAGACAAGACTGAATTAAATAAATTTAAATGTTCTATGCACCCCCATGACCACAGGACTGTATTTCCCATAAGGCACCACTAATGTCTAGGGCATCAGGGTTAAAGCAGACCCTTAGACGCTATACACACTATTAGATTTTCTGCAGTTTTTTGTCTTCAGATTTACCAAAACCATGTAGTGCAAGGGTCTGCCTGATTGCATACAAATTGAAACTCTAAAGCCCCATACACACGGTCGGACAATCCGCGGACCAAGTCCGTCGGACCATGTCCGTCATACTTTGTCCGATGTTGGTTTTGCGTACACACGGTCGGACAAAGTTGTCGGAAAATCCGATCATTCTGAACGTGGTGATGTTTGTTGCCTACGACGGGACTACGTAGAGGCTAGTAGCCAATAGCTTTGGTCTTGTAATGTGATCTGAGCATGCGTAGCACTTTGTCCGGTCGGACAACCGTACACACGATCGGATTTGGTGTGATCGGACCGGGTTGACGGCAAATCTTTCCAGCAGGAGATAAGACTTTGTCCGACGGACAAACCGACGAACACTGTCCGATGGTGCATACACACGGTCTGATTTTTCAACAACCTTGTCCGATCGGACCAAATTGATGAAAAAGTCCGACCGTGTGTATGGGGCTTTAAGGTTTGACCTCATATTACATTTATTTTGGTAAATTTTGAAGACAAAAATCTGCAGAAAATGTAATAGTGGGTATGGGGTCTAAGTCCAAACATAAGAGTATGTGGTGCATGCAGCTCTGTATGCACATCCCTAAACATTAAGTTGTTTGTATAATCAAATTTTTTTTACCTTAAAGCGGAGTTCCGCCAAAAAAAAATAATAAAAGTTAGCAGCTACAAATACTGCAGCTGCTGACTTTTAAAATAAGGACACTTACCTGTCCAGGGCACCCACGATGTCGGCACCCGAAGCCGACTCATCCCTTGGCTTCCGGGTGGAGGCTGGTGAAGCCTGGTTCTCTACTGCGCATGCGCAAGTCACGCTGCGTGTCCCGATTGGTCCCTGCTATCTTCTGGGACATGTGTGTCTCCCAGAAGACAGCGGGGGAGGGGGGGGTCCGGACATAACGTAGATCGATGCATATTCTGGAAGTTGGAGCAAATACCTGTATTAGACAGGTATCTGCTCCCCTGTGAATGGTGCCAAATGTGACACTGGAGGGGCGGAGGAACCGGATAAGCTGAAGTTCAATTTTTGAGTGAAACTGCTTTAAGTTCCACTGGGTTTTCAATAGACACTGGTGATGTAGCCAAGGCCTCAAATTGCCCCCTGGAAAGGCTACATCACCAATGCCTTCCAGGGTAATCTCACCTGATTTTTACAAGATCTGGTGAGATTTGTTACACTCCAATAACAACCATGCCAAATAGTATTTTGTTTTCCTCTTCTGTCTAACTTGTACATTTGTGGCTAAATTCAGTGATTCACAATTGTAGAGGGAGTCGAGTGCAGGAGATGGTAAGGGGAGTCACAGGGCACGTTATAGTTCAGGAAACATGAAACCAGCTCTCCTTGCTCTATTTTAGTCATCTCTACAGTTGAAAAGTCGTGCTGAATATGAAGCAGACCCCATGCTGTTAATTTTGCATTCTAGCAGTGGGTTAGAAAATTATCCTAAAACACATGGGGGCACAGGTTATACAAATAAGCCTCATTGCATATAGAGGGAAACATGATATCCAGCATTACATAGTGCTGCACCTCCAAGTTGGTGTAAGTATCACACTGACCTTTGTAAGGTTACATCAGCCTTTTTTGGGTTGGTCAACATAATGCCAGGAGTTTGGCTATACCTAACTATGACACCTACATGACCTTGAGTGACAGCCTTTTCCAAATAAATGTGCATTGATATGAAATTGCCTTCCCACTCTACTTCCTTTGGAGCCACAATAGTCCCCACTCCTCCAGTAAATCTCTCTAAAAGGGTACCATGGTCAGGGGTCAGGCTAGGAGGCCAGTAGCTACATCAGTAGAGAGGCTTCCCACTGACCAGCTGGATAAGTGAACAAGCAAGTCACCCTGGTGGATGGCGTGGGTTCACCCAAGGTGCAGGGCTTAAGTGCTAACGGGTGTTCACCAGAGCCCCTGTAGCGGAGAATTGGTACAGGTTGGGATGAAGCAGATGTGCAGTCAAGGAACAAACCACAGGTAGGCAACGAGTGGTAGCAAAGATATGGACAGCAGTAGAAATGACGAGAGCGAGATATTCGCTGGAGAGACCACAATAATCTGGCAAACAGGAAGTGCAGAGACATGGCCTAAAGCAGAGTTCCGCCGAAATTTTTTTTTTTTTAAGTCAGCAGCTACAAATACTGCAGCTGCTGACTTTTAAAATAAGGACACTTATCTGTCCGGGGAGCCTGCGATGTCCTCACCCAAAGACAGCCGCCGACATTTTCAGTAAATTAATCGGGAAGTGAAGCCTTGCGGCTTCACAGCCTGGTTCCCTACTGTGCATGCACGAGTCGCGCTGTGTGGTCTGAGTGGTCCCTGCTGTCGGACATGGCGTAGATCGCTGCGGATTCTGTGGCGATCTTTCACCGGAAGTGGGAGCGAATACCTGTATTAGACAGGTATCTGCTCCCCCCTCCCCCCCCCCTGAAAGGTGCCAAATGTGACACCGGAGGGGGGGGGGAGGTCCGAAAAGCGGAAGTTCCATTTTTGGGTGGAACTCCGCTTTAAATCAATAGGCTCATAGGGGGAGCTGTCCATCATCTAATGTGGCTGATTTTTTTTTTTTTTTATTTGTATGATTTGAATAGTGCTGCAAATGCGAACTGAATCGCCTCGAGGCGCTTGGTCCGTCCTGTGTTGTCCTGCTGCTTAGAAGAGGTGAGTCTTGAGTTTTTTTCTGAAGGCCCGATGGTTTTCTTCCATGCAGATGTTGGTGGGTAGAGCGGTCCATAGCCGTGGTCCTTGGATTGCGAATCTTTGTTCTCCCTTTGATTTGTAGCGGGACTTGGGGATGAGGAGGCGGTTTTGGTTAGTTGATCGGAGGTTGCGATTGGGTGTGTAGTGTTTTATTTTCTCACATAGGTATTGAGGAGCATTTCCTTGTGTGCATTTGTGGGTGAGGCAGAGGGTCTTGAATGAGAAGAGTTACTGTCAGACACAGCAGAGGTCCTGGATGCAGGTCAGAGGGATCTATGGAAATTCATGCCATTCAGCCAAAAGAGCATTGATCAGGTCAAGTACTGATGTTGGATGAGAAGACCTGGCTTTTAATCTGCATTCCAAATTCATCCTAAAGGTGTTCGATAGGAGGTCAGGATGCCAAGTAGGCCACTCAAATTCTTCCACACCAAACCCATCAAACAATGTCCTTATGGATCTGTCTTTGTGTACAGTCATGCTGGAACAGAGAATGGCCTTCCCCAAATTGTTACCACAAGGTTGGAAGAGCACAATTGTCCAGAATGTTTTTGTATGCTGTAGCAGCACCCTTCACTGAAAACATGAACACAATACAGGGGGTCCCCGAGTTACGAACTCGTTAGGGACTGCCCGCCTGTACTTAAGTCGGAAATGTTCGTAAGTCGGCCGCGCATGCGCAGACCGACAAATTTCCGGACATTTCCGATGTTCCGTCCAATGCCGTTCTGCGCATGCGCGGCAAATTACGGACATTTCCGAAGTTTTCCGAGGCTCCGAATGGCCGCGCATGCGCAGAACGGCCAAAACACGGCGGAACACGGCGGAAAATGGCGGAGGGTCCCCGCAGCGCCTCGTTCGTAAGTAGGGGATGTTCGTAGGTCGGGCGTTCGTAAGTCGGGGACCCCCTGTAATCTGAAAGGTTGTCTGCATGTTTGGCCATATAGTAGGTGTGATGGTCAGGTGCCCACAAACCTTTGCTCATATATTGTATTTCCCCAAGGCAACCAGTCCCAAAACATGTTTCATTGTTCTTTGTCCCAAAACATATTTCATTGTTCTTTGTCCCAAAACATGTTTCATTGTTCTTTGTCCCAAAACATATTTCATTGTTCTTTGTCCCAAAACCTTTTTGATTGTTCTTTGTCCCAAAACATATTTCATTGTTCTTTTTGCACAGAGACTGGCCCACCACTAGAGAACTGTGAGCTTATAGATACAAATACCAATAATGATCTCTTATGCCACGTACACACTAGCGGATTTTCCTTCAGACCAAATCTTGGATGGTTTTTCCGACGGAATTCCACTCAAGCTTGGCTTGCTTACACACGGTCACACAAAAGTTTGCTGAACTTTCGACCGTCAAGCACGCGGTGGCGTACAACACTACGACAAGCCGAGAAAATGAAGTTCAATGCTTCCGAGCATGCGTCAAATTGTTTTCGAGCATGCGTAGGAATTTTGCGCGTCGGAATTGCTACAGACGATCGGAATTTCCGATCTGAACTTTTTCAGACAGAAAAATTGAGAACCTGCTCTCAATCTTTTGCTGGCTGGAATTCCACCAGCAAAAGTCCAATGGAGCATACACATGGTCGCATTTTCTGACCAAAAGCTCTCATAGGACTTTTGCTGTGCGAATTTCTGATCGCGTGTAATCAGTTCCATAAGTTCCAGTTTTGAAAACCACACTCAACAAAAGATGAAGCATGCAATCATCACATGTAGCACACCTCATTGAAGAGGAGACATTGCGAAGGACTGCATTGTGTTAGTTGTTTGCACAGGTAATTTATTAAAGCTGATTTTGACAAATGGACTTTGAAGCGCTAATAGGCTAAATATTGGAATAAGACAATATGTACAGCCAAACAGCAAATGCTTGAGTTAGTTATGTGGTTTATGTAAAGTTCAAGGCTTGTTCACACCAGCAGCCTTGCTGAACGCATGGCTGCTTGGGTGTATGGGGAGGAACATTGCCAACACACTGATCCTGGAGCATCGCACGGTCTGCTTTTTTTTTTGGTGAACTTTATTTAAATGTGACAAAGTGACATTTCTTTAAGTTCTATTGAGTATAGTGCTTTGTAACATGATAGATTGCATCACATCATGTCCTGCTGACTTTTATTGGAATAAAGTTGTTTCTGGATCTCTTAGTAGTGGTGTGGCGCTTCAGTTTCCATTTTTACTACAATACACTGCAAGCCAGAGGCATAACTTGAACCTTCAGGGCCCTGGTGCAAGAAACCATAAAGGGTCCAGAAAGTAATAAAGATTTAATTTCAAATGTATTTGTATGCCAATTTAAAACAGTTGATATTATTTATTTTTACTCTGTAGTCAAAAAGGCTGTTTTGTTTTTATTTTGAACATGTGACCAGCAGCAAAGGACTAGAAGCTTCTCCTGCTTTTGTTTCCCTGCAGACAGGCTGGGAAAGAGCTGGGTCAGGCAACAGCTGTATGTCAATAAGGGAAAAGGCACTAAATAATAATACTTATACTAAAATAATTACAGTGCCATCCTCCACATACAGAAATAAAACGGGAAATGTAAATTAAACAGTGTGTGTTTAGTATCACTTTAATTTACCCTCCGAATATGTACAGTACCTTACTATTGTCCGGTTACATTTACTAGATTTCATTTAGTGCTGGTTCACACTAGTGTGATTTCCGATGTGACTTGAGTCACACAGAATCTTATAATAAACAAAACTTAATACCCGCGCCAAAGAATGCTAAATAAACATAAAAAGTGAAAAACGCATAACACCATGCGATAATTTGCAAACGATACTGCTGCTGCTGCCTAAAAGGTTAAAAGGACCTTAAATATGAAATACAAGGGAATGAGGCTGCGCTAGCAGGTGTGAATCACCACTAGGGGTGTAGGTGAAACAAACAAAAGTGTATAAAACAGATTGTGCAACTATAGTAGCAAAATTGCTGGTACACGTGACTCACCACTAGGGAGTGGTGCAATTGGTGCAACTAAGATGGCTAATAAACGTGACTCACCACTGTGAGTATAAGTGAGAAAACAATCCCATATATGATATTAAACAAACGGTTTGAACAACAATGGTTACAAAATAATGATTGAAAAAGTCAATATTCAATATTATGAGGTTGGGATGAATTGCAGGTAGTCCTAGAGGGATGATCCCCTTAAGAACCCTACTCACCAAAACGATGTGACCCACGGCTTTGCAGTCCTAGGGTCTAGATACACATTAATAGAATGGTGAGATGGGTGGTGTCAGAAATCCTAAGAGATACTTCAAATGGTCCAATGGAGACTCCAGTTGAATGTGGGTGCCGTGAAGAGGAAAAAAGGAACATACATGTGTAGTATCGCCGTGCTAAACCTCTGCAATGCTAAACAATAGTAACTCACTACTGAGCAGACTTGGATCAGCGAGTTCCGGGTGCGCGCTTGGCGTGCGCTCCAACCAGAACAGGAAGCAGGCGTCACAGGCTTACTGGCCGGAAACTGCGTCTACGCGTTTCGCCCCTCCTCCAGGGCGTCATCAAGGACATCACTTCCGGCTAGCATTTGGAGGTTTTTATATGTTAGGCGGCTGGCGCCTCCCAGTTAACCAGCCAATCAGAGGATTGGACTGATTAAGACTTTTACTTCCGGATTACATCATTTCCTCTAGTCAGTTGCTCATTGAAAACTTTATTAGCAAATGGACAACTTGACAGAACATGATAGGAAGATTAAATCTTACAGAATCTTATGACAAGGGAAACATTATATTCAATGTTGCCCATTCTCATCAACAGTGCAGATTTTGGGAAAGGTTCCTGTGCTACTTTGGTGCAATTTACAGTTAGACTTGGCCCCATCAAATTTCAAAAATTCAGCCAAGTTGCATCAAAATTGCACTACATAATCACACTGAAAAGTGAAGAAAAATCGCAGTAGTGTGAACTGAACCTTGGGGATATGATAGGCATGGCTAGAGCCTGAAAATGTTAGAATTTTCGGCACATACCTCCTATTACCTTCCTGCGTGCCTCAGGAGCCCCTTATATCTGGTTGTTCAATAGACAGATATAGACTTCTAGCTTTTAAGTCGGATACTTAATTTGCACTCCCAATATGTACCTCACTATTAGTTATTGAAACTTACTAGAGTTAATTTAGGGATACGATAGGGCCAGAGCTTCAACTTTGAAGACAGACATGGTCGGACAAAGTTTTGTATGTTCAAGGTTTGGCAAGGCACTCCAGAAGAAATTAAAGTGTACATAGAAGCACATTTAGATGCCTCCTTTATACATTTTACAGCATGTCTGTCAAGAGTATTGCCTGTCACCTTATGACAGGTTTGCTTTAAACTGGAGAAGATCAAAAGCTTTTATACAAAAGGCAGTGAGCTATCAGTTCACTTCGTAGCTTAAAAAGAATATAGACAGTATGAAAACGTGGGCAGTAACTTTCCTTTATTGAAGCATCACTGAAGGCAGAGATATGCACCCAATATTAACAGCTCATTTATAACTGCACAAAGCCGGATGACAGATAACTGAACATCTTTCAAGACTTTATTAGTATTGATTTAAAGGGCATAAAACTGCTGTCTGACAGTTTTATGGTGCCTAATCTGTAGATTTTATAGTTGGATCATGACAGAGAATAGGGGATGGTTTCATTGGGTGCAAAAAGGGCATTTTGCCTTGGACACTCAGTCTTGGAGGGCCTCTTAAAACAGTTTTTTATCATTTAGAGCAGCAAAAGTTGTTTGTCTGTATTCTATTTGATGCTTTTAGTTGTAAGAGATTTGCTTACTGTACATGTCCTCTTTTTGAAAATGCTATATTTCCCAAGGTCTTTTCTTTTTAGAAGAGCGAATAGAGCTGCGTTTTCAAAAATGTGATGTAAATCCAAAGGGAAGTTGGCATGCTGCCTTTGGAATTTGATATTTTAGGTTTGCATAGCTCAGGCTTTCTCAACCTTTTACCCCTAGAGGAACCCCAAAAATCATTTTCAGGTCTCGAGGAACCCTTACTAAAACCAATTCATCAGGGGTCAATAGAACAATGGCCCTTATACTGGTGGTCAATAGGAAGAATGTTCCCCTTAAAATGGTGCTCAGAATGCAAAGACAGCTAAAAATATATTTTGTGTCATGCTGCTTTGCTAAGTGATGCTGAACCTTGAAATCTGTAGGCACCATCAAAAAGGTGGTTCATTAGCCACAGCTCAAGGAACCCCTAGCAACCTCTGGAGGAACCTCAGGGTTCCACGGAACCATTGTTGAGAATGGCTAGCATAGCTGAAGGAGAGCAGATTAATTTGCCAGCTTCTGATATCACTACAGGAATACAATAGGGAGATGCCTACGCTGAAAGGAACTCTCACTTCTGACCAGCTCAAGTTTGAAAATATAACCCTAGCTGACAATGCAACTGCTATGGGGCTTATAACTGTCTGGCCATACAATGCAGGTAGCCATAGCTTGGTGAATAAATGCTATAAAAGCAATTATAAGAGTATTCTGCATCATCAGAGGAATTTCCTTAGAATGATGGTTAGAGAGATGGGGGCTTCTTAATGGTTTTGCTATTGGCCCATCACACATAGTAATGGCGTTGGAAAAATTGCTAACATTTGGACTTTCAGACAGCCATTGATCACAAAATTTACTGATGTTTGAACAAGTTCTAATAGATAAATCAGTAGAAAGAACATTAGATGAGATCACAGAAGAGTCCATCCAGACCAAGTCTCACTCTGACATATTACAAAAACGGCTTAAATCATAGAGAAAGCATCTCACAACTTTTTGTGTCAAACATGTCAGAATGAGGGTCTGGATGGATTCTTTTGCGCTCTAGTCCCGAAATAGTAAAGTTTTGTGAAGACTGATGCCATTGGAGTGCGGCCGACTTGAGTGCAGCAAACTTGTTTGTTCATTCCTTCTGGGTAGCATTGATGAGGTCCATCAACCGACACCTGAAATCATAGGGATAGGCAGACTTTGGCCTTTGAACAGCAGCTCCCTTTTGTACTACAAAGAAAATGTAGAAAATTGTCCTCAGATAAAAAGAAAGCTCAGAAGCTATATCAGTAAAATCAGAAACTACTGAAAGCACTGCAAGTTATATATAAATAGTTAAACTTAGATTTGCAAGGTATTACTCCAGATAAAAGTGAAGCAAATGAAATCATACATAAAAATATATGAACTGTAGGAAATCAAATGAAGCAATATCTAGCGTTCACAGTTCTCCACATAGCCAATTTAGTATGTCTAACCAAAAAAAGCTCAGATATCTCCAAGAAATCCTTGGTCATTGACCCCTTATGACAGCTTATACCTGCCAGCAGACAAAGGTCTGTGATCGCTAAGAACAGAATTCATGTGTGAATGATCTGCATGGCCACCACAATGCCACCAGTAATGGCCAATCCTAAGCACAGATCATGAAACAAAATGAAGAACCTCTTGTGACTTGACTTGAGGCTAGATACATCCCTTATCGACTGTACTACATGGTCATTGGCCATGTCCTGGAGTTGTAAAGGGAAGCTGATTGCTATCTTCCATTGGAAGAAGAACTTTTTTCTTATCTTTTTGTATAAAGATTTTCTTAGGACAGTACTGATATTATGCATTCTAACTTTCAGGCTTTCGGGGGAACTCTGGATATTGTAACCATATAAGTCATTATTTTTTGGTATCTTGTTTTTCCACTTAAACACAAGCCAAAACATTTTTTTGAATTTGGATAGAACTGGGAATGTCTATGCCAGTTTTTTTTTTTTTGCCATCTGGGCTCCATTTTGCATAGAACATTGGTTATCTCCAAGATAGCACCAACAGCGGTCTTGCATAGTAATGCTTATGATGAACATCTTAAGTCCAGCGTGGCCATCACTGGAGGCAATTTCATGGGGACAGTAAGCAAAAAAGGATTACCCTCATAAATTTGGTGTTGCCAATGGTAATGTGCATGAAATCCTTGTTCCATAAACAATGGTGGCAGGCGTAGCATCATTAGGTTGAAAAGGATTTTGCATACCTGGTGCCACAGCTGTTTTGCCAAGGACGATAGCCATATTTTCCAACTTTCTGAGATGCCACACAAGGTATGTAGACACAGAAAACACTCTTAAGCATGCCCCCAGTTACTCAAAGCAAGAATGAAAGCATACAAAATAACTGGTTAAACCTACACACATTAACCCAAAATTTCAAAATTCATATATTTACAGTTATTTATAGTAATTTATTTCAATATAGCAGTTTTGGTAGTTAGTGCATTATTTATAGAGGTCTAGATTTCAGACCAGGAAGATGGATATTTGAGGAATAAGAGACAGCGGGATTTGGTACCAATATAGAGACAGTGCCTCCAAATCAGGAACGGTTAAGAGGTTTGCTATACTTTTTCTTACTAGCTGCATTTTCTATTTTTTTATTTCATACCACAAAACTTCATAATTTATGATCAGAAAATCGTATGAAAAAAAACACTTTCAAAGCGATCGTATGGTAATCTGATCGTTAGTACACAGCTCTGCCTCATCAACGCAAACCCTGGGCTGTGGTTGTGGGGGTCTGCAGGCAGGGGGCTTTTTTCAGAATCTGGAAGCCTCCTTTAACCACTTTCAGACTGGACCAATTTGCAGCCAAAGGACCAGGCCCCTTTTTGCGATTCGGGACTGCGTCGCTTTAACTGACAATTGCACAATCGTGCGACGTGGCTCCCAAACAAAATTGACGCCTTTTTTTCCCACAAATAGAGCTTTCTTTTGGTGGTATTTGATCGCCCCTGCGGTTTTTATTTTTTGCGCTATAAACAAAAAAGAGCGACAATTTTGAAAAAAAAACGCATTATTTTAAATTTTTTGCTATAATAAATATCCCCCAAAAATATATAAAAAAACATATTTTTTCCTCAGTTTAGGCCGATACGTATTCTTCTACATATTTTTGGTAAAAAAATCGCAATAAGCGATTATTGATTGGTTTGCGCAGAAGTTATAGCGTTTACAAGATAGGGGATAGTTTTATAGCATTTTTATTAATATTTTTTTTTATTAGTAATGGCGGCGATCAGCGATTTTTATTGTGACTGCGACATTATGGCGGACACATCGGACATTTTTGACACATTTTTGGGACCATTGTCATTTATACAGCAATCAATGCTATTTAAATGCATTGATTCCTGTATAAATGACAATGGCAGTGAAGGGGTTAACCACAAGGGGGCAGTGTAGGGGTTAAGTATGCCTAGGGGTGTGTTTCTTACTGTGGAGGGGGCGTGGCTGTCAGCTAGTGAATGCTGATCTCTGCTCCAATCACAGGGAGCAGAGATCGGCATCACTAGTTGCTAGGCAGAACGGGGAGATGCTGTGTACTTCCGCATCTCCCCATTCAGCCTTCCCGTGAGACGATCGCGGGTGTCCCCGCGGCGATCGAGTCCACGGGACCCGCGACCGACCTCACAGGGGTCCCGACCGGCGCGGGAGCGCGCCGCTCCCGGCGTGCTCCCGATGGCACAGCAGGTATTAAGGAGGGACTTATATATACACCCTCCTGCCTGTACGTGCCATTCAACCGACGTATATGGTCGTGCGCCGGTCGGGAACCGGTTAAGAAGGGGGCCCCCAGATCCCGCTCCCCCCATATGTGAATGAGTATGGGGTACATAGTAAATATGGTCAAATGAGACTAAAATGGAATTATTCGGCCTCACCTGGAAGTCATGGAGTCTATGTAGGATTACATGAAGAGATTTGGAGAGAAGGATTTGGGGTATCCTACAGCCACAGAAGATCTGTGGTTAGTTCTCCAAGACCTACCTGCCAAGTTCCTTCAAAAACTGTGTGCAAGTGTACCTAGAAGAATTGATGCTGTTTCTGAAAGCATTCTTAATTTACAGCATTTTTTCACACCTTCCTAGGACTTTTACACAGTACTGTGTATATTATACATATATATATATATATATATATATATATATATATATATATATATATATATATATACATACACACACACACATATACACACTATATTACCAAAAGTATTGGGACACCTGCCTTTACACGCACATGAAAAGTGGTTGTAAAGGTTCGGCTTTAAAAAAAAACACAGAGTGGCCCCGATCCGCCTCTTCTGGCGTTCCTCCATGGCGCTCCTGGCTTCTCCTCTTCTCGAGTGCCTCGTCGAAGAAGCACTCTCCTTTGTGGACACCCATGCGGGCGCGCCCCCGTGCCCTGCTGCTGCGTTCGTAGACATAGACAGCAGGACTCAGCTCCGGCCCTGGCGCCCACTGCATTGGTTTTGATTGACAGCAGCGGGAGCCAATGGCTGTGCTGCTATCAATCTATCCAATCAGGACATGAAACACAGACTGGAGCTGGTGTGCTCGTTCTCATCGTGGGAATTATGTGGCTCAGGTAAGTAGGGGGACTCGGGGGCGCTGCTACATCACAGGAGGTTTTTCACCTTAATGCATAGAATGCATTAAGGTGAAAAAACAGTGAGGGGTTTACAACCCCTTGAACTTTAATGACATCCCAGTTTTAGTCCGTAGGTTTTAATATTGAGTTGGCCCACCCTTTGCAGCTATAACAGCTTCAACTTTTCCGGGAAGGATGTCCACAAGAATGGTCAAACATTACCATAGACACTCCTAAACCTTGTGGACAGCCTTCCCAGAAGAGTTGAAGCTGTTAAAGCTGCAAAGGGTGGGCCAACTCAATATTGTACCCTACAGACTAAGACTGGGATGCCATTAAAGTTCATGTGTGTGTAAAGGCAGGCGTCCCAATGATTTTGGTAATATAGATGTCTATTTTGATTATGTCTAGATCCGGTGGTGACGTCACGGACATCGATGTCACTGGACTCCTCCCCCCTTCCCCAAGTGCCTCCGTCTGCTAATGAAGGGAAGGGGGGAGGAGTCTGGTGACGTTGAAGTTCTGACTGAACGTAACGCGTACGAGGGAGGAGCTACTCATGACGTCTCCCGCTGCTGCCCTACGGAACCAACACGATTGTCGGCTTTACATGCTGTGTTTTATCATCTTTATGTGAGTAGTTTGTGTTTGAACACAAAAATTAAAACTTATACTTAAGCAGTGAGCACTTAGATCTTTTCTTTCTACCCATGATCTGGCATCCTTGCTGAGATCTAAGGAATACGTGAGAGAAGTTTATGGTCCGTGTTAACCCTTTTGATACCCGCTTGCATGACCACCTGTTTGCACAGGGGTCCATGCCATAAGGTGAGAGTGATTAGTTAGACCGGAGGTGGAGGGATTGTCACGCTACTTTGGAAAAAAAAGACTTACGTCAGTGCTACAGTTTGAATTGAAAACGTATTTGTGTGAACTGTGAAGTTAAGTCATGGATTGTGGAAACTAACTAGTGTCGGGTGATTGTATATTGTGTATACCACATTTACCACTGACTAATGCAGAGTTGGAATGCAAGGAGATCAGCTAAAAGTATTTGGATCTGTATGTGCATTATAATTAATCTGAATTAGTCGATTAATCGATTAAAAAAAAATCAATTAATCAAACACGGAAATTTTAATCAATAACAGCCCTAATATATATATAGATATAGATGTATATATCATACACAGTATATATCGTACATGTTTTTATCTTACAGCTTAGAATGATTGCTCCCTTCTCCTAGGCATTTACAACCAGCTTAATTTGTGCGGTGCCTTATATGTTTTCTTTTGTTTAGAAAAGTTCCATAAGGTTCACACACAATCGCATTTGCTTGGCTTTTTTTCTTTTAATCTTTGTAGTGTTACCCTTTCTCACTGCTTTCCTTTCAATAGCAGCAGCAATCTCACAACCTCTGTGAGTCTGACTCCTTGCAGCTAGTTGCTTTATAGTCAGTTTTCCTTCCATGCCTTGAATTCTATTTGCGCTATATTTTTCCTTGTGTCATACTGCGCAGGAAGGTTTTATAGAGTGCTTGTTTTTGTTGATCAGCTCTTGTGGGAAATCAGAGCAAGAGCTCATTTTCTTTTCTGCACTTTGATATAAGATGTCTTTTCTCGTTTGCTGTAAGTAATCCAGTTTTAAAAGATTTCTGATATATTTTATTGTATTTTTATTGCTTCGTATGTACTTGTCAAAAAAAAAAAGTCATATCTGAGATCAGACTGAGGGCTTTTATTCTTTTGATAAAAACCAAAAAAAAAGGTTGTTTAAAGCTGCAGACCTTCTTATAGCAAGAGTCAGCAAGAAGGCAAGGGATCAAGCAGTAGGTGAGACTGAGTTGGCACAGACCCATAGACAAAATGTACCCATACTGCTCTACCTTGCCATTAAAAAATATGCTCCTTTCTTCTGTGGGCCTAAGCGTTTGACTCTCTGAAACTTCTATCTCTGCCAAGAGCAAATTGTGTGTACGTCAGTTTATACAGGAAAAAGAAAGCCGCACCAAAGGTCTGAGAGTCCACAACTGTGTTTTATTAAACTGTATCTAAGCCCCAAAAACCAAAAATATTATATATTGCAGCTTACTAGTCCATACCTCCCAACATTTTGAGATGGGAAAGAAGGACACCTACCAGCAAACGTATGTATGAATGGGGCACGCCCCCTGCCCCACAAGGGCTTTTTTTTAAACCACTACTATTCCTTTAAATTGGCTTTTAAAATGTACAAATGCAGCAATTTAGAATTTGGAAGAAAGGTTTGGGAAACACTTTTTGAAATATAAAAAGTGCATTTTATATACAGATATATGGATCAGACCAAAATGAAGGACAAATGAGGTGGCATGAGGGACAGAGGGACATTGCTCCAAATCAGGGACAGTCCCTCGAAATCAGGGACAGTTGGTAGCTATGCTAGTCCTTGGTGTGCTGGCTGCATGTGTTTTATTTTTTCAAGCTATTTTTCCTCTGCTTTTACCGGTTAATCCTGCAACTAGCACACTTCATGTCCCTGGGTGGCTTTGTCACTCCTCCACTTTATCTATAGAGGGAGACGTGGTTGTCACCTTAGGCTGCTCACCTGATAGGGACTACAGACATGTCCATATCTTTTCATCTCCATTACATGGGGGGCAGAGCAATTGGTCGTTTACAGAAGATAGCTATAAAGGAAGAAAGATATACTTTAGTGCGGCTCACAAGGACGTGGTATTTTTGGCAAGATCAACAGATATTTTCTGTTTTTGATGTAAAAAAGACTAAAACAAATGCAAAAACAAAATCTAATGACTGTAAACTGCAACATACTGGATTTTTTTAAAGGTGAATTATCCTTTTAAATGATCAGTAAAAAGAAATCCAATGCATTTTGGGGGCTCAAAGATTTCATCAGGGCTTGTGTATTGTATAATCTTGTCAGAAACCATGAATCAGACTGAGAAGGAAGTACAGTTAAATCACACTTGTTTAATTATTTAAAAAAAAAAAGTTAAACAGAGTAAAACGTGGTCAAAACATAGTCAGAGTTAAGGAATTGGAACGAATAGTCAGACAAGCCGAACGTCAGAGAGCCGGAGATGAGCGTAGTAAAACAGCAAGTAGGATCTGGAGCCAGAAGGGATGTCAGCCAAACAAGTCTCTAACAGGAGTGCAGGCGATCGTCTCTGTGATGTTGACCAAGGCGAAGGCAGAGATCCTCTGGGCTGGACCACTTAAGTAGGCAGGTCTGACAAACAGGATATCATCAACAGGTGAGTCACTGTGGAGAGATAGGAGCTGGCAATTAGCCAACAGCTGAGTGGCCAGCTCAGAGACGAAAGGGCTGAGCCCAGCCCTAACAAATGTGGCTGGACTAGATTGAAAAGCAACAAAAGTTATTACGTATAAAACTTCTGTTACTGGCAGTTGTCATGATCAGAGGTCAGGTTTGGAGACCAGTAGCTATAGCAGTAAAGAGGTTCCCACTGACCAGCTGGATAAGTACAGATGGCAACACTAACACTAAACATTAAGCTGTGTTTACCAGAGCTACTGATGTTGGAGTAGAGTTTTGCTGTGTGTTGATACCAGGTGCTGTCCTCAGCATCACCCCACCAGGAGGTGAGCAAGCCAAGGTCTAGCAGCAGACTTAGCAGGTAGAGATCAAGCAGATGTGTATTCAGTAAATAAGCCAAAGGTCAGGAACAAGTTGTAGCAGGTTGGGATCAAGTGTGGGTGAGAGACAAGCCAAAGGTTAGTATTGAGTGGTAGCAGAGATACAGATGGCAGCAGGACTGACAAGAGCAAGATATTGGCTGGAGAGAGCACAATAATCTGGCAAACAGGAAGTGCAAAGGCATGGCTTAAATAGGAAGTTCATGGAGGCTGAAAAAGGTTCAAAGCAAGATCATTCAAGGAATTGTCCAGGAAACTGTTCAGCATCCCAGATAGGTTTGCAAGAATAGACTTCGCCAGACACAGCAGAGGTTGTGGGTGCAGACCTGGGTCCAAACAGCAGCGTTGACCGTCTTTCTACTGATCATTTAATAAAACATTGTTTTGGACTCTCTGTCCTTTGGTGTAACGCTCCTTCTGTTTCCTGCATAGTTGGATGTGCCTGAATGTCCTATTTTTTTTTGTCTGGTATTTGCGAGGAGCCTAGCAGAAGTGGGTTAGCTTGATCAATATAATGATCTTTGCAAAGAAGGGATTCCAATAATAGAAGATCTAGCATCTCTGTTTGTATTTTAATTTCTCCTGTGTAAATCAGAGGCACTGGTTAACATTAAACTGTACTGGTGTAACATGGAGAAACCTCATCCCAAGTCAATTTATTTTAATGCCCAACTCAAATTAAATGAACTATTTAAAGAAAAAAAAGAAAGAAAACAATAGCTATGGCTGCAATACTTGCTCTATCTCTTGAGCTGTCCCCTACAGTGATTAATTTTGGCCACCAGATGGTCTTCTGGGTTGAATAGTGCCCAGTGTCATTATAGGCATTTCCTGTAAGCTCAGGGGTTTAAGGACTAACCATAGTACGCGGTGCTGCTCTCTGTATGTAGCTTTCATAACCCATCCACAGTGAAAAGGAGAGAACAGAAGGAAAAATACTTGTGACATCATCTGACTGGCCTGAAGAAGTAAATCTCGAAGCTGGGTGGACAAAAATAAAAACCCTTTAGGATGTAAAACAGCTCCCATTTATGTATTTTCGGCTGTGTATTTAGATCTGGGGTCTCCAAACTTTTCAATAAGAGGGCCACATTATATATTTTACAAAAATTCTCCAAACTTTTCAATAAGAGGGCCACATTATATATTTTACAAAAATTCACAGGCTGAAGAAAAATCCCCATTAGAATCTTCTCTTACATCAGGGTCCCCATTAGAGTCCCATCTTACATCAGTGTCCCCATCAGAGTCCCCCCGTACATCAGTGTCTCCATCAGAGTTCCCATCTTACATCAAAATACCCATCAGAGTACCCCCTTACATTAGGGCTCCCATTGGAGCCCCCCCCCTTACATAAGGGTCCCTATGAGAGTCACCCCCATACATCAGGGTTCCCATAAAAAAAAATCTTGTTGTGGTCCGGAGGCTGTAGTTTAGAGAACCCTAATCTAAATGTCTTCCAAGAGTTCAGCTTCAAGAGTTAATTTTAGGGGTAAAAGGTAGGAGGTTAAGGGCTCGGAGAGAATATATACATCAGGCAACTTAGTAAGACTAAACAGAAGGGAAAACCATCATAGTTCACTACAGAGGGAAGTAGTATAGTAAAGGAGAAAACAAATAAGCATATAGGAGATACAAGGAAACAAAAAGTGTAGCTGATGGAGATGTGTATAAAAGTAGGCTAAAAGGTGGCCAAACTATTATCAGTGCTGTTAAAGCAAAGGAAAAGGAGGAAATGGCTAAATCCATTAGGAAAGGTCACAAAACCTATTTCGGTATATCAGTGATTAGAGATGTGCACGACAGAAAAATTTATTTTGTTTCGCATTCGTTCGTTACATTAATAATTTTGTTTCATCTTATTTGTTGTGTTAGAATGCTACCTTTTCAAAATTTGCTTTAAATTTCAGAAAACGGCTATATTTGTTCCATTCAATTGTTTTTTTCAATTCTATTCTTATCATCATTTTATTTCACTTTTACACCTTACTGTACTTATAACAATACTAGATAATAGGGGTAACCAGTGCGCTCAACCAAAAACTATTAAATCAAATAAGGAGAAAAATGGAAAAGGAAAGCAGCCAACATATAGGTGATCTCACACTTGTAAAGGTAAAATTGAATGAAGAGGGTATGTGGCGCTAACCCTTATGTAAATCAATAAATAATCTAAAAATAATCTAAAATGACCAGTTTGCAAAGCTCAGAGTATCCGAAAGATGAGTGACCTTTCACATAAATAGATATATAAAAACATAAAATAATGAACTAAATAGATAAAATTCCTTAATAGCAATACACATAAAATATTGAATAAATATAAGACGTGTGTATAAAATGAAAAAATGTTCAATAAAAGTGATGGTGCTAAAATAACCGTGCTGAAAATAAATATATGTGCTGGGGTAAAAATGATGATGGAGTTGGGTTAAAAATAGTGAACACAAAATCTTCTAGCAATAAAAGGTGCACAGTGCAACGTGCAAAATATGTGAATAAAGAACCAATAGAGAACCGATAAATTGGTTCTGAAAGTGCAAGGGAATTGCAAGGAAATTGCAAGGGAAATTAATGATTGAATGTGCAGAAATATCCAAAATAATGACAAAGTGACCATACAGATGAAAAGAGTGTGTCACTGTAGGTATGGTATAATCAGATGATACCAAAACAATAATATCGCTGAAAAAAATTATTAAAAAATAAAAGTAAAATTTGGTGCACTACAAGTCCCAGCTTGTAAAGAAAAAAATGGCGGAAAATAAACGATAAAGTCCACAATCTGGAACAATGAAGAGCATAATGCTCTGGAATAAGTGAAGGTGAGTAGAAATATTCAGGACAACACAAAGATTCCTGAATATTTCTACTCACCTTCACTTATTCCAGAGCATTATGCTCTTCATTGTTCCAGATTGTGGACTGTATCGTTTATTTTCCGCCATTTTTTTCTTTACAAGCTGGGACTTGTAGTGCACCAAATTTTACTTTTATTTTTTAATAATTTTTTTCAGCGATATTATTGTTTTGGTATCATCTGATTATACCATACCTACAGTGACACACTCTTTTCATCTGTATGGTCACTTTGTCATTATTTTGGATATTTCTGCACATTCAATCATTAATTTCCCTTGCAATTTCCTTGCAATTCCCTTGCACTTTCAGAACCAATTTATCGGTTCTCTATTGGTTCTTTATTCACATATTTTGCACGTTGCACTGTGCACCTTTTATTGCTAGAAGATTTTGTGTTCACTATTTTTAACCCAACTCCATCATCATTTTTACCCCAGCACATATATTTATTTTCAGCACGGTTATTTTAGCACCATCACTTTTATTGAACATTTTTTCATTTTATACACACGTCTTATATTTATTCAATATTTTATGTGTATTGCTATTAAGGAATTTTATCTATTTAGTTCATTATTTTATGTTTTTATATATCTATTTATGTGAAAGGTCACTCATCTTTCGGATACTCTGAGCTTTGCAAACTGGTCATTTTAGATTATTTTTAGATTATTTATTGATTTACATAAGGGTTAGCGCCACATACCCTCTTCATTCACTTATAACAATACGTTTCCATTTCAATTTTTCTTTCGAATTTAAATAAAATTTTCACATTTTTCAAATTCTTTATTCCGTTATAGTTTATTTTCAATTTGTTGAAATTCGTTACTATTTTGATTTGGAAATTTGGATACATCCAAATCTATGAATAACAAAATTTTTGTCCGAATTTAGGTTCCTAACTAAATGAATCGCACATCTATTAGTGACAGGAAGAAAGGAACTAAGACATATTTCCCATAGGGGATGGACACCTTTTAGCACACAGTATGTAGGCAAAGGACACGTTCCTGCTTAACCACTTGCCTACCGGGCACTTTCACCCCCTTCCTGCCCAGGCTAATTTTCAGCTTTCAGCGCTGTCACACTTTGAATGCCTTGGTCACATCTCTAGAGACGCTCTCCTGTGTTCCTGTTAAAGACTTGCTTGGCTGACATTCCTTCTGGCTCCAGATCCTGCTTGCTGTTCTACTACGCTCATCTCTGGCTCCCTGACGTTTTGGCTTGTCTGACTATCTGTACTGGTTCCTGAACTCTGGCTATGTTTTGATTACGTTTACTCTGTTTACCTTTTTTTATTATTATTATTAAACAAGTGTGATTTAACTGTACTTCTGTCTCAGTCTGATTCATGGTTTTTGACAGGTTCTAAGTAAATTTCTAGCAAAAAATACTGATTTTAACTTGTAAGCAACAAGTGTCAAAAAAGGTTTAGTCTTTATGTGGTTAAGCTGACCTTATTTATAGACTGAAGTTCATTCCTTTGATCTAAAAGGACTAAAGCTGACCATACACCATACAATTTTCTTATTCAATTTTCTTTAGATTTATCTTCAACTATGTAGCGCAAGGGCCTGCCTGATTTCATACAAAATTTAAAGTGTTTAGGTGTGACCTCATGTTATATGGTTTTGGTAAATCTAAAGGAAAGTTGTACAAGAAAATTGTATAATGTATGGCCAGCCTTAGTGTTACAATGTTTATCTTTATCACAGCGATGTTGTGAGAAACTTGGCAAGCTGCCCGTTTTTTCTTTTTTTTTCTTTTGACAGCTGTCAGCTGAGCAGAGAACTCTACACTGAATCAGGAAAATTCTCTGTTAAGATCGATAAGGGGGTAGAATCGCGATTTCAATCCTTTAACGATTAATCGTGCAGCTCTACATAAAATATAGATATTTTAATGCCCATAGTTAGGTAGCATACTGTAAGTTTAGATTTCTCCACATCACTGTTGGACTGAGTGGCTATTTGAGACACAACCATTATAACTGTCAAGCATCAAGCATGGCAAATTGCAATTGTTGTCTTATGGGACTGCCCAATCTTGCCCTAGGCACTGGCCCATAAACATAATTGGTAAATAAATCTTAGACTTTTCTAGTTGTTCTTGACTTTGACACATGTTTAAGCTAGGGAAATGTAGACAAGGCAGCAATCTGTAATAAGAAAATGCTGTTACATTGTAATCCCTCTTCTTCCACAGACTTTGGCCTCGCAGTTAATTTTGCATGTTCTAAATCAATAAGCAAAGCAATTAAGCCAGGCCCGACCTCTGCAGGTGCATCACTTTAAAGCTGTCAGACACCAATCTAAAAACACTCATTTAAGCATAAATTACAGCGGTTTCTACAGCAGATTATAGTAATGTGTATTTTAACCCAATTTCAATCCTCTGAACCCTACTCCCACAAGCAGCAAATAAAAGAAGTTGTGTGATTGCATTTCACTGACCCGTGTGTGACTGACAATGTATCACTGTCAGACCGGCACAAAAAAAACTCCTCGATTATTCTTTCTCTCTTCTGGTGCCCTGATTCGGGTTTGGTTTACGGAATTGGGAAAATTGTTTTTCATACTTTGCTTCATGTCAGCCCACTATGGGTCAGATATGATCCCCACAGAACAACTCCTTACTAGCACATAACGTTCAGTCCCTACATACCTGCAATGGCATCAGGGAGGGATCACTTGCCTGACATGAGGAGATATCAGAAAAGGAAAATTATGGTTAGTATGAAAAACTATTTTCCAGATTCAAACAAAAAGGAGCAACAGAAAGAAAACAAAAACACAAAGAGATGCTGCAAACGGTTATTTAATGCATCAAAGCTGGAGGTAAAAACAGAGGAAACAAAAGGCTTATGATGTTTTAGAGAGAACTTGCAGCCTGTTATGGCAAATAAATGTTACTGGAATAGTCCAGCTTGCAGCTCTGCATACCATCTCTACCAACACATTCGCTGTGGATCCCCAAGAAGCTATAGGCAAGTTGAATTATCTTAACAATCTATGATGACAAAACTCCTGAAGGAGCTGCCATTCCTTTCCTATGACCCAGGCAGAAGATGAAGTGGTTGTCATCTTTCCAGAATGGCTCTGTTCTTCGTATGCAGATCAAGAGGGCTTCTCTTAAATCCAATGATCTCCAATCTTGAATCAGTCAATTCTGCTTCTTGGGAAAAACATACAAAAATACTTTTTGCATGACAAAATGTGAGATTCTGACACACGCCTTGCTGCAATTTCCAAAAAAGGGTTCTAAAAGTTAGATGCCATAGAGAAAAAATATTTTGTAGGGAAGAAAGGAGACACCATTACCTTCAGGAGAAGCAGAAGATCCCACTTTGGAAACAGTATCTGCAAAGGTGGCCTCAATGCCCAAGACCACCTGGACAAATTTTTCACCGGATAATGATCGTCCTATGATGTTCTTGTATAGGTAGAGAGAGTCGAGAGGTGTACTGTAACTTTGTCCCTTAAAGTGGAAGTAAACCCCCCTATCGTTTTCAGCCAAGGAAGCTGCCATCTTTGCCTCTGTTTAATCTTCAACTGCCACAGTGCTGCACATGTGATCCGTTATGACACCAGCCATTGGATGGTTTGACTGTTTGGTTGAGAGCACAGCCAATGTGCAGTTAGCATTCACGGCATGCTTTTTTTTTTTTAGACTGTTAAATCGATGGGTTTACTTCCGCTTTAAAGGCAGTCCCGGGGCTTACGAACAAGATAGGGTCTGTAGGTTTGTTCTTAAGTGGAATTTATATTTATTTCAGAACATTATAACTCCAGCCAAAAAAAAAAAATGTTAAAGGTTAACACCCCTGTAACATTTGTTTTGCTGTCTTTCACCTCACTTTCTATCCCTATGACAATTTTATTTGGAAAATTTTGGGTTGTTGTGGAAACAAGGATTAATGATAAAGCTTCAGTGGAGACACCTTTTTCTCCTGGTAACTCTTACAGGTGTGAATTTCCCTTCCTAGGGGTAGATTTCCTCTCACTTCCTGTTGTCTCCCTCCGTTTGTAAGTATAAGTCGTTTGTAAGTTGGATGTTTGTAACTTGGGGTACTGCCTGTACAAACTAGTCAGTAGAAAAATCAGGATGAGGTTCACATCTGGAGAAAGAGGGTCTAACTCCTAGATTTCTGAAGCATTTCCACACCCGCATATAGGGGGAATTCAATTATTGGTTTCCTAGCCTTCAATATTGTGCTGATAATCAAATAAGCAATAGATAGTGGACACAATTGGTGCCTCTTAACTTCAAGGCCATAAGGCTTAGCCAAGCTATGTTTGGATGGGTACAGCCTGTCCTGGGAAAAAAAAGTCTCCGTTCCACAATCCACAATGTTCAGACTACAAAGAGGAGGAACACTAAGGCATTCTGGGTCAGCATGATAGAATAGAAATAGCCAGCACTGACTCTTGTTGGATTTTTAACAAATTAAGAGAACCAATGCTGCACGGAGAAAACCATAGACCATTTTGAAGTTCCAAGGATGCAATAGAGCATTCTGTCCAAGCACTTGGATTGTACAGGTGTAAAAAATACACAGACAGACAAGTGTACCTTGCAGTTGTCATTAAAAGCTTATGCGTGGTTCCCCAGCCCCAGACTTGTTTAATCCTAAAATCTATAATTGCACATCCATAGTAACAACTGTGGCCCAACAAACCGCCAGAACTGGATGCATAGGAGACTGGCTTCTACTAGAGGAAAATAGAGGTCTAATATAGCACCAGGAGCCACATTTTTTTATTTGTAGACACCTTGCGAAATACATGATAAATACACTGCCCTTGAGATTTCCTAGGTTCTACTAAGGGAATGCATAAAGATTCATCGGATAATGACATGACTGATCTTTGTTTTAGGTTCAGCTGAAACTGTCTTGCCTACATACGATCACACCAAAGTCCGACCGCCTAGAAGGCAGCGATGTACAACACGTACGACAGGACTAGAAAAAGGAAGTTCAATAGCCAGTAGCCAATAGCTCCCGTCTCGTACTTGCTTCAGAGCATGCATCGTTTTTGGTCCGTCGGAACAGCATACAGACGAGCAGTTTTCCCGATAGGAATTGATTCCGTTGGAAATATTTAAAACATGTTCTATTTCTAGGTCCGTCTTTTTCTGCCGGAAAGTCCGACCGTGTGTACGCAGCATTAGTCTATTTATAAAACACATTGGATTGGAAGATTCTCCTGTAGAGAACATTTGTTGAATGTCAGATTCTTCACTGTTTTATGTATATGCCTTGCCTGTCTGTGGCTATGCTCTATTCCCCACTACATATGTAGGGAACTAATGGCTGTCAACCAAGCTGGACTTCAAACATGCCTGGCTGTGTTCATCTCCATTACATGATGGATGGGGAGATTTGTAGTTTACATTTCCTGTTCAGATCACCTGAAGTGACAAGAACATTGCATTTCTTTTTTTTTACTAAACATGTTCCTAGCCTTAAAAAAGAAAACAAATTCAGCCACCACAGGATAAAATAACTGCACTGCTCCAGGTTGGTCCACCTCAATACCAGCACCTAATTCAACATGAAAAGGTGTAGGTCCAGCTCACAACCAAGAATTACTTTGCAGGAGAAAGTGGATGACCACACTCAAATATGCAAAAGATCGCAGGAATTTATTGGATACAGTTCATCAATACAGACACATATATAGCAGGGCTCAAAATTTAAAGTCCTCTGCTACTAGCCAGGCCTTAAGAGTTACTCGCCACCAGTTGCCCCACCCAACCCTACCCTGCCCCGCCCAAAATTCCTCCCCTAAATGTGCTCTTATAAAATATCATATGAAATGACACTGTTAAAAGTTTGCAGAATGCGGCCAGAAGACTAATTCCAATCTATTGGAAAAGCAGTCAGGTACCTAAGCGATCGGACTGGATTCGTCTGGTAAATGACATCAAAATGGCTGAGGAGTGGATGGCAAAGTGCAGAGACAAATATGACAAATGGTATGGGATATGGGCCACTTGGATTAATTACGCTGAAGGGGCGGGGAAGTCAGATGATGCCCCTCGGGCAGATGGATCACAGTCAACGCATTAGATACGAGTTCTACAAAAGTTAGGCTGGCAACAATTGCTAATATGTATGCAAATCTATCACTACTGAATCGATGAGTGCAGTGTACCTATTTTTCTTTCTTTGTTTGTTTTTTGTTTTCTGTCTGCGTGTTTTGCTACCCAAATGACTTGCCCTTTTTCACATAACTGCATGCCCGCTGGCCATGCTCAAGCTCCCTGCAATACAGCTGTGCTAGTATCGGTCACTAACACGGTCCCAATTGCAGGACTGGACGCGAACTCTTGAAGTGTAGACTCATAGGTTCCTTTGATTAAATGACTGACATGTTTGTCCTCCAACCTGCAAAAAGTGGCATATATGATGGACGCAAGCCTAGCTAAATTTAGATGATACGCGAGTCATCCGCCTGATATGCGAGCTCATTTGGTTTTGCTTACATTATTTTGTTTTACTGTGTGCGACATTTTGTGGCGTCTGTTTCTGCTACTGGTTTGTATTTTTGTATGAAAATGTTAATATAAATAAAGATTATATAAAAAAAAAGTTTGCAGAATTAGGTTCCAAAAAAAAATATTAACAATTTTAACAATATTAACATAAAGCATATCAGTACCCATCAGTGCAGCCTCATAGGTGCCCATCAGTGCAGCCTATTAGTGCTCATCAGTGCAGCATATCAGTGCTGCCTTATCAGTGCCGCCTCATCAGGGAGGCAATTGCCCCCTGGGCCGTTCTGATGCCCTGTAAAAGAGGCCCCACCACTTCTGCCAGAAGGGATCAGCCAGGAAACGGTCGACCCAGTCCACCCCTGCTCCACACTAGCCCTCAGTTAATTTCCACTCATCAAATGCGAGCAGGCGAGTGGAAATTTTGAGGGCTGTATACAGCATCTACAGGAAAAAAAACAACTTTGACGCGTTTTACTCTACAAGCACGTTGTAAGCTTCTATTGCGAAACGCGTCAATGTTGTTCCTTTCCTGTAGGAGCTGTATATGTTTCTGTATTGATGGACCATTTCCAATAAATTCCTGCGATCTTCTACATATTTAAATGCAGTAAACCACGTTCTCCCTCAAACTAATGTGGTAAACTGCAATATGTTGTAATTTTGTTCTCAGGTTTAGCTATCCTTTGAGCATGAATGTTTATAGGAGTAGAGTGGGGAGGAAGGAGCACAGAGACAACATTGCCTCCTCTGGGATAACAACAGTGATAGAGAAAGTGGCTGATCTTTCACCCCAGCAATGATCAGCTGGGTACCATAAACTTTTTCATATGTTTGCATTTCTGTTTGATGTGTTTTCCATTAAAATCAAAGGAAATGCATCAAAACACATCTCCATGAATGTGCTAAGAGTGTCGATGTGTCATAACACACATAAATTTGTGATGCACATCAACGTGCGTGTTGACAAGCAATACAATGCACTGCAATATACATTGAAAACACACGATAATGCATGTTGATATGGGTTGACGTGCATTCTGATGTGCTTCTATTAATTTCAATGGAAGATGCATCAAGGGGAAAAAGGCATAGGTGTAAATCCAGGATAAATTGTTGCTAAATTAGAAGGAAAATGGAAATGATCATCTCATGTCTAGAGCTAGCTTTAGGCTGCTTTGGGAATTCCTATTGTTTTCTGCTGATAAAGACGAGGCATGTGGCTAGACAGAATGAATAAAAACAGAATTTCTCAGGAGTTTAATTCCTTAATAATGAAATTCTTGTTTGGGGGTATCTTAACCCCTTGCTGACCAGCGCACGATGATGTACGTCAGCACAATGGCACGGCTGGGCAAATGGGCGTACAGGTACGTCCCCTTGAAATCGTGGCATAGTGGGCATTCGCGACGTGTACTGCGTGAGCGTGCCCGATGTACGTCAGCACAATGGCACGGCTGGGCAAATGGGCGTACAGGTACGTCCCCTTTAAATCGCGGCATAGTGGGCACTCGCAACGTGTACTCCGTGAGAAAGCCTGCATGTCCGCAGACTCGATGTCCGCTGGGGGCCGGCGATCGTGTCACGGAGAGGCAAAAGGGGAGATGTAAACAAGGCATTTCCCTGTTCTGCATAGCAACATGACAGAGATTTACTGCTCCCTGTCATCAGGAGCAATGATCTCTCATGTTCTAGTGAGACAATCCCCCCTACAGTTAGAATCACTCCCTAGGACACGCTTAACCCCTTGATCGCCCCCTAGTGTTTAACCCCTTCCCTGCCAGTGTCATTACACAGTAATCAGTGCATTTTTATAGCACTGATCGCTGTATAAATGACAATGGTCCCACAATAGTGTCAAAAGTGTCCGATGTGTCCACCATAATGTGTCAGTCATGATACAAATCGCAGATCGCCGCCATTACTAATAAAAAAAAAAATTATAATAAAAATGCCATAAATCGATCTCCTATTTTGTAGACGCTATAATTTTTGCACAGACCAATCAATATAAGCTTATTGCGATTTTTTTTTACCAAAAATATGTAGAATAATACATATTGGCCTAAACTGAGAAAGAAATTTGTTTTATATATATTTTTTGGGGATATTTATTATAGCAAAAAGTAAAAAATATTGCTTTTTTTTTTCAAAATTGTCGCTCTTTTTTTGTTTATAGAGCAAAAAATAAAAACCGCAGAGGTGATCAAATACCACAAAAAGAAACGGACGTCAATTTTGTTTGGGTGCAATGTCGCAATTGTGAGTTAAAGCAACACAGTGCCGTTTCGCAAAAAGGGCTCTGGTCAGAAAGGGGGTAAATCCTTCCGGGGCTGAAGTGGTTAAATGTACTCGCCAGTCTTGATTAAGGCATATCCCAAAAATAAAGGGATTATTCCTCATTTCAGAATAGAAACAATGCAAATCATTCCTTTATGCCCCTTTATGTAACTACACAACTGGGACTGCTGATGTATAGCAAATAGGGATGGGCCCGGTGTTCGATTCGAACCCATGTTTGAATCGAGCATCGGCCGGTCGTCCGCTCGTCGAAACCAGAACTCTAAGGGCGTTCGCATCAAATTCGTGTGATGCGAACGGTCCACAATGCACTGCGCCAGTCGCAGGGCATTGCTGGCTGATGATTGGCCAAGCATGCATTGTGACCCCGCATGCTTGGCCAATCATAGAGCCAGCGGCGAGGAGAGCAATAATTGGCCACAGGCAGGATGCCTGTGGCCAATTATAGCTCAGGGGGTTTAGTACACGCCCCACAGTATAGAAGGCCGCCGCGCCAACGGCCTCGTGTAGTGTGTTCCGGCGTTAGGAACAGTGACAGACTGTCCTGTACAGTGTACACACTATATGAGCTTGTGATTCATTTCTGTGTGGGGAATAGTGTAGGGAAAGAGGAAAAATAGGCAGGGATAGTTTATTCTTCTCAGTGCTGTTCTCTAATCTCTACCAATCCAGCCATCTGCAGGAGTTAGTGTGTGTGCGTGCACAGCAGTAGCACACTAAACCACCTCACCCTGTATCTGCCCTTCTGGCTTGTTGTCATCTAAGGCAGCCATCTGAAGGAGTTAGTGTGTGCGTGCTGTGTGACTATAGCACAGCACACTAAAACCACCTTACCCTGTATCTGCCCTTCTGCCCTGTTGTCATCTAATCCAGCCATCTGCGACATGACATTAAAGCCGCAAGCAGTTTTAAATGGCTTCTTTTTTTCCTTTACAAATGTCATTTTGTGCAGGGACAGTTCTAAACACGGGAAACACATGCCACTTCACAGGCATACTTTAGACACCCCCCAGATACCATATTTAAAGGAATATTTCACTTTTTTTTCACTTTATGCATCATTAAAATGACTGCTCCCGAAAAAATGACTGGAAAAACAGTTTTTAAAACTTCTTTTTGCATTGATATATGTCCCCTGGGGCAGGACCCGGGTCCCCAAACCTGTTTTATGACAATAACATGCATATTGGCCGTTATAATTAGCACTTTAGATTTTGAATGTTCGCGTCCATTGTAACTAATAGGGTTCTAACGTTCGCGCAAACTTTAGGTCCGTTCGCAGGTTCTGGTGCGAACTGAACCCGGGGGTGTTCGGCTCATCCCTAATAGCAAAGATGCAACCTAATATTATAGAGTAATTTCTTCCAAACTGCATACAGGTGGCATAATGGAGCACCAGTTTATCACCATGCTCAGATGCAGGCTCCTTGTCTGCTTTTCCCACAACACCCTGGGTTCCTGGACACCCCCAGGGAAGATAATTCCCTCTGTTTTCCTCCCTTAGCAGCTCAGAGAGGCCACACTTAATGAGGCAGAGAAAACTGGGCAAGTGATCTGCAGCCAGATGAGAGGCCCTCCGCTCTCAATACAGGCATGCGGGCAGCCATGCAGGAGCCTTATTAGCACACACCTTCTCTGGAACACCCGGCTACTGTGGGGAGAACATCACCAGCTGCTACCAGAGTACTTTAGTTCCAGTGGGGTGGTCCTTTTCCCTTAGGCCTTGGATACCTCCAGCTGTTTGCCTGTGTTACCAGACCTCCCATGGACTTCATCAGAAGGGATGCTATTTATGAGGATAAGCTCAAGACGCTGTGTTCTGAACTGTTTTACTGACATAGTGATTCCCAGCCTGATTCTCTGTTGCTATAGTCTTGCAGAGATTATGCTATGCAGCCCCATGTTTGTGCAGCTTTCATAATCTATTTTAAGTTAGGCCTCTTGCACACGGGAGTAAAACAAAAATGTCATAGAGGCATTGCTGTCTTTGGAACAATGCACACAGCTGCATAAAGGTCAGTGATGCCCCGTACACACGTTCGGACTTTGTCCGCCGGACCTAGTCCAGCGGATTGTCCGCCGGACCTAGTCTGGCGGGACTTCCCCACACACGCCCGGACTTCCGAGCGTGTGACTTGCCCACACACGCCCGGACTTCTCCGGCGGACAATCCGCTGGACAAAGTCCGCGGGACTTTTGAAAATGAACGGACTTGCCCACACACGGAGCAGTCCGTTCATTTAGAACGTAACTTCAGGTATACGTAGCTAGCGTAGGCAGTAAATGCCAGCGCGCTAGCTCCGTCACCTGGCATGGATTTAAAGGGACTCCCCACGCCGAAAAACGGCGTGGGGGTCCCCCCCAAATCCGTCTCAGACCCTTATCCGAGCACGCAGCCCGGCAGGCCAGGAAAGGGGTGGGGACGAGCGAGCGCCCCCCCTCCTGAGCCGTACCAGGCCGCGTGCCCTCAACATGGGGGGTGCCCCCCCCCCCAAAGCACCTTGTCCCCATGTTGATGAGGACAAGGGCCTCTTCCTGACAACCCTGGCCATGGGTTGTCGGGGTCTGCGGGCGGAGGGCTTATTGGAATCTGGGAGCCCCCTTTTATAAGGGGGCCCCCAGATCCCGGCCCCCCACCCTATGTGAATGAGTATGGGGTACGATGTACCCCTATTCATTCACCTAAGGTGTAAAATGTAAAGTAAAAAAACACACAATTTTGAAAAAATATTTTATTGCACTGCTCCGGGGGTCTTCTTCCGTCTTGGGGGTCTTCTCGCCGGACTCCTCCGCCATTTACCTAGCTCTTTTACCGAGCGGAGAAGTCCGGCTACCTTCATCGTCGTCGCCGCCGTCTGGGGGTCTCGATCCGCCTTCGGGGGTCTTCCGGGGTCTCTTCTGTTCTTGCCGCTGTCGTTGCTTTCTGCGCCACCTTCTTCTTCTTCCGCCTCTTCTTCTTCTTCTTCTTCTTCCGATGTTGACACGTCGCTCTCTCTGGCCGGAATGCCAGAGCCGCGCTGTGCTGGGACTTATATAGGGACAATTCCAAATCCCATGACAAGTCGCAAACCCATTGCTGGCTGGAGCAATGGAACCGTTCAAATTGCCATGACTCGTGTTGCAGCGACTTTAATAAAAGGTTCCTACACTACTTTTTTTTTCGATTTCATTGCGACTTCTGTTAAACGAAGCTGCAATGAAACCAGAGGTGCAAATTGCACTGATCTGTGGTTTTGATTTCAAAGCCAGACTGGCATGAACAAGGGCAAATACCGCAATGAGTACAGAGCCGGAAAACAAAAAAATTGAAAATGTTAAGTTTGAGTGCAGTGATTTATGTGCATACGCTTGTTTGCGCATCTATATGCATGTAGACGCTGGCAATAAAGAAGATTTTTTTGCAAGATCCTGAGTATAAATATCATAGCTCCCAACTGTCCCTGATTTCGAAGAACTGTCCCTGATTTGGAACAATGTCCCTCTGTCCCTCTTTCCTCCTCATTTGTCCCTCGTTTTGGTCTGATCTATATAGTTGCATATAAAATCCACTTTTTATCTTTTAAAAAGTGTTTTCCAGTGCTAAACCTTTTATCCAAATTCTAAATTGCTGCATTTGTACATTTTAAAAGCCAATATAAAGGAAAAAAACCCTTGTGGAATGAATTAACCTTTTTTTGGGGTTAATACTCCTTTAAGGGGGTGTGGCAGGAGCCATGTCCTATACCTACATACATTTGCTAGTAGGGGTCCCTCATTCCCATCTTAAAATGTTGGGAGGTATGAAAATATCAGTAAATTATTACTGGCCCTTTGTGCTACTAAGGTATTTGTATGGAATTTGATAGACTCCCCCACAGAACAATAGACCTCCTGCCAGCAACAATATATGTCACGGACCCCCGTACTCAAGAAGAATCTGTCTGCCATAAAAGCTTCCTTTGTCCGGTACCAGCACGATCCAAGGTCCCTTAGCCAACCCAGTCACTTGTCGAAGCATCAGTGTAGGGTGGTAACAAACATCAAACTTTTTATTAAAAACACAGGAACAAAGAGATATACACTCAGGGGACAACCCCCCTGCTTTGCATAATGACACAGGGCCTGGTAAACTTTACCTCCTCCAGTAACAAGAGACACACCGGTATATTCAAGTTTCCAACAATAGACCGCCTTATCAGCAGGGAGGGCTGTTGGAGGAATTCCTCCTCCTTTACATAATGAACAAGAGACACACAGGAGTGGCTGTAGGAGTGGCTGTAGGAGAACCCCCCCCCCCCCCACCCCCTGACCTCTAGCATTCAATAGCTGATAATGGTTTCATTAACATGTAAGCCAATCCACATAAGCATATACATCCCATAATAGGTTGCTCCCAAGGGAGACAAACAAAAGAACAATGGGATACAGCCACTCCTCAAACGATCTAGCTCATGCAATATTCCAGCAGTTAGAAAGGTGGAATTTATCTTCATATTTTCTTGAGGGATATTGTTCAATAATATTACTGTCCTAAGTGAAAGAGCCCATCATTCTTTCAACACAAACCACACACATAAAACCCTGTATAACAGGGGTAACATGAAATGCTGAGTCCTGGGTGGTTGTACGTGATTCTGATTAGTGCAGATCATACTGGGGTTCTCGGTCACTCTGTGCCCCTAATAGACACAGGGTAACTTATACATAGGATGGGCCGGGGGAGCTGGACAAGGAGTTTCCAGAGCTATCTAAGGTAAGCTGGATTCCACAAGCCCCTTGTCCAAAGTGACTCCTGTCACAATATATATCGCACACACACACAACAAAATACCTCCCCCAGCTACAAAATACCAAGCCAGCAACAATAAACCTCTCCCTCAACAGTAAATCTCTCCCAGCATAAATTGATCCCCCATCACCATCAGCAACAACAGACCTACCTAGCAACAATAGACCCCACACAAAAATAGATCCACACCAGCGACATTAGATCTGCCAGCAGCCAGGATCAATAGACCCTCTAGCACTCCTTGCCATAAAATACATTCAGTGCTGGAGGTAGTGGAACTGCGTTCCCCCCACATTCACGTTGAAAAAAAGACCTGCCATTACCACTTTGCAGAGCCAGTTGTATGACACCAACAATCTTTTCAGATCTGTAAGGGGGGGCATTATTTCCACTGACCAACATTATATTTGAACAGTTTCCTGAGAAACTTATCGTAAGGGTTCTTTTGGGGTAACAGAAAGGTTGTGAAAGGCTGTGCTAGAGCAACCTTTCTCAACCAGGGATCCATAGGAACCTAGGGTTACTTCAGAGTGTGCTAGGGGTTCTTAAGCTTTGATGGATTAATTTCCAATTTACACTAACCAACAATATAATAGGGCCATTTTTCACAGACCACCAATGTAAGGGGTCAGTTTCTCACTGCTCACCAATATAAGCAGGAACTTTTTCACTGACCTACCACCAACCTTCAGTGACCTTCTGGTCACTGTTATTATTGAATCCATGATGTCTGTTGCTTAAAATATTTTTTTCCACCAAGAACTCATCTATGTGGTCTTTTATTAAACTCTCCCATATCTTACCAACTATAGAAGTTAAACAAACAGGTCTAAAGACTTTGTTCCCTTTTTAAATATGGGCACCCCATTGGCCCTGTGCCAATCCAGTGGTACCATTCCAGTCATTAATGAGTCCCTAAATATTAGAAACAATGGCCTTGAAATTACAGAGCTCAAGTATTTTTAGGATCTGTGGGTGGATGCCATATGGCCCAGGTACTTTATCCACCTTTATTCTGTCTAAATATTTCTGGACCATATCACTTTTGAGCCATTGTGGATCATTTGGGGCTGTGCCAATACCACCCCCATTATGAACATGAGTCCCCCCATGCTCCTTTGTATACATAGAGCTGAAGAAAGTATTTAATACATTTGCCTTCTCTTTGTCCCCAGTCACCCACTTTAGATTATATTGTAAAGGGCCTACATACTCAGACCTGACCTTTTTACTATTAATATATTTGAAGAAAATGTTGGGGTTTGTCCTACTATCTTTTGCAATCTGTCGTTTGTTTTGCATTTTTTGCGTCCTTGATTTTCCTTTTTACATATTCTGATGATATGACGATGATAACATTCCTTAATTTTTATATATTTTTAAAAGGCTCTTTTTGTATTATTCAAAGCCATTATAACATTGGCCGTGAGCCACGTTGGACTTTATTTTTAGCCTTTTAAACGTATTGCCCATGAGAATGTACTTTGCAGTGAGTTTACATACAGTCACTTTGAAGAATTCCCATTTCTGTTCTGTGTCCATTGATGCCAATATTCCCCTCATATAATATATGAGAATAACTGCTCTAGGTATACCACTTGCTTTGTTCTTGTAATTTAAACTATTTACGATATAGATTATGCTAACAAGTCTTAAGTCAAAGATAGAATATTTTTTTTAGCCGGGATTCCCCAAGGACATTATTTCAAGAGTTCTTATGTGGCAAAATGTTTGAGAAATGTGGTGTTAGAAAGTGGCCACGTTTTAGTCTGGTTCAACCAATAAAGTTATTGCTTTTGGGTGCACGTTTAGGGCTTGTTCACACCTGGAGGTGCATCTAAAGAGCACGTGCTTCTTTGTACATTCCCATGCTAATAGTCCAGTGTTGTGGGCTAACATAGCCTCAATACTTACAAAAACTCTGTTGGAGAATACACATGCAGCGATCTTTGAGTATACCTGGCCCCTCCTTCTCCCCCTGCTGCCCCCCTGGGACACACACAGGTCCCAGAAGACGGCGGGACTATTCAGAAAGCGCAGCACCTGAAGGCTTCACTACCGGATTTCCTTAGTGAAGATGCTGGTGCCTGCACCTGAAGTTGATTGAAGAATCGGCTCAGGTGCTGACATTGCTGGGTCCCTGGACAGGTAAATGTCCTTTTATTAAAAGTCAGCAGCTACAGTATTTTTTTGGGGGGTACTGGAGCTCCCTTTTAATGGCGCATATCTGCTAAAGGGTAGGGCATTTTCACAAGCGCCAAAATGCTGTGATGCCAGAGCACCTTGTGGTTCGGTGCGCCGTGATTCAGGGACTTCTTTTCCATGTTTCTCATGCATAGGGCAGCCCATTGAATTGAATGAATGAATGAGTGCCCAACGCAGGAAAGAGCCCTGTTTGTGCTCTTAAGAATTAATGGCATCTGATCTGCAAAAGGCAGTGAATTTTTGTGCAATGTTGGAAAATGTTACGATTTTGCACATGTTCCTACACCACACCTGGTGTGAAAAATCATTTAAATTGATTTTATTTGAGTTATTAGGTTAATCATACTGTAAGTCTTCTGTGACGGAAATCATTCCATTGTATCAGCATCTTCTGCAAGTCAGTATGCTGGCCCAATGAGTGGTTGCTGAAGTCAGTGTTTTAGCTGTGTGGTTGTGCGGATGAGCTTTTGCTTTTGCAGATGGAACCGGCAGCCACCATTGCCCTCATTGTAGTAGATAATAGTGTACAAGGATCCTATAGTTACCAGCTGTTAAATACACTTCCCATGGTCGTACACTGCTCCAGGGCAAGTGGATAAGCCCATTACTCGGTGCTCACTCTTGGATGACCTTCATGCACTTCACGCTTCATTATAACATTGACATAGTCTGGTTTGTGGGTTACTGATACTGAAATACTTTTTTTTTTTTCAAATACGGTGCAGCAGACAAATGGGAAAACATTTAAATGATGCAATGTTACCTGTAATCCTTTGAGAGGGATGCTTATTGAGCTGCACATTCCTTTCTCAGCATTAATGTATTTCTGTTTCGGGATAATTATACTGTTGAATCATCAAAGAGTTTTCAGCCTCCGAAGCGATGTTCTACAGCAGATTGATGGCACTATTTGTCTTCTGTTAGAGCGTAGCTAAACCCAAAAGCCTAGATGTGGTGGCTGTATTCGTTTTTTTTTTTTTTTAATATGTTTTCCTTTTTTTCACCTGGTAACACATTCCTGTCCTAGGGTGACAACACTTACTCAGTTTAGTTACATAGTTAAACTTATTTATCCAAAGCCTAACTGTTCAGGTGTCTGAACAGGTGCCACGTCCCAATATATGCACAGAACAAACTGGATAGGAGAAGGGACTTTAACTACCTCAATACCATGCACTTACACCCCCTGCCCAAGCCAATTTTCAGCTTTCAGCGCTGTCGCTCTTTAAATGACAATTGTGCGATCATGCTACACTGTACACAAACAGAATTTTTATCATTTTGTTCCCACAAATAGAGCTTTCTTTTGGTGGTATTTGATCACCTCTGCATTTTAGTTTTTTTTTGCTAAACAAATGAAAAAAGACCAACAATTTTGAAAAAAAAAACAAGTAAGTTTTCTCCTTCACTGATGGGCACTGATAAGGCGGCACTGACGGGCACTGATAAAGTGGCACTGATGGGCACTGATGATGGGCACTGATAGGCGGTACTGATAGGCACTGGTAGGCGGCACTGATGGGCACTTATGGGTGGCACTGGTGAGCACTGATGGGTACTGATAGGTGGCATTGCTGGGCACTGACACGTGGCACTGATGGTCACTGATATGTAGAACTGAAAGATGGCATTGATAGGCATCACTGATGGCACTGGCAGGCATTGGGGATGGGCACTGATTGGTAGCTGCCTGGGCACTGATTGGCAGCTGCCTGGGCACTGATTGGCATTTCCCTGGTGGTCTAGGGTGGCATACCTGGTGGTCCAGTGTGGTGGCCATCCATAAGTGTCCTGGCAGGATCCTGGTGGTCCTGGGTGGGCATCTGAGGGGGGGGGGGGCTGCGCTGATAAACAATCAGCAAAGACCCCCCCTATCAGGAGAGCACCCGATCGGCTCACCTCTACTCGTGTCTGTCAGAAGACAGCGAGGAAGCCGATCAATGGCTCTTCCTGTTTACATCATGATCAGCCGTGATTGGACACGGCTGATCACGTGGTAAAGAGCCTCCACACCACTGATCGCCGCGATGCGCGCCCCCACAGGCACGCGAGAGCGGTCTTTCTGGAGGGCCGTCATATGACGTCCACCCAGAACGAGTCCCACGCTGGCCAGCTGTCATTTGACGGCCGGCGGACAAGAAGTGGTTAAAGGTACCAACAGACACTATTGCATTTGAATATATAAAAAGTTTTTATTTTAATGAACATGTTAAAATTGGGTTGAAATAAAACATAATGAACAGGTTCAAACTACAGAAACAAGTACTGACATATCCTATTCAGATTCAACATAACATCACATTGATACCCCAACGTTTCGACTACAGAAAGTCTTCTTCAGGGGGTTCTTTGTGGAAAAATGCAATGAATAGGCACTAAAAGACAAAAGTCAATTAGTAACTCATTATACAGAAAAAATATGATATACTGTATATTTAATATATTGTATAAATCCAAAATCAAACACATGGATATATCTTACAATGTTTAAGTAGAGAGATCAGATACGGATGCCAATAACAGCTCAATGCACAGTCAGGAGGCAATTCAAGGGAAGATTTTCCTAGTATATACAAAATTATTATTAATTAGGATACATGTTATGCCACAGCTGGCCAATAAAGAAGTCTAGACCCTTGGAAACAAGTAGTACAGAGCAAACACAATTGGTAACTATATCCAAAGTACTCACTTGCTAGTCCGAAAAAGAGTCATACACAGCTTTTTATCATCAGCTCATGAAGGCGTGGCCGTGCCTTTGAAACACGTTCCGATTGGCCAGACAGCTTATGAAGGAGTGGCCATACCTTCGAAACACGTTCCAATTGGCCAGACAGCTTATGAAGGCATGGCCGTGCCTTCGAAACACGTTATGATTGGCCAGACAGCATGTGGGAGGCTCCCCAGTTTGACAGCCCTGGACTGCTCCCACCCAGAGACACACAGCCGACCTCTCCACAAGGCTTACTGAGGCTCCAGCTGTGACTAACACACCACGCTCGTGGATCCCTCTATAGAGACTTCCCGGTGGTCCTCCTGTGCTCCTGTGACACTGCACGTGGACGCTCCCACCCGCAAGTGCTCCAACATTTTTCACGCAGGTTTTTAGTGTTGTTTTATACCTATATACTGAACAAATTCCTAAGCTGTTTAAAGGATTGGCTTGGCGCTTCTCTCTCCTCCTTTATAAAAAAAAACAACACTAACGTTAGACCGATTTTTTTATATAATGTGAAAGATGATGTTATGCTGAGTAAATAGAGACCTAATATGTCACACTTTAAAATTGCGCACACTTGTGGAATGGTGCCAAACTTCAGTAATTACACATCTCCATAGGAGACCCTTTACATTTTTTTTGGTTACATGTTTAGAGTTACAGAGGAGGTCTAGTGCTAGAATTATTGCTCTCGCTCTAATAATAGAGGCGTATGTAACCTGTGTGTGGCTCTGATACTAGCCAGTGCTTCACCAGCCACTGACCTCACCGCACGTCCCTGGTTAAGGCGGCTCTCATTGGGAACCATTGATTTTCACACGTCATGCAACATGAGCTCCCAATGTCGGAGCGTTTGTCGTACCAGTGTGAACCCGGCCTAACTCCAGGAAGTGAACAGGCAGCAGCTTCAGCTGCCCACAGTTAAAATGGCTGCAGCCAGATTCAGTGGAGGGAGATTTCTGTAGCATATTTGGCAAGTACAGAATCACAGTATATATAAAATAATATGCAAAGTGGTTGGAGGGATTCTTCAGAATGGCAAAGATGTTTTTATTTCAAATTATGTGAGCAGACTGCAGTTCCCCTTTAAGGTAAAAAAAAACCTGGAGACTTTACAACTCCTTTAAAGCAATCTGACAAGTTAAAAAAAAAGTTAACTTTTTAAAAGAAACTGTTTCCCTTTCTCCCTTTATAGGAGAAGTACAGCTTAGTTCGTCTTTGCACTCCTGTGAGCTGTTTTCAGCAGACAGCAGGCTGAAACCCGCCGTTGGCTAATGTCACAGAGCTGGTCCAGTACCCGGCTTAGCCTCTCAGCGAGCTGCTGAGAGCCTGAACCGGGCGCTACCCCCAACCGCCCCTCAGCTCAGCACTTCAGTGAGCGAGAGGAGGGGGCAGAGCAGACAGTGGTGAGTCACCAGCTCTCTGCTTAAGGAGCCCTAAGAACAAAGCGATTGGTGGTGTCTGATCGCTCAGTTCTCAGTGTTAGAGTCGGCGGGGGACAGATGCTGCATCCATCCACCTAGGTAAGTACATTTCTGCAAAAAAAACACAAACCCCATACTTCTCTTTTAACTATTAGGAACCCACCCACAACCTCTTTGGACACATCACACATCCCAGGAGGCCAATCTGACAGTGCAGCCCTATCACCCCTTGATTCCCTCCGCTAGTCTTTACTAGGTGCTGTCCCTTTCCTGACCCGATTGCAAAAGTAGACTATCCCTTACTCGGGTATTCTTGTCTTTAACCCCCAGTTCTGGGATGAGCTTTTACTGGGATTGTTACTTCTATTCGGTATATTCTGAATGCTGAAACTGACTAATAAAACGTACGATTATGTTGTACGATAGCCTTGTGAGGTCTTTTATTCATGACATTATTTTGAACATAATGGAAGGATTACAACGCAACTTGAGTGTGACTTTTTTGATTTATAATTGAATCTATGGCACTTAAATTGCACAAAAGTCAACAAAAGAAAAATAGTGCAGAAACCTTTTTTTTTCTTTTTTAGCTGCAAGCTTGAGGTTTATTGATTTAAGCTGGCCATAGATTATACAATTTTCTTATTCAGTTTCCTTTAGATTTACCTTCAACTATGCAGTGCAAGAACCTGCCTGATGGCATACCAATTGAAAGTGTTTTTGTAAAGGATTTTGGTAAATCCAAAAAATAAAATGTTATTTTATAAAAAAAAGGATAAGAAAATTGAATACTGTATGGCCAGCTTAACCGCTTCAGCCCCGGAAGATTTTACCCTCTTCCTGACCAGAGCACTTTTTGCGATTCGGCACTGTGTCGCTTTAACTGACAATTGTGCGGTCGTGCGACGTTGCACCCAAACAAAATGAACGTCCCTTTTTTCCCACAAATAGAGCTTTCTTTTGGTGGTATTTGATCACCTCTGCGGTTTTTATTTTTTGTGCTATAAACAAAAAAGTGCGACAATTTTTAAAAAAAATCAATATTTTTTACTTTTTGCTATAATAAATATCCCTCAAAAATATATAAAAAAAAAAACATTTTTTTTCTTCAGTTTAGGCCGATAAATATTCTTCTACATATTTTTGATTAAAAAAATCGCAATAGGCGTAATATTTATTTGTAATAAATGTTGAAAAACATTTTCCTTCCACTTCACAATTATGTTGGTCTATCACATAAAATCCCAATAAATTACATTTACGTTTTTGGTTGTAACATGACAAAATGTGGAAAATGTCAAGGGGTATTGTCAGGGCTCCACTTGCGACGTACGGTCGAATCGGCGCGCGCGCATGCGCACACGCGCCGCTGATTCGTCCGGGCGTCGAAACGAGGGTACGCGCCGTCGTACTCCTCAGGCGCGCGCGCGCGTGCGCAGCGAGCGCGGGCACGTGCGTCGCGGGCGCACACGTGACGCGTTAGCGCTGTTTGGCGCCAGTTGGCCTTTAAAAGAATGACAGCTGCACATGTCAAGTGCTGTTCGTCTGCAGTTTGCCCCTTGTTTAACCTGCCTCTGTTGTGTACTCCTGTTTACCTGATCCGGCTTCCACTTGACTCTGCTGCCTTCTCCACTCCTGATTCCGGCCTGTTGACTCTGCTTTGGACTGATACCTGAACGCTGATCTCCTGCCTGTCTGACCTCTCCATTGCCTGTGCCCACTTACCTGCCTGCCAAGTGTATCCAGACCCGGCCTGCCTGACGACCCCTCTGCCTGCTCCCCGCATGCTGCATACTTCCAGAGTTGCTGACGCCATCTCGGGGTCACCCTACATCCGGACCCTGCTCCGCTACCTGCCAGTCTCTGCTGCTTCAACATCCAGGAGATCGCTACTGATCAGCTACGTCTCCCACAGCATCCATTCCAGGCACTCCTACCCCGCTGTGCTCACGGGACCACTGTCTCCACTCCAGTGGGCCCTGAACCAGAGCCGTAAGAGAGGCCCTCTCCCAGCGAAGTCAGGCTCACCACTCAGGTACCTAACAGTACGAACAGCCATGACTGAGCCTGCGGGAGAAGCCTCTGCCATGAAGGAGTTCTGCTCACACCTGGCAGCCCTCACTCAGGGGGTGCAATCCCTGCAAGAAGGGTATACCAGACTGGAAGGTCGAGTGCAGCAACTTGCTGACCCCAATGTTGCGGCTCCTACATCTCCGCAACCTTCTGCAACACCTGCTACTCCTCCTGCGGTGGTGATGCTGCCTCCTGAACCCAGAGTACCTGTTCCTGATCGCTTCTCCGGAGATCGTTCCAAATTCCGTGTCTTCCGCAACGCCTGCCAGTTATACTTTGCTCTTCAACCCAGAACCTTCTCCCTAGAGGCCACCAAAGTGGGGTTCGTAATCTCCCTGCTGCAGGGCGAACCTCAGATTTGGGCTCATCGCCTGCTGGAGGGAAATAGCATGCTGACGCAGTCCCTCTCGTCTTTCCTGGAAGCCATGGCGCAACTCTACGAGGACCCCCAGCTAACCACCACAGCCGAGTCTGCTCTATCTGCGCTCCAGCAAGGCCGCAGAACGGCCGAGGACTATGTGACAGACTTTAGACGATGGAGCGCAGACACCCAGTGGAATGACTCGGCTTTAAGGCATCAGTTCCGCATGGGCCTCTCCGAAGGCCTAAAGGATGAACTTGCCCGAGTGGGCACCCCAGACACTTTGGAGGGCCTGATAACTTTGAGCATACAAATTGACCGTCGGCTCCGGGAACGCAGAGTCGAGAGATCCGCTCAAGTCCACCGTCCGGCTTGGATGACCGCAAGGGCTCCATTACCGGCTGGCCGTTACATGCCCGCTCAGCCAATGGCCCCTGCCCATCCTCTTCCCGATGCCGGCGAGCCGATGCAGCTTGGTCTCATGCGACCCACTCTGTCTCTGGAGGAACGTGCCCGACGCCGTCAACTAAATTTGTGCCTGTACTGTGGTGGGCCCGGACACTTTGTGAACAGTTGCCCGAGCAAGCTGCGTAAGTGCCTTTCGTCTGTGTCAATCAACTCTGCTCACTTACCAGTCCATGCCACCCACATCTCTCTACCCCTGTCTTTTCAGTTCCTGGGAAGGACGATTCGCACCAACGCCATCCTTGATTCAGGAGCCTGCAGCTGTTTCATCGATACCACCTTTGCCAGCCGGCACGACATTCCTCTTCAGAGGAAGGCCCGCGGACTATCCGTCTTCCTGGCTGACGGTTCCCGCATTAAATCGGGCCAAGTTGTCCAGGAGACCCAACCTCTGTTCACTATCTCTTCTCTCCACCACCAGGAACTGTTAACCTTGGACGTAATCTCGTCCCCCCTGTTCCCAGTGATCCTGGGCATCCCCTGGTTGCAGGCACACGATCCGACCATCTGCTGGTCCACAGGGGAGGTCAAGTTCCAGTCCCCCTACTGCCTGGAACATTGCTTACACGAAGCTCCGGTACAACCCGCTACGCTTCTTTGTCTGGACTCTGATACTGACCTGATCCAAGCGGTACCGGAACCATACCATGAATTCTTAGACGTCTTTAGTAAACGGGGAGCGGACACCCTACCCCCACACCGCACCTATGATTGTCCCATAGAACTTTTGCCGGGGGCCGAGATTCCGTTCGGGCGTATCTTCCCCCTTTCCGAGAAGGAACAAGAGGCCCTGAAGGCCTACATTTCGGAGAACCTAAAGAAGGGGTTTATACGTCACTCCACCTCACCCGCAGGGGCCGGCATATTCTTTGTAACCAAGAAAGACCAGTCACTCCGACCCTGTGTGGACTACCGGGAGCTAAATAAAGTTACAATTAAAAATCGCTATCCCTTACCCTTAATACCGGAACTGTTTCAAAAACTAAGAGCGGCCACCATATTCTCCAAACTGGACTTAAGAGGGGCCTATAACCTGGTTCGCATCCGATCAGGTGATGAATGGAAGACTGCATTTCGTACCCGTTTTGGGCATTACGAATACTTAGTTATGCCCTTCGGCCTTTGTAATGCCCCGGCTACTTTCCAGCACCTCATAAATGAGGTCTTCAGGGACTTCCTGGACATTTTTGTCATTGTATACTTGGATGACATCCTAATCTTCTCCAGAACGCTTGAGCAGCATCGGGGGCATGTGGGCCGAGTCTTACTCCGTCTTCGTCAGCACGGATTGTACGCGAAAGCAGAGAAGTGCACCTTCGAGCAGCAGAGCATCCAATTCTTGGGTCTTCAGATCTCCCCAGCAGGCATCGAGATGGACCCGCAGAAGGTAACGGCTGTGCTGGACTGGCCGCCACCCTCTGACAAGAAGGGTGTGCAGCGTTTTGTCGGATTTGCTAATTTTTACAGAAAGTTCATCAAGGGGTTCTCGGCCATCATCTCACCAATCACACAGCTAACAAGGCAGAATGTACGGTTTCATTGGGGTCCAGAGGCCCAGGAGGCGTTTGTGAAACTCAAGGAGCGATTCACATCCGCTCCCATCCTCAGTCACCCTGACCCATCTCTCCCATACATCCTGGAAGTGGATGCCTCTGAGGTAGCAGTGGGGGCCGTGGTCTCCCAACGCCAGGGCAATAAGGACCTAATGCACCCTGTGGGCTTCTTTTCCCGGAAACTGTCACCCGCAGAAAGGAACTACGATGTAGGTGACCGAGAACTGCTAGCCATAAAATCAGCGCTGGAGGAATGGAGGTACTTGCTGGAGGGAGCAGTCCACCCTGTATTAATTTACACGGACCACAAGAATCTTGAGTACTTAAGGACGGCAAAACGTCTAAAACCACGACAAGCCCGCTGGGCCCTCTTCTTTTCACGTTTCAGCTTCCACATTACCTACCGGCCTGGATCTAAAAATGTAAAGCCAGATGCGCTTTCACGCATGTTCGACTGCCCTAAAGACTCCACACCTCCTGATACCATCCTCCCTGCAAGCAACTTCCTTCTACTACAGCCGGATTTACTGTCCCAGATCAGGGAGGCCTCCCTGAACCCGCTCCTTCCCCCAGGACTTTCACTAAATCGTAGAGAGGGGCTTCTCTGGAAGGACAGCCAGGTGTTTGTTCCCGAACCCATCCGGGTTAAAGTATTGGCCCTCCTCCACGATCACCCACTAGCAGGACACTTTGGGGCCCGAAAGACTCTTGACTTGGTGCAGCGCACCTTCTGGTGGCCTGGTCTGAAGGAATTCTGCTCCAAGTATGTCAGTTCATGCCCAGTGTGCTCCCGAAACAAGACTACTAGGGGCCGGGCCTGGGGCCTACTCAAGCCTCTACCTGCACCTGATCGACCCTGGCGTATGATAACGATGGACTTTATAGTCGAGCTGCCCCCCTCTGAAGATCACACGGCCATCTTTGTAGTCGTTGACCGACTCTCAAAGATGGCCCACTTCCTACCCCTAAGGGGAACCCCATCTGCAGCAGAGACGGCCCGTGTTTTTATCCGAGAGATCGTTAGGTTACACGGGGTACCCAAGAATATAGTCTCGGACAGGGGAGTCCAGTTCACCTCGCGGTTTTGGAGGGCACTGTGTGATAGTCTAAAGATTGAGCTGGCCCTATCCTCAGCTTACCACCCTCAAACTAATGGGCAGACTGAGCGCACAAACCAGACCCTCGAACAATATATTAGGTGTTTCACTTCATTTGTGCAAGATGATTGGGTTTCTCTGCTGCCCTTAGCAGAATTCGCGTACAACAACGCCAGCCACTCGACCACGGGACAGTCCCCGTTTTTCGCCAATTATGGGTTCCATTTAACATTTCTACCAGATTTTCTTACAGAGTCCTCAGTTCCAGCGGTCCAGGACGCAGTGACCTTCCTAAGCCGCAACAACCAAATCCTCCAGGAAGCCATAACCAAGGCCCAGGCGGACAGTAAGAAAGCCTTTGACCAAAAGAGGAGGGGAGAGTTGAATCTGCAAATCGGGGATCAGGTATGGCTTTCCTCTTCTAATTTAAAGTTAACCTGTCCCTCTAAGAAGTTGGCACCCAAGTTCCTGGGCCCTTTTCCTGTAAAGAGGAGGATTAATGAGGTGTCCTATGAACTGTCCCTGCCAGACACCATGAAGATACATCCTGTGTTTCATGTCTCTCTATTGAAACCCTCGGTACCCGATCCCTTCCCCAATAGGGAGTCCGGGCCTCCTGAACCTGTCCTAGTGGATGGAAACGAGGAGTACGAGGTAGAAGTTGTTCTAGACTGTAGAAGGCGACAAGGGCAAAGACAGTTTCTAATCAAATGGAAGGGCTTCGGCCCAGAAAGCAATTCTTGGGAACCTGAGGACAATATACATGCTGGAAGACTAATTCGTGCTTTTTTCATTTCACACCCTGAGAAGGATGACCAACTGGGCACCCGGAGGTTGCCCCTTGTGGGGGGGCAATGTCAGGGCTCCACTTGCGACGTACGGTCGAATCGGCGCGCGCGCATGCGCACACGCGCCGCTGATTCGTCCGGGCGTCGAAACGAGGGTACGCGCCGTCGTACTCCTCAGGCGCGCGCGCGTGCGCAGCGAGCGCGGGCACGTGCGTCGCGGGCGCACACGTGACGCGTTAGCGCTGTTTGGCGCCAGTTGGCCTTTAAAAGAATGACAGCTGCACATGTCAAGTGCTGTTCGTCTGCAGTTTGCCCCTTGTTTAACCTGCCTCTGTTGTGTACTCCTGTTTACCTGATCCGGCTTCCACTTGACTCTGCTGCCTTCTCCACTCCTGATTCCGGCCTGTTGACTCTGCTTTGGACTGATACCTGAACGCTGATCTCCTGCCTGTCTGACCTCTCCATTGCCTGTGCCCACTTACCTGCCTGCCAAGTGTATCCAGACCCGGCCTGCCTGACGACCCCTCTGCCTGCTCCCCGCATGCTGCATACTTCCAGAGTTGCTGACGCCATCTCGGGGTCACCCTACATCCGGACCCTGCTCCGCTACCTGCCAGTCTCTGCTGCTTCAACATCCAGGAGATCGCTACTGATCAGCTACGTCTCCCACAGCATCCATTCCAGGCACTCCTACCCCGCTGTGCTCACGGGACCACTGTCTCCACTCCAGTGGGCCCTGAACCAGAGCCGTAAGAGAGGCCCTCTCCCAGCGAAGTCAGGCTCACCACTCAGGTACCTAACAGGTATGAATACTTTTTCAAGGCACTATATAGAGCTTATTATAAATATTTTTTCTTTATTGTATTACTTTCACCTATGCTGAAAGAAGTTCTGCGTTTACTGCTTAGTCTAAAGTTTCAATCAGGCAAGCTGCTTTTTAGCTAACCCAGGGTGCCTTCGGAGTCCTTTGTCATTTATGAAATGTTTATTTAAACATGGATTGTATATAAATAATAATGAAACAAATATAAAAATCTGTTTCAAAATGTTTCACGTTAAACAAAAAAACAAACAAAAAAAACAACTCTGACCAAAATTCATTGTAGTTACTGTTTAACAAAACCCCAGTGCTATTTCAGAGAGGCAGCCATCCATTGCATATATGCCTGGCAGGGGAAAGCAGGAATCCGTCCTTGAAACATGGAAGAGCTTTGTTCTGCTCTAACAGCTATTCTTAACATTATTATTGTGAAGTTCAGTGCATAGTTGTATCAAAAAGTTTTGGCGACCCGGTCAGATTTCATGTTATGTTTATTTCCAAGTCAGGAGACGTTCGAATATTCTCTTCTAGGGAACACACATTTTTTTTTTTTTTTAACACATTTTAAATCAAAATCACTATTTATGTATTGGATCAGAAAAGAAAATGCTCTGTCAGTCTGTAAAGAAAACCTGGCACAAACTGGGGCCAGTTATATCTAAGCATATGATCAAAAAATGTATAAACAGAGCACAGACGCAACTAGAACCATGAAGGGCCTCCCTTACCACCAGTACCCTTTTCATTGGTCCCAGGACCCTTCCCTCTGAGCCCAGGGCCCTTCCCCAGCCCCGGTTCACACTGCTGCAACTTATCATGCGACTTGTGACACATAAAGTCTCACCCCCTGCACCCACCTCACCACCTGCACTCTGCACCCACCCCTCACCCCCTGCACTCTGCACCCACCCCTCACCCCCTGCACTCTGCACTCACCCCCTGCACTCTGCACTCACCCCCTGCACTCTGCACTCACCCCCTGCACTCTGCACCTACCTCACCACCTGCACTCTGCACCCACCCCTCACCCCCTGCACTCTGCACCTACCTCACCACCTGCACTCTGCACCTACCTCACCCCCTGCACTCTGCACTTACCTCACCCCCTGCACTCTGCACCCACCCCCTGCACTCTGCACCTACCTCACCACCTGCACTCTGCACTCACCCCCTGCACTCTGCACCTACCTCACCACATGCACTCTGCACCCACCCCTCACCACCTGCACTCTGCACCTACCTCACCACCTGCACTCTGCACCCACCCCTCACCCCTGCACCTACCTCACCACCTGCACTCTGCACCCACCCCTCACCCCCTGCACTCTGCACACACCACCCTCTGCACCCACCCCTCACCACCTGCACTCTGCACCTACCTCACCACCTGCACTCTGCACCCACCCCTCACCACCTGCACTCTGCACCTACCTCACCACCTGCACTCTGCACCCACCCCCTCACCACCTGCACTCTGCACCCACCCCCTCACCCCCTGCACCCACCCCCTGCACTCTGCACCCACCCCTCACCCCCTGCACTCTGCACCCACCCCTCACCCACCCCCTCACCACCTGCACTCTGCACTCACCCTCACCCCCTGCACTCACCCTCACCCCCTGCACTCTGCACCCACCCCTCACCCCCTCCCTGCACTTTGCACCCACCCCTTACCCCCTGCACCCACCCCTCACCCCCTGCACTCTGCACCCACCCCCTCACCCCCTGCACTCTGCACCCACCCCCTCACCCCCTGCACTCTGCACCCACCCCTCACACCCTCCCTGCACTCTGCACCCCCCTGCACTCATAAAGTCTCATGACAAGTCAAAACACATTCATTTCGATGGATACCATCTTAACCAGTTGCCGACCGCCGCACGACGATATACGTTGGCACAATGGCATCGGTGGGCAAATGGGAGTATCTGTATGTCCCCTTTAAGACCCAGAGATAGCAGGCGCTTGCGCGCCGGCTGTGTGCAGCATACAGCGTGACAGTGCCCGCGGGACCGGCGGACTCAATGTCCACCGGTCTCCCGGCGATTGTGTAAACAAGGCACTTCCCCGTTCTGGCTTGTGTCATAACAGAGATCACTGCTCTCTGTCATTGGGAGCAGTGATCGCTGTCATGTGAGTGGTAGCCCATCCCCCCACAGTTAGAATCACTGCCTAGGACACACTTAACCCCTTGATCGCCCCTAGTGTTTAACCCCTTCCCTGCCAGTGTCATTTACACAGTAATCAGTGCATTTTTATAGCACTGATCGCTGTATATTTGCTGTATCAATATCCGCTTATTGTGATTTTTTTTTTACCAAAAATATGTAGAAGAATACATATCGGCCTAAACTGAGGAAAAAAAATTGTTTTTTTTTAATACAGTTTTGGGGGATATTTATTATAGCAAAAAGTAAAAAATATAGCTTTTTTTTTCAAAATTGACGCTCTTTTTTTGTTTATAGCGCAAAAAATTTTAACCACAGGGGTGATCAATTACCACCAAAAGAAAACTCTATTTGTGGGAAAAAAAGGACGGCAATTTTGTTTGGGTGCAACGTCGCACGACCACGCAATTATCAGTTAAAGCGACACAGTGCCGTATCGCGAAAAGGGCTCTGGTCGTGAAGGGGATAAAATCTTCAGAGGCTGAAGTGGTTAATTTATGCTTTTTATATTTGCTTGGGGTACAGCTCTGACAGATCAGAGGAGAGAAATAAAGAGAAGTACATTGTTTTCTGTAGAAACAAATGGCAGTGTCCCATAAATGATTAAAAATACATCCAAATACAAATGCTATAACAAAATCAAAGGCATAAGGAAGAGGCGGAAGGAAAGAAAAAAGGCGTTTAATAAAGGATAGCCCCGTAGATCTATGTTGTTTTCCTGTGGTCTAACTATTCGTCAGGGAACATAAAAAGCTACCTCTACGGTGTAAAAAACGATTTGTTTATTGTTCCAGTACCCACAGGCAGACATGGAGCAGTGAAGGTGAAAAGGCTTATGCCTTTTAATAAAAGATAAAGGCTAATTTAATCTCCCCTGCTGCCGCACATTGATCCGCCACCCGCCAGTCTGATTCCTAAATGTATCTAAAGCACCATCGTTTTGCCCAGGGCCTATTATAAATCTCCTCCGCTGTACAAATAAGCCGTACCTGTCTTCTCCTCCAGCTGTTATGGTAATCTCTGTATTACTTCTGTGAAGTGCTCTGTCACTCATCTTATTAGAAGCAACAATAATTGAGCAATATAATTGTGCCCTCCTACCATTTTTTTTTATTTTTTTTTATGCAATATCATGTTAAAAAGCCTCTTAGGGTACAGATAAGACAGATTTCATTTCTGAACTGTAAAAAGGCTTGTCACACATAATGAGGATGCCTATCAGTAAAATACCTGCCGACTAATTACATAACCAGAGATTTGTCCTTAAAAAGGTACTTTCACCTTGTCTTTGCAGAGCAGAGTTACCCCTTATACTCAGGGTGGAGCATGTGACCTTCCCCTTGTAACAGTGCCTCTTCAAAGGGCCACCAACTCCCTTTTAATCACGGTGGAGCATGTGACTTTTCCCTTGTGACAGTGCCTCTGCATGTGACTTCCCAACATGACAGTGACTCGGCAAAAGGCCCATCCACCCCCAAAGACTTATGGTGGAGCATGTGACCTTCTGCCCTGTCACAGTGCCTCTGCAAAGGCCTGATGAACCCCTTATGCCCCTTACACACGATCAGACTTTCCGTCAACAAAACCGTGGATTTTTGTTCGAAGGTTGTTGGCTCAAACTTGTCTTGCATACACATGGTCACACAAATGTTGGCCAACAATTCCAAGCGTGGGAACGCGGTGAGGTACAAGACGTACGACAAGCTGAGAAAAAGGAAGTTCAATAGCCAGTGCGGCTCCTTCTGCTTGATTTCAAGCATGCATGAACTTTTGTGCAACGGACATGTGTACACACGATTGGACTTTCCGACGTTTTGCCATTACTATGCCTCAGCAAAGGGCCGCTGACCCCCTTATACTCATGGCGGAAAATGTGACCCTCTCCCCTGTAACAGTGCCTCTGCAAAGTGCTGCCGACCCCCTTATACTCATGGTGGAACATATGACCCTCTTCCTTGTTACAGTTCCTCTGCAAAGGACCGCCACCCCCCCTTATATTCATGGTGGAGCATGTGAACTTCTCTTTGGTGCCAGTGCCTCTACAAAGGGTAGCCAACCTTCTTATACTTATGGTAGAGCATGTGACCTTCTCCTCTGTGATAGTGCCTCTGCAAAGCCCTGTCAAACCTTTGTACTCATGGTAGAGCATGTGACCTTCTCCTCAGTGATAGTGCCTCTGCAAAGGGCCATGTGACAGTGCTTGGGGTCAAGACCAGGGCTTCTCAACCTTACTGAGACTAAGGCCTGGTAAATTCTTCCAAAACCTTCCATGCCCAGACAGTAAATAAAAAAGTTTATACTCACACAATAAAACTGTACCATGCAATGGCATGAAGGTCAGCAGGAGAAATCAGGGAAAGCTATGGTTTTCTAGAGCAGTGGTTTTCAACCTTGAGACCAGGGTCTGGCATATGCTTCCAAAACCTCCCATGCCACCCAAAAGTTTATATTCATACAAGTACATTCATGTTCATAAAAGTATGGGAATACAAAATATGTAATAAGATTCTGGAAGGCTCTGGGCGGGGGCCTGGGTGTCACTGTGGAGGGGTTAGAGAACTTGGTGCAGATGTGGTGGCCCTGTAAAGGGATGAGGTTTTTGGAGGGAGCTGGGGGTAATTGTGGGGAATGAAGTCACTGGAGGAGGCTTGTTTTTTTTTTCCAGAAGGCTGTGGGTTTTGCAGGGGCAAGGCAGGCCGTTGATATCATGATCTACACCTCATCCAATCAGAGAATACTTTGCAATCATTCAGAAAGATGCAAAGCACGTGACTTCCCAACATGACAGTGACTCGGCAAAAGGCCCATCCACCCCCAAAGACTTATGGTGGAGCATGTGACCTTCTGCCCTGTCACAGTGCCTCTGCAAAGGCCTGATGAACCCCTTATGCCCCTTACACACGATCAGACTTTCCGTCAACAAAACCGTGGATTTTTGTTCGAAGGTTGTTGGCTCAAACTTGTCTTGCATACACATGGTCACACAAATGTTGGCCAACAATTCCAAGCGTGGGAACGCGGTGAGGTACAAGACGTACGACAAGCTGAGAAAAAGGAAGTTCAATAGCCAGTGCGGCTCCTTCTGCTTGATTTCAAGCATGCATGAACTTTTGTGCAACGGACATGTGTACACACGATTGGACTTTCCGACGTTTTGCCATTACTATGCCTCAGCAAAGGGCCGCTGACCCCCTTATACTCATGGCGGAAAATGTGACCCTCTCCCCTGTAACAGTGCCTCTGCAAAGTGCTGCCGACCCCCTTATACTCATGGTGGAACATATGACCCTCTTCCTTGTTACAGTTCCTCTGCAAAGGACCGCCACCCCCCCTTATATTCATGGTGGAGCATGTGAACTTCTCTTTGGTGCCAGTGCCTCTACAAAGGGTAGCCAACCTTCTTATACTTATGGTAGAGCATGTGACCTTCTCCTCTGTGATAGTGCCTCTGCAAAGCCCTGTCAAACCTTTGTACTCATGGTAGAGCATGTGACCTTCTCCTCAGTGATAGTGCCTCTGCAAAGGGCCATGTGACAGTGCTTGGGGTCAAGACCAGGGCTTCTCAACCTTACTGAGACTAAGGCCTGGTAAATTCTTCCAAAACCTTCCATGCCCAGACAGTAAATAAAAAAGTTTATACTCACACAATAAAACTGTACCATGCAATGGCATGAAGGTCAGCAGGAGAAATCAGGGAAAGCTATGGTTTTCTAGAGCAGTGGTTTTCAACCTTGAGACCAGGGTCTGGCATATGCTTCCAAAACCTCCCATGCCACCCAAAAGTTTATATTCATACAAGTACATTCATATTCATAAAAGTATGGGAATACAAAATATGTAATAAGATTCTGGAAGGCTCTGGGCGGGGGCCTGGGTGTCACTGGAGGGGTTAGAGAACTTGGTGCAGATGTGGTGGCCCTGTAAAGGGATGAGGTTTTTGGAGGGAGCTGGGGGTAATTGTGGGGAATGAAGTCACTGGAGGAGGCTTGTTTTTTTTTTCCAGAAGGCTGTGGGTTTTGCAGGGGCAAGGCAGGCCTTTGATATCATGATCTACACCTCATCCAATCAGAGAATACTTTGCAATCATTCAGAAAGATGCAAAGCACTCTTTAAATGACACCTATGCTGAGCAGCTGACCTCCTGTGTTCACAATGCATTAGGGAAGCCACTCGGCAAGGGACTCGGAAGCAAGTAGAAATCACTGGAGTAGTGGTGTCTTCTTTAGTGATTTCCAGCTTTCGGGGCATTAGCCAAGTATATTAAACACATAGTTATATTGGTCCAAGCAGGCCAATGCAACTACAGTCATGCTCAAAAGTTTGCATACCCCAGCAGAAATTGTGAAACTTTGGCATTAATATTGAAAATATGACTGATCATGCCAAAAAAACTGTTTATAAATAGACAGTGAGTTTGTTAGCTCTCACAATCACATGGATGCACTAAGCAGGCTAGACACTGAGACATGAGGAGGTAGAAAAAAACAGTCAAAAACCCTGCGTAACAAGGTAATGAAATGTTAGAAAGATGAAAAAGGATATAAAAAGATATCCAAAGCCTTGAATATGCCAGTCAGTACTGTTTAATCACTTATTAAGCAGTGGAAAATTTGATACCAAGCCAAGGTCAGGTAGACCAAGAAAGATTGCAGCCACAACTGGCAGGAGAATTGCTCAGGATACAAAGAAAAACCCACAGGTAACCGCAGGAGAAATACAGGCTGCTCTCCAAAAAGATGGTGTGGTTGTTTTTAAGGAGCACAATTCAACGAAACTTGAACAAAAAAGAGCTGCATGGTTGAGCTGCCAGAAGGAAGCCTTTACTGCGCCAATGCCACAAAAAAGCCAATGAGGCATGTCAAGGTGTTGTTGGGCATATTGTAACCAGGCTTTTTTTGTGGAACTTGTGCAGCAAAGGCTTTTTTCTGGCAACTTGACCATACAGCTCTTTTTTGTTCAAGTATCATCATATTGTGCTCTTTAAAAACAACCACACCATCTTTTCCCAGAGCAGCCTGTATTTCGCCTGAGGTTGCCTGTGGGTTTTTCTTTGTATACCGATCAGTTCCTGTGGCAGTTGTGGCTGACATCTTTCTTGATCTACCAGATCTTGGCTTAGTATCAAGAGTTCCCCAAATTTTCCACTTCTTATTAAGTGATTGAACAGTACTGACTGGCATATTCAAGGCTTTGGACATTTATATCCTTTTCCATCTTTGTAAAGTTTCATTAACTTGTTACGCAGGCCTTTTGACTGTTCTTTTCTACCTCCTCATGGCTCAGTGTCTAGCCTGCTTAGTGCATCCATGTGAGAGCTAACAAACTCACTGATTATTTATACACAGACACTAAGGCCCCTTTCACACGGAGGGTCCTTTCAGGTCCGCCTGTCAGTTTTTTAGGTGGACCTGAACGGACACTCCATAGACCTCTATGGAGAGTCGGATATCAGCGGTGACATGTCCGCTGACATCAGACCCGCTCTGATCCGAAAAAGTGTGACGGAGGAAAAAGCTATTTTTCCATCCATCTGCGGATCGGATCAGATGACGACGGACTCTACGGTCCGTTGTCACCCGATCTCCCATAGGGGAGAGCGGCGATCTGACAGGTCCGTCCCTGCGCTGTGTGCAGAGACGGACCTGTCATCTTCCTGCTCAGCGGAGATCGCTCCGGCGATCCCCGCTGAGCAAGCGGATATCCACGGGGCGGATCAGCACTGATCCGCCCTGTGTGAAAGAGGCCTTAGTGTGATTCAAAAAGCCACAAATGTAGGAAATTAAACTTTAATTGCCATTTTAACCTGTGTGTGCCACCTTCTGTGTCTGTACCAAGGCCAAACATTCCAGGGTATGTAAATTTTTGAGCAGGGCCATTTGGGTGATTTCTGATATCATTATGATTTAAAAAGGATCCAAAAAACTATGTGATAACAAATGGCGTCAGCTGATTGCTATACCTAAATAAAAACAGTGTTTTGGCATGATCAGTCATAGTTTCAATATTAATGCCATAATTTCACAATTTCTATGTATGCAACTTTTGAGCACAACTGTATGTAAAAATAGAACATGCCAAAAAATTCTTCTGTAAAGTGGAGCTTCAGGACGAGAGAAGAAAAAGTTCAAGAAGATTACAATATTTGAATACCCGCTATGCTGTCTTATAAGAGTATTTCAGTAAGTATTTGCACTGTGAGAATTTCAAAAGCAAACGTTGTAAAAGGGGTCTTAACAATGTTTTTAAAAAAGAAGTATGGGATTCATAAAAAAAATATATATATATATTGCTGCTATCCTTCACCGGCTCCAAGACCAAAAAACTGAGCAATCATACACTGCTGATTGCTCAGCTCTTGGTCTTCAGCCTGCAGAGAGCCAGTAACTGTCAGCTACCAGCTCTCTGTTCTGGCCCTTCAGCGCTCACTGGAGTGCTGGGCTGGGGAGGGGGTGGCTGACTCATTCTCTCAGTGGCTCACTGAGAGGCTGAGCCATCTGCCAGTCAAGCATCTGGGTGGATCCCAACCACATGGTGCTTGGACCGGCTCTTTGATGTTGGCTGACAGCGATCTTTAGCCCGCTGTTGGCTTTAAATGGGTCACAGAAGTGCAGAACTAACTGCACTCCTGTGATCCTTAGAAGTACACCCAAAAAAAGCTTTGTCTATACTTCTCCTTTAATATTTCAAAAATAAGATTCAATCCATTTATGGGCAGGCTGGTTGCACCCAAGTTGATCCATCAATGAACTTGGGTATAACCAGCCTGTTGGATTTTTTACATGTGATTACTGCTCTGCAGTAACGATTCCCCCATTAACAACTGTGCTGATGGGGAAAAGGAGCGATTTTCTTTCTTGCCCCCCCAGGTGGCAGGAAAGAAAATTGCACAATCTATAGAATGCTAAAAAGTCAGCTGCATTATTCAAAATAATGCACTCCCTGTGTGGATATGTTAGAACAGTTGTTAAGGCAGAGTCTTTGTGATAGACAATTTATCTTTCCTCCTGCGGCTTATCTCCAAATCTCTGAATGTAATACAATATCAAGTAAAGAAAGACAAAGCTTGTTCAATACGTGAAAAGTCAAACACTGCAACGATAATTAGATAATTCGAAAGATCTGCTTGCTCCTGATACAGTATATTTTCCCTTTAAATACCATTAGAGAAATTCAGGGATTTAAACATTGTAGCTAAGACTTAGCATTATAGACACGCATCGGCCCAACAATGTAAAACCTTCAACGCTACAGAACAGATGGCGTAAACGCTGATGTTCACCGTTTAATTGATGGTTCAAGTTTCACCTGCTATCCAGTTAATACATCAGCACAGAAAAAAGGTGAACAAGTTCCAACATCTAAGTACATAGCATGGTATCACATTTTTATATTGCATTTACTAAGGAATTTTGTGAGACGCCTCGAAAAATACTCCAAAGCCTGTTGCCAGTCAGGGTTAATGTGATCTGGCTGGGAAGTTAACAAGAGTAGAGGAGAGTGTCTTTCACAGGGAGGAGGGGGTTAGCTTTCATAGGGAGGAGGGGAACATTATTTTGCTGCACTGCAGAGAAAAGGAAAGTTGGAGCTTTGTGCTCTTCATAGGTAATCTTTTTCTTCACTACTTTCTAGAGACGCCTAACAGGTGTATGGAGTAGAGCTACATAGGCGGTAGTCATGATAGCATGTCATATAATTGCTTTGTTTTTGATGAGCTATAAGATATCCAGGACCACCAAAGCCAATGTGTATTTGGCATTCCTCCATTTGTGTACAATGTCCCAACTCCATCCTATGAGCAGACACAGGCAGGCATTCAACCCTAGAAGAATTGAAGGGTCTCAGTGTGAAGATCTTTCTAGGCTCCAGTAAAGACATAGCTGAAATTCCCTACATGACCTAGTTTCACCACCAACAGGATGGATTCGTCCAGCCCCAAGTTGGGAAACTGCACCTGTCACGTACATGGTGGGTAGAGCCTGGTTTATGCAGAGGAAGGCCTCTCTTGCGCCTCTGACTTGGGGCTCCTGGTAGAGTATACAGGTGGTGCAGGAGTGCAGAGTCACATGAGTGCCAGTAGACATGCTTGCTGTTGGGCTGCTGATCCAGTAGTCCGCCAGATGGCAGGGGATCTCCATGGGCAGGAACAAGCTGGTACTTAGCTGAAGAGCAGGTCCCAGAAGTAGCAACTTGGTATCTCTGGAGTGGCTGGAACGTAAGCAGAGTCAGACAAGCCGGGTCATACACAGAACGATCAGATCAATTACAGATGCGGAGGCAGGAGAATGGTCAAAGAACAAGCTGGGGTCGATACAAGTGGAAAACAGGAATAGTCAGGAACAAACCGGGTCAATAATTCAAGAGCAGATGCAGGTAACAGGAAACAGGTCAACCACAGAACGCTGTAGATGAGACAGCACTGATCCTGGGTGCTGACCCAGCTTAAATAGCCCATTTGCTGCTGTCACGGAATGCACTGCGCACATTCCCGCATGCGCATATGCGTTCGCTAATGCACTAACACTCCTCTTCTTCCAGGCATTCGGGAAACAGGGATTCTTCTGCAGCTATCATTCTGTCTTCTGACAGAACCTTCCTGACAGCACCCCACTTGCCTGCTGCTTATTTATTACAGGTATTTATATAATGCTGACCATTTATGCAGTGCTTTACTTACACATACTGTACATTCACATCACTCCCTACCCTCAAGGAGCTTACAATCTAAGGTCTCACATTTATACACACATGTTAGGACCAGTTTAGACAGGAGCCAAGCACCCTATGAGCATGTCTTTGGAGTGTGGAAGGATACCCATACAAGCAGAGGGAGAACATGCAAACTCAGTGGTTAACGCTTCTGCCAACCACGACACTACCTGCACTAAGCCACTGAGCTTCCCACAATACATAGCATAAAATGGGCATACCACCTACTGTCTGTTCTCCATCACCCTGCTCTGGCTGCCTATGGTTGGCATGGGGTGTGCACTTGCAGATGTTTTTAACCAATCACTTACTTTCTAATAGCTGGGAAATGGTTGCTCATGTGCGGTTTGCTTTTTGTGCCAGCTGTGGGTGGCAGGCATGTTAGAGCGTGGTACGAAAGCAGTCGCTGTCAGAGCAGACACTAAACCGTGGTGGGCTGGTTGCTACCAATTTAAAGCATGCATGCTGTAAGAGGAACCCTTCCTGCATGGCACTGCTGTGCCCAGGGTGGCTGCCTCCCTCCTGCCCCCCTTGTTGTCCAAGCTCTGCCTGCTTTCACCACCAGAGATGGATTAGGGCAGAAGGGGGCCTTATGTAAGGTAGCAACTTTTCCACCCCCCTCCCGATTCCTTCTAATGACATTTATAAGGACTGCAGTGGGCACATAGAGGTCATCCTATTTCCATTGTCTCAACAAGCATGGGCCTTGTTCCACTAGTTAAAAACTGCCTATGAATGCATCCTTCCTTGGGAGGTGACAGGCAGGTGCACCGCTTTGACAAAATGTCCTAACCCCCTTTTCTTTCTGCAAGAGCGTGAAACCTAAAGCTGGGTCCTCAGGAAATCCACTGGACCCTAGGCTTCTGCCTTTGTTGCCCAGTGGATGATTCAGTTCTATCCCAAATTAAGTCAAATTATGTCATTGCAACTGTCTGTATAATGTAATTACTTTCGTCTTTGATAGACACAAGAATGTAATAGTAGATAATTGTATGCACTATTACCACCTCCCGCATATTAAAAAAGCTTTTATGATTTTACAATACTTTTGGCATATGGCAGCAATAAAAAGCACTGTTATTTGCTCCTCATCTCTGCCTCCTGCACCAGCTTTTCTGGGAAATGCTAAATTTACCATTCCTCAGTCCATATCTGGCTGGTGTTCATGGTTCTTGCTGAGTTGACTGATGTGATTATTAGAATATCCACACACTGGCTAATTAAATGTCTTTGCATGTGCAGCAAATCTCAATCCCAAAAATACGAAGTAATACTAAAACACATTGTCAATGGCTTATATAATTGGGCTTTTATTTACATTGTCTTCAAGATCTAACACCTAAACTGTCTACATTTGCCAATAAAATACCTTCTCCCCTTGTGTAGTCGTTCTGTAGCTGCAGCCACAGCTGTACCAGGAGTACTGGTCTGTTGGGGAATGTACAGTGTTGAAATACTCATGTAAAGTAGTACCGGTACACTCAGTACAGCTGGCTATGCTTGTATACCAAGATACCCACAAAAAGGAAAACAATAATTTTGTGTCTATTGGCCAAGCCCAAATTTTGTTTCAGGGGGACAATCAATCATAAATGCTGTTCTAATCACTATTGCCCCCTTTCCCTAAAGATAAATACCTGCCAGCACTATTCTCCTCCTGCCCCCTTCCCTCTCCATTCAAGGTGACCTAAGGCAGCCAGAACATGCAGACACATCTGCTTGGCACATTAAACACCTCTCAGAGGTCTGTGGACACTTTAATGCAGGGGTCTCAAACTGGCGGCCCTCCATCTTTTGCAAAACTACAAGTCCCATGAGGCATTGCAAGGCTGACAGTTACAAGCATGACTCCCACAGATAGAGGCATGATGGAACTTGTAGTTTCGTAACAGCTGGAGGGCCACCAGTTTGAGACCCCTGCTTTAATGCAAAAGGAGGTTAGCCAAGCCAATCCATTTCAGCCATCTTACTTGACAATGATTGGCAGCCACAGTGACTATCTTGAGCTTGATGAAATAATATGAGGCCTTTTAATAAAGCATCAATGCATTATCGCTGCTCCAATACTCCAACCTTTGAATAAAGGAACACCCTGGTGTTTAGGCAGAGTTGCTAACAAATTTAGTTGGCCAGGTGGTAATTATCCTGGTTAATTGTTTGAGATCAATTGATTCCTCCCTAAACTCTGGAATTGATGCACCTTGCTGTACCTTTTCTCTTCTGTCCCTAGGTGGCACAGTGGCTGGTGACATTAGAATGACAGGGGCTTAGCAAGGTCAGATCATGAATGGTTGGGTGTCTCAGCCAATTGGCAGAGGTTTCTTTAGTCCCTTGGCCTGCTGGGAGAGCCTACTTATTTGGATGGAGTCAGGTGATCGGGGTTCTGTGCCACCTTGGCGGCTGTCTGTGTGGGTTGCTAGACCGGAAGCCCGAGGCCTATCCGGGGGACACCTGGCTGCTAGGCTGCCTGAGGCCTTCTCAGGAGCAGGAGAAGCAGTATAGGGTTGGGACTGCAGGATTAGAGTCCAGCTGAGTTACGAAGGTATCTTACTGTTTCCATTATTTGCCTTTTTTTTCAGTAGATTTTCCACTGTTCTCTGTATTTCCCTAGAGGTATTTATTATATGGTAAAATTTTGGGTAGCTGCCTGTTACCCTGTTGTCTGTATTTATAATGTATGACATGTTACTGTTGTGAGATTACAAAATTGGAGAGATGGGTATTTGACCACTATATAGAGGATGCGGAAAAGGTATATAATCACCATTTAATGCTTTACAGCAAGAGAGTCTTTGATGGGATGGCCATCATCACGTTGAAGCTAAGCCCCCGTACACACGGTCGGACATTCCGACCACAAAATCCGTCGGATTTTTTACAACTGATTTTGGCCGAAACTTGTCTTGCATACACACAGTCGCACAAAGTTGTCGGAAAATCCAATCCTTCGGAACAAGGTGACGTCGAACACGTACGACGGGACTACGTAGAGGCCAGTAGCCAATAGCTTTCATCTCCAAATTATTTCTGAGCATGCGTGGCACTTTGTGCGTCGGAATTCTTGACACACGATCGGAAAAAGTCCGATTAGATTTTGTTGTCGGAGAATTTGAGATCCAGCTCTCAAACTTTTTTCGACGGAAATTCCGACGGAAAAAGACAGATGAAGCCCACACGTGGGCGGATTTTCCAACAACATGGTCCGATCAGACATTTTCCATAATAGTATGGTCCATGTGGTCACCACTTCTAGGGAGTGGGTCTGCTTCCCAACCAATAGCCCCAGGAGGTGCTTTAAGTAAACAGTTTTAGCCGTTTGCAATATATGCGGTTTGGCGCAATTTTTTTATCAGTGGAAAGTCGCTATAAACTTAACGTACTGTTTTTAAGAATGTGTAATGATTTAAGTCTGGCCAAAGTTCCACTATAGGAGACGATGAGAGAGAATGAGCAAGGTTAATAACTTCATTCAAGCATTTATTGCTCTCTGTGTCCTGTTAAGTTTTTACCTTACTTACTGCCAATTTCACATTTATCAGACAGAAGAGGAAGAGAACAGGAATCTCCTTGATGGGCACACGGTAGAATTAAAGCCCAACTATGGTCATAAAGAAATCCCACCAGTCCTCCCCCTGACCCACCCTCTACACATTTTTTTTTACACAAGAGCACATAGGTCCAGGTTGCTGCATGGGAAAGACTCCCTATATAGCCATTATAGTGGTACAGCCTCCCATCCTCCACTCACATGCAGCTTATCTACATGGGAAATGCAGCACGTTGGTGGCTGTATGGGGGAAGAGGGTCCATGGCATCATAATCACTGTATGAAAATGGGGAAGGTTTGGGCACTGTGGTGGGTGTATGGAAAGGGGTGAGGTCTGGTGAGCTGTGGTGGCTTCATTGATAGGGGGTATATAGCACAGTGGCGGCTGCAAGGGGAAAGGCTGCATGGAGAGATGGGTCTGTGGCACTGCAATGGGTATATGGTTATAGGAATGACGGAGGGTCTGCAAAAGGTTGGTGGATACATGGAGGGATGGGTCTGTGACACTGTAGGGGTTGTATGGTTATGGGAAGGGTGGAGGGTCTCCAGAATGATGCTGGTCACATGGAGGGTTGAGCCTGTGACATTGTAGTGGGTGGGGTGGAGGGTCTCCTGAACTGTGGTACCTGCATGAAGGGGTGGGCATGTGGCACTGTAAAGCCCCATACACACGGTCTGACTTTTTCATGGATTCTGTCCGATCGGACAATGTTGTTGAAAAATCAGACCGTGTGTATGCACCATCGGACAGTGTACGTCGGATTGTCCGACGGACAAAGTCTTATCTCCTGCTGGAAAGATTTGCCGACAACACGGTCCGATCACACCAAATCCGATCGTGTGTACGGTTGTCCGACCGGACAAAGTGCTACGCATGCTCAGATCACATTACAAGACCAAAGCTATTGGCTACTAGCCTCTACGTAGTCCCGTCGTAGGCAACAAACGTCACCACGTTCAGAATGATCGGATTTTCCGACAACTTTGTCCGACCGTGTGTACGCAAAACCAACATCAGACAAAGTATGACGGACAGGATCCGTCCGACCTGGTCCGCGGATTGTCCGACCGTGTGTATGGGGCTTTAGGGGTGTATAGTAAAGTTGGTAGGTTCTCCAGAACTGAGATGGCTGCGTGGAGGGGTGGCCCTATGACACTATAGTGGTTATATTTTTATGGGAAGGGTAGGGGGTCTCCAGAACTATGGTGGCTGCTTGGGGGGTGAGCTTGTGGAATAGCGGTGGAGGCTTGGAAGTGGGGTGTCTCTAGCACTGCAGTGGGTGGGAAGGAATGGCAGTCTATAGGACGCCTTTTCCCCTCAGACCAGGGATGATAGGATACAGTGCATGGTTATGGTCGGTATTTAAATCAAAATAATGCTGGCGGGTTGGCTTTAAATGCATGCTATCTAAAACAAAGAAAACAGTGTTGGCTAAAATCCCAATTAAAAGTCATGAGGTGAATCCTTTTAGGACTATATTTATAGGCGTCTCTGTGTATCTTTGGGCTTCAAATGTTTCTCTTTGAGATATGAGAGGCTTGGAATATGCTCTAGAGGCATGTGGGTTTTATTTATATCTCTGTTAAATAAAAATCTGTTACATACAATGCTATAAAATACAACGTCCTAAAATAGCAGAACTTCAGAGTCACAAATCTGCATATCACAGCAATGTGCTGTATTCTGTGTGCTTTGATGAATGGGCATTATTACCAGTGAATTCTAAGTTACCACATGCATCAAAAGCTGATGATTTTGGACCTTGCAATATCCCTTTCTCAAGGCAGAGCACTCCTCTCCCTGTGGTACATTAGTCCAGGTGCCTGCATGGAAAGGAATGGGAGGTCTGCACTACTTTGGTGGCTGCATGGGGGAAGGAGTTGGACAGGGCCACAGACTTCCCTTCCTCATACACCCACTATAGTGCCACAGCCTAGCATCCTACACATCCTTCAGCTTACTTACATATAAAGGGCAGCGATTATGCAGCACGGTGGTAACTGTATGGGGGGGGTGTATATGGTTATGGGTAGGGGGTAGGGTGGAGGGTCTCCAGAACTGTGATAGCTGCATGGGGGGATGGGTCTGTGCCACCATGGTGGGTGTATGGTTATGGCAAGAGTGAAGGGTCTCCGTAACCATGGTAGCTGCGTGGAGGTGTGGGCTTTGTCTCACTGTAATGGGTGTATGGTTATGGGAAGGTTAGCAGGTCCCCAAAACTGTGGTGAGTGTATAAATTGGTGGGCCTTTGATACTGTTGTGGCTGTATGGTTATAGGAAGGGTGGAGGACCTGCAGAACTGTGTTTGCTGCATGAAGGGATTAGCCTTTGGCGTAGTGGTGAGTATATGGTTATGGCAAGAGTGAAGGGTCTCCATAACCGTGGTAGCGGCATTAAGGGGTGAGCTTGTGTCACTGTAATGGGTGTATGGTTATGGGAAGGATGGAAGGTCTCCAAAACTGTGGTGCCTGCATAAATTGGTGGGCCTTTGGTAATGTCGGGGCTGTATGATTATAGGAAGGGTGGAGGGTCTGCAGAACAGTGTTGGCTGCATGAAGGGATGAGCCTTTGGTATAATGGTGGGTATATGGATTTGGATAGGGTGAAGGGTCCCCAAAACTGTGGCAGCTTCATGGAGGGATGGGCCTGTAGCATAGTAGTGAGTGTATGGTCAAGGGAAGGGTGGAAGGTCTCCTAAAATTTGGTGAATGGATAAAAAGGTGTATCTGTGACACCGTCATGGTTGTAGGAAGAGTGTAGTGTTTCCAGAACTATGGTGGTTGCATGGAGGGGTGAGCCCTTTGCATAGTGGTGGGGTTTTGGGAAGCAAGGTGTCTGTAGCACTGCAGTGGGTATATGGGAAGAAGGGGCAATCTGCAGAACATCCCATTTTCCCCCCAGACCTTTAATATGTTCCTCCTAGCTATTTGGAATATTAGCAATGATGGGAGAATGATGGACAGGGAAAAGATTTAATACAATATAATACTGGAGTTTGGCTTTAAATACATGCTATCCTAAACAAAGAAAATAGTGTTGGCGGGAATCCCGATTAAAAGTCATGAGGTGAATCCTTTTCATGACATCTTTATTTATAGGCGTCTTTAGGCCTCAAATGTTTCTCTTTGAGATATGAGAGGTTCGGAATATGCACTAGACGCCTGTGGGTTTTATTTATATCTTAAATAAAAATCTCTTACATACAAGATTATTAAATACCACGTCCTAAAATAGCAGAAATTCAAGGTCGCAAATCTGCATATTACAGCAATGTATTCTGTGTGCTTTGAAGAATGGGCATTATTACCAGTGGACTCTAAGCTAAGCAAACATCGCATTTCTCATTTTAGTGTTCGGTTTGAACAGTTCCTTAAAACATAATTGTAGATTTTTGAGCATCTCTGTGAATTTGTCCTAAGGAGTGACCTGTTTTGAATGCTATATGCTCCGTGTTCTAATTTGCACTCCATGAGCACTATGACCCATGACAATTTTCTCACAGAGATCAATAATCTCTAATAATCCTCACCCTGGCTTGCTGCTCAAATGCTGGGAGCTGTCCAATATAGTTATATCGATGTAGTTACCACATCAGAGTCTTTAAAGAGATGCCGTCACATTTCCCATCCAAAGCACTTTGCCCATATAAAGGGCATCACTTGACTCTGCTATACCCACGTTACCCATGCATCCTCGCAGCCAGCACTGGGATTTGCAATCTCAGCAAACCAGGGGGAGTAGTGACAGCTAGTGGGGTTAATTTACTAAAGGCAAATAGACAGTTCACTCTGCAAGGGAAGTTGGACTGTGCAAGAGAATTTGCCCCAGGGCTTAGAACATGAAATGAAGTTTCTCTGACGTCTATCATCCAATCATGTGTGAGCAAACATGCTGGGGTTTTTTATTTTTTTATTTCTTTATACGTGATTGAGTATTCTTTGCAGAGTGAACCTCTATCACATTCACTATGCTTTGGGGGAAATTACCCTGCATGGTGCAACTTCCTTTGTAAAGAAAACAGCCTATTTCCCATTGGTAAATCAACCCAAGTATCTCTTTAAGAATCTGCATGACCAAGAAGACTGGGATGGAAGATGGAAGCGGCCGCGACAGCTGACAGCACTGACACTGTAGCGCCAGAGGGGATTGCTTGGAAGGAAGTCTTCGATAATGTGACGCATACTTGTTCCTTATGGTTAAAGCTCCTGGGGGCATTTAAAAAAATGTTTATGTAGCACTGCCACCTTGAGGACTGCTATGATTTACCTGTTCATCTGCACCGCTCTGACCCTGTGAACACGCCAACCCTGCTGGGGGGGTGAGCTTGGTGGCTGCTTGGGGGGTGAGCTTGTGGAATAGCGGTGGAGGCTTGGAAGTGGGGTGTCTCTAGCACTGCAGTGGGTGGGAAGGAATGGCAGTCTATAGGACGCCTTTTCCCCTCAGACCAGCGATGATAGGATACAGTGCATGGTTATGGTCGGTATTTAAATCAAAATAATGCTGGCGGGTTGGCTTTAAATGCATGCTATCTAAAACAAAGAAAACAGTGTTGGCTAAAATCCCAATTAAAAGTCATGAGGTGAATCCTTTTAGGACTATATTTATAGGCGTCTCTGTGTATCTTTGGGCTTCAAATGTTTCTCTTTGAGATATGAGAGGCTTGGAATATGCTCTAGAGGCATGTGGGTTTTATTTATATCTCTGTTAAATAAAAATCTCTTACATACAATGCTATAAAATACAACGTCCTAAAATAGCAGAACTTCAGAGTCACAAATCTGCATATCACAGCAATGTGCTGTATTCTGTGTGCTTTGATGAATGGGCATTATTACCAGTGAATTCTAAGTTACCACATGCATCAAAAGCTGATGATTCTGGACCTTGCAATATCCCTTTCTCAAGGCAGAGCACTCCTCTCCCTGTGGTACATTAGTCCAGGTGCCTGCATGGAAAGGAATGGGAGGTCTGCACTACTTTGGTGGCTGCATGGGGGAAGGAGTTGGACAGGGCCACAGACTTCCCTTCCTCATACACCCACTATAGTGCCACAGCCTAGCATCCTACACATCCTTCAGCTTACTTACATATAAAGGGCAGCGATTATGCAGCACGGTGGTAACTGTATGGGGGGGGGTGTATATGGTTATGGGTAGGGGGTAGGGTGGAGGGTCTCCAGAACTGTGATAGCTGCATGGGGGGATGGGTCTGTGCCACCATGGTGGGTGTATGGTTATGGCAAGAGTGAAGGGTCTCCGTAACCATGGTAGCTGCGTGGAGGTGTGGGCTTTGTCTCACTGTAATGGGTGTATGGTTATGGGAAGGTTAGCAGGTCCCCAAAACTGTGGTGAGTGTATAAATTGGTGGGCCTTTGATACTGTTGTGGCTGTATGGTTATAGGAAGGGTGGAGGACCTGCAGAACTGTGTTTGCTGCATGAAGGGATTAGCCTTTGGCGTAGTGGTGAGTATATGGTTATGTCAAGAGTGAAGGGTCTCCATAACCGTGGTAGCGGCATTAAGGGGTGAGCTTGTGTCACTGTAATGGGTGTATGGTTATGGGAAGGATGGAAGGTCTCCAAAACTGTGGTGCCTGCATAAATTGGTGGGCCTTTGGTAATGTCGGGGCTGTGTGATTATAGGAAGGGTGGAGGGTCTGCAGAACAGTGTTGGCTGCATGAAAGGATGAGCCTTTGGTATAATGGTGGGTATATGGATTTGGATAGGGTGAAGGGTCCCCAAAACTGTGGCAGCTTCATGGAGGGATGGGCCTGTAGCATAGTAGTGAGTGTATGGTCAAGGGAAGGGTGGAAGGTCTCCTAAAATTTGGTGAATGGATAAAAAGGTGTATCTGTGACACCGTCATGGTTGTAGGAAGAGTGTAGTGTTTCCAGAACTATGGTGGTTGCATGGAGGGGTGAGCCCTTTGCATAGTGGTGGGGTTTTGGGAAGCAAGGTGTCTGTAGCACTGCAGTGGGTATATGGGAAGAAGGGGCAATCTGCAGAACATCCCATTTTCCCCCCAGACCTTTAATATGTTCCTCTTAGCTATTTGGAATATTAGCAATGATGGGAGAAGGATGGATAGGGAAAAGATTTAATACAATATAATACTGGAGTTTGGCTTTAAATACATGCTATCCTAAACAAAGAAAATAGTGTTGGCGGGAATCCCGATTAAAAGTCATGAGGTGAATCCTTTTCATGACATCTTTATTTATAGGCGTCTTTAGGCCTCAAATGTTTCTCTTTGAGATATGAGAGGTTCGGAATATGCACTAGACGCCTGTGGGTTTTATTTATATCTTAAATAAAAATCTCTTACATACAAGATTATTAAATACCACGTCCTAAAATAGCAGAAATTCAAGGTCGCAAATCTGCATATTACAGCAATGTATTCTGTGTGCTTTGAAGAATGGGCATTATTACCAGTGGACTCTAAGCTAAGCAAACATCGCATTTCTCATTTTAGTGTTCGGTTTGAACAGTTCCTTAAAACATAATTGTAGATTTTTGAGCATCTCTGTGAATTTGTCCTAAGGAGTGACCTGTTTTGAATGCTATATGCTCCGTGTTCTAATTTGCACTCCATGAGCACTATGACCCATGACAAGTTTCTCACAGAGATCAATAATCTCTAATAATCCTCACCCTGGCTTGCTGCTCAAATGCTGGGAGCTGTCCGATATAGTTATATCGATGTAGTTACCACATCAGAGTCTTTAAAGAGATGCCGTCACATTTCCCATCCAAAGCACTTTGCCCATATAAAGGGCATCACTTGACTCTGCTATACCCACGTTACCCATGCATCCTCGCAGCCAGCACTGGGATTTGCAATCTCAGCAAACCAGGGGGAGTAGTGACAGCTAGTGGGATAAAAACCTGCCAAAAGGTGATCCTGGATGAGATGTCCTTCTGGTAACCGAGTAGTGACAGCAGAATGGGATAAAAACCTGCCAAAAGGTGATCCTGGATGAGATGTCCTTCTGGTAACCGAGCGGTGATGGCCAATCGGCTGCTGGACACGGGCAATCATTGGATCCATCTGATGAAGTGGTGCTGCGGTGATGTCTCGTGAACGGCAAGCAGAGTTGGGCCCTCTGGGGCCCGGTTGAAGTCAATGGATAGCCGCGTGGTAGGCCGCAGCCCTCTCGCCTAGCAGCAGAGAGGTGTTTACTTGATGAGGCCCAGGAAGAAGAGAGCGCGGAGCGGTTCTGCTGCCCCTTTCATAGTTCCTCCCAGAGGTCTGTTGGTGTTGCAGAGGGGATTCTGGGATGTGTAGTCCAGTGGGTAGTTTCACAATATCAGACCGGCTGCTCAAGAGACTACTAGTCCCTCAATCCCCCTTGTTTGGCTTAATGTAAATGTGATGTCAGTTCATGAAGCCCAGCACTAGAGGGACACAGGAATAGATGGAAAGTAACAGGGGTGGTCCTTGGAACAGGGTAACTGTAGTCCACTGTCGGCTACATTTATGTGAAGGTTTAATTATGCTTTAAGAACTTAAAGTATATCTAAACCCAATCAGCAAATGCTCATATCAGCTTTAATATGCTAATAATTTCAAAAGTTGTCTCAATATTTTTACATTATTTATGTTGTCACAGTTATTTCCATTGGATTATGCATACATAATCATCCATAAAATGTATGTGACATTTGACATGTGACATTTTCCAGTATTCATATAGCAACAGATAACATATGAACATTAAAGCCATCAACGCCATCCGTGATGCAAGTATTTTGCGTAATAAAAGTAATTGAAAAATCAGGTCGTCAATTAACAATCATAATGAGTCTTTGGCCTGCCATTTCATTTAGGATGGCATTATCTTATCCGTAGAGAATCAAATATAAGAATAGCAGGAAAATGTCCCTAGATTGGGGGGATTTCAAAGAAGGGATGCACGGCGGGGGGAAGGCAAAGCGGACACCTATTGGGAAGGGGGAGGAAATGATACGGTCAATCTGAAGGGGGTGGGGCCTTGGGTTTACTGCTCTCCAGGGGGCCAAACTGTCCCGAGGTGAGTCATGCTTTTGGGGCTCCAAGACCTGTGAGGGTGGGGGGGGGGGGGGGGGGTGTTGATACTGTAATTACCATTTTCCCTGGGATCTGGGGATTGGACATCTAGTCCCATGCCTTTAGATAAGAATCAGTGCTTTATAAATATATCCAGGGCCTCCATGTCGTTGTTATTTTTTTCTGCTGCGTTATATAAATGTATTAGTTATCTTCCATTTGGAGGATATCATTGATTTTTGAAAAGCACAACTGTTTAGTAGGTGGGGTGTTCAGTTTCCAGAGGGATGCAAACACTTGCTGCATTCATTAGATGAATCATGAGGCTTTATATTTCATCTGTTGATCATGAGGAGTAAACAGGTTGTCAGGTTCTGGCTTAGATCCACCATAGTGGGAAAAAGTCCCTTGGGGCAGCAGCCAATCAGAGGATGACAAGAGGTACAGTGTGCGCACATTTGTAGCAGTTATGTGTACTGCATTAAAGAACAAGCTGGCCATACACAGATCGATTTTTGTGAATGAGCAAAGGTAAAGGTGTTGGCGCTATAAAACATCATGAATGAATACATCATATGAATTGGTATAGGTATACCATGTGCAAAAAAGCAAACTAATAAAGTCCAAAGTGACAATCCCAACACCATATATATATTTTTATATTGTAAGCTCTAACGAACAGGGCCTCTGATTCCTCTTGTACAAAATTGTAATGTAACTCTAACGTCTGCGATCATTTTGTTAAGCGCTGCGCAAACTGTTGGCGCTATGTAAATTCTGTATAATAACAATATAGGTATAAAATCTTCTTGTTTGATGTTCCTTCAAATACAAGCTTCATCACGAGTGCTCATAAGGTAGATGGCAACTCACCAGAGGTGTTTGACCACTTTTTACAGTAGGTCAAATTGTGCTTTGATTGAATAGACCAGGTGGATTCTAGGTAGACATCTCTCCGCTATGAGACCACCTCCAAGAAAGACTGAGGATAATGGAACAGACTCCACCAAGGACACAAAGAAGAACTCTAATGCAGCGTACACACGAACGGAAATGCCGCCAGCAAAACTCAGATGAGAGCTTTTTGTCGGAAAATGCGACGTGTGTAGGCTCCTTTGAACTTTTGCTGGCAGAAGTCCAGCCAGCAAAAGATTGACAGCAGGTTCTCTATTTTTCGGTCGGGAAAAGTTCCTATCCGAAAATGCGATCATCTGTATGCAATTCGGACGCGCAAGTGGAAACAATTCGATGCATGCTCGGAAGCATTGAACTTAATTTTCTCGGCTCGTCGTAGTGTTGTACGTCACCGCGTTCTTGACGGTCGAAAGTTCAAAGAACTTTTGTGTGACCGTGTGTATGCAAGACAAGCTTGAGCTGATTTCTGTCAGAAAAACCATCCAAGATTTTTCGGACGGAAATTCCACTCGTGTGTACGCAGCATTATAGTGTAGTAAGTTTTATTAAAAATGGTTAAAAAATTGACGAAGATTGCACTCACATGTGACTGTGATATGCCCAGCACTAAGCTATCTACAGCACATGTGGGTTGGTATATCAAAATTGTGACGCGTGCAATCCACGCCTCGTTCACATACAGGACCCGGAAGTGTAGAGTCCGTGCTTTTTTTCTTTGTTCAGTGTGGATGGAAAATTCTGCACTGCTGGCTGACAGTTTTTCCCCTGTCGCCTAAAGCCGCGTACACACGATCTAATTTTCTGACAGGAAATGTGTGATGACAGGCTGTTAGTGGAGAATCCAACCGTTTGTGCGTTCCATCGGACAATTGTTGTCGGATTTTCCACAGACAAATGTTGGATGGCAGGTTTCAAAATTTTCCACGGACAAATGTCTGTTGTCGGATGTTCCAAGCATGTGTGCACAAGTCCGTCGGACAAAAGTCCAAAGTACAAACACGCATGCTAGCAAGCAAGGACGAGCCAGAAGCAGTCGGTTTTGCAAACTAGCGCTCGTAATGGTGAATTAACATTCGTGACGTGGCAAATTATAAAATCTTGAAATGCAGCACACAATTATCTTCTTCTTTAATGGGATAATAATGAAGCTGCTTTGCTGGTAATACTGAGGGAGTTATTGCACACAATTTTTTTTTATAGTGATATCAAGAATAATATTATGCTTGTTATTTTATTTTTTTTTGGTGCAAATTAATCACAACACCATTATCCCGTAGTTTTTAAGATCAAAGATACAACTATGTTGGTGTCCTTTGTTGATTTTACATCGTATTTTTTAAAACGTAACTGCCTACTCCCAAACTGTCATTTGAAGTAAAACACATAGCCAAGTATTATTCTACACAATTTTTTTATTGCGCATTAAAAAAAAAAACAAATAAAATTAGACATGCTATCTGCCAATAGAACTTAACCAAAAAGTGCATTCTATGCATCCAAAAATATAGAAAATATAGAAAATATACAAAAAAATTTAATAAAAGCCTCATGCATGTGTCCTGCGTCTTAATATAGGGGGTCAACAATGGCAAGAGTTGGTGAAAGCAGGGGTCTGTCATCTGGAGATTATTCTCCCGGAGCTCCCGCAGCAATGGCATATGACATAATTGGTCACAATTAATAAAGCAACCAATTTTTGGTCCAAGAAATCCTCCTCCTCCTGTTCCTGGACTGGACTTGGGTCAAAGCAATAACTCCAAGGCCAATAATAAATAACACGTTATGTCCTCCGATTCCGCAACATGGCTGGTTGACGAACGGCCGTTCAGAAACGAACTGAAAAGTGCGAAATTAAAAGTGCGAAATTAAAAGCGCAAATCAACAAACTTCAACTAACACAAAATTAGCAGAAGGAGCACAAAGGGTGGCGCCTGACAATTAAACTTCCTCTTTTTTGGCTCGTAGTACATCTAGGACGTCACTAAGTTTGTGTTTGTTGGCCGACAATTGTATACCGTTTGTATGCAAGACAAAATCCAGGCACACGCCTTTGGACAAAAGTCAGAGGTTTTGTCTGCGGAAAATCCAATCGTGTGTACAAGGCTTACGTTTTTCAAAACATGCTAACAATGGGCCCAAAACCAAAAATATCCTAAGCTCCGTTCACGTCTGTGTGCAGGGGGGGGGGGGGGGGGGGGGGGGGGGGGGGGGGGGAGGCGGGGCCGGGGGGGGGTGGGGGGGGGGGGGGGGATGCACACAAAATCATGCATGTTCCTACGGTGCATAAAAACGCCTTCTTGTAGTTGTTCTGCCGTGTCAGTTATTCTGAATGGTACACCAACGCACATTCATTTTAGTGCACCAGAATGCAAGGTGAAAAAGTACTGTGGGTTCTGGTGAAGGGCGTTTTGAAAAAAATATGCAAGCACTTTGTTGAAGCGATTTTAGCACTTTGCGTGTGAAACGCACATTAACGCATGTGCACCTGCAAAGGTGGAAACCAGGTCTTGCTGGCCTCTTATATGCTGAAAGTACAACTGCATTCATAAAAATACGTATGTTCTCAGCTTTATATTTTACATTTCCTTGCTCCTTAGTTTACAGAAAAGCGAATGACAAGTAGGACTAAAAACACACTAGAGTCCTATTAATTTTGTTCTCCTGCCAATGGGGGTTATTTATGAAAGGCAAATCCACTTTGCACTACAAGTGCACTGCAAATGCACTTGGAATTGCAGTCGCTGTAAATCTGAGGGGTAGATCTGGAATGAGAGGAGCTCTGCTGATTTTATCATCCAATCATGTGCAAGCTAAAATGCTGTTTTTTATTTTCCTTGCATGTTCCCCTCCGATTTACAGCGACTTCACTTCTTAGTGCACTTGCAGTGCACTTGTAGTGCAAAGTGGATTTGCCTTTCGTAAATAACCCCCAATACATCTTCTAAGTAGTGGTAAGGTAGGTGGTCTAGGGATTAACCCTATAAATTTTACCAGAAATATTATTTCTAGCAAAAAAAATACATAAGTGTGGCCTCCCTTCTCCCAGGCTTCAAGCAGGCTGCCAATCCCATACCTGAGGATAGATGGCAGGATTAGGTATTCTTTTAAAGATAGCTACAAAATTATAAAAAGATTGAAAGTACCTTTTGAAACTATACTCATTTGTTAAAGCGTATATGAGATTTTAGTTACCAGGTATAAATATGTATAGCCCAAACACTTTGTTTTAGTTTTGGATAAAGTAGGACTGCATCTATAGTACATTTTGAGGATGAATTGCTCCTCAGTTCCTGCAACTACAGAGGTCATTGATGATTTGTTCTGAAAGCTTATTTACTGCTTGTCAACAGTACATTATGTAAATCATTCAATGTCCATAGCCAGACTACTATTTTACTTTTTAAGTGAAACAAAAAGAGTGCCTATACGATTGTCTCAAGAGTCCAAAATGGCCTTTATTTTTGTCACCAACAGGAAAGCAAAAGGTAACCCAGGGCTCAAGTCCTGCGGGAACGCATGAGAACGGAGTTCCTGTACTTTTTCCACAACAGGAACTCAGTTCCTGTTAGCAGCCGTGTCCTGCAAGACTTTGAAGTATGCGAGCTGTGTGGGAGGTGCTACACCAGCAGCTGCCGACACAGCTCGCAATAGTAAGTGCCGCACACCTGACCATTCAGGCATTGCCAGTAGGGGGCCGCATGACAGCTTCCGCTTCGATTTACCTTTCAATCATAGCTAGCTGACAGGTAGATCAGGTTCTTGCTGCTAAGAGATTGTATTTAGTCAGACCTCTCGTGATGTGTTCCTCCCCGCCGGCCCCTCCTGATTTTCAGTCTCCTCATCCCCCCCCAGTCTCCTGCATACTTGCTCTGTGTGTCCCACTGAAGCCCCCCCTTCTCTATCTTCAGTGCCATATGGTGAGAGAACCCAGAGGAGGAGCACAGCTATTCTGCTCACAGGACATGCAGGGGGAGAGGTGAGCTGAGGGAGGAACATCAGTTTGGGGTGGTAAGCTGAGCACAATACCTGGCAAAGTTTAATGCCAGGAGGGAAGTTTATGTGGAAATATGTGAAGGGTTGGAATAGCAACAAGTATGTGTTGGAGCCCTGCAGAGTTTGCAGCCACCCAAGCTAACATACATCTCCTAAGCAGGAACACATCACTATCTCCCCAAGCATTCTGTCCAGATAATGTGCAGTTCATTTATGACCTTCCCGTTTAACCCTGTGTTATCCAAACTCTGTTTAATGAAAAGTGTAAACTCACCACATAAACACTCTATATACAAAATAACATTCCCCAAAAAAGATCAGAAGATGATGTTCAAATTTGCATGGAAGCACAATTGAATGAATGCTGATTATTCAGAGAATTAGCATATTTATGTTTATTGAGGATTGATTTTTTTTTATGTACTAACAGTTAAGCTTCATACACAGAATACGAAAATTGGATGAAAAATACCACTTTTGAAGCGTTCGTGCATATGAGCGTATCATTTTTTTTTTGTTGGTGGGCGAGTGGATCTTGGGTGGGAGTTCCCACACTTTTTTCCCCAGGACTTGACCCCTGAGGTAACCAATGCATTTTGGTGTTCCACACATTCCCCTTTCATCAGGGCTGCAATACAAATGAAGGATATATAATTATTCCTAAATCCATAACTGGTATATTTATTAAATATTATAGTTTCTCTATTTGTATTGTAGCCCTGATAAAAGGGCCCACCAATACGCATTGATGATCTTTGTTGCTATTTGTCACAAGAATAAGGGCTTGTTCACACTTGTTCAAAATACTGACGCTTATCAAACATGCCTATAGCGTTAATGTGTGTTAATAGGTGCGTTTGATAAGCGTTTAATGAGTTTTAAAAATGCTCCCCCCAAGCACATTTTGCGCGTTTGACATGCATTTTTGATGTGTTAGACTGTTAGATTCTCGTTTTTAGGGTAATAATATCAATATTTCAATAATTCATATTGATGAGGAAAGTTCCAAGAAGGTCCGTTCAGTTCTCGTGTAAAAACTCAAAAACTCAAAAATTGATTTAATAATAAAAATAGAAAAATATTACAAGAACAATTTAAAGTATAGACTTTCATTAATAATGTATTATATTCTTAAAATGAAGATTGAATCAGATATGTGTGTGTATGTACATGTGGCATCAATGTCTTGTGATGTGTCTGTGTAGCTGTCCTCCTGGTGTAAGTGTCCCAAATCTCTCTGTTTAACTCCTTTTACTCCTAAATTCAGCCCCCACCTTCTCATAAAAGGCTACTTGTCTTAAAGGTTCTTAATTGACTTGTATTCCTACAGAAAATTGCAGGCTTTCCTGAGACATAGCTTCTTTCCTCCCACCTTTCACAAGGGTGGGGGTTGACATTCCTGAAGAGTGGGTCAAGAGGAGCTATATGTAAAACCATTTAACTTATATAATATATATACGTTTCCTTTAACGTCTAAATCAAATATTACATATATCAGTATATCAGTATGTATATTATATTAATGTCAAACGCAATGTTCTTATTAATATCCTAATCAAGAAATATTGTAGTATAAAGAAATTATGATCTTAACTAAAACATGAACATTTACATCTTAAAGTATATGAATCCTTCCTTTTCACAGATGGGGGGAGGTGAAAGAAACCAACTAATTATTACCATATGTGAGCTCTCCCAAGAAATACTTATAGCAGCATATACAGTACTTTCACAAGTATAAAAATCTTATATAATTTCACTTTTTCCATACATAGAAGAGAATATATAAATATATATATTAAACTCAATTATTCTGAAAATATCTCATCCATTCATTCATTTGTTAATATTTATTAATAATGAATATTAGATTCTAACATAAACCATACCACAAATTCCTATTAACTGTAATGTACTACTGCGCCGCAACCGCATGCCACCGTCGTTGCAGAGCATTACCATGGACTTAAATGGAAGGAGTTGAAGTGCTCCAACTCCTTTGAAACACGACATGAGACTTAAATTTAGAAGAGATGCGACAAGAACACTTTGTGTTTTCATAATGTGAACAGCACTGTCCATAATATCATTTGCATAGGCGTTTGAGTGGCTTTAAAAACTTCCCTCCAATGCCTGCTTTAAATGCCATTGTGAACTACTGTAGACCTAAAGGACCTTTTGGACTCTTGAGACAATTGTTTTGGCACTCTTTTTTTCTTCATTTACTGTATATGTGGAATTCTCAGTTTGGGTGAAGTTTGGGAGGGGGGGGGGGGTTCACAGCTTTGTGGACAGTTGACAATTTCAAGCCATCAGGCTCAATTTATTATTTATTTTTGGCTGATTGTAGATTTGAGTCCAGTCCCTAGTTTTCACCTTTCCTTTCCTTATTTTAAACTGAGAAATAGAATGACCAGTCAGACAGTGACTCATTATTGTTAATAACACCACTCTGAGATAAAAAAAAAAAAAAATTAATTTCCTTATTTTATTCCCCTTTCTTGTATTAGCATACTATTTAGTTTGTAGACTAATCATTTGTCACTATAAATTTGTCTTCCAGGCTCTGCGAGGCTCTCAGAAGTTGGTACTGTCTGTACTCTCCTCAGGCCGGGTTCCCGCTGGACATGTCTCAAGTCAAATTTACACCTGGATTGACCCACAGGGACATAGCGTCTCCCCTCCAGAAGGACCACCGTACCTTCACAGCCCTTCTGCAGGTGTCCCAGATAAGGAAAAGAGGAGCCACCTACAGCTGCTACAGGAGGGGGATGAGAAGAAGGTGTGGGGGTAACACTGTACAATCTGCACTCGTCATATTTGGTCTTCTACATCTTAATTTCACTACCCAAAACATTTTACTGGATCCATACAAAATAAAGTCGTTGGTTGTATTTAAATCCTTTCATTATATAACACCCTTCATCTCTTCCTTCGTTCTTCTGTCTTCATCTATGAACATACTCTCCTTTGACAGCAATGGTTACTTTGCAGAAGACTGATGACATATGTGGGGCTTTACTAGAGCATAGCTATGGCTGCTATCTAGAAGATTGACAACCGGCAGACACAGACCCTGCAGTTTGTTTAATCTGTACCAAACTATATTATCTGTGTGTGCAAATAAGAAATGTTTTATTTCACCTTATCTTATTTGAAGCACGCATTTCTATTTTCTTCCATAATTTGCATTCAAATTCATTTCCATGAAGGTCAAAGCAGAACTACAGGCACACAAGCTTTTCCTTTTCCTGTGCAGTAAATAATGTTACCTCTGTGCAGATGTATACCACGTCAGGATTGCTGCACTGTAATTAAAAATTTATCATTTTTGATCATATGGATACTACAGCTCAGAGGCATAACTAAAACCTTCAGGGCCCTGGTACAAGAAACCAGGAAAGGCCCCCCTGAGCCTGGCAGGGGTCCTTCCCTCTGAGCCCGGGGACCCTTCTTACTGATCCTGGGGCCCTTTACTCCCATCGTGCAGACCTTTATTATGGCTCAGCAACATGTTCTGCAGTAGTCCCCCTTCCTGCCATCTTGGGGATCCTCCCAATGCCAGGGACCAGTCGCAAGAGCATTCCACCACTGGTGTCAGTAGTTTATTTTTGTTATTTATTATTATTATATATTTTTTTAAGAGCCCCATTGGGGGCATTGGTGAAATATCAGGGGTCTATATAAACCTCTGATGTTTCACCTTTGAGACAGAAAAAAGAGATTGAGGACACAGTCCTCAATTTCCATCTCTGCAGCCTCAGCTGCACAGAATAAATGAACAGGAATAGCTCTGTACAAAGCTTTCCGTTCATTCACAAACTGAAGCATAGTAAAACACAGTTTACTATGCTTCGGTTATGAAAGGATACAGGAGCGATCGATCCTGATCACTCACTGTGTCTATCCAGAAAAGGAAGGGCCCCTTAAATTACATATTTACCGCCCCCTTCTGCCGCTGTCAATCCTGAATGCATTCCTTGCAACAGCTTGAAGAAGGGAGGGGGAAGATGGCAGCACTGCTGGGAGGGGGAAACCAGGGAAACACACAGGGATCCAAGGGCAGCAGGATAGGAGGTGGGGCAGGGTCGGCATATAGATGAACCGATTCCCTCCATCTTCCTCCTGCAGCTGCTGAATGCCTGGAGAGAAGGAGAAGGCGGCTTTCAGCAGCTGCAGGAGGAAGATCAAGAGCATTAGTTCCTCTATATGCCACCCCTCTTATTCAGTTCCTCTATATGCTGCCCCATTTTCTGATTTTGATTCTATCCAGGTGTACAGGGGAGCTGCATGGGCCCCCTGGAGCATGGGGCTGGGTTTAAATTGGGACCCCTGTGGCCTCTGTAGTTACGCCCCTGCTGCAGCTCCTGCTGCACTTCCAGCCCACTGTGACTGATGGAAACCCTAAAGCTCTTTTTTGTGCCCTGCCTCCTCTTAGCCCACATACTGAATGAGAAAGATTTAACAGATTCCTCCATCTATGCTAAACAGCACGGATGAACACATCTTCCCTGTCAGTTATTATATTCTGACACGCAGTTGTTAGACTAACTGAACAGTGACTGTACGGATTGGATGCAGTCACATTTCGGCCAACAATTTTGCACCTTGCTCCTGAACAATAGAATTGTCAAGCTGGATGATGCCGACAGGGGCAACTATGACTTGAATTTCACTCGAATCAGCAGGAATGCATGGCAACATTTAAAGCAATGGATAAAAAAGTGTGGTTCCCTTGCGCTATCAAAGTGAAAAGTGTCTGTGTGTGGTATATTAAATAAATTGCTGCTTGACCTACAGTGTATACATTTAAAGCAAACTTTTAAATTTAGTGCAGCAATCCTGAAATGGTATAAACCTGAGCAGAGGTAGCTTTTTTTTTTTTTTCCACATCAAACTACAAAAAGTTGCGCGCCTGGATTTCTGATTTAATTCGAATTTTGAGAGTATCTTGCATGCTCTTAAAACCCGAATTGAAAATTCTGTAGCCAATTCCTTTGTGGCCACTTAATGTTCAGGATGAATTTCTACATATACAGTCGATGGTTGCATTTTATAGGGTACCTTCACCAATCAGCTTCTTAAAATTCTTGGGAAACTCAGACACAGGTCTCCCCCAAGTCACTGCCCGTGCCCGTAATGAATTACATTTTAACTTTATGCCAAGCAGGGAGAGCACTTTTCTTTTATTTCTCTTCTCCTGAGTGTCTTCATAGTTGAAAGAAATTTGTACTAGGAGAAATATAAAAGGATGGAGTTCCTAATCATTTCATTAAAAATGGCAGTTGCCCAGCCAGTATACTGTTCAAGTGTCTTCAATGGCCTCAAGTGACAAACCTGGAACAAGTCTGCAGATCCGGCTTGATTTTACAGAGACCTAAAGGGTCAGTTCACTTTCACCAAAAAGCTGCTTATGCAATTAAGTGGTGACTGTAGATAAAAACACACTGTGCAGCTATGGCCAAAGTTAAATCATGCCCTCTTTATAGATGTAGGGAATTTATGTACCACAGATGGAATCCTCCCGATTTGCCTTGTTGATAGGACTTTGCTTAGAAACCCCTAGCATGCAATCTCTCTCCTCTTTCACAGTACATCTGGGGTCAGCTATGATGCTGTGACGGAGGAGATAGTGGACCACATTTGCAGGGGTTTGAGAGCCTGCTCCTGTCAATGTGGGGATGAGCTGTAACAACTGGGAGTGCCTTAGCAATGTCCTAGCAATAAGATGGGACAAGATGATGCCATCTCTGTGAGTTTTTCAACTATCCCGTCCAGGCTTCGGGAGATACATAAATGACCTCCACCTATAGCAAAGGCATTATCCAAGTTTAGTCATAGTTTCACAGTTTTTTTTTATTTTTATGTACAGCCCAGCTCTTACCTGCATAGGCAATTTTTTGCTAAGGTGAACTAACCTTTTAATTTCATAAACCACTGTTGACAGGTCTGCAAGTATTGAAGCCAGAGTGTCCAGCAGCTAACATTTCTGGCAATCTGCATTGTTCTCTTGGTACAGGTTTCCTTTAAAAAGCAAATGCCTAGACATAAGCAGAATGCAAATGCTGAAATTATATTTCCACAGCATCCGAGCTCTCCTCTAATGTTTACATTCTTCCTGCATTTTAAAGAGCATATGACTCAGGCAGGGCAGTGTTTCTCCTACCTTCATAATGATATGTTTTCAGGAGAACCACTTATTTTTAAATAATTGTTGTGTCTTACCTTTGATGTCTTCCATGTATGTTGTTGTATGCAGAGATCCAGCTTTGTCTCAAATCATTAATGAGTCTGAGAAACAGTAGGTCCAGGGTAGGGCTCAAGTCTTCAAGATGTTAGTGTTGTGCTATAAAAAGGGAATTGGATTAGATGGTACACTAGAACAAAATGATAAAAGAGGGTTTTGAAATCTGTAATAGGCGGAGGCGGAAAACTACAGACTGCATAGAGCAGAGCACATCAGTGGATAAACCACCAAGAATCTAGAAGAGTAGTTATACCAATATTATTAGAAATATGTTTACACCAAGGATTGTAGTAGACCAACCACTCTCAACCAGGGTTCCATGAACCCTACTATTCCTCTGGAGGTTGCTCAGGGCTCCTTGAGCTGTGGCTATTAGACGTCCAATCTGATTGTGCCTCCATAGTTTCGGGGCTAATGCTACTTTGCAAAACCAACAGCATGACCCAATTATCTGTTTCGCTGCCTCTAAAGGGGCATTATTCCTACTGACTACCAATGTAAGGGGCTTTTTCCTTATTGACTTCCAATGAATTGGTTATAGTAAGGGTTCACCAAGACTTGAAAATTATTTTAGGGGTTCCTCTGGGGTAAAAAAAGTTGAGAAAGCTGAATTAGACTGTTCAATGTCAAAAGCTGGGTTCCTTATGTGTACTTCATCTGAGACAGAATATCATTACAACTGTCTTTATGAACAAAACACATATCAAAAAGTGGCAGTTTTAACTCTGTTGTCTGAAAACATCATAGCTGTAGTTATTACCTTTTAAGCCAAGCAAGCTAAGTTAGGGTTATTTAAGGGGTGAAAGGTCTCCTCTAGTAGAACACTGGATTTTATGACGTTATCAGGAAATGAGGCTTACCAATGACCACCCTAAAGGAAAAGGTAGTTTGAATGGACTTACCCTTTGCATTTTATAAACTGTTTGTTTTGAAGTAAGCATTTATTAGTAGATGTCCTGTATGGTTTACACCTTTAGGTGAACCTGGTACTGAGTGAGGGAAGGTCCCTTGGCTTACTCATTCGTGGAGGTGCCGAGTACTCCCTGGGGATTTACATCACTGGTGTGGATCAGGGCTCAGAGGCTGAAAGTGTCGGTTTAAAGGTAACACTACAAATGTAATACACACTTTTTTTTTCCTTTATGAAATTTATACAGCATTGCTTAAAGCAATGTGATGCTGTGTGGTAACTCAAATCAACTAATTCACTTTTAACACTTTAAAATAAGAATGATTGCTGAGAGTGTATTGTTTCTAACTGCCCTTTGCTCACCACTAACTGACTTCAAATTAAAAGGCCACTTGTTAATCCTACATATTGTCCTATTTATCCTGCGATAGAAAAGCATCCAACCTGAAGGACCTCAGAGTAGTAAATGTATTCAGGACTTGTCCAGCTGGCAGTGATAAATTATGCTTTATAGTGATCAATAGATCATTATTGTGAGATCCGCATAGACCTTGTGCGCTTCAAGGTGAATGCAGTTCAAGAAAATGTTCCACTGATGACTATTAAACCACCTATCACTACAATGCCAGTCGAGGAGATGGTCACTGATAGCAATACAGCAAAGGACAGTAAGATTTTTATTTGCAGGCAACTCCTGTAAGCCTAGGTATAGAGTAGCAGAATCAAGGACGGGAGCCACTGGCCTTCTCACCCATCTAAGTGCCATGCTGGTCAAATGTCTTGCAGTTTCTGTCTTGCTTTAAAACTCATCTGTGTTGTTCAATATATGTGCATATGTTCTTACCATGGTGTCATCTAAGTTTGATTCCTTTCGGTACTCAGTGTGTACCTACAGTGTGTTATGTCTGCCAGTATAGATGGCTACAGGCCCTACTTTCTGCAGTTTTAACCAACATTTAGGAGTCTATCCCCATGTCACAGTCATTACAAATATAAATATTTTTAGCGATGTCTAGTCCTCTATAGAGGAGAATTAAAGCTTAGTACTGAAAAAGATGTGTAATTCTTCAAAGTGACTACTTGGATATGCCCACATCCCTCATAGCTTTGTCTTTCTGAGCCCCATGCAAAAGCACAGACTTTACAAACAGTATACTGTCCTGTCCTGGAAATAATCACTTGACCGCTACAGTACTAGTAGCTGAGTATTGTCTGACAGCACAGTAGGCCATTTAGCACTTTCTACATTTAAACACTTGCATTCTGAAAACTAGGCATAGCCCATCATTGGGTTTGCCCTCAGGCCTAAAGTAATATCAATCGACAGTTGGTTCTTGTTCAATAGATGTCATGTGGTGGTATCATGACCAGAAGTTGCTCATCTTCCAGGATTCTTAAACTATAGACAGTGAGAAAAGTGGACTAACCATAAAGCCCCGGTGAACATCTATAACAAAACCATAGACAGGAGAGCAACAAAATGTTGGGATGGGAAGATGCAGAAAGAAATCCTGACCTAAAAGATCATCATAGATGATCACAGCATTTGGAGAGGAACAAGTCCAACAAAAAATATATATATTTTTAATCACTGGTCTGTCATAGGGACTTAAACAGGGAGATTTTTCAATCAGAATTCCCAAAAAATGTCAAAGCCACCACTGCAGCCTGTGCTACCTTCACTGGTATCCTCCATAACATGAAATATATGATTAAAGGGAAAATTATACAGTGAGAGTTTAACACCCCTTTTTATGACTTAAACAAGGTAAGATAGTGGAGGACATGTATGACAATGAAATCTTACCACTAAAGTTGCCTAAGCACACAAAGAACCATTCCATGGTTGAGTCCATCAGCACCCACCCAAACCTGGGAGATGTGTTTAAAACATTTTTTTGTCTAATATAAATTAGCACAATACTCAGTATCAATACTAATATTATCACATTCAATTCTATGATATTGATCGTTAACATTCCATCTCTTCCTGACATTTATTCTAGGTAGGAGATCAGATCCTGGATGTAAATGGCATCAGCTTCCTCTCCATTCCTCATGATGAGGCTGTTAGAATTCTTCGCTCCTCTCGACATCTTATAATGACTGTGAAGGATGTGGGTCGAGTTCCTCATGCTCGCACTACAGTAGATGAGACTCAGTGGTTAAGTAGCTCATATGCTGGAGATCCACACTCATCTACAGGGTAAGTAGTACTGAGCAACAAAATTGTTTTTTATTGATGACCTGGAAGGTGACACTGTTAGTGAGACTAAGGGTCAGGCCCTAGGATATCAGCCAATCAGACGCCAGATGGCATTTTCCTAACATATGTTATATAGTGGTCTTACACCATTATTATTATTATACTGGATTGATATAGTGCCATCAGTTTACGCAGCTCTTTAAAATATAAAAAGGGAGACAATACAGTTATAATACAATAAAATACAAGAGGATTAAGATGGCCCTGCTCAGAAGAGCTTACAATCTAATAGGGTGTATGTAGCTTGCTGGGGCAGCAAATCCAACAGTGCTCAGGTTGTGTGGCAGTTAGATACCACTTGTAGATATGTTCCCAAGAGATCACTGGGATGTTGAGTCAGTAATAAAACCAGAAGACAACACTTAAATTGTATTTTTTCTACACTGTGACCATGGTAAAAGTTGTACCTATGATGCCCCCCTCTACTTTAAAAAAAACTTGTCACAAACCTGAGAAATTCATACTTACCATGTGATGGGAAAAAAGAAGCAGAGGTCACCTTTCATGCTATCAAAATAAACAATATACGGTAATAAAGAGCTCCAGAGACAAGGTAGGACTGGGGACCATTGGTCTGGGTGGCAAACAACACTTTCACGATAGGGACAAGTTTTGGTGATCTAAATAAAATGTATGCACATGAAAAGTGTGCCATGGTACCTCATGAATTATTTTTCATGGTGAAAGGTGGCTGATCTTATAGGACATGGCTTACTGTGAAATATTATTTCCAGTATTCCAACATCAGCTTCCTTTGCATCTAAAGCCCCATACACACGGTCGGACTTTTTCATCAATTTGGTCCGATCGGACAAGGTTGTTGAAAAATCAGACCGTGTGTATGCACCATCGGACAGTGTTCGTCGGTTTGTCCGTCGGACAAAGTCTTATCTCCTGCTGGAAAGATTTCCCGTCAACCCGGTCCGATCACACCAAATCCGAGCGTGTGTACGCTTGTCCGACGGACAAAGTGCTACGCATGCTCAGAAGAAATTCTGTGACGGAAGCGCTCGGTCAGGTAAAACTACCTTTCCTAATCGACACAGCACATTCGTCACGCTGCAATGTTAAAATGTCTTTAATGCAGCGCATTCTCTTTTTCTTTACAATGCAACAAGAATGACATCTTTTAGCTGCTCCTATTCACCCGCACTTCTCACAAACTTACTTCTTTATTACTTTGCAGCATTTATACACTACATGTTTATTTTTACTCTGAACGGAAAAGAATCTTTGTTATTTTTTTACCATGATTTGTCTTTTTTTTTTTTTTTTGGGGGAATACATCTTTGAATGTTTTTTTTTTTTTTTTGGAGGGGGGTTGTGTGTCTCAAATTACCAAAAACACATTATTTACATTTGTATTTCTTGCTTACATTTACTAGGAGTTTGTTTGTTGTTGGTGCCCCTTGTTAATTCTACTTTAGGATTAGTGAAATGTACCTGCTTACTCAAAGAAAAACTGTCATTGTAGCAAAGTAAAACACAATAGTCAATGATTATTTCAAATCAAAAAAAACCTTTATTTAGGTCACACCAACAAACCAAAGAGGAACGCAGCCATGGTGAAACTTGGGGAATTTGCAAAGCCTTGGCCCCCCACGGCAACCATCATTGTCCAAGCGTAGAAAATTGGGGGCCTGAGGAGTACCTATATTAAGGGGAGTGCAATCTGGTCGTGAAGTCCAAAGTATCCGGAACTGCAGCAGATGCCATCTAGGTCCCCAGGCTCTGGTACTACGAGAGGCTCCATCTTCTCTCAGACCAGACTGATTCCAGGTCGTCACTCTCAGGTCTTCCTTCCACGCTTCCTTCCACGCTGTGGCTGTCGTGCTGGTGGGGTGGCAGAAGGAGGAGGAGGAGGAGGAGGAGGTGGAGCATGATAGCTATGGCAAACATGTGTGACTGGGGTCATCTCCCCAGCCCTACCCTTATTTAGGACATGGAGGATGAGCCCCTCACACATGTTGCGTTGCCTCACCTCCATACCCATCATTTTTGTGACAACCACCGAGCCAAAGGTCTCCTCGTCGGCGGGTGTGGCATGTAGGGAGTCTGAAGCCTCTCTGATCATCCGGAGCGCTGACTGTGCCGCATAACCCCCCCTTCTCGCCCTTTTGTACGGAGGGCGGAGGGGAGGGGTTTGGGTGTCAGTCAGGCTCCGAGGCCTAGCCCCCTCTTGGCTGCCACTACCCAGCTGGTGGCTGCCACTAACCCCTGCCTCCTCCTGACTGCCACCTTCCACAGCCACCTCCTGGCTGAGGTCTTCCTGTGTAGGAAAAAGGGACATAGTTTCAGTTATTTGTTCATCAAACACACACAATTCTCATCTAGTGACTGGTGCAAAATGTTTACAAATAGAAAACCATACAATTCTCAGCCCAGCAGTTTAGATTCTGGCCCCAAATGTCTCCCACACCACTGTCTGTTGATATGTCAAACACGTTAGGAACTAAGCAATTGGCGATCCTGAATTAAGTGAACATCATTCATTATTCCCATAAATGGTAACAAAACTACTATACCTGGAACAAGCTGGGCTCCTCCACCTCTTCCAGACTGGAAGGCCCAGGTTGCTCCTCGGAAGCCTCATCAGGGGTGGGCTGTGCGCAAGGAAGCGTGGAAGGAGGAGTCGAGGTTGGCTCCGTGACATCAGCCTGGTCCTTCAGAAAATGGAGACTCTGATAGTACCAGAGCTTGGGGACATAGACCTCATCTGCTGAAGTTGCAGTTTCCTCAGACTTCACGACCTTCTTCCTCTCCCTGATATACGCACTCCTCAGGCTGCCAATTTTCTTTCTAATATCATCAACAGTTGCCGTGGGGAACCTTGGCTTGACAAATTCCACAAGTTCCTCCAGGGCTGCGTGCCTCTTTGGTTTGTTGGTGTAATGTGGGTGTATACCCTGCCACAATATGGGAAAATCCCTGTATTTGGCAATGAAGAGGGGGAGAAAACTCATGTCGTTGAATCCCTTCATATCAATCTCTGCAAGACACAACAACACACCAAACCCTATAAATTATGTCAGGCTAAACTCTCCTAATCTTCTCCATAAAGAAGCCTCAAGTTCAAATCAGTCTAGGCTAGTTATGTACCAACGTTAAATTGTACCTTCGTTTGTAGCGATCGTCTCGTGTGAGTTTTCTCTCCCCTCGTCTCCCAGATCGTGGCTACGACACAGGCGTGTGACGTTTTATATACACTGCGCATGCTTCAAACTCCGCCCGCCCCTGACGATCTTTCTCGTCTATTCCCCACCCCTTCTCTTTACGGCGTAGTGGGGAGAGCACATGGCGGGGACACAGCAGGTGCGCCACAAATATCCCACCAACGAGGAGGAGGACGAGGAAAGTCCGGAGGCAGAAACGTCCCGATCCCGGAACCTGAAATTCAAGGCCTCCAATATGTCATTTGGAGAAATGTTGGAGATGGTGGACATATTAAAGAGGAGCGACTATGATGGGAAGTATGGGCCTTACCTCAACCCCAATGTCCGCAAGGCCAAGATCATGTCTAAAGTTGTGAGAAGGCTGTACAATAATTTTGGGGTACAACGATCCAAGGAGCAACTCAGGAAACGCTGGTCAGACCTGAAACTGAGGGAGGCCGATCAGTACAGAAAGATCAAGAGAATTCTTCAAAAAAGTAAGTAGTTGTGTTTTGTGTTTGATTTCTTGCTTGCATACTGCTCCATTGTGTTTTGATTTTTACCAAGTTGTACATTCCAAAATGGCCACTTTCAGGTTCGTCTGTGCATTCGATCGTACTCAGCCTCGATCTTTCTGCCACTGTCATGGTCGTGTGTGTGTGCATTCGATCGTACGCAACCTCGATCGTTCGGCCACTTATAATACGATGTTTGGTGTTTTTTTGGGGAAAGGAAGTTTGTTCTCACTAGAAATGTCATCAAGAATGTAAAGCCAATTTATTCAATGTAAAGGAGAGGTCACTCAGTAGCTGTTTACCCATCTGGACTCTAGAGCACTAGTGCTGGGACACCCAAACCCCTTTTTATTATGCTTTTCCACACATGTGCTCCAGTGGATACTAGAGGGGGGTCTCCATCACACAAACTTCTACCAAAAAGCTAGTCAGTTTAGCACCTTTACAAAGTGACTTCATTCATGTAGTTGACATTTGGAACTGGCCAAACTAAAATAGTGTCCGTCACTTTCAAGCAATGTTTGTCATTTCCTATTTCTGCCCTCAATAGCTTGTGTTGCTAAATCTTCCTTTTGGACATTCTCATAGGGGAGCGAAAACTTGGGCCGTCTGAGGAAACCCCCAAACCAACACCTACCAAAAAAGGGGAAAGAGCAGAAGCAGAGGAGGAGGAGGAGGAGGAGGAGGAAGGAGAGATCATCGAACTTGGAGAAATTGTCACCACAACAGGTGAGTGTGGGAGAACACAGCTACTGGTAAGCTAATCCATGTATGGCTGCCTCATTTCCAACACCCCATTTTTGTTTGTTTGTGGTTTTTAGGTGACGTGGATGTTGTGGAAGAAAAATCGCACTTTACCACAGAGAGTGCCCACGTACTCATCGGAGAGATAATGGTCTGCAATCGAGATCTAGATTACATAAAGCAAAACATCAATGATGTTCAACAAAAATTGAAGAACATCATTGATGTTTTAGGAAAAATATGAAAACGCACCAAGTAATTAACACACATTTGTGCCTGCTTCTGAACACATTTGCAACTTAAAAACTGTCTGAAATTTGGAACATGCACACATTGTGTCCACATGTGCTAGCTCCCACCATGGTGGATGAATGGCAACGTTTTTTTGGGGGTGCAAACACTTTACGAACTACGAAAGTGGTTGTGGTGAAGGGGTTGCACCCCCAAAAAACGTCCATTCATCCCCATGATGGAAAATGGCACTTTTGAAGCTTCTAGGCATGTGTTTTCCCATCTAATGACCATTTTCAGACCCAAATTGTGTGCATGTTCCAAATTTCCACTTTTCGGGGGTGACCCCCCCATGTGATGAAGGCAAGATCAAACACACTTTGAACATATAGTCATGTCTGATCTTGTCTTCACTTTACAAAGTTGAACTTTCCAAGTTCCTCGGTTCTGTTTTGCTCCATGCCTGGTTTTACCAATTGCGGAATGTTTGTAAACAATGTTGTAAATAACCAAGATGTTGTCAGTTTTGGCGTGAAGATTGTAAACGCACTTGTGAATGTTTTCCTAGTAAACTTTTATTTTTCTAAATGTGTGGCTTCCTTATTTAAAAAACACAATGCATTATGTATGTAAAATGAAAAGGATATGGGGGGCAATGGTTGTTATTTACTAAAGGCAAATCCACTTTGCACTCCAATTTTCTTTCCCGGGGAACTTTTTCAATGCACTTGTAGAGCATAGCGGATTTGACTTATGTAAATGACACCCACAGTGCTTTGTACGAAAACACGGAGCACAGCATTTTGGAGAATACACACATGTCAGACCTGGTGATGAAAAGGAGTATTTTGGGTGTCAGTTATGCAGTACAAACCTTCTCTAGACCAAAGATTAGGTAGCAAACACACAACATGAGAATAATCTTTTTGGGAAGAAGAGACTGTTACCTCCTTTTGCCCAGAAAGTGCATTCCCACTGTCGAAGGCAAAGGGAAAAAATGTCAAAGTAAAATAAGCTAAAAAGAAGACTGAAATGACATGAAATCATAGGTTGGTTAAAATATCAGATTTATTAAAAAATGCCTCTCACACATCGTCAGGCAGAGCAATGGCCCCCCTACCCACAAAGTACTGCATATATTGGTCCCGGACCACACGGGCATTTAGAGGGGGCAAGCCTGGACGTGCCACTCGAAGGGCTGTGAGTTCGGCATTTGGAGGGCCCTCCACATCTGGGCCAACGGGCACCACATAGTTCCTGTTATGTCTTTTGAGGAAGTTGTGCAATATGCAACAGGCAAGAACTATGTGGTTCAGTTTGTATTCCGCCAAGTTAAATGCCGTCAGGAACAGGCGGAAGCGGCTGGCCAGGATGCCAAAAGCGTTCTCCACAACTCTTCTGGCTCTGGACAGCCTGTAGTTGAAGACCCTCTGGTCCGGGGTGAGGGTCCTCATCGGGAACGGCCTCATCACATGGGGAGTCAACGCAAACGCTTCATCTGCGACAAAGACGAAGGGGAGTCCTTCGGCATTCTCCTCTGGAGGTGGCAAGCACAGACTGCCACTTTGGAGACGCCAGTAGAACTCCGTGTGCGTAATGGCCCCACCATCCGATATCCGGCCGTTCATCCCCACGTCCACATACATAAACTCGTATGTTGCCGACACCACCGCCAACATCACTACACTATTAAACCCTTTATAATTATAATAGTAGGACCCCGAGTTGGGCGGTGGGACGATGCGGACGTGTTTCCCATCAATTGCCCCTCCGCAGTTAGGAAAGTCCCAACGGCTGGCAAAGTGGGAGGCCACAGTCTGCCATTCCTGTGGCGTGGAAGGGAACTGTGGAGTGAAACAAGAAAAAAAAATTAGACACTTTGCACCTAAACATTGCAAGCAGATTAGACAATCAACATCTTGGAACAAGAGCATTGTCTAAAATTGGAGGCTGGAAAGTATTTGCACAGAAAAGTAGAGGCTCCCCTTCACAGATTACTCACCCCCCCCCATCAATCCCCCCACTTCTGATGGGCCATTGGCAATAACTAGGGGTTTTGGGGGGGGGGGGGGTGGTGGACAGCTAACCCTCTGCACTTCATTGATTGGCAAATGGCTCAATAATGTGGGCTAGTTTGGCCAGACCCTCTGTACTTAACACTATTGGCAGGCCACAGGAAAGATCAAATAACATTTCAACCCCCCCCCCCCCCCCCCCAAAAAAGGCAGGCACAGTGTGACATTATTAAATTACCAAGCAAGCTAATAGGAGGGAAAGAAGACAAAAAAAATAGGAAATGGAATGTATGGAGGCAGTCCCTTGCACTACATGCTTTGCTGAATTCATCCCTAAAGATGCGCACTATAAAGAGGTAGGTATATAGTGTGTATGGACCTTGGGAAAGCCAGCAGATAAAGGATTGGTACCATCTGACAGAGCAGTTGGGGGAGGGGGTTCCTAATGAGTTTGCCCCCCCCCCCCCACCAAAAGAACAAAAAAAGGGGGCTCTACATGAAGTAAACCACACAGCAAACATTTGTGCATATTTTAGGGGGTGTTTTGGGGCAAACAATACTATGCAGCAGACAAAAGACATTGCTTAAGTGACTAGGCCATAGGTGTCTATTGGGGCAGAAGAGCATGCTGGTGAGGTAAGTGAAGGGAAAAATGCATGAAGGAGAAAAGGGGCACAGCATATTAGAACATATTGCAATCATGGTAATTAGGGAAGGAGGTCAAAAATACAAGTCATTAGCAAACAGAGCATACATAGAAGGGAATAGTAAAGTAGAAATGTTACCTTAATATAGTCCTCCTGCAGGACCTGAATGATGGCAGAACAGGTCTCTGGAATAATGATTCCCAGGGCCTGGGGAGAGATACCTGAAGAGAACTTCAAATCCTGAAGACTTCTCCCTGTCGCCAAGTACCTCAACGTGGCAACAAGCCTCTGCTCCGGAGTAATGGCTTGTCTCATGCAGGTATCCTGCCGGCTGATAAAGGGGGTCAGCAAAGCCAAAAGACGGTGAAAATCGGGGTCCGTCATCCTGAGAAAGTTCCTGAAATCATCAGGATTATTCTCCCGGATCTCACGAAGCAAAGGCATGTGCGAGAACTGGTCACGCTGAAGCAACCAATTCTTGGTCCACATACTCCTCGTCACTCTGTTCATGGACGGGTCTTGGGTCAAAGCTAAAAGCCCGACACCAATTCCGCGTACAGCACGAACTCGGCGACGAGTACGCACGGGAAACATCGCTCAGAAGGTCACAAAAGGTCGGCTGGTCAGAACGGACAAACAGAAAGCACCGATAAACAGCAAGGCCTGAAAGAACGAAGTGAATACCAGCAACGAGCAGACAATAAGCAGTGCAAATCAAAGCGTCCTATATCAAGATATAGGCCGCAATGACCAACAAATGCGAACTGACTACACGCACTAATAAACAGATACGCACGACAAGCACAAACTGAAGAGCAGTAACGATCTGAGTCAGAAAACTGAGAAGCGCGAATCTTAAGTCACCAAACTTCCACTAACTCTCGATAAACACGGGATCAGCAGAAGGAGCCCAACGGGTGCCTGACGTGGTGCTGAACTTTCCTTTTCTAATCTCGTGGACGACGACTTACGTCACGACGTTCTTCCGGACCGGATATTCCGACAACGTAGTCCGACCGTGTGTACGCAACGCCAACATCGGACAAAGTACGTCGGACAAAGTCCGACCGACCTGGTCCGCGGATTGTCCGAGCGTGTGTATGGGGCTTTAGGATTCAGTCACATAAAATATCAGAGCCTCAAAAAAAAAAATTGGCACTGGAATACTTATCTCTGTTAGATGTTGAGATTTCAGGTCTGAATATGGAGGAGATAACTATATAATGGCCAGCAGCTGTCACTGAGTGTGATCTAGACCTGAAAGGTTAAGCGTTGTCACTTAAGGCCTAACATACAGTATCTCACAAAAGGGAGTACACCCCTTACATTTTTGTAAATAATTTTATTATATAAATTTGCTGTCCCCTCAAAATAACTCAACACACAGCCATTAATGTCTAAACCGCTGGCAACAAAAGTGAGTACACCCCTAGGTGAAAATTTCCTAATTGGGCCCAAGTGTCAATATTTTGTGTGGCCACCATTTTTTTCCAGCACTGCCTTAACCCTCTTCAGCATGGAGTTCACCAGAGCTTCACAGGTTGCCACTGGAGTCCTCTTCCACTCCTCCATGACGACATCAGGAGCTGGTGGATGTTAGAGACCTTGCACTTCTCCACCTTCCGTTTGAGGATGCCCCACAGACGCTTAATAGGGTTTAGGTCTGGAGATATGCTTTTATTTACAGTGGTGTGAAAAAGTGTTTGCCCCCTTCCTCATTTCCTGTTCCTTTGCATGTTTGTCACACTTAAGTGTTTCGGAACATCAAACCAATTTAAACAATAGTCAAGGACAACACAAGTAAACACAAAATGCAATTTGTAAATGAAGGTGTTTATTATTAAAGGTGAAAAAAAATCCAAACCATCATGGCCCTGTGTGAAAAAGTGATTGCCCCCTAAACCTAATAACTGGTTGGGCCACCCTTAGCAGCAACAACTGCAACCAAGCGTTTGCGATAACGTGCAATGAGGCTTTTACAGCGTCCTGGAGGAATTTTGGCCCACTCATCTTTGCAGAATTGTCCTAATTCAGTTACATTAGAGGGTTTTCGAGCATGAACGGCCTTTTTAAGGTCATACCACAACATCTCAATAGGATTCAGGTCAGGACTTTGGCTAGGCCACTCCAAAGTCTTCATTTTGTTTTTCTTCAGCCATTCGGTGGTGGACTTGCTGGTGTGTTTAGGATCATTGTCCTGCTGCAGAACCCAAGTTCGTTTCAGCTTGAGTACACGAACAGATGGTCGGACATTCTCCTTCAGGATCTCTTGGTAGACAGCAGAATTCATAGTTCCTTTTATCACGGCAAGTCTTCCAGGTCCTGAAGCAGCAAAACAGCCCCAGACCATCACACTACCACCACCATATTTTACTGTTGGTATAATGTTCTTTTTCTGAAATGCAGTGTTCCTTCTACGCCAGATATACTTGGACACACACCTTCCAAAGAGTTCCACTTTTGTCTCATCGGTCCACAGAATGTTGTCCCAAAAGTCTTGGGGATCATCAAGATGTGTTGTGGAGAAATTGAGACGAGCTTTGATGTTCTTTTTGCTCAGCAGTGGTTTTCTCCTTGGAACTCTGCCATGCAGGCCATTTTTGCCCCGTCTTTTCCTGATGGTGGAGGCATGAACGCTGACCTTAACTGAGGCAAGTGAGGCCTGCAGTTCCTTGGACGTTGTTGTGGGGTCTTTTGTGACCTCTTGGATGAGTCGTCGCTGCGCTCTTGGGGTAATTTTGGGCGGCCGGCCACTCCTGGGAAGGTTCACCACTGTTCCATGTCTTCGCCATTTGTGGATAATGGCTCTCACTGTGGTTCGCTGGATTCCCAAAGCTTTGGAAATGGCTTTATAACCCTTTCCAGACTGATAGATCTCAATTACTTTCTTTCTCAATTGTTCCTGAATTTCTTTGGGTCTCGGCATGATGTGTAGCTTTTAAGGATCTTCTGGTGGACCTTACTGTGTCAAGCAGCTCCTATTTAAGTGATGCCTTGATTGTGAACAGGTGTGGCAATAATCAGGCCTGGGTGTGGCTAGAGAAATTGAACTCAGGTGTGGACAACCACAGTTATAGTATGTTTTAACAAGGGGGGCAATCACTTTTTCACACAGGGCCATGATGGTTTGGATTTTTTTTCACCTTTAATAATAAACACCTTCATTTACAAATTGCATTTTGTGTTTACTTGTGTTGTCCTTGACTATTGTTTAAATTGGTTTGATGTTCCGAAACACTTAAGTGTGACAAACATGCAAAGGAACAGGAAATGAGGAAGGGGGCAAACACTTTTTCACACCACTGTACACTGTTATAAAAGCTATACAGATAGAAGAAAATCACTTTTGTGAGATACTGTATATATGTACTCATCATATCCTCCAAAGGCCACACCTGCTTATACATTTTATATGATATTCTTAGGTTAAATTGCCAAGATTGTTACAGGACTACTTCAACTAATCCTTTGTGGACACTGCTTAAACAGGACTCAAGCGGGCCTAAAACTTTAAATGTAAATTTGTAGATAAGAATCTTGATTGCTGAAAAAAACAAAAAAACTTCTTAACTTTTGACTGGTTTCCTGGCAGTTCATACATATGTCTGCCTGCTCGATGTGTCTACGAATGCCCTGTTAGCTGTTAAAAACTCTTATGGATTCTCATACTGGTTCTGTCTTTTTGAGATTTCTGCTATCTCTATAAAACCGATATACGTTTTGCAATTGAGCCCCATTACTGTACAAAAGCTGAAAATAATGATAATATATAAACTTTATTGCTTCACCGGGTTCATTTTGGATGGTGTACTTTATATATCAGGGATGCTTTCTAAGCTCCGCTAGGCATGGTTTCCTAAATTCTTTACCCTTCTGCTTCATGGTATAATGGGCCTCGTGTATCAAGTTGTCAGTATTAAGAGCTGTTGAAACCGCTGTGCTGCCTATTAATCTATATAAGCTGCAATTCTTCTTTTTTACTATGTAATTACAGGACAGGGCTTCAGCTGTGGGTTGGTAAACAATGCTTTCAGCAATCCTACCTTGATTTTATATATAATTTAATCTGATGCCCTGAAAAGTTTCATCTTTCCACTAATGTTAATAAAACATCTTTTACTTAAACTACATTTTGAAAGTCATTGAAATGTACACTCGCCCTGTTAAAGAAGCACCAATCACGGGTGCATGTACAGCCAATGCAGCTTGTGCTACTTCCCAAAGATCATGTAGGCCCAGTAGGGGTCAGGTAAAGCTGAAGTACAAAATATATTAGACATGTGCAATTCGTTTCGTTTTTTTACAAATGTTAACAAATGTTGACAAATTCGTTAATTAGGAAATATCTGCATTAACAAAAACCTGTTTAACAAATTTTTCCTAATATTTTCAGAGTAAATTCGAATATTTGAAAATTCGTAAATTCAAAATTCGAAAACCCGAAAACCCAAAAATTTGAAAATCTGAACTAACTAATAATTACTTAACTATTACTAACTATTAAATTATTGGTATTGGAATTTCCTTTCAAATTTGGCTGTTCGTGAACGTAATGAATATGAATTTATCCAAAGTTACGAATTATCCAAAACAACAAATGCTGTATCTAAACTAATGGAACGTAACAAATTAATAATACTAATACAAATGTTTTATTATTATTATGTATTATTAATTTGTTCCGTTCCATTTGTTTAGATGCCGCATTCGTCATTTCAGATAATTCGTAAATTTGGATAAATTCGTATTCATTACGTTCACTAACAGACAAATTTGAAAGGAAATTCCAATACCTATAATTTAATAGTTAGTTGTTATTAGTTATTCTTTCGAATTTTCAGATTTTCTTTGCTATTTTCCCCCCAAAAATACAAATTTTTTAAGTAAGTTTACGATTTTGTGTTGGGCTGCATTTATAGCCTCCTTGAGCCTGCTGTTGGACCCCTTTGCTGTAAAGTTTTCAGAATGGAATACAGCCAGCTGATTGGTTCTTCTGGGTACCTTTACTTTAGGGAACCAAGTAAAAACTGTTGTACTAGTACGGTCACGGTTTTAATGCCACTGATGTTGTGGATGCCAGTGAGATGCAACTGGTGCTTATCAGATAGTGACCATTGGCATGTAGCAAGAAGCTTGCTGAGATATAAATGAAGAATAAAAAGAGGGCAGCATGATGTTCACACTCTAGCCCCCGGTCTAAGGTCCTGGGATTGATTTCCACAATAGACACTGCCTATGTGAAGTCTGGATGTTCTCACTAGATTTGTATGTGTTTGGATGTGATCTACCTCTGTGGTCTTCACTACTTACTCTGGCTCCCAAAGCATATTGGAAGGTCAGTTGGCTTGAATCTGAAACTGTTCTACCATGTGTTTGTATGACTGTGGGGCAGTAATTGATCTTAATGCTCTTTATAACTCTGTGAAACAAATGTCAGTGCTACATAAACAAAATAAAATAGGCAGATGTATCTTCAGGCACACCATACTGTTTCTTCAGGCACACCATACTGTTTCTTCAGGCACACCATACTGTTTTGAGTTCCCAACTAAGATACACTTTTCAAATGAAAAAATAAGTCAGCAATAAGGTGATATACTCAAAACCTTAGTGATCAAAAATAAATATAGAATGTGTGTATAAATATATGAAACGCACGTAGGGTAGCTAGACATGCCATTCCACCACGTTGGAGGTCCCGGTGGCAGCGATAGATGTCAGTGCTGGCGGTTTTCTTTGCTTTTCATGTTGTTTATTCAAATTTTTTTTGATCTGCTTGCTATACTTGTGCTTGTTGGTTTTACAATAAATACTACACCATATGGCACCTGTCTATCTTTCATGGCATAGTTACTTGAAACTATTGATGCTCCCCGCTGAGTCCACCACCAGTGGAAGGGAATTCTACATCCTTGCCACTGTACAGTAAAGAAAACCTCTACGTAGTTTAAGGTTAAACCTCTTTTCTTCTAATTTTAATGAGTGGCCACGAGTCTTGTTAAACTCCCTTCCGCAAAAAAGTTTTATCCCTACACTTTACACAGATACACTTTATGTACTTTCTTTTTATGAACTCTATGAACTTTCACAAATTTTTTTAGCGCTGCAATTTTATACTTTTCAAACTCCCAACTAATATTTTTTTTAAAAAACATGGTGCAAGCTGATATTTTGCACAGGACCTGGTGCAGTTTATTTCCATCAGAGGTTCTAGTATTGCAGTCTAATATAATGCTAGCAGTTATAGGCCTTAGCTTCTTGTAGTTACAGATGTTGGTCTTAAAGTGAACCTATAGCTAGGCTATGGACATTGAAGTATTTTTTCATATTTTCAACAATCAGTAAATGAGCTTTAAAAAAGCCCACACTAACCTCTGTAGATCCAGTTAACGTGGAGTAATTCATCCACAAATTTCACAGCAGAAGCACTGTTGGTGGCTCAGCTCCCCCTGATGTTCTCTCCCAGAGCATCTGCCCTGTATTATACAGGATTTATGTAGCATCCTCTAGTGTGCTATTAGTAGCAGTACGGGCAAATTTCTTCTTTTTGGCTCATAGTTACATAGTTAGTCAGGTTGAAAAAAGATTCATCCAGTTCATGGTAAAATGAGTCTTTAAAAATGGGTCAAAAGTTTACTACAGTTCAGGGCTGGATGACTCATAGTTATGGAAAATTGGAAAAATGCTCTGGAAACCTTGAGGGCGGATGCCAGGAGGGTTGGTCTGCATTCTTAGGGGAGTTTGGCCAATCCCCAGGCGGTGGGCCTGGCATGATGGTTAAGCCAGCCCTTAAATATGGATGAGTCATGCTGGCTGGGAGTTGGGTGGAAGATGGAGTGCTGAGGAGACTGTCAGTAGCTCTTGATGAGAACTCCTGCCGAAGTGGGGGGCTCTGCCTCAGGCTGGGGTTTGTCCAGGAAGAATCTTGCCTATCTGGTGCTTGAATTATTTATTTTAATTTTTTTAGAAAATTATAGAAAAAAAAAAATTACACTGTTGCTTTTATTTTATTTTTATAACTTTTATCCTTTTATACAAACATCCTTGTGCCAGCAATAGACATGTGACAGGAACTTTTTATGGAGAGATCTGGTGTCTAACAAGACCCCAAATCCCTCCTCTGCCCTTAAAAGCATTTAAAACACCAAGTTCTTTGTTTTTGAATGCTTTAGATTTTTAAAAATGGTGCCAATGGTTTCCAAGTAAACCAGAAGTGATGTCATGTCACCACTTCCGGTTTACTGTTACGAACAGCCGATCCCGGGTTTGCTTGGCTGAATGGCCAGCCAGCAGACGTGCCCACTGGTCGATCGGGTCTCCCGGTGGGATGGGAGAACTCAAGAGAGCCACGGAAGGAGATGGGGGGGCGTAAGCCACTCCGATTGCTATTACAATAGAGACAATTGCTGGCGCTAAAAAACGATACCGGGGCGATGCTTGCAGCCGCAGGCATCATCCTGGTACAGGCGCCGTCTTCCTCAAAAAATGCGGCCGAAGGCAAATGCCTTGCTTGCCTCATTGTAGATAAGCCCTTGGACACAAGAGATGGATGCTCAAAGATTTTAAATTTCCCTGCAGACTTCTTTTGAACGGGGCAGGATTCTAGTGCTGTGGGTGGTGGGAAAGGATTCATCCTCTTCTTTGTAGATACACTAGTGTGGAAAACCTTTGTTAAAGGATACACCATTTTAAGGAGGAAGTGCTGTCTTTTTTTTTTTTTGACCCGCAAGGTAAAGGCATAATGTGCTAGTATGCGTCGTATACTAGCACATTATGTAAAACTTACCTACAAACTAAGCCTTTGTTGTCACCGCTAGAGGTCGCATCCACCTTCAACCCTCTTCGTTCCGGGTCCGCAGATTCTGGCTGTGTGATTGGACGGAGACACCAGTCATGGCACAGGGCTCTGAAGAAACGGCACGGGTGGCCGTTCCTTCAGAGCGAATGTGCCAATGATGTCATTGGCTGCATGTGCAGTAAATGTTTCCTAAATGATGCACGTTTAGGAGATATTTACACTACTTATAGGTAAGACTCATTATAGGCTTACCTATAGGTACAAACAATTGATCGAGGTTTACTTCCACTTTAGGGGTCATTCACATGTGCAGCTAACATAGCTGATCCTCTGAAAAGCGGTCTATCACTGTACTTGACAGGGGGTGAGTGAGGAGCCTATGGGAAGGCTGGAGGAGTATTTAAACTAGGATTGAGGGGGGAGGGTGAACTAGAATTACATCGGGCAGACAGGTTAGCTAGGGGTCTGACATTAATGGAGGGTGGAATGGGAATAGATGGGGGGAGGGTTATGGCAGGTGACAGGAAATTTCCCATGTTGCAAACTGCCATTGGAAACTATAGTGCCATCTGTACTACTAAAAATGATATGAAAAACACCAGATCAAAATGTAGTAATGCATTAAAGTGTTTGTTCACCAATGCCAGTAGTCTGCCAAGCAAAATAGGTGAGTTGGAAGCTCTGGTGCATGAGGAAAGCTATGATGTAATTGGTATTGCTGAAACTTGGCTTCAATCTTCACATGACTGGGCTATTAATATTCCTGGCTATGCACTCTTTCGGAGAGACAGAGTAAATAGGAAAGGTGGAGGGGTCTGTCTCTATGTGAGAAGTGATCTCAAAGCAAGCGTGAAAGAGGACCTGGTTGATGGAGAGTGTGATGAGTCTGAAGCATTATGGGTGGAACTGCATATAGATGTGCGTAGTTCTAAGTTAATCATTGGGGTTTGTTATAGACCACCCAATGTTCACGAGGAGGTGGAGACTCAGCTCCTTGCACAGATGGAAAGGGCTGCAAGGGCTGGGATGGTGATAATAATGGGGGATTTTAACTACCCAGAAATTGACTGGAGTAATGGCACTGCTGGGACAGTTAAAGGGCAAAAATGTATAAACCTATTACAGGACAATTTTATGGTCCAGTTTATTGAGGCCCCAACTAGGAATGATGCTCTGCTGGATCTGGTAATCTCAAACCATGCAGAGCTTATTACTAATGTTCAGATAAAGGAACACCTGGGTAACAGTGATCATAACATGATTTCATTTGATGTTAGCTGTAAGCAAGAAATACATACAGGAAAGATAAAAACGCTCAACTTCAAGAGAGCAAATTTTCCAAGGATGAGGGCTGCTCTCCAGGACTTGGACTGGGAGGGAATATTGGCATCAATGAGCACAGAACAGAAATGGTAATTCTTCAAAAAGACTGTCTGGGACCTCACTGCAAAGTATATTCCCATGGGCAATAAGTTTAAAAGGCTTAAAATAAAACCTATGTGGCTCACGGTCAAAGTTGAAAAAGCTATGAACAATAAGAAAAGAGCTTTTAAAAAATATAAAAGTGAAGGAACACTAGTGTTGTTTAAATGTTACAAAGAATTTAACAGAATATGTAAAAAGGAAATCAAGGATGCAAAAATTCAAAACGAACGACAGATTGCAAAAGATAGTAGGACAAACCCAAAAAAATTCTTCAAATATATTAATAGTAAAAAGGTCAGTTCTGAGCATGTAGGCCCTTTACAAAATAATCTAGAGTGGGTGACAGGGGACAAAGAGAAGGCTAATTTATTAAATACTTTCTTCAGCTCTGTGTATACAAAAGAGCATGGGGGAGCTCATGTCCATAATGGGGGTGGTATTTACACAGACCCGAATGATCCACAATGGCTCAAAAGTGATATGGTCCAGAAATATTTAGACAGAATAAAGGTGGATAAAGCACCTGGACCAGATGGCATCCACCCACGGATCTTAAAAGAATTGAGCTCTGCAATTTCAAAGCCATTGTATTTAATTTTTAGGGACTCATTAATGACGGGAATAGTACCACTGGATTGGTGCAGGGCGAACGTGGTGCCTATATTTAAAAAGGGAACAAAGTCTTTACCATGTAACTATAGACCTGTTAGTTTAACTTCTATAGTTGGGAAGATACTGGAGAGATTATTAAAAGACCACATAGACGAGTTCTTGCTGGAAAAAAACATTTTAAGCAATAGACATCATGGGTTCATGAAAGACAGAAGTTGTCAGACAAACCTGATTTATTTTTATGAGGTGGTAAGTAAAACCTTGGACAGAGGCGTGGCTGTGGACGTGGTATACTTGGATTTTGCAAAAGCGTTCGATACAGTTCCCCACACACGGCTCATGTGTAAGATAAGGTCTACAGGTTTGGAAATATCGGTTTGTAAATGGATAGAAAACTGGCTAAAAGACAGAATTCAGAGAGTCGTGGTTAATGATTCTTACTCTGAATGGTCTAAGGTTATCAGTGGTGTACCCCAAGGTTCAGTGCTGGGACCCTTACTTTTTAATATCTTTATAAATGATATTGGGTCTGGGATCAAAAGTAACATTTCTGTCTTTGCAGATGACACCAAGCTATGCAGTGGAATAACGTCCTTACAGGATGTCTCCAATTTACAAGCTGACATCAATGCTCTGTCTAATTGGGCGACTATGTGGCAGATGAGGTTTAATGTTGATAAATGTAAAGTTATGCACTTGGGGGCTAAGAATATGCATGCATCATACATACTAGGGGGAGTACAACTGGGGGAATCCATAGTGGAGAAGGATCTGGGGGTTTTGGTAGATCATAAGCTCAATAATAGCATGCAATGCCAAGCTGCGGTTTCCAAAGCAAGCAAAGTTCTTTCTTGTATTAAGAGAGGTATGGACTCCAGAGAGAGAGATATCATTTTGCCCCTGTTCAAATCATTAGTAAGACCTCATCTGGAATATGCAGTTCAGTTTTGGGCACCAGTTCTCAAAAAGGATATCGGGGGGGGGGGGGGTGGAGAAAGTGCAGAGAAGGGCAACCAAACTGATAAGAGGCATGGAGGAGCTCAGCTATGAGGAAAGATTAGAGGAACTGAATTTATTCCCTCTTAAGAAGAGGAGATTAAGGGGGGATATGATCAACATGTACAAATATATAAGGGGTCCATATAGTGAACTTGGTGTTGAGTTATTCACTTTACGGTCAACACAGAGGACAAGGGGGCACTCTTTACATCTTACGTCTAGAGGAAAAGAGATTTCATCTCCAAATACGGAAAGGTTTCTTCACAGTAAGAGCTATGAAAATATGGAATAGACTCCCTCCAGAGGTGGTTCTGGCTAACTCAGTAGATTGCTTTAAGAAAGGCCTGGATACTTTCCTAAATGTACATAATATAACTGGGTACTGACATTTATAGGTAAAGTTGATCCAGGGAAAATCTGATTGCCTCTAGGGGGATCAGGAAGGGATTTTTTTTCCCCTGCTGTAGCAGATTGGAGCATGCTCTTTTGTTTTTTTTTTTTTTGACCTTCCTCTGGATCAACTGTGGGTATAGAATGGGGTTTATTGGATTGTACGATATATTTTATTTTTATTTATGATTTCTTTTTTTTTATGGTTGAACTGGATGGACTTGTGTCTTTTTTCGGCCTAGCTAACTATGTAACTATGTAACCTGTTTTAAAGCGGGATTCCACCCTAAAGTGGAACTTCTGCTTTTCGGAACCCCCCCCCCTCCGGTGTCACATTTTGCACCTTTCAGGGGGGAGGGGGGTGCAGATACCTGTCTAAGACAGGTATCTGCACCCCTCCGGTGTCACATTTTGCACCTTTCAGGGGGAGGGGGGTGCAGATACCTGTCTAAGACAGAGCGATTGATCGGCCTCTTCTGCCGACATTGCTGGAACCTGTGACAGGTAAGTGTCCATTTATTAAAAGTTAGCAGCTGCAGTATTTGTAGCTGCTGGCTTTTAAAAAAAAAAAATTCAGGTACAGTCCCGCTTTAACCTTCAAAATCAGCGCATCACAGTGTTGCAACTGCGTGTACTGCAGATGGCTATAGGGTAGTTGCAATGTGGCCCTATTCACTTGAATGGGTCGTGTCCAGCAACAGTACTACTGGCTGAAAGCAGCACGCTCTTGAAATTAGTGGCTGCATGCCCTTGTTAAGGTGGCCATCAGGGGGTGTTAAAGTTGTAGTTCCACCGCTTGATCTTGCGACCCGCTGGCCGCCCACCCAGATAGCAAGGATAACTTGGCACAAATTTGTAAGTCTGTTAACTTGCTGCACATCTTCACTAGCAGAGCACTTGAAGCACAAATTCTAGTTGACACTTTTCCAATTTGTAGCAAATTTGTGTGGCACGTCTCTAGCAAGAGCAAAGTTGCAGTTGTGAATCTACAGCAAAATCTCTGCAAGTCTACAGCATGAAAATTAAGCCACAGCAACCCCTGTGGTGGGATGACTATTGCACAACATAACTGAACTAGAACTTGCAGACTTGCAGAATATTTGGAAAGAAAGTTGATCTAGAGCAATGGCGGCTGGTGTTTTTTTGTTTGGGGGGGCGGCAACCAACCAACCCCCCCCCGCAGCTACTCAAACCCCCCCATCACTCCCCCCACTGTCTGCCAGTCAGTCCACCGGCACTTACCCCATCTAGGCGGCAGGCATTGGCAGGCATATGAAGAGAAGCGACTGGGATCGGGCATCGGAGGAGCGACAGGATCGGGGCACCAAGCAGCAGCAGGCATAGGGCATCCAGGCATCAGCCAGCGGCTCTTCTCCTCCTCGCTTCCGCAATGCATCTCCATCCCTCCTCCTAGGCATCCAATAGGATCGCCAGTTCTTTCAGACAATCGGGTGACATGTATCAGACCTGCTTCCCAATTGGCCAGGAGGAGGATCAGTGTTGTTCTGCGTCCTAAGCCCACCCAATTTTGAAGCCTACTAGAGCCTCTGGCTCTAATCAGGTGCTTCAAAAAATAAAAAACCCTGCCAATATAATTCATGCGCCCGGCATCCTGAAAGGGGCTTGGCGCATGGATAGGGAGGGCGGCGGGGCATAGATAGGGGGCGGTGCCTATTGGAAAAAGTATGTAGGCATAGGACACACCCCCTTAAAGGAGAATTGTACAAAAAATTATTAGTTAAACCCACAAGTGCTTTTTTTTTTTTTTTTTAACACTACTATTCCTTTATATTGGCTTTTGAAATGTACAAATGCAGACATTTTAAAATTGGATGAAAGGTTTAGCAATGGGCGACACTTTTTGATAGAAAAATTGTGCATTTTATATACAACTATATAGATCAGACTAAAATGAGGGACAAATAAGGAGGAAAGAGGGACTTTGTTCCAAATCAGGGACAGCACCTCAAAATCAGGGACAGTTGGGAGCTATGCCCAAAACAGTCCCTATGAGATCTATTACAAAAACAGTTACAAGTATATATCAATTTTTTTTGTAATCTTTTTCAACAGAGTTCATTGACTGAAATGCTTTCTGTAAGAACCTTTTGAAAACGCCAAGCTGAACAGCTTGTCCTAGGGAATTTGATCTTCCATTTGAAATAACAAGTAAAATCTAATGTCACTTGGAGAGCTATTACCAATGCGGCGCTAAATGAATTGCAAACAAGCCCATTTATTATGTCGTGAGATGCTGGCACCCGCGGGAAGGCGTACACATCTTCGCCTGGAAAGCTTACACAGACATCACAGTTAACCAGTTTTAATGGTATCTTGTTTTGCAGTTAGTTATATGGTTATGTGCATCTGTACAGCTAAAATGATGTTTTGCTAGACGAAATTGTTTGAAATCGTTGGGTCTAAATCTGTTTGGTGTATCTGTTTACCTATTAAAGTTTATGTCTTCATTGTATCATCCCCCCCTGTAAAACGCAGTTGCGGTAAAGTGTACTTATTGCCAACAGGAGCAGATACTTTGTTGCCTGCGCGAATAATGAAGACGCAGCTGATCAAATCACTTATTAATTTGAAATATAGAAGCATGCTGGGCCTTGTCTGTCAAGGTTTGAATTACAAAGCTATGAAATGCTCCACAACTACCAGACTTTACTTCTCCGACTGTCGGTTTCCACTGCAGGTTGGAAAATGATTGCTTGCTGTAGGGCATGACTATTGTATAAAAGATGTCCCTACCCATTACTAAACAGCTTAGCCCGTCCCTCCAGCCTACCCTTACCACTTAATTCTAAAATAACTGAGACCACACCAAGCTGGAGAAACATTGGCCGAAGCAGCCATCTTTTATTAATACTATAAACAAACTTAAATAACTGTATAACATTACCCATTATAAACACCCACTCAGTTAGATAACTCCCGTTGGCCTTTTGCAGGAAGAAAACCCCACCCAATCTTGCCACCACTCCACTCTGGCACTGCGGTACCATAAAAACTGGAAAACCGGCCTCAGGCTGACATTCTGGCCCAGAGACAACAAAGAACATTTTTACCGCAATGCCCCCGTTAATGAATTCCAGCTCAAAACGTAATCTGGAATACCACCAAAAAGGGACCCCTCCCACCAATGGGTCCCGAACTCTTCAACATCCGGGGTTTCTTCCTTCATCCGCAAAGGCCAACCCCCGCCTCTGCTACGACATCCAAAGCCCTGTAAAATAAATCACACCAGTTTAAACGGCATCCCCCCCCCCCAGACTTTACTTACCCATTTTCTTAGGGAGGGAGGGTGGGAAGCTCGTTCCCCCTGGCCGCACTGAGCTGGGGAGGGACAACCACTCCCCCAAAATTTACCACTCGCTCCTCCCCTGCCTGCTGGCCCAATCCACCTGCAAACAACCACCTGATGCACCACAGGGTTCTACTTTTAACCCTGTCATGCCAGCCCTCCGTCCACTTGCATTTCTTTTCTTTTCCTGCGGGCTTCTCTTGACTATTGTATAAAAGATGTCCCTACCCATTACTAAACAGCTTAGCCCGTCCCTCCAGCCTACCCTTACCACTTAATTCTAAAATAACTGAGACCACACCAAGCTGGAGAAACATTGGCCGAAGCAGCCATCTTTTATTAATACTATAAACAAACTTAAATAACTGTATAACATTACCCATTATAAACACCCACTCAGTTAGATAACTCCCGTTGGCCTTTTGCAGGAAGAAAACCCCACCCAATCTTGCCACCACTCCACTCTGGCACTGCGGTACCATAAAAACTGGAAAACCGGCCTCAGGCTGACATTCTGGCCCAGAGACAACAAAGAACATTTTTACCACAATGCCCCCGTTAATGAATTCCAGCTCAAAACGTAATCTGGAATACCACCAAAAAGGGACCCCTCCCACCAATGGGTCCCGAACTCTTCAACATCCGGGGTTTCTTCCTTCATCCGCAAAGGCCAACCCCCGCCACAGCACACACCAGGGAAAGACCTTACCCTTGTGTGCCCTGCCAAACCCTCAACGCTCTCTGGATACCATCTTGTAAGCCCAAAGACCACAGATCGATGCCAACATCATTGAGATGAACACCATCACTGCGTAGGTACCGCCAGGTGTCCACTTCCAGCTCCAGGTGCCTAATAGCCAATCCCCCATTCCTGACCACAAATCTGCTAATCTCCCTGTTGACCTTTTTTCTGGCCCTGTTAATTTTTTCCACCGACCTGGCAAACCTCCAGGTGGTGCGTCCTACCATATCAGACCAGACTATAAGCATTTTTGGAAACTCCATGCGCAGCCGCCAAAAGTCGAATTTGATGTCCTGCACCAAGTCCCACATTGACCTGCTGCCCAAGTCGTTACCGCCCACATGTAACACTAGTACGTCGGGCGGTCTGTCCAGCCGCGCAAATCTATGCACTTCCGGGGCAGCCCTACCCCAGAGCATTCCAGGCACCCCCTTCCACTTAATAAGGGCCTCCCTTCTAGATATGCCCAATTGCCTCCCCTCCCGTCTGGCATCACCTCTCCTGGCCCCCCAACATACATAAGAGTGGCCTAAAATCCAGACCAGTCTTTGGCTCCGTCCTGAAAGAGAAGAAGAAAAACACCCCCATCACAGCAAACATCCCCAAACAACATGTAACAATGAACCACAAATCTCTGTTTTCTCTTAACAAAAACACTGATGACCTATACCAAGTGTGGGCGAACGTACGATTTGAACCTCCGAGATTCCCATCGCCCAATTCTTTTTACTGCTGATTCATCCAGTCCCCACCTAACCGCCTCAGTAGCCGCCCCTATACGGAATGAATGAGATGAAAACTTTTGATCCCCCAAACCCAACGCCTTTAAACATCTTTGAAAAACTGCATTAAACTGAAAACGTGACAATGCGGCCCCGTCTCGATGCACCAATAAAGAACCTTCCACCCCCGGGCGTATTTTCAAGAAAGCCCTTATTAATTTTATTGGGCACAAAGGGGATCCGGGAAGTGAAAAAACCTGTACCATCCTTCCTTTTCCCCGCTGATCTGTTTTTGACCTACCCACCCATATTGACAACTTATCCGGACCACAGCTAACTTCAGCCACCCTAGTCCCCCATTTGATTTTTTAGACTGGCTGACCAGCTCACTGATCCTAAATGCCCCAAAAAATGCCAGTGCAAAAGCCGCTTTGAAGAGAGCCACCTCCCGAACACACCCCTCCAACTGTAAAAGCGCAGTGGACGCCTGCGGCCCTTCAAAGCCTGTCTGACCCAGAAATAAAACCCAGCCAACTTTTTGTCTAAACTGGACACCGACACTCCTGCTGTACCCTGTTGTATTGCCAACCGACCGGAGCAGGCAATACTTTGTTGCTCCGCATCCGGCGCCAGCTCCCGCCTGCGAGACGAAATATTCTCTATGGGAATGCACCGCGTAAATGAATATGTTAAGCTGTAGGCAGAACCAGCGCAGCAACCTGATCACACCTTGTTAATCACTTGTACCACCCCAAGGTTGTCCACGTGAAACTTTCAATTTTCCCCCCAGAGATCGAACCACCGGAAATAATTCCAGCAGCAGCATAGAAGCCAGGACATGGCCCCGCACTGCTAACCTCCCGGCCGCCCGTGTCTGTCAAGGTTTGAATTACAAACGCGTGCTATGATCCTCCCTATGTGCCCGCACCAAACGCACATGTGCTGTTACCACAAAAATACCCTACGGCAGTATGCGACACGCAAAGTTCACTTACCCAACAGTGACTTAGTGTTCTTCTCCGATCCCCCCGAATCTGTCGGGCAGCCTTTTGCCAGAGTCTGCCCCAGAGGTTTGGGCCTTCCGTCTTTTCTGGTGCCAAAATGATTTCCAAGGTGGCTAACAGTGCACATGATGCCGCCGGTAGGAAAGTCGTCATTACAGACCACCCATTCCAGAGTTTCTATAGAGCATTACAGGCCACTGTATTTGGAAAAACGAAAAGGCCATTTTTTGTTCCCGCACCCAAAATACTGCAGGTTAGAATCACCAGCATTAAAACCTCTTTTTTTGGTACGTTACTACCCTTTCTCAAAAACTACTGAACATTTAATTGACATATGGCTTCTTTCTAGAAATGTATTAAAATAATATTTACAAGCATAGCTATGCAACATACGTTGTCCGGGGTTGGTTGAATAATAAAAAAACCTCAGCGATTGGCATAATCGTACCGTGTGCATATATTTTATTATCATATATTATAAACTGCTGTTCATTTGATATTCAGTGTTAGGCTGGATTCACATCTATGCAGTTTTAGTGCTTTTTGCATTTTGCAGATTTGCACTACAGCCCATTTAACATGGTTTCCTATGGAACACGTTCTGTAGTGCAAATCTGCAAAATGCAAAAAGCACTTAAAATGCATAGGTGTGAATCCAGCCTTAGTAAAGGTTATATAGGAAACGCATATCCTTTTATTAGGGTCTGTTAAGCCATATAAAGTAAATGTAAACTCTTACCTTGTAAAAAAAAAACATACAGTTTAAAATAGAAATACAGTGGAACCTTGGATTACGAGCATAATCCGTTCCAGGAAAATGTTTGTTATCCAAAGCACTCACATATCAAAGCGAGTTTCCCCAAAGAAGTCAATGGAAACTCAGATAATTTGTTCCGCATTGATGTCTATTACATGCTATACCGCATGTGGCCAGAGGTGAGGGGGGGGCACCGGAGAGCCAAGGAAATAGCTCTGGTGAACTCGGAAAGCCTCGGAAAGGCTCGGAAACACTCAGGAACGGAGTATTTCCGAGTCATTCCTAGTATTTCCGAACGGCTCCGAACCGTTCCCCAGGGACCCGCACCTCTGGCCAAATGCGGTACTGCACCGTCCATTTGCTTGAATTCTGCTCATTTTGGGAGACAACACTCGCAAACCAAGTCAGAATTTAAAAAAAAAAAGTTGCTAGTCTTTCAAATCGCTTTTTAACCGTGTTACTCAAAAATCATGGCTCCACTGTAAAAGGCAAAACATTTGTGTATAGATCATAGGTGTGCGCAGCCTATTGCATTAGGGTGTGCACCCCAAAGCACAAACATATATGTGTGTGCATGTGTATAGATATATATATATATATATATATATATATATATATATATATATATATATATATATATATATATCTATACACTTGCCGACCGCTGCACGCCGATAAACATCGGCACAATGGCAGCGGTGGGCAAATGGGTGTACCTGTACGTCCCCTTTAATTGAGGGGGCTAGTAGGTGCAGGTGCACCCGCCGTGTACATCGTGACCATGCCCGCGGGATTGGCAGACTCGACGTCCGCCGGTCTCCTGGCGATCGTGTCACGGAGCCACATAACAGGAAAGTGCCTTTGTAAATGAGGCATTTCCCCGTTCTGCCTTGTGACATGACAGAGATCACTGCTCCCTGTCATCTAACTGTGAGTTGAAGCCCACCCCCCCACAGTTAGAATCACTCCCTAGGACACACTTAACCCCTTCATTGCCCCCTAGTGGTTAACCTCTTACCTGCCAGTGCCATTTACACAGTAATCAGTGCATTTTTATAGCACTGATCACTGTATAAATGATAATGGTCCCAAAATAGTGTCAAAAGTGTCCGATGTGTCCGCCATAATGTTGCAGTCACAATAACAATCGCAGATTGCCACCATTACAAGGGCCCCTCTTTCCCCAAAGCACCCCCCCCCATGTTGTGGGCATGCAGCCTGGTACGGCTCAGGGGGGGGAGCGCTCGCTCGTCCCCACCCCCTTTCATGACCGGCCAGGCTGCATGCTCGGATAAGGGTCTGATATGGTTTTGGGGTAGGGATTCCCCTTTAAATCCATACCATGCCACAGGGCTAGCAAGGTGGCAATCTCGTCGAAAGAGGCGGCGACATTGGCTTCCTTCGCTAGTCCCGTCTACCTGGAGTCACGTTCAAAATGAACGGACTTTACTCCGTGTGTCGGCATGTCCGTTCATTTCAAAAGTCCCGCGGACTTCCGCCAAAACTCTGGCGCATGTGTGGGCAACTCCGCACGTTCGGAAAGTCCGGCGGACCTCCGCTGGAAAGTCGGGTGGACCTCCGCTGGAAAGTCCGGCGGATTGTCCGGCGGATTAAGTCCGCCGCAAAGTCAGATCATGTGTACGCGGCATAACACTTTTTTGACAATAACTTGCATCTAAGCCTTTAAAATTAGCACTTTTGATTTTTCATGTTCGTGTCCCATAGACTTTAACAGTGTTCGCGTGTTCGAACAAAATTTATCCGACAGCTGAGCGGCCAGCTTTGAGACTGTCAGGGCTGAGCCCAGCCCTGACAGTTGTGTAGTTGTCTTCAACCCATGATATGCCAAAGTACCATGGCGTCAATATGTACATGTGTTTTTTAGCATGCCTTGCGTTTATGCGATTTTTTGTATGCACTTTTTGTCATTGAGTATGCTGTATATGATCTCACAAGTAAAATGTTCTTTGCAATTTTTTTTTTTGGTATACATCTCTCATTTAAAGTCCAAAAACCCCCCTTTTTATCGGATATTATGTAATAAACTCATACAAGTACTACTGTGCTTTATATCCTATGTGCTTACTCTATATAGTGATTGGCCACATTCAAAGTCCCCCTGACCAAAATTCTCTTTCTTTCTGTCCAAATTTGGAATGGAGGCCAATTACTGATTGTGTCACGGACCACATGATTTTTTTTCTTTCTGCAACCAGGTTATGGACATTTAAACAATATTCTTTACAAGCAGTAAATCAGCTTTAAAATAATACCTTACTTACCACTGTAGTTGCAGGCACTGTGGAGCAATTCATTCTCAAAATCACATTGCAGTGAAGTTGTCCAACGATAATCTCAACGCTTTGCTCTTTCCCCGTTTTTATAGCCAGAGTTATATGAACTTGAGTCTAGTGAGTAGAACAAGAGGCCTCAATACCTGACTCCCTGCTCCAGTACTGTTCTCTTTTCCCCCCGAAGCTCTGGGCTCTGGGTAGTTCCTCAGCGTTATCACAGACAGTGCAGGGCTATTAGACACTACAATTTTCCTTTAAGAATAAGGACTCTTATTGATTAATAAAATTGATTAATAAAATAGCATGAGTGTTCAAGATTCAGTAAAATCCATGGTTTTCTTTTTCCCCCACAGGATTCTGGGAAATTCCTCCACCGAAACCAGCACAAAGGTGAGTTTGCTGGATGAAAGACTGATCATTTCTTTCCAGATCTCAATGCAGTTGTCTGTCAGTCGGGAACGTGTGATTATGACCATCAGATGTATACAGAAGGCAATGTCAGAGGAATAGATTTGAGCTCCACAGTTTGATAAACATGTCTGACATCTTTCTATTAGATTGCTCAGACATCTTTTGCAGTCATACTCCTGGAGCACACTGATTGAATGCTTTTGAAGGATGAATGGCTTCAAACTCTGCCGCACATAGTGACCAATCAAAATCTCTCTCTCTGCCTGACATAGAAGACTGACAGCAGAAAAAGACTAAGCAGTCCATCGAGGTTGCCTCATTTTTGTTTTTTACACCTTACATCTATGTTTGCCTCAAACAAATGTACCCCCATAGGGGCTGCTGGTGATTGTGGTCCATCTGCACAGCCAGGCACTTGAATTTCCAGACACACTTCAGTCAAGAAACAGTTCTTGTACTTTGTTTTGTTTTGTTTTATTAGGGGAATAGAACTTGGATGGAATGGGGTGCATATGGGATGCCGACTTGATTGAAGATAGGAAAGTTAGGGATTGAACTATATATACACCTCTGGTATATACCACCTCTTTTCTTTACCTCCAGAACATACACTTGCTTGCAGACTATCACTCGTTAGACCAGTTAGCACTGTGGTTGAAGCCTCTCAGGTGTGCCTCCCAGTCCTCCTGACTGTGTGTCACTCACCAGTCCTCTAGGCTGTTCCTTGTTCCTCCTGGAGACTTGCCTGGCAGCTGTCTTCCTTGCTCCCGTGCCTCCTGTCCAGGACACCGACCATTGTTTTAGAAAGGTCCCATCTGCACCCGAGCCCAGGCCCAAGGTCATCCCCCCCTTAACACTGGGGAGCTCTCTCAAAGGCCAAGACAGCCTAACCCTCCATCTCCAGCTTCTACCCGAACAACTCCTCCCCATCTGGGCTCACCCTGAGTATTTGAGGAGGCCTGCCCCCTGCCAATCCAAGTTGGGGATTGGTCAGGGCCCTCAGAACACTCCATGCAGCATCACCTTACCTCCCCTCCCATTCTTCTAGAAGGCACTAGAACATTTAAGAAGTAGGAGGGGGTCTCATTAATGCTTCCAGTGAGCCATCCAGCTCTCCCTGGATTTATGCCCAACCCAGAGCAAAACACAGAGAAGCTAAGCCTGCAAAAACTCACCTACTCTAACCAAAAAAAAAAAAAACTACATTTCTAGCACTAGAGGGTGCTACACATATTTAAATATACTTATTGTTGACAGACTCACTACCTTTGCTGGCAGTATGTTCCAGTAATCTACTCTTTCGGTAAAATAATACTTTCTAAGATTAGTTTTAAACTATCTTCCACTGCTTTAGATCAGCCGTTCTCAGCCTTTTTATCATAAAGGAACCCTTGAAATATCTTTCCTATCTCAGGAAATCCCTGCTTATAACTACCACACTGTATGTACAGCTTACAGTACATGACCATGATGTGGTCAGTGCAGGACCGTCTTTAATATGGATTGGACCCTGGGCAAAAATTTTCTCCCCCCCCCCCCAATTCAGTTTCACTCTCCACCTGCTCTGAGACATAAAATAATTAGCAGCTAGACTTAAAATCTGTTTACTGTATGAGATCAGACAGCAATTGTGATTGGTTGCCAGCGGTTACATCATATCATTACTGCTTACTGACTGGTTGCTAGAGGTTACAGCACACATTATGACTCCCTGATTATTTGATAGAGGTTATATCAAATGATTTCTGCTTGTTAATTGGTTGCTAGATATTACTGTACAGTATTACTGCTCACTGATTGGTTGCTAGAGGTTACAGCACATCATCACCTCACTGCAGGGGGGAATTATATACATATGAATGCTGCCTTTATTTACATAACAATGCTGCCAGCTGCAGCTATTTACTTATGAATGCAGTCGCTATTTACATATGAATGCTGGTTATTTACAGGTAAACACAGGGTCTGCAGGTGAGTCATCTGTGCACAACAATAAGGCAGAGCTGGGCAGCATTGGTACCAGCACTTCACACTGAGATATTGGGACACAGCACTAAAGACTCAAAGGTGAAGGGAATTTAAACTGGGATACTTGACAAGCAAGAGGCAGCAGCCTTGGACCCCACAACAATGACAGGGCCCAGGGCAGCTTCCCCTTTTGCCCTGCCTTAAAGATGGCCCTGGGTCAGTGGGAAGAATGTCCCTTTCATTTGTGGTCATTGAGAACATTCTCCTTACCAATAGCTAAAACGATCATTGGTGTTAGTGGTTACTTATATGAGAGGCATAATTTCCCGTTGCTGAATGAACCAACAACTGGACACAGCATTCTAAATAAGGTCTAAAGATGGCCATACACTGATTTTCTAATTGTAAGTGGGGTCAAATGGACATTATTTTTCAGTTCAATGAGAAAATTTGAAGAAGCAGGATGGGAAATTGTTCCTCTAATTTCTAGCAGTGTATGCAGTTTTCGTTGGGCAAAGTCAATTAATTCCAAAATTGAACATTAAAAGCAAACACAATTTTGAAGCATGTTAGAAAGGCAGTAATCATATCAAAATTTTGAATGTATGGCCAGCTTAAAGAGAAACTTCACTAGGATTTAAAAAAAAATTGAGTTTACGGTATTTTCTTTTAAATCAGGTACTTACCAGTCAATAGATGATTCCAGTGCTCATTTCCCATAGCCAATTCTTCTTACAGCTGCAGGTCCCCAATGGTGCCATCTTGGATTTGAGAGGCCTAATACTAAAGCACTTAAGTGCCACAGAGCAAAAAAAAAAAATAAGACTGCCCCATTATTAAGAGTGCCAGCGAGATTGACCATAATACTGTATAGACCAGAAAGGGGTACTATGGATTGGCTGCAGTGTCAAAAAATGGCACCAACATCCCTGAGAGTATGAATGAACAGGGGGAGTTTTTTTGGTGGGATTTTTAAGGTGCCAGGCAAGGAAGTCAGATTACAACACTCCAAAGTATATAAAAATAAAGACAGCATTTATTACATCGAGAACATATTTAAAAATATTTAAAAACATTGGCTGTACATAAGATACGCAGATATAGTTACACATTCAAAAGATTGATGGAAAACATAGTCACTCAAAGAAGATTACAGAGTGATTTGTCCTGACATGTTTCGCCTGTTAAGGCTTCCTCAGGGGATATTTTTTCTCGGTTGTGATACTGCGACTCGATGTTATGTAAGATGGATAGAACAGACATTGGATGACATGCAAAGCAAACTGACCGAAAAAGGCCCAGAACAGCGTCAGGTAAGCCGATATATTTAGGCAAGCCAAGTCTAATGATGTCAGACACTGCAAGGGTGCAATGCTAAGACATCTCTGCTAATGAGATAACACTCCGCAATTTTAGGCACCCTTGTTTTTTTTTTCATTAGACTTGGCTTGCCTAAACTTATCGGCTTACCTGACCCTGTTCTGGGCCTTTTCCAGTCAGTTTGCTTTGCATGTCATCCAGTGTTTGTTCTCTCCATCTGACATAACATCGAGTCGCAGTATCACATCCAACTGAGAAAAAAAAATCCCCTGAGGAAGCCTTAACAGGTGAAACATGACGGGACAAATCACTCTAATCTTCTTTGAGTGACTATGTTTTCCATCAATCTTTTGGATGCGTAACTATATCTGCATATCTTATGTACTGTATAGACCAGGCACTTTCTGCCTCTCAGATAAGTTCCCACCAATACCATTGATATTTCTAGCCTTTTCCCTTAGATCACAAGTGAAAGGAATATTCTTCTTACTGATCATCACACTAATGTATTATGTTTATAATTTTTAGCAGGGGTTCCCAGAGACCTAAAAGTTATTTCAAGGATTCCTGTGTGTTAAAAAGTTTGAGAAAGGCTTGTATAAACTATATTATAGCATATCTATGCCCCTAAAAAATGTAATATATTGCAACTTTCCAATCCTTAGATGTGGTGGCTGCATTTGTTTTCACTTTTCAGGCTTTTAGAACATTTTAAAAGATAACCGACACAACCACCACATTTAAAGACTGGTAAGCTGCAATATATTACATTTTTTGTGATTAGATATGCTTTAAATGAATTTTCAATTATCTTCTTCCCACCCCAAACTCCCAGAGTGCATATAAAAGCTTCATACTGAGTGATTGTGTTGCTGGAACTGAGGCCGTCGCTAAAACTTAATTGACATACTTCGAATGATCCTTCCAGCTGCTCTAGATATGTCAGCCTTAAAGCGCGGGGGGGAAAAAAATACCCAAAGGTTCTATAGCACAGATTGTGGTCACATTGTTTTCTGAATGGTACATTAAATAATTGGCTTCAGAGAATTTTCCAGTTATCACCCCTCAACTGTTAGCTGATTTTCAGTGCTGTTCAGAAAATTGGTTTGAACCTTTTATTTTCATTTGTGCGAGACATCTCTATTAAGTCGGCTTCACACCTAGCATTGTGGTCAGGCATGGTACAACGTGTATTTTATAGCGTGTTGACACCATGCAGAGTAACGCACAATCAGTATTGCAGTGCCATTTATTTATAAAAGGCACCCCCAACCTACCATCTAGTTACACTAAAACGCATGTGCTTTGCAGTACACTTCAACACACAGATGGGAATTAGACATGTGCGATTAATTTTGTCACAAATTAAAATTCGGACAAAATATTTGTTGTTCGGAAAACAGATGTATCCGGATCTCTGAATCAAAAAAGTAACACATTTCAATGAATCCAAAATAAATTATAACAAAAACAACAAAATCATTCATAAACATTTGTTTCATTCATTTGCGACTTCAGAAGGTTTTGTAAGCTTATTAATATGTGTCACACTCAGTAATGTTATGATTGGCCAAAGACGCAAAACATTAAAGTTGCAAGCAAGTTGTCAAAATATCATAAAGACATGACAAATTAATCCGAATCTTCCAAAATAACTTCAGAAAAATGCAAATCAATTCAGAACAATGAACATAGGAAACAAATCCAAATATACAAAACAAATTCTAAAAAACAAATCACTCTAATATGATAGAAACAAAATTATTGACTTAAAGGGTAACTAGGTTTAAAAGAGGTTTAACCTTAAACTACGTAGAGGGTTCTATACTGTAATGCCCCATACACACGCTCGGATTATCCGAGGACCAGGTCCGTCGGATCATGTCCGTCGTACTTTGTCAGATGTTGGTTTTGCGTACACACGGTCGGACAAAGTTGTCGGAAAATCCGATCATTCTGAACGTGGTGACGTTTGTTGCCTACGACGGGACTACGTAGAGGCTAGTAGCCAATAGCTTTGGTCTTGTAATGTGATCTGAGCATGCGTAGCACTTTGTCCGGTCGGAATTCGCTACACACGATCGGAATTGGTATGATCGGACTTTGTTGTCGGAAAATCTATCCAGCAGGACATAGGACTTTGTCCGTCGGACAATCCGATGGAAACTGTCCGATGGTGCCTACACACGGTCGGAATTTCCGACAACATTGTCCGATAGGACAGAATCCATCGGAAAATCCGACCGTGTGTATGGGGCTTAGGAGTGGTAAGGATGTGGAATTCCCTTCCACAGGCGGTGGTCTCAGCGGGGGGCATCGATAGTTTCAAGAAACTATTAGATAAGCACCTGAACGACCACAACATACAGGTATATACAAGGTTATACTGACATATAATCACACACATAGGTTGGACTTGATGGACTTGTGTCTTTTTTCGACCTCACCTACTATGTAACTATATGTAACTAGAAAGGTTTGGTTTAAAAAAAAAAAAAACAAACATGTTATACTTACCTCCTCTGTGCAGTTGGTTTTGCACAGAGTGGCCCCGATCCTTCTTTTCTGGGGTCCCTCAGCTCCTCCTCTTCTTGAGTGCCCTGCTGGAGAAGCACCCTCCCTCGGAGGAATTCGTGCAGGCGCTCTCCCGTACCCTGCTGCTGCGTCTATTGAAACAGACAGCAGGAATGGGCCCCGCCCCCGACTCCCGTATCATTGGATTTGATTGACAGCAGCGGGGAACAATGGCTGCACTGCTATCAATCTATCCAATCAGGACCCAAGCTGGAGCTAGTGTGCTTGCCCCCCCTGTTGGAAAGACCGGGTTCAGATAAATATTAGGGGGGCTCTGGGGGGAAGCTGCAGCACAGAAGGTTTTTTCACCTTAATGCATAGAATGCATTAAGGTGAAAAACCTTGAGGGTTTCACACACCCCTTTAACCACTTCAGACCATTTTTTGCATTATGGCACTGCGTTATTTTAACTGACAATTGCAAAGTCATAGAGATTTCTTTTGGTGGTATTTGATCACCTCTGCGGTTTTTATTTTTTGTGCTATAAGCAAAAAAAAAAAACGACAATTGTGAAAAAAATATATTTTTTTACTTTCTGCTATAAAATATATCCAATAAAAAAATGAATTTCTTCATCAATTTAGACCAATATGTATTCAGCTACATATTTTTGGTAAAACAAATCCCAATAAGTGTATGTTGATTGGTTTGTGCAAAAATATTAGCGTCTACAAACGATTAAATATTTTTATGGAATTTTTTTTTTTTTTTTTACTAGTAATAGCGGCGATCAGTGATTGCGAAATTGCGGCAGACAAATCGGACACCTAACTGACATTTTTGACACTCTTTTGGTGACCAGTGACACTAATACAGTGATCAGTGCTAAAAATATGCATGGTTACTGTACTAATGATACTGGCAGGGAAGGGGTTAACACCAGGGGCAATCAAGGGGTTAAGTGTGTCCCTAGAGTGTGCTTTCTAACTGTGTAGGGGATGGTTTGACTGGGGAAAAAAAAAAAGATCCGTGTTCCTGCTTAGCAGAAACACAAGATCTCTCTCTTTCCTTCTGACAGAATGGCGATCTGCCTTGTTTACATAGGCAGATCACCGTTCTGCCTCTTCCGGGAACAATCGTGGGTGGCCGCCGGACCCGTTAATTGGCTCCCCCCACAAGTCTAGCAATAGCTTAGCAAGTCATTTTCAAACTTGCAGCACAATTGCTTGCTATCTGGGCTTCTAGCGGCATTTAAAAGGTCACTTACGGACCCTGGTGTCACTAACCCTAGCCAGTGCCAGTAAGGATGTGAAAGTAGCTAATGGAGCGCAATCTGCACACTGGTGGACAGGTGAGACATCAGGGGTCTTCAATACCCCTATTGTCACATTAAAGAGAACCTGTCACACAAAAAAAACATTACATAGGGGAATTGTTGTCCCGTGTGATGAAAAAAAAAAAAGTTTCGGAATTTTTTTTTAAAAAAGTTTGTTGCACCTAAGCACTTGAAATCCCCCGTAAAAGTTTTTTTTTTATAAGCCACTGAAGAAGTGGCTTTGCACCATGAAATGCATAGGGCATTGTAGAATGCACCCAATTATCTAATATATCCAGTTATTGCATGCACCCGAAGATAATATGCTTATATGGAGCTTTATAAACTTTCTGGACAAATTATATAATTCATATGGAGTTTTAATTTATAATTGGTAACTGGAATGCATTGCGATATCAATTATATATATATATATGGGAATTTGCTCTAATCCTATTATGTATTTGTATATATATATGAAATCGCTTTTATTGCTATATATGTTCACTTTTACGATCATTGAAATAGCGGCATTTCTTATCAAATTGTTGCAGCCATGGTACCAGAATGGGAAAGTGTTGCTCGTAAGAACCACCTGAATTTGTCACATGCATGGAAAATAGCAGGAAAACTGGGACACGTGAATTCAGAGCAGGCCTTTATAATATGGCCATAACACCATAAAACTGTCACAAATGCTTTATTGAATCTGCCCCATGTGCCGTAATGCACTGCAATATGTTGTTGCAGATGCTTCTGTAATGTCAAAAGTTAAACCTTTTTATATTTCCTGCTTTCATTTAAATCATACATGGTAGTCCTACCAGCAGGGTGTATCCCCAGGCGTCTACTTTCTTAGGGTGGCACCGCTGACTCATATGAGCTGCAGCCTTGTCACCAATTCCTGCACCTTCCCAATCTGAACTACAAATATTCGTTACGGTGAATAGTGTGCTGGCAAGTTCCACCTGGACACTATGGGGGTTATTTACTAAAACTGGAGAGTGCAAAAGCTGGTGCAACTCTGCATAGAAATCAATCAGCTTCCAGGTTGCATGACCAAAGCTTAAAGGGATATGTAAAGATTCAGCGTCGCTCCAGGCTCCTCCTCTTCGAGTGCCCTGTTGGAGAACCGCTCTCCCTTGGGGGACTCGTGTGGGCGCGCTCCTGTGTCCTGCTGCTGTGTCCATTGACACAGACAGCAGGACTCTGGCCTGCCCCCGGATCCTGCATCATTGGATTTGATTGACAGCAGCAGGAGCCAATGGGTGTGCTGCTATCAATCTATCCAATCAGGACCTGAGACAGCGACTGGAGCTGGTGTGCTCATCCCCGTCGCTGGAAAGACCGGGTTCAGTTAAGTAAAAGGGGGAGGGGTTCTGCATTACAGGAGGTTTTTCACCTTCATGCATAGAATGCATTAAGGTGTAAAACCTAGAGGGTTTACAACCCCTTTAATAGAACAAGATGAAGTTAGAAGTGGATTGGCTACCATGCACAGCTGCACCAGATTCTGAGTGCTCCCGTTTTAGTAAATCTCCCTTTCTGATGTTCAGTGACTTCTATAACACACACAAGTCCACAGGAACTTATTACAAATAGCCTACAGAAGCTTTCTCAACCTTTTTTAAGTTGCCGCACACTTTAAAAGTATGCAAAATTTCTAAAATGTAAAAAGTGTAAATGTTACTTATTTACATAGGAGGTTCCCCCATCACATCAGAGCCCCCCTTTACCTCAAAGGCCCCATCATTACATCAGAGATCTCCCATGATGTTAGAGGTCCCCCCGTCATATCATAATCCCCCATCACACAGCAGAGTCACCACTATACTTTAGAGCAGAGATATGCAATAAGTGGACCTCCAGCTGTTGCAAAACTACAAGTCCCATCATGCCTTTGCCTCTAGGTGTCATAGTTGTGCCTGTCAGAGTCTTGCTATGCCTCATGGGACTTGTAATTCTGCAACAGCTGGAGGTCCGCTAATTGCATATCTCTGCTTTAGAGGCTCTCTATACACAAGCGCCCATCACATCAGAGTCCGCTCATCACCATAAAGTCCCCCTATAATGTCATTGGTTGTTATGGTACTAACAGCCAGCCCACCCACACCATAGCAACTCATGATGCTGATCCAGGGCAAACTGGGTCATTTACTCGTAGCACCCTGGGGGGAACCCAGACGGCACCCCAGGGTGCCGCTGTACTCTGGTTGTGAAACACTGGCTTATAGGATATGCGCAGTAAGGGGAAAACTGTATTTTTTTATAACAAATAATGTGATCCAACGCCACCTACAGTGTACTAAATAGGGAATATTTTTGTGAGAGTTTAGTGTAAAAGGAATCAGGTCATAACAACCAGTCAGCTTTCATTTTCACTAGAAAAGATGATTTCTGATTGGTCATTATGGCTGCCATTTGCGCATTATCATTTCTATTTACACTGTGCCAAACATATATAGAAATCTCAAATGCAACCAAATTCCAAAAAATCCACCCAAGTTACCAGATTCTTTCATAGTTGACCATGTGAAACAATATTGATGGATCCAAGTAAAGTCATCCAGATTTACAATGACACCATGCCTTGACTAGTGATGGTATATCACAGATACAGGTTAACTTATTTTGTCCATGTGTCCCACACAGCCAGTCTTCTACCGAGCACCTGCCGGGTCACAGGTCACGCTCAGCAGTCTGGGTAATCAGTCTGTGGTGGCCCTAGAAGAGAGGGCGCGTCTATTGCTTACCGAACCTGAAAGAAGCACGATGAATTACTACCTCCAGCAGTACAAAGACCTCCACATCCCAGTGCAGGCCTTCGTAATTGCTATGTTTGAGCTTCTCAACACCCAAGCCAAGGTAACCTGGAAATTGTGTGTATATGTGTTGGTGTATGTGGAAGAATATTGTACATACTGACTGCTCTATACATTTTTTATAGTTCACTCTGCTGTCTGAGCTACGGCCCCAGATCTTTCCTCATGACTTGGCTGTATTTGACAACATGGTGTTGAAGCGAGAAATCGAGTCTATGAAATCTCGGCATCGATCTGGAGACACAGCCTCTGTCTTATCTCAGAGTCCAAGCACATCATCCACAGAGAGCCACCAGACTGTCAGCACAGCGAGTACTGCCCGGGTAAGGCCACTGCATCTAAAATATTGCCATGTCTACCATCTTAGATACATAGAATAGAGAGGTCTGTAATGATGTGTCCCTATTACAACAGGTAAAGTTTCAATGGAACCCTGAAGCAATGAACCCATGATATACTTAAAGTGCACCTGTGCCCAGACTAGGAACATTACATTTCACATATTCTAAACAAGAGGTAAAATAGCTTTAAAACAAGCCAACCCTGACCTCCCTGGTTGCTAAAGATCCCAACAAAAACTCTAGAGTTGGTTCCCAGTTGGTTTTTAAAGCTGGACATAAACCAGTAGAACTTCATTTAAACATTTGATAGTATCATGCAGTCAACAAATTAGGTATGAAAACCCTGAAAATATTTCTTTGATTGCCTTGTCAATGTTTCAAATTCTGCATTAGATTTTTAGATGCACAAGACCATAACAATATGTATGGATTTTTACATAGACATTTAGCTGCATACACTGGATTCCATAAGCAAGAATCATCGCTGTTTGCATGTAGCTGTACGCCAAGTAGTTACCTGTGGTTGGGTGTCCAAGTTGGGATGCAGTCAGTCAGTCAGACACCCATCCCTAACTGCAGGTAGCCGATTGGTGTGCGGATACCTGCAAACAACAATGGCTGCTGTCAGCCGGTCAGTACTTGGTACAGGCTGAGCATCTGCCACTATTTACAAGCGCCTGTCATTCTAGCTGCAATAATCCACCAATTCTAGCCAAAAGAATCTGCTGATTCTAGCCACTGGAATCCGGTGTATGTGGCTAAATGACCGTGAGAAGGAGGCTTTACAGGTTAGAAAAATGGTCTGGTTGCTTACATCAGAAGACTGACAAGCTGCCAAGTTTGGATTCCATTAGAAAATACAGTGCTTGTCTTTTGAATTGTGAAAATGCATTTCTCCCCAATGCTTATAGATAAAAAGAGATAATAAGTAAGGCTTGTTTTAAAATGCTTTTACTGAAATCTGTATGTTCGTGGCCCAGGTTCACTTTAAAGCCTAATATGCCTTGGAGATTTATTATGGCAAAGGGACTTGAAGCCTGCTCCGTTGCCAACGACCAAAGCTGGCTGCAAGTCCCCCTGCTCTGGTATCTTTTCAAATATTTTCAAATATTCTTCTGCAGGTTGTCCTCAGTTTAAAATGTAAAGCCCTGATGAAGGAGGATTCTGAACCCCTGAAACCCCTCCCTTCTCTAATGATCTAAAAAGCTTTTTAACACTGTCTTCATCTCCATTTGAGAGATTTTACCGAGATTTTGGCCCGTATAAGTCTAATAAAGAGAGGCCCAGAGTCAGCCCCAAAGACATAACGGAGGGCCAGGCATGACAGAGGTTAACAGGCGTAGGAACCAAGGAGGAGAAGGAGGAGCATGGTGGGGGGACAGAGATGGGGCGGAGCCTAGAAAGGGGAAGTGATGCGGCACGAGGAGGGAGATTGCCTCAGTCGGAACAGAGAGAGTGAAGCAGCTTCCCACCCTCCCGCCCTACATGTTGTGATAATTTTTCCTGTTGGGGGACTGGAGCGTCCCCGAGAAAAAGTGGTGCACTTGGTGTGGGGTGCAAGGTCCTTTTAGGTCATGTGGGCACTTAAAAGGTATGGTGTAGGGACCCGTCTGAGGTATGGCTCCCAGCCCAGTTGGTACGGGTACCTGTTAGTTGTCTCTGAGTCGGTGGTTCACCACTGGAGGCCTTAGAAGTGACTAGCAAGTATGGTTCTGGCTTATGCCATTGGGACCTTGGGCTCCATTATTGTCAATAAAGCTGTATGTTATGTTTAAAAAGGTTATTGATATGTTAATTATTGGATATTTATATATTTGGTTAATAAAATGTCTGCTACAGCCAATTCACCCCAGTTATGTGTGGTGTGGACATTAGAGGTAAAGGTGGGTGGGTCATTGGCATAGCAGGTAACAAGCCATGGTTAATACCATAGTCATGCAAAAATGCATTGCACAACAAACAATTAATTTAGATGAGACTATAGTCCCATATCAGAAGGAGTACCACCAAGGATTGGAGAGCATGGCGGCCCTTACTGTCAAGGTGACAAAAGCTTGTTATCTTGATAAAGAGGGTGGCCATGCTGTTCAAAACCTTGGTGGTTCTCCTGCTGATATGGGACTTCAGTAGACATGTTTCATCTAGATTTGTTGTTTAGCATGCTGGCTTTTTTACGTTACAGGATGGATATGGTGCCACTGTTTAGCCACTCACCCTTTTGCCAGGATATACGAGGTCTGTGCCGTATGGTATGGTAAACTCAAAGATGGTTAGCAAGTTAGTTTGTGAAGTTTGAAAAGTGGCTTTAAGGGATTTTTTTTGGTTCACTCCATGCCCATTAGTTTTCAGTAGTAGGCATTAAGGTTTGGTGGTAATCAACCTGAATTACTATGTTGGTTTCACTGTGTGTTTTGATTCTTGTCTTTCATTCCAGGAGCGTCTCCTGTGGCTGCTGGATGTTATGGAGGTCAGTAGAAACTTCCAATCTGCATCAGACTTTTTGGGAATATTATTGTTTACAATGGCACTGGCAATTATTCACATTGGTAAACTGGATCTGAGAAACAGCACATTGGCTGTTACTTATATATAACCCAATGATTAAAAGCCCAGTAGGGCATGTTTATCAATGGGCACTATGGCCAATGGGACAGAACTCTAGGCCAAAACGACTGAATGTCCCTTTAGGCCTCAGGTAGGAGCCAATGGCGACTGGTGCCCAATTTTTTTTTGGGGGGGGGGGGGGCAAACAAACATGGCCCCCTCACAAACCCCAACCACCCCCCCATTGCTCGATCGATCAGTCAACCGTCCACCCCACACTTACCCCATCCAGGTCGCGGCTTTGGCGGCTTCCCTCCTGCATCTCCTCCCGTCCCATCCAGGTCCCGGTGGCCGCTTCTCCTTCCGGATAATCGGTCTAAGGAATCAGGACCAATCAAGTCTTAGGACTCCTGGCCAATTGGGTCTCAGGACCCGCTTCCTGACTGGCCGGGAGGAGAAGCAGGAAGAATTTGGCGAATATTAATAAGCTAACGTCCCACAAGTGGGTGGGCTCGGGGAGCAGTGCTCTGCGCCCAGAGCCCACCTTTTTTTAAGCCAATTAGAGCCTCGGGCTATAATCATGTGCTTAAAAAAAAAAAAACATTGAAATCCATGCGTCCGGCACCCTGCATGGAGATTAAGGGGTGGGCGCATGAATTAGGGGGGGCAGCCCCAGCGCCCCTTATGAGCGGCCGCCACTGGTAAGAGCACAAATACACTTTGCCATCAAGTTGCAGAACGAACCCCAGTGTAACAAAGTTAACAATCGAAACAACGCAGCAGAATGAAAAAGTAACGAGTCCAAATATTTTACAGGAAAGGCGAATGCATTACCTTGACCAATTTTGATCCAACATCTTTAGTTTTCTCTCTTTAGATTGACAGCACCTGGCACAGAAGGAGGCTGGTAGGCAGTGAGCAGAAAAGATCTAGTAGCAGGAAGATTCCCCACAACACTAGCAAGCAGTCCCTATATTGGCCCTTCTCCTCTGGAACCTCTCCCTCATGCAAGGCACACTCTCCCTGTCCAGCAGGTTCACTGCAGTGAGCCAGTGCTTTTTATAAGCACTGCCCTCACTAAAAATGTGACAGGGGTCATCCGGTGGGCAGCAGCATCCAATTGGACAACAACCCACCCAATGACATGTATGGAGACCCAGAGGAATGTATATGGCCCTTGTCTTCCACTCTGCCTGCATGGTAGTTGCAAAAGCGCCACCTGTGTACGGAGGTCAACCTACACATGCCTCAAGGATAAGAAAACTCGAAAACTATGCAATATATTGCGGCCAACCAGTCCTTAGATGTGGTGAGTGCTTTAGTCGTCATTTTCAGTCTAAGAACATTTTCTGCAAGTAAAAAAAAATACCTTTTGATCCTGTCCAGAAATGCTGCGTCCTGGTCACGTCATGTGAGCCTAACAGAAAGTACAAACAAGTTTAGCTCTGTAAACTACCAATCACCGATGTAATGGAGAGGAACAAAGGCAGACATGTATGAAGTCCAGCCCAGGTGGCAACCAGTGGCGGCCCGTCCATTAGGAGCGCAGGGGAGCCCTAATCTACTGCTAATCTACATGCAGGGCACCAGACGCATGGATTTCAATGGAGTTTTTTTTTTTGTGATCAGCTGTCATTGGCTGACAGCTGATCATGTGGTAAGGGGCCAGGATCGGCCCCTTATTTGGATCTATGAAAATAGATAATATTCTTCCAGCTTTAATTATTGCAAACATAACTATTCACTAAGACTGAAAGGGAATGTGTATTTTGTTCAATTAATTCTTAGATAAACATGTAACAGAGATCAGCTTGGTGTCAGCAATCTTATCAGAGTATAGTTTGTAATTATCAATTAGTGAAGTGTGCCTTTTACTTGATGGCTCATTTGGAATGATGTCTTTTAATTAAGCCTCATTAGTTGTGTGGCTTAGGTTGTGCTTTATGATACTTAAGTGGGAACAATGTTTTTAGTAGAACTTCGGAAACAGGCTTGAGGTTGGGGGGCGGTAAAAACACACGGTTGAGTGGCCTTTTTAACTGCCCCTCCTTAAAGGGGTTTTGACCACTTCCGCTCTGTAAGGTTTTACCCCCTTCCTGACCAGGCCATTTTTTGAGATAGGTTTCTTTAACTGACAACTGCGCAGTCGTGCGACACTGTACTCAAATAAAATTGATGTCTTTTTTTCCCCCACAAATTGAGCTTTCTTTTGGTGGTATTTGATCACCTCTGCAGTTTTCATTTTTTGAGCTATAAACAAAAAAAAGACAGACAATTAAAAAAAAAAAAAAAAAACAATAATTTTTTACTTTCTGCTATAAAACACATCCAATAAAAAAAAAATCAAAAAAAAATCGAATTTATTCATCAATTAAGACCAATATTTATTCTGCTACATATTTTTGTTAAAAAATAAAAGTGTATATTGATTGGTTTGCGCAAAAGTTATAGCATCTACAAACTACGGGATAGATTTGGACTTTTTCTTGTTTTTATTGATTTTACTAGCAATGGTGGCAATCAGCGATTTTTAGCAGGACTGCGACATTGCGGCGGACAAATCTGACACTAAGTGACACTTTTTTGGGGCCAGTGACACCAATACAGTGATCAGTGCTAAAAAAATGCTCTGTCACTGTATAAATGACACTGGCAGGGAAGGGGTTTACATCCGGGGTGATCAAAGGGTTAAGTGTGCTCCTAGGGAGTGATTGCTAATGTAATCAGGGAATGCTGTGGCTTAGCAGAAACACATTCTCCACCCCCTCCCCCCCCCCTCACAGAACGGCGGCCTCCTTTGTTTACATAGGCAGACAGCCATTCTGCCTCTCCTGTGAACGATCGTGGGTGTCCGGTGCCGATCGTGCCCGCCGAACCCGCTGATTGGCTCCCTCTTAGTCCAATCACAGCAGGAGGGGGGAGCAGGGTTTCGGTGGCGCGCATGACGCGTGCGCCCCCTGAACCCTTGAAAAATGTCATGTACAGGTACATGATTTTGCGCTTAAGGGCCGTATATGTACGTGGGGTGGTCCTTAAGCGGTTTAAATGCACAAGGTTTTTTCTTTTTTTTACCTTAAAGCGGAGCTCCACCCTAAAGTGGAACTTCCGCTCATCGGATTCCTCCTGCCTTCCGGTTTCACAATTGGCACCTTTCAGGGTGAGGGGGAACAGGATACCTGTCTTTAACAGGCATCCTTCCCACTTCCGGAACTCCTGCTCCTCCCTCGGCCACCGGGCTAATAGGAGAGAGGAGAGAGGAGCGGGGCCTCGCGCATGCGCAGTAGGGTTCCCGGCGTGAAGCCGAAAGGCTACACTGCCCAGTTACCTTACCCGCAATGGCGGCGGCAGCACCCGACAGCTGATAGAGACATCAGTGCGGTGCCGACATCGAGGGACTGCAGGACAGGTAAGTGTCCATTTATTAAAAGCCAGCAGCTGCAGTATGTGCCAGACAATGGATTCCAATGGGGGGGGGGAGTTTTTGTGAAGCACCTAATTAGAGCCAGAGGCTCTAATAGGATTCAAAAAAGGGTGGCCGCAGAGCATTGCGCTCTGATCCCACCCTGTTGTGTGACCATAGTGAATGAATATTTGCTATTTTCATACTAAGGAGGCAGGTCATGAAACCTGTTTCCTGATTGGCCAAAGCATCAGGCGATCCTATTGGATGCCTAGCACTTTGGCGGAAGAGTAGACACAAGCGTAACACAAGACACAAGCTTGAGGAGCAGGCTGCCACGCACTCCAGGGGAGGAGGAGAGGACACCACAGCCCCGCCACATGAGCGGGTAAGTGCCGGACCCTCTGCGGGGGGGGGGGGGGAGAGGTGTGCTGTCAGTGCTATGCCACCAGGGGGTTGTTTGTTTGCCGCCTCCCCCCCCCCCCCAAAAAGTGGAACCCACCAGCTGCCACTGACTTTAAGTGCTTTAGATTGAGGCACGTATGCACTATAAAGGGATGTGCTTTGTTCATTTTTCATTTCCGAGGATTACAACCATTTTACGCTTCAGATAGAGTTGGGAAGGGTTAAAACTATTTTTTATGCATTTCCTTATGAAGAATCTCAGAATTATTTGCGGGTGACACTGCTAGCAAAGCCCCTGGTGTTCTAATTTTCCATAATGTATGCATCGTAGTTGTTATGTAACTACCTTTGCTTTTCCATTTTCAATTGTCTTCACTACCCAGCTCTTAATTAGGCGCCTGCGTTCCCATTGATCCCCTCCTTTCCCCCCCCCTGCCGCCTCTGGTTTCCTTTAAGCTCCTGACATTACAGTGACATTTCCCTGTAAGAACAAACAGCTGCTTATGTTTATTAGCATCTATCACATCCAGCAAAATGCATTCTCGCATTAATCAAGCCATTTTAGAAAATGTATATGCAATTTCTATGCCGTCTTTGAATTTCAAGTTCTAATCTGCAGCTGTGTGAGCCAAGGGGCGTCGAGCGCTGTGCAGGGAGCTCGGCTGTTTACCAGCGGAGGGCTGGGTACCATCGATTTGGGGCAATTACAGTCAAGGGGCTCCAGGAAGGGTTGCAAAGTGTATAAACAGCCATATCCCTTGTACTTACAGGGAAATGTCACTGTAATGTAAAAGGTCTGTAGCTCCGACATTTTCTTGGTTTGAATATCTTTAACACCTTACCGTCCAGCCCGGCATCCTTTCAACTGGGTCTTTGCACTCAGAGGGGAGGCGAGACTGCCCGATCATGTGATCACTGATTTGCTGCTGCAAAGGTCCCATCAATTGATTTTTTTTTTTTTTTACTATGTGTATCAAATTTGTATTGTACAAATAAATGTTGAATGCGGGTAAAGCCGTTACATGGGAGTAAAGCTGGACACATTCTATATAACCTCCATACAATCTTCCTATTTATCAAGACTGTAATATAGAGACAAACCTAAATTATCCATTCACTTTGTATCCAATTAGGCAGCCACTTGTGGTAGATAGTTGATGGTACCGGAGATGGAGAATGTACAGCCGTGGCCAAAAGTCTTGAGAAACATTAAGTTTAGTCAATAGTTACAGTGTCGACCCTTCTTTTTACAGACCTCTGCATGCTGTCAACCAACTTCTGGGCCACATCCTCACTGATGGTAGCCCACTCTTGCGTGATCAATGCTTGGAGTTTGTCAGAATTTGTGGGGGGGGTTTTGTTCACCCACCTTTTTGTTCACCCGCCTTGAGGATTGACTACCCGCCTCTTGAGGATTGACCACAAGTTCTCAATGGGATTAAGGTCTAGGGAGTTTCCTGGCCAAGGACCCCAAATTTCCATGTCCATTTTTAAGGGTAAAAGTTTGTCGTCATTCCACGAGCGGGGGCAATTTTTTTTCCAAAAAAAGTGCGCTTGTAAGACCGCTGCGCAAATACGGTGTGACAGAAAGTATTGCAACGACCGCCATGTTAGAAAAAAAATGTATAATGTTTGGGGGTTCTAAGTAATTTTCTAGCAAAAAAAAAAAAATTTTTTAACTTGTAAACAACAAATCTCAAAAAGAGGCTCGGTCCTTAAGTGGTTAAATAACATTTTTCAAATCTATTCACATAAGGCCCCTTTCACACGGGCGCCTCTGTTCTGCGGGATCAGCTTGCTCAGCGGCGGGATCGCTCTGCAGATCCCCGCTGAGCAGGGGGATGACAGGTCCGTCCCCACTCACTGTGTAGGGTGGAGATGGACAGAGTCTCGTCCTCCTCTATGGGGAGATCAGATGAAAATGGGCCACCTGTCCGTTTTCATCCGATCCCATCCAATCCGATCCGCCAGACGGAAAATAGGACCTCCATCTGTTTGGTTTTGGCGGAGAGGATCAGATCGGATATGGGCGGGTGTCAGTGGGCATGTCACCGCTGACATCCGCTGCTCCATAGGGGTGAATGGAGTGTCCGATCATTTTTCAGGCGGACCTGATCGGAAAGCCTGTGTGAAAGGGGCCTTAGATTCACATAACTTTCACCCAGGATTTACACAATTTAGGATTTAAATCCATTCAGAAACAACGTGTGACTCTTGGGTGATAACATTTTAAAAATAGAATTGTGACTCAATACTCCATCTGGTCAAAACAAATTATTTCAGTAACTAAGTTATTCTACACTGTCAGCACTGTATTATAAATATAAATAGTATCGGCTACATACAGTATACAGCGCAGTGTTCTGGCAGCATCATGGGCGACTTTCCATCTGCTGCCAAAACAAAAGTGCTTCTCAGCCATTCACAGAAAGCCTTGTACAGTAAAACCTTGGTTTGAGAGTAACTTGGTTTGAGAGCGTTTTGCAAGACAAGCTAAATTTTTTAATACGTTTTGACTTGATATACAAGCGATGTCTTGATATACAAGTAGTGGTATGTCACAACTGAGTATAAAAGAGAAGAGAGGCGCCTCTAAGTGTAGCAATATGGTTACATTTAATGATGGTACAACATTTAGCAACTGACGTGGTTGATGATTACAACACACACATCTAAAGCCCCATACACACGGTCGGATTTTTTCATGGATTCTGTCCGATCGGACAATGTTGTTGAAAAATCAGACCGTGTGTATGCACCATCGGACAGTGTACGTCGGATTGTCCGACGGACAAAGTCTTATCTCCTGCTGGATAGATTTGCCGACAACACGGTCCGATCACACCAAATCCGATCGTGTGTACGGTTGTCCGACCGGACAAAGTGCTACGCATGCTCAGATCACATTACAAGACCAAAGCTATTGGCTACTAGCCTCTACGTAGTCCCGTCGTAGGCAACAAACGTCACCACGTTCAGAATGATCGGATTTTCCGACAACTTTGTCCGACCGTGTGTACGCAAAACCAACATCAGACAAAGTATGACGGACATGATCCGACGGACCTGGTCCTTGGATAATCCGCGCGTGTGTATGGGGCTTTAGTATGTAGGCATCCGTGTAAAGCTGTCCACAGACCATCCTCCTCACTGCCATCGGACTTCATTCTTTCCACGTTGCGCTCCACAAGCACTCAAGCCTCGCTTTCAGATTGATCTACTGCAAGGTAGTCGTTCCCGGTCACGATTGCAGGCTGACAGAGTTGAGAGCAGTGAGGAGGATGGTCTATGTGGACAGCTTTTACTCGAATGCCCCATTGTTTTCAATGGGAAGGGGCACTTTAGGATCGGTAAATACACCGCTCCTACAGCGCTCTAAAGATGCGGCTTGCAGGACTTTTTTGATTGTCCTGCAAGCGCACCGCTTCAGTGTGAAAGCCCTCGCGCTTTCACATTGGAGACACAGCAGTGGCTGTTTTAGGGCGCTTTGCAGGCGCAATTTTTAGCGCTGTAGCGCCTGCAAAGTGCCCAGTGTGAAAGGGGCCTTAGAGGCGCCTCTCTTCTCTTTTATACTCTGTAGCTCCTGCTGTATTTTTCTTCTAATCCCCTTGTGGAGGCTTCCATTTGTGGATGGACATTTTATGGTTACACAACCTGGTCACATTGCTATAATCTTTTTATATGGACTATAAACTGAAAGACCTATAAATAAATGGTTGTGGAACGAATCATCCGAGTTTCCATTATTTCTTATGGGGAAATTCGCTTTGATATACAAGTGCTTTGGATTTCAAGCATGTTTCTGGAACAAATTATCCTCACAATCCTAGGTTTTACTGTATTTTTTATCAATGAATACAAGGCTTCCTCTTATTGGCTGAGATGGAGATGCCATCACATCAATATTGTCGGGATCCTTCCATATCCTGGAGTTGTTCTGCATCAATAGCTCACATAGTTCACAGGAGAACAAAAGCAAGTGCACTTCGGTGACCTACAAGTAAGTAAGTATGGGCAAAAAAATCATTGGCCATACTCTTTTAAAAGTTTCTACACAAAAATATAGTAAAGACGGTACTCTGCTAACAACTGCACTGAAAATTGTAAACTTATTGTAGTCTGCAGTTCCAAAGGGAAGAAATAGATGAGATCCGGGCCGAGTCCAATAAAGAGGAATCCCATCATTGTTGTGTTATAAAAGCGAGGGCAGATTGCTTGCGTTGGCAGTCTGGTTCCAGGCTGTTATCTTTACTGGGCTGAAGATTAGATCATAAAGCTGCTTTCTTCTCATATTGATTTTTCTGGCTTACAATTTGTATCCATTTCATTCTGCCTATGTACATCTTTGATCTCCTTGCAGTTTAGCAGAAAGTTTGGGCTCTATATGAGTTGGTTAGATGTCAGGAATCAGGATGAGCGAGACAAGCAAACTTCGGTTCACAGGAGGTTCGGTGAGCCCAGCAAAGATTACACAAATCCCGAACAGTTCGCCGATTGAAGTCCATGGGAGGCGAATCTTGTTTTTTTTTTTTTCCCTGGCCTTTTTTAAAGTGGTTGTAAAGTCAAAAATGTGACTCTTACCTACAGGTAAGCCTATAATGAGGCTTACCTGTAGGTAAACAAAATATCTCCTAAACCTGTACAGTTTAGGAGATATTCCCCGTGCAATGCGCCGCTGACTGCAGCGGCGCATGCGCACAGGGGATTCTCGGCTAAAAGGCCGTCAGAATCCGAACCCTGCCAGGAAGAAGTCTCCCGTGCGCATGCGCGGGAGTGACGACATCGCGGCTCCAGCCACTTACAGCGCTGGAGTCGCGATACCCAGAAGACACGCCGAGGCAACATGTCAGCGACCTCGGCGTGGACCAGGTGAGTTACCGACGCCTCGTTCTAAGGTAAGTATTTCATAATGAGCTAGTATGCGGTGCATACTAGCTCATTATGCCTTTTCCCTTACAGGTGTTTAAAAAAGAAAAAAAAGTTTCAGCGGGTTTAACCACTTCGCCCCTGGAAGATTTGCCCCCTAATGACCAGGCCATTTTTTGCAATTCGGCACTGTGTCGCTTTAACTGACAATTGCGAGGGCGTGCGACGTTGCGGTTTTTATTTTTTTTTTTGTGCTATAAACAAAAAAAGAGCGACAATTTTGAAAAAAACATAATATTTTGTACTTTTTGCTATAATAAATATCCCCCTTTTATTTTTTTTAAAAGCTAATTTTTTCCTAGTTTAGGCCGTTATGTGTTCTTCTACATATTTTTGGTAAAAATAAGTTGCAATAAGCGTATATTGATTGGTTTGTGCAAAATTATAGCATCTACAAAATAAGGGGATAGATTTATAGCATTTTTATTATTTTTTTTTTTACTAGTAATGGCAGCAATCTGCGATTTTTATCGGGACTGGCAGACACATCGGACAATTTTGACACATTTTTGGGACCATTGGTATTTATACAGCGATCAGTGCTATAAAAACGGACTGATTACTGTAAAAATGTCACTGGCAGGGAAGGGGTTAAAACTAGGGGGCAATCCGGGGGTTTACCTGTGTGTATTTCTAACTGTGGGGGGGGAGGGGACTGACCTAGGGGAAATGACAGATCGTGGTTCCTAGCTATTAGGAACTCACAATCTGTCTTTCCTCACAGAACAGAACAGGGATTTGTGTGTTTACACACACACACACGTCCCTGTTCTGCCTCTCGTGCCCGCTATCGCTCGTGGCCGGCGGTCATAGCGGCCGTCGGCCACGAGCATCGGCACCCCCCCGCCCACGCAGAGGGCGCGCGTGTGTGCCTCTGGCGGCGTGCGCACTCCTGCTACCCCGCTTAAAAGAAGCCGACGTACAGCTATGACTGCTCGCAGGGTCGTGCCGACCTGATGCAGTATAATGACAGCGGCTGGTCGGCAAGCGGTTAAAGTTTTATTGTCATACAGTTTGTTTTCTTTCTAAAGCAGCTAAAGCCCAATTAGAAAAGCCTGTCCCCTACCAGCAGCTGCAAGGAAGCACCTCTGTGTGGAAGCAGTGATCTCTGCAGAGATCCAACACACCCCTTATAGTCTGACCCATAGCTCTTCAATCTGCTGATTGGAGAGCACTGGCTCTGACCCAATAGAGGATGTGTCAGACCTCTGCAAAGAGAGCAAGTGTCCCATTCTGCAGCATGCTGGCAGCAGACAGGCCTTTAGTCAGGCTGTGGCTAATTTTTATAGAAAATGTACAGCTATTGTCTTGATGCACCTGCAATTGAGCTAAGTTAACTGGTGTTCCATTTTTTTTGGGGGGGGGAAGCAAACAAACCACCCGCCACCCATTCCCCCCCCCCCGGTCGGACAGATAAAAGTAACACCCCCCCCCATTGCTCGCTTTGGCTCCTTCCTGTGTCTCTCCTCCACCTCGCCGGCTTCCTCCTCGGCGGTCAATGCGATCGCTTCTCCTCTTGGTCAAATCAGGTTTTAAGACCCGCTTCCTGATTGGCCGGGAGGAGAATCAGGAAGACAACTGTGAAACACAACTGGGTTGGCTCAGGGTGCAGTGCTCTGCGCCTCGAGCTCACCCTTTTTTGAAGCCAATTTGATGCTCGCGCGCTAATCAGGTGCTTAAAAAAAGAAAAAAACACCATTGAAATTCATGCGTCCAGCACCCTGTATGTAGACTAGGGGCCGGGCGCATGGATTAGGGTGGCGACGCCCCCTGCGCCCCTTATGGACAGGCCACCACTGCATATGTGCTGCTGCAAAGTGGGTGGGCTTTAAGGCTTATGCCGTGTACACACAGTCGGACTTTGCATCAGGCAAAACTCCGTCGGCATTTCCAACAGAAAAATTTAAAACAGGCTCTATATCTAAGTCCGTCGGAAATGCTGACAGAAAGAGTCCAATGGGACATACACACGGTCGGAATATCTGACGAAAAAGCTCCCATCTGACTTTTTCTGACAAAGTCCGACCATGTGTACGCGGCATTATATTTAGCACATGGACGACCAATGTTTCTGTGCTGGGAGCGCACTCACTGCAATCTTCCAACATGGTCATACAAACCTCCCAACATTTTGAGATGGGAATGAGGGACACCTACCAGCAAACGTATGTAGGCATGGGACACGCCCCCCCTGCCACACCCCCTTAAAGGAGAATTAACCCCCAAAAAAAAAGGTTAATTAAATCCACAAGGGCTTTTTTTTTACCACTACTATTCCTTTATATTGTCTTTTAAAATGTACAAATGCAGCAATTTAGAATTTGGAAGAAAGGTTTAGCACTGGGAAACACTTTTTGAAAGATAAAAAGTGCATTTTTTATACAGCTATATAGATCAGAGCAAAATGAGGGACAAATGAGAAGGAAAGGGGGACAGAGGGACATTGCTCCAAATCAGGGACAGTCCCTCGAAATCAGGACAGTTGGGAGCTATGGTCATAGACGACTCCCAGTCTCTAGTCATGGTCGCAATAGTCACGTGATCTGACAGCCCTTCCTGCCTCTGGGCATTAAAGACAAAGTTAAACTCTAGAGACATGCTGTAGGTTAATTGGCTTCTGTCTAAATTTGCCCTAGTACAGGGGGTCCCCGGGTTAGGAACCCGTTAGGGACTGTCCTCCTTTTTGGAATTCGGAAATGTTCGTAAGTCGGCCGGGCATGCGCAGAACGACAATTGAGGACATTTCCGATGTTCCGTCGAATGCCGTTCTGCACATGCGCGGCAAAGTTCGGACATTTCCATCATTTTCCGAGGCTCCGTCTGGCCGATGTCCGTGCAAAATGGCGTAGGAGCTGTTCGGACATTTCCATCATTTTCCGAGGCTCCGTCTGGCCGATGTCCGTGCAAAATGGCGTAGGAGATGTTCGTAGGTCGACCGTTAGTAAGTCTGGGAACCCCTGTATATGAATGTGAGTTAGGGACCTTTGATTGTAAGCTCCTTGAGGGTAGGGACTGATGTGAATGTACAATGTATATGTAAAGCGCTGCATAAATTGACGGCGCTATATAAGTACCTTAAATAATAATAATAAATAAAAGGGGTGCTGTAGGTGAGTGGGAAGGGATTAAACTGAAAGTTCACTTGGGCTTTCAATTTTTGTTTTTGGGTGTAGATACACTTCATCTCACAGAGTTCTGTTCCTACCATGAAAGGGCTAGTTGGTTGTGTTTGCCCCCCCAGGTTAAAGGTCTGAGCTGTACAACCCCCAAACCCGCAGGCAAACTTTGTGGCATTTGCTTGTTTGGTTTGGCCATTTATTCCAGACTTGAGACAGAGGGAGAGAATTATTGTCGGTGCTGATTATTTCTCACGCCTGGCATCCTCCGCCTTCCCCTGGGAACCCCCACTTCATATGATAGCTGGTCTCCAGGGGGCCGCATTCCATCTAACAGTGAGAAGCAGCAACAAGAAGCTACGGCTCTGAACTGAATAAAATCAGAGCCAGTAAATCTGTCCCCGCATTTTAATTTTTGCTTAGTGAAAGTCACATTAGCTGCGTGTTTTATTGTATATTAGAACAGAGACTTTGGCTACCTTTTATACATGGGGAAAGAGAACTCATTTTCTGTTTTTCTACTTTCAGATGAAGAGAACGAGCAGCTGAGCATTAAATAGGGTCTTTTCTATTACAGTATATTATAACCGTAGCCTACAAAACCAGAGCCAGGGGCCATGGAGGTCCTGGTTTCCTTTCCCTCATCACAATGATTGGGTATAGAATGTCCTAGTGATTTTAACTACTTGAGGCCCCTCGGCCTTTTTCTCCATTAATCCCTCTGAGTCCCAAAGTACTTCATTTTGGAAATGTCTTGTTTCCGCACCTTAACCTTTAAAGGAGAAGTACGGCGAAAGCTCGTTTGGCTGTACTTCTCCTGTGGATCACAGGAGTGTAGTTCGTTATGCACTCCTGAGACCCGTTTTCAGCAGACAGCTGGGTGAAGCCCATTGATGATACTAAGCTAAGCAGGGCAATAACTTCTCCGCAGGATGTGGAAACCTTGCAAAAAGATCTGAACAAATTAATGGGGTGGCAACTACATGGAAAATTAGGTTTATCGTAGAAAAATGTAAAGTAATGCATTTGGGTGGCAAAAATATGAATGCAATCTATACACTGGGGGGAGAACCTCTGGGGGAATCTAGGATTGAAAACGGACCTGGGGCTCCTAGTAGTCTCAGCAATGGCATGCAATGCCAAGCTGCTGCTAACAAAGCAAACAGAATATTGGCATGCATTAAAAAGGGGATCAACTCCAGAGAGAAAACGATAATTCTCCTGCTCTACAAGACTCTGGTCCGGCCGCACCTAGAGTATGTTGTCCAGCTTTGGGCACCAGTCCTCAGGAAGGATTTCACGGAAATGGAGCGTGTACAAAGAAGGGCAACAAAGCTAATAAAGGCTCTGGAAGATATTAGTTATGAGGAAAGGTTGGGAGCACTGAACTTATTCTCTCTGGAGAAGAGAAGCTCGAGAGGGGATATGATTTCAATTTACAAATACCATACTGGTGACCCCACAATAGGGATAAAACTTTTTCACGGAAGGGAGTTTAACAAGACACGTGGCCACTCATTAAAATTGGAAGAAAAGAGCGGCAAGGATGTGGAATTCCCTTCCACAGGCGGTGGGGGCATCGATAGTTTCAAGAAACTATTAAATAAGCACCTGAACGACAGCAACATACAGGGATATACAAGGTAATACTGACATATAATCACACACATAGGTTGGACTTGATGGACTTGTGTCTTTTTTTGACCTCACCTACTATTTAACTATGTAACTGCCCACATGCCTGGACTGGCACCCGGCTCAGGCTCTCAGCGGACCGCGCTGCCGCTCCCCCCTCCCCCTTTTTCTTACCTGAGCAAAATCTCATCCAGCAACGTGTACAAGAGCAGCAGCTCTCGTCGCTGTCTCCCTCCTCATTGGGCAGATTGACAGCAGCAGGAGCCATTGGCTCCCGCTGCTGTCAATCAAATGCTGTGACACAGGAAAGGGCAAAAGACACAGAAATGGCAGCTCGGGAGCGAGCATGAACGGGTGCCCCCATGGAAAGCAGCTTTCTGTGGGGGAACCCGCTGAAGAGGAGGAATATGTATTTTTGAATTTTTTATTACGGTTTTCTGAATGGAAAATATTTCTGTGTTTATTGGAAAGAAAATGAAAATTTTAATAAAGTTGAATTAAAAAAAGGTGCACTGTGGGACACTGTTGCAGTTTGGGAGCAGTATGGGGGACTGGAGGTTCTGCAGCAGGAAGGGAGTTACTGTGGGAGGCTGGGCAGAACTATGGGTGGTTGAGGGCTCTCCGAGAAACTGTCAGGGCTGGGCTCAGCCCTTCCTTCTCAAAGCTGGCCGCTCAGCTGTCGGCTAATTGCCAGCTCCTATCTCTCCACAGTGACTCACCTGTTGATGATATCTTGCTCGTCAGTCCTGCCTACTTAAGCCATGCAGTCTAGATGATCTCTGCCTTCGCCTTGGTCACATCTCTAGAGATGCTCTCCTGTGTTCCTGTTAACGACTTGCTTGGCTGACATTCCTTCTGGCTCCAGATCCTGCTTGCTGTTCTACTACGCTCATCTCTGGCTCCCTGATGTTTTGGCTTGTCTGACTATCCGTTCCGGTTTCTGAACTCTGGCTATGTTTTGACTACATTTACACTGTTTACTTTTTTTTATTATTATTAAACAAGTGTGATTTGACTGTACTTCTGTCTCAGTCTGATTCATGGTTTCTGACAGAAACACTACAAGCTACTATGGGGGTCAGGGGCACAGTGGCAGCTTGGAGGCACTTGTAAGTTAAGGCATACGCAGCTAGCTGGAGGCACAGGAAGACGAAGGCCGCGGCCCGGTGGTTGAGAACTACTGCTGTAGACAACAAGTTTATTTTAAAAAATTTTTTTTTTCAAACAGCTTCAGAAAGCAAGAAAATTGACCCCATCCCCAACATAGAGACCACTCTTGACAACCTCCCTTTTATCTAACTGCTTTTTTATCTCACCACCAGAATGGAGCAGATCCCGAGGGAAGTGCCAACTCTGGAAGCCTGAGCAGAACAACTCTGCCTGACATCTCTCTGGTACGTATTGTTGCTGATGAGATGCTTAATTATAGGGATCCTTCAAAGTGATTGGCAGTCATAGAAAAGAGCTGCTGTGTTTTTCCATCAAACCATTCCAATAACGTACACATCAAAGTCAGTACAAACACAGGTAATGCTGCTAATAGCTTTACAAAGACTTCTTTATCTGCAGTAGAGTCATGAAGCACAGAGCTGAAAATAGCTCCGGCACATCCAGAACGATTCCTTCCACCCCGAGGGCCCATTGCAAAGCTCTACAAATTAAAAGCCATGCATTATGGATGATCTTCCCATTAATCTGGACCATTCCTGGACAGGTCAATAGTTTTTCTCATAAGGAGCTCATATCACAGAACCTGTTCAGCAGAGAGAATCCAGTTTGTATGCAAAGCTGGAGAATGGAAGGAATTTCATGCTACTTAACTCCTGATTAACATGATAATTAGACATTCAATTGTTGGACAGAACATGCTTTGAGCTGACATACTAAGAAATGGAAAAAACTATTAACATTTTGATTGAATTTTTAGGTAGTTAAACTTTATGCCTAGGATCCTAATAAAACCGATGCCCTGTTTCATTATTCCCAAGATAATTTACTGTGCTATTACCGGTTGACATTCATATTATTAACCCTTCCGGGGTTTTTTTTTTAGTTTTTGTACAAAAATTATTTTAGACCTGAAGATTAGTTAAATCCCCCAAAATATTATATATTTTCTGAAAGCAGAGACCCTGGATACTAAAATGGTGGTAGTTCTAATTATTTATTTTCATACAATGTTAGAGCAATGTTTTTTTAAGCATAAAAAAAATACACTCACAAATTTTAGGCCCTACAAACACAATGTTACCCAATTTTCTGGAAAAATATAAAAGTTGAAGTTGCGACGAATACATAGACACCCAACATGTCAAGCCTTGAAGAAGAAAAAAATAAAAATAACCCTTTACCCCCTATAAAAAAGGTAAAAATATCAGCTGGGCCCTGATAGAAAAAAAATATGTATTTTGATGCTCTTATCTATAGGATATGTATAACCTCCATTGTTGTCTTTTATAAAGAAAGAGAAAAAATGCCTCCAATATCTTGTGAAAAAAAGAATTCACTTTTTTTTAAATATTGAACATGAGTTTAATATTTCAGCCCAGGAACTGGCTGGTCCAAGTCAGAAAATCAATGTTCAAAATAAATTCTCTCAAAGAATAAAAAGTAACCATTGCATCGTAAAAAATGCAGCCAGCTTTTCAAAATGTTATTTTTGCATTGATTTTGAACATTGAATTTGTCACTTTTAGTCAGTTTCTGAGCTGGAAGTTCAGTGTTTTAATGTTCAGTATTTAAAAGAAAATGTTAATTATTTTTTCCTTTTTTTGGACAAGAAATTGGAGACATTTTTCTTTTTACAGTATCTCTCGCTTCCTCTATGATATACTATATATACAGTGCCTTGAAAAAGTATTTATAGCCCTTGAAATTTTCCAAATTTTGTCATGTTACAACCAAAAACATAAAAAAACTTTTATCCCTGACCTGTCTGGTGTGTTCCTTGGCCTTCATAATGCTGTTTGCTCACTAAGGTTCTCTAGCAAATCTCTGAGGGCTTCACAGAACAGCTGTTATTATACTGAGATTAAACTACACACTCTATTTACTAATTAGGTGACTTATGAAAGCAATTGGTTCCACTAGATTTTAGTTAGGGGTATCAGAGTAAAGGGGGCTGAATACAAATGCACGCCACACTTTTTAGATATTTATTAGTAAAAAAAAATTTAGAAAACCATTTATCATTTTCCTTACACTTCACAATTATGTGCCACTTTGTGTTGGTCTATCACATATAATCCCAATAAAATACATTTACGTTTTTGATTATAACATGATAATATGTGGAATATTTCAAGGGGTATGAATACTTTTTCAAGGCACTGTATATCTATCTAGAGAGATATCCTTGATTTTTCTCATTTAAAAAAAATATATTAAGTATTCTCACTAATTAATATACATCAAGGTATATATTAAATTGTGAGTGTTCTTATCCTTAATTTAGCCTTGAAAAAAAAAACAAAAAAAAAAAAACACTATTATTGGTGCAACCACAAAGAAGTTTTTTTCTCAAAAATCTTTCTAAAAGCACTTTTTAAAAGAAAAAAAAGCTTTCAAACAAATATTTCCTTGTTTGTGTATGTGCCAGTAATATAGTCTATTTTTTTTAAATAAAGCCCTGTTAAAATGTTAATTTTTTTTTTTTATAGGTTATAAAGTGATACATTTTTTTTTTCTTTTTACCTTACTGTTTTTCTTTTGAATTTTTTCTTTTGTTTATATGTATGTTTGTCTTTAATTATGATATAATAAAGTTGTATTATATTATTAATATTTTTTAAGCATATAATATGAATTAGTAGCAATGGTATCTTAGCCATATTCTTCCTTTCACTGGGATGAGGTTTTTATTACTGTCTGTATCCACTGTAGAAAGATTCCCTCTCTCCAGCTTTTCACACAGAGTGATGGGAATTTCATTATTTTAAAATTGCACTGTAACGATCAAAGAGATAGAAGGGAAAATTGTCCAACCCACAGGAGATTGCCTACTCTTATCCAAAACTGACAAAGTTTTGGCTAGAAATTTTGCTGCAACAAATACACCTTTCAGTCTTCCAAATTCAATAGACAAGGCCTACATAATCATTATACATAATATATTACATTATCATTCTTACATAATATAATTTTTTTTTCAAAGAACCTTCTATAAAAGTGGAAGAAGTTGTGGGTAACCAATATTTTTGCATAGCAGGTTGATCAGTGAATTCCCTACCCATTAGGTTTTTAAGGTATCCCTTAGCCTCTGCTAAACCAGATATACTGGTGAACATCGGTATCCCTTTCCCCAACATTCCACCAATGGTGTCCTCATCATACCGCGTTGATTAATAGGACAATGGTAACATGTTAATACATTTATTTTATTTGGCATGGTGTTTAAGAAAGGTATCTATTGAGAGTAAGATCTGGTGGCGATGGTTTGAATTTGTACCATAGCCAAAGTAGTAAGTTCAAATATGTTACTGTAATTTCAAAGGATGGTTTGACAGTTTGGTTGAAAGCACAAACAAATGTGACAGTTTGCATTCCTGGCATGCTGGGAATGTAACAGTTTTTTTTAAACCGTTAAATTGATGGGTTTAGTTCTACTTTAAATATAAGAAATAAATAAAAATAATATATGTATTTTAGCTTAAATAAAGGCTACCTACTCATCCAGTTAGGGTTCACATCCTCCTATTGAAGTGTGATTGAATGTTGGGATATTTTTTGTCACACAGTACATATTTTTTTTTTTTCATTCCTTAGGATGATGTCAACTCATTTTTAGAGGAGCCCCCGTCATTTCGGCCAGCTCCCCCTCCTCCTCTTGCAGAAGAAGCATCTGCCATGCTCAGAAGGCAAAATGGAGAGCGAGCACCGCGTCCTTCTTCTGGTTCATCACAGTCCGGGCTCTTCTTCACTGCCCCTGCCCATCCCAGTCCACCACTGCCCCCTCTGAAATCACCCCCAACCCCAAGCCCTCCGCTTCCTCCTCTCACTACACCCCCCACCTCTCCTCATACCCAAAATCCAAACCAGGCGATATATGCCACCATTTCACCCAAAACACAGACTTCGGCACGTCCTGCAGCCCAGCTGGCTCTGGTCACGCAGGTACCTCTACCCCCCTTCCCAAGGGTCCAGTCCCCTACCAGGTTAAAGCCTATGATGGAAAGCCCCCCCCATTCTGCTTCTTCCTTGCATCCTGATCAATCAGAGGCTCACAATACGCAACATTTTGTCATGGTGGAGGTCCACCGGCCCAACAGCGAGCCTGATGTGAACGAGATACGAGCTGTACCACAATCACGAGGTAAGAGCCTTAATTTGTAGCCTAGGAAGAAGGAGCAGCTACTTTATAACATTAACGCTTTTTTTTCAAAATGTTATTTTCTAATGCAAGTGCAAGCAGCAGGAAATGAAGCAGCTGGTGGCCAGGGGGGCATTTGCCTTATAAGCCAATTCTAATAACGTTGGGTTGGTTGGGTTGGATATAGACTGTCCCTACCATGAAAGAGCTAGTTGGTTGTTTTATCCACCCCAGTCCAAAGGTTCCCAGTGCTTTCCTGGTTAGAAGCCATGCGGCCAGCATGCTTCGTATTTGCCCCATAATCCAATACTGATAATGTTCTAGAGATATTTTACCATTATGATAATTATCAGAGTAGAACCCACAGTCAATGACACATGTTAGGCATTATAGAGCCTCATTCGGACCTGTAAGCACAGCATTTTCCAGCACCAACTTTCTTTACAGCTCTGAGATGTCATGTGACCAAATGCCAAAAGCCACAAAGGGATCTGTCCCTGGAAGACGTGAAATTGTCTGTCATCATAAACCATGACCTTAAAGAACATCTACTGTATGTCCACCAACCAATAAGGAGCCATGAAAATATTCATTGGATTAATGTCAGATGCAATCTGAACGAAATGCCCCTACATTTTTCCAGTAGATTAATTCTGCCATTTTCTAAAATACCTCAATGAGAAAATATACAGCATTCTGGCCACTAGAAAAAAATATAGGGAAATTTTGTTCATCTGGCACGAATGCCTCTGACATTCGTCCAACAAATATTTTATAAACATTTAAAGCAGTACTTCAGTCATTTTTTTTATCTTCCCATCTATTAAATCTTCTACCCTTTGCCAGGAAGGGAGGGGGATAAGTCATAAGAAGGGCCAATGAGAGCCGCAGAGCTGGAGGTGTGCCTCTGTGTGTATGTGTAAATCCAGGAAGTGAACAGGTAGCAGCTTCAGCTGCCCACAGTTAAAATGGTTGCAGCCAGACTCAGTGGAGGGAGATTTCTGCAGCATATTTGGCAAGTACAGAATCACAGTATATATAAAATAATATGTAAAGTGGTTGGAGGGAAGCTTCAGAATGGCAAAGATGTTTTTATTACAAATTATGTGAGCAGATTACAGTTCTTCTTTAAGTAGCCCATATAGACTGTTCCTATCGTGAAAGAGCTAGTTGGTTGTGTTTGCCATCCCAGGCCGAAGGTTCCCAGCCCTCCCCTAGCTAGTAGCTACAGTAGCTTACTGACTACACCCAGTAAGGCTGAATGAGCTTAGGGCCAGTTTACATGTGATTCCCACCGCACTGCAGTGCAAATCACATGCGATGTCCGTGCAGTGTGATTTCTGCCATACAGATAGTATGTGTGATATCGCATCACATTCGGACCAAACTCGCACAGGACCCTTTTTTTGGTCCGCACCAGAATCGCATGGGTGTTCACACCTATGCGAACCGATTCATGTTCTAACTGTCAGTTCGCAGTGCGATATGCAAGCTGAAATGGGCGTGTCATTAACATTGTATGACACTCCCCAGCAGTTGGCATATGGCAGTGTGAAAGAGAATAGCTGCGCTGAAAATTATTACACGTGAAAAATTAAATCAAACATATAATAAATGGTGCTGATCGTGATCGAAATTAAATCAACATCAACTGAATTCAATCAGTAACCCACTGACCAATCAAAATGAAATGTTGGACAACTCAAGTTGTGTACAAAAATTGTACTTGCATACAATATGTGACTATGAACCTGAGTTCAGTGTGGTGACATCATAGAAAACAAAAAACAAAAACGCAACATATGAATGTAAAAAGTCCACAAGAGATGGTGGGAATCTGTTGTTAATGCTTCAATAGTGATGTTGCACTCGACACCCTCAGAAAAGTGATTAGATAGCCAGGTGAGAAGAAGGAAAGGATCCTCAAGACATTCTTGTCACCTGCATTATCGCTCTGCACATTCTTGTCACCTTCATTACCGCTCTGCACATTCTTGTCACCTTCATTACCGCTCTGCACATTCTTGTCACCTGCATTACCGCTCTGCACATTCTTGTCACCTTCATTACCACTCTGCACATTCTTGTCACCTGCATTACCGCTCTGCACTTTGTCACCTGCATTACCGCTCTGCACATTGTCACCTGCATAACCGCTCTGCATATTCTTGTCACCTGCATTACCGCTCTGCACTTTGTCACCTGCATTACCGCTCTACACATTCTTGTCACCTGCATTACCGCTCTGCACATTCTTGTCACCTTCATTACCGCTCTGCACATTCTTGTCACCTGCATTACCGCTCTGCACATTCTTGTGACCTTCATTACCGCTCTGCACATTCTTGTCACCTTCATTACCGCTCTGCACATTCTTGTCACCTTCATTACCACTCTGCACATTCTTGTGACCTTCATTACCGCTCTGCACATTCTTGTCACCTTCATTACCACTCTGCACATTCTTGTCACCTGCATTACCGCTCTGCACTTTGTCACCTGCTTTACCGCTCTGCACATTGTCACCTGCATAACCGCTCTGCATATTCTTGTCACCTGCATTACCGCTCTGCACTTTGTCACCTGCATTACCGCTCTACACATTCTTGTCACCTGCATTACCGCTCTGCACATTCTTGTCACCTTCATTACCGCTCTGCACATTCTTGTCACCTGCATTACCGCTCTGCACATTCTTGTGACCTTCATTACCGCTCTGCACATTCTTGTCACCTGCATTACCGCTCTGCACTTTGTCACCTGCATTACCGCTCTGCACATTGTCACCTGCATAACCGCTCTGCATATTCTTGTCACCTGCATTACCGCTCTGCACTTTGTCACCTGCATTACCGCTCTACACATTCTTGTCACCTGCATTACTGCTCTGCACATTGTCACCTGCATTACCGCTCTGCACATTGTCACCTGCATTACCGCTCTGCACATTCTTGTCACCTTCATTACCGCTCTGCACATTCTTGTCACATTCATTACTGCTCTGCATATTCTTGTCACCTTCATTACTGCTCTGCACATTGTCTCCTTCATCACCGCTCCACACTTTCTTCTTACCACCATGCTTTGGAGCCATACTGGATGTCTAGTACAGTATGTGATAAAAAGCACACAGAATTTTTTTTACAGCAAGTGTGCACAGGGATGTACAGTACAGTATGTGCTAAAAAGCACACATAAAAGCTCAATACTGTGTCTTCAAAGTAAACTTTCAGTGACCGCAATCTCACCTACATGAATTTGCGACCACGTGTCAGAGCAGGGAAGATGGCCTCAGCTCGTGTTCGTGAACCAAAGCGGAGTTTGCGTACCGAAGCAAATTTTCGTGAACTCTTCTGTTTGCAAACCGAGTTGTTTGTGTACAGAAGTGTTCGTGAACCAAGGTATCACTGTAGAACATTTTTGTTTTGCCAGTAAATACCTTATACAGCCTACTTCCTGTTCATTGTCTCGTCATTAGCCTAGGCTTAGAACATCATACACAGCTCTCTCGCTCACTCTCGTGAGCGTTTACCAGGAAGGGTGAGGTGATGAGTCATAAAAGGGACCAATGAGAGCTGCAGAGCTGGAGGTGTGCCTCTGTGTGCCTGTGTAAATCCAGGAAGCTTCAACTGCAGACTTAGTGGCTGCAGACTTAGTGGAGGGAGATCTCTGCAGCATGTTGCATGCGGAAAGTACAGAAAGTACAGAATCACAGTATATATGTATATATATAAAATAATATGCAAAGTGGTTGGAGGGAAGCTTCAGAATGGCAAAGATATTTTTATTATAAATTATGTGAGTAGACTGCAGTTCCTCTTTAAGAGCGATCACACATGAATGAATCATAATGGTCTGACTATAGAGCAGTTACTTGGACAATAGCTTTTGTGTTTGACAAGTTGGCATTTTCCTTACATGAAAGATAATTTGCGTAATGCAGAAAACGCTGTGATCATCAATCCAGGAACTGCGGATGTCTGGTCGCCGGGATATTTATATAAGTATATAAGGATAAGTATCTATACATTCAGAGATAGAGGTTGTAGAATTGCAATATTCTTACCATCCTGTTATCTACACGATTGCTGTCACCGAGGGTATGCTGCTTCTATTCTTCAAGTGTTACACTGGATTCACACAGTTGCATTAACGTACTTGCAAGCCTATTAATGTGTGTTGAGTTAAAGTGGTTGTAAACCTCAAATATGACATATTTAGCACTCTAAGCACTCTATAGTACTTATCTCAATTAGGAGCACTAAGTGTCATTTCTGTCCGCTGCTTTGTTCTTCTGCTATCAGCATGAATAATTTCTAACAATTTTTCCTGACAGTGACACCAGGAGCAAAATGGTGACAGGGGAGGGAGCTTCAGCAGATTGACAGCCTCAGCTCTGTTCCTGTGAGCTGCGTGAAAGGGGTGTGTCTCTTCCCTCCAATCAGCTCTTGGAGCTCTCCCCACTGAGCTCTGCAGAGTGTAACTTCAGCTCTCCGCACCCTTTCTTCTGAACTCTCCTACAGGCTTATAAATTTTAACGGATGTAGAGAAGAGAAGACTGCAGATAGACAGATACAACTTATGTAGGAGGATTTGTTTTATCTCTGTGTATCACCTGAGGAAGGTCTCTTCACTGAGTATATGTAAGGGTTTACAACCACTTTTAGGCAGCTGATTAAAGTAATAGGAAACCCTCACCTTGTTTAACATCCCTTTCAGTTTAAAATAGAAATGAAAGGCAAACCGTTTCTGTATATATATATATATATATATATATATATATATATATATATATATAAAAAATCATTATAAAAACCTTTTTTCCCCTTTTTTATAAGTGACCAACTGACCACTAAATCTCTGTTCTCAGCTGCATAGTAGCTGGGGAGGAGAAACAAGAGCATACTGAACTTCCCGGTAAAAGGCTGTGCAGGGGGGCATGCCAGGACAAGTCTGATCATTGGAAAAGAGCAGGCTGAGTTTCCAGCGTAGCTACAGAACTGACCACAGTGTGCCCTCCTGCTTAGTGTGGTCAGTTTTTAATAGGAAAGCAGAGGGACAAGCAGGAACACCAGAGATTTCACACAAAGGAAGTGATGCAATGGGACAAGGGTGGATCTACAGAGACGTAATATTGCTCTAGCTCTGCTTACGCGTTTCATCATCAAGATGTCATCAGAAGCGGGGCCATCTTACTACACCATCCAGTTTTTATAGTGTTTGGTAACCTATCAAGTCGGAGACATGTGACCAGCGGCCATCTTAGTACTCAACTAATTTCAATGGAGCCAAATTAGAGATGGCCATCTTGGTACTCCAATACCAATTGCCTTCTTGATAATAAACGTCTCGGGATCTCAGGTCACCGCAAACTTAACATGTATCATAACCGCTTATAAAAAACATTTTTAAACTTTTAACCACTTGCCGACCGGCGCACGACAATATACGTCGACAGAATGGCACGTACAGGCAGGAGGGCGTATATATAAGTCCCTCCTTTAGCCTGTCCGTGCCATCGGGAGCGCGCCGGGAGCGGCGCTCTCCCGCGCCGGTTGGGACCCCCGTGAGTCCGATCGCAGTCCCCGCGGACTCGATCGCCGCGGGGTCCCCGCGATCGTCTCACGGGAAGGCTGAACGGGGAGATGCCAAGATAAACAGCATCTCCCCGTGCCTAGCAACTAGTGACGCCGATCTCTGCTCCCTGTGATTGGAGCAGAGATCAGCATTCACTAGCTGACAGCCATGCCCCCCCACAGTAAGAAACACACCCCTAGGCATACTTAACCCTTACACTGCCCCCTTGTGGTTAACCCCTTCACTGCCAGTGTCATTTATACAGGAATTAATGCATTTAAATAGCATTAATTGCTGTAAAAATGACAATGGTCCCAAAAATGTGTCAAAAATGTCCGATGTGTCCGCAATAACGTCGCAGTCACAAAAAAAAAATCGCAGATCTCCGCCATTACTAATAAAAAAAAAAATATTAATAAAAATGCTATAAAACTATCCCCTATCTTGAAAACGCTATAACTTCTTCGCAAACCGATCAATAATCGCTTATTGCGATTTTTTTTACCAAAAATATGTAGAAGAATACGTATCGGCCTAAACTGAGGAAAAAAAAAAATGTTTTTTATATATTTTTTGGGGATTTTTATTATAGCAAAGAGTAAAAAATAATGATTTTTTTTCAAAATTATCTCTCTATTTTTGTTTATAGCGCAAAAAATAAAAACCGCAGAGGTGATCAAATACCACCAAAAGAAAGCTCTATTTGTGGGAAAAAAAGGACGTCAATTTTGTTTGGGAGCCATGTCGCACGACCGCGCAATTGTCAGTTAAAGCGACGCAGTGCCGAATCGCAAAAAGGGGCCTGGTCCTTTGGCTGCAAATTGGTCCGGTCTGAAAGTGGTTAATAAACATCATTTAAAAAACAAAAATAGAATATTAATTAGGTAGTTGGGGACTTATGTTGTACAACACAAAATAGCATATTATGAACCGTATTAAAATATAAAAATAAAATAAATAGAATATAAGCAAAAGTTTGGCCCTAGAGTGGAAAAAGAGCATAATAATGCCAGGGGACTGGTATGTATAAATTAATATCAATTCTAAAAAATGCCTAGTGTAAAAATGCTAGTGAGTTGGTTTTAAACGAGGAGAATAAAATTAATGAGATGAAGATATACTTAGGCTGGTTTCACATGGATGTTCCACTGCTGGCATTATTCAGATAACACGTTTTACAGCCAGCAATTCTGTGCACCGTAAGAACAATCATACCACTTAATCGTTCTTACAAGGGGCAAGAGGGAACACCCCTACCGGACCCCCTACCGTCACCCTACGGTTAGCAAGCCGGAGAAGGAAACCGCCACCGCCAGACATTGGTCCGGCCAGACATTGATCATAGAGATTTCCGGTGACCAGGTGATCCCCAGACATCTCTATGACCTTCGGAGGCTCGCGCGTGACGTTATGACATCACATCTGGCCGGTGAAATTAAACAATGCCAAGGACTCAGTTGGAAAGAAAGAGATGCTTAATTTTTTATTTTTTTTATCTCAGTCTTTTCCAGCCTGGAAGAGAGATGTGGGATCTTATAGACCCCAGATCTCTCCATAAAGAGGACCTGTCATGCACCATTCCTATTACAAGGGATGTTTACATTCCTTGTAATAGGAATAAAAGTGATCAAATTTTTTTTTTAAAGAGGAAGTGTAAAAAAAAAAAATAAAGTAAAATAAACAAAAAAAAAAAAGAAAGTAAAACGCCCCCCTTCCCGTGTGCCCGCGCGCAGAAGCAAACGCATACGTAAGTCATACCCACATATGTAAATGGTGTTCAAATCACACCTCTAAAAAAAATGTAAATGTCGCCTATAGACATTTTTAAGTACCAAAGTTTGGCACCATTCCACAAGTGTGTGCAATTTTAAAGCGTGACATGTTAGGTATCTAACTAATTGTTGCGCAAATATTGTTTGACATAAGAAAAGTTGCAACAACCGCCATTTTATTCCTAGGGTCTCTGCTAAAAAAAAAAACATATATAATGTTTGGGGGTTTTGAGTAATTTTCTAGCAAAAAATACAAATTTAAACTTGTAAACAAAAAGTTCCAGAAAAAGCCTGGTATGGAAGTGGTTAATTAACTAGCATACAGCTAATGAAAAAGAGGGTTATGAAACATGTTACTAGTTTACAGTGACCTGAGATCCCCGAGACGTTTATTATCAAATAGGCAATTGGTATTGGAGTACCAAGATGGCCATCTGTAATTTGGCTCCATTGAAATTAGTTGAGTACTAGATGGCCGCTGGTCACATTTCTCCGTGTTGATAGGTTACCACACACTATAAAAATCAGATGGTGTAGTAAGATGGTGCCGCTTCTGATGACGAAACGCGTAAATCGGTGCTAGAGCGTCATTGCGTCGCATCCGGTTGGATCCATGGAGCGCAGCGAGCGCCGGACTTCCTGGTTTATAATTTTTTTCATTGCTTGCTAACTTAACCACTTCACGCCCACGCTAAAGCCTAAAGACGGCTACAGCATGGACGCTAATTGCCAGGAGGGCATCCCTGGACGTCCTCCCATGCTCGAGTGGCCTGTGCGCCCCCTGCAGGACGCACGCAGCGCACTCTGTGATCAGCGAGTCTATGAGACTCGCCTGATCACAGATCGGAGTAAGGGGTCGATCCCAACCCCTTACCACGTGATCAGCTGTCAGCCAATGACAGCTGATCATGTGATGTAAACAAAGCTGGTAATCGGCTATCAGTGCCCTCAGTGCCACCTCACAGTGCCCACAGTGCCACCTATCGTGCCCACAGTGCCACCTATCAGTGCCCACAGTGCCACCTATAAATGAATCCATGCATCATTACCAGTGCTGCTTATCAATACCACCTACCAGTGCCCATCAGTGCCACCTATCAGTGCCCATCAGTGCCACCTATCATTGCCCATCAGTGCCATCTGTCAGTGCCACCCATCAGGGCCCATCAGTGCCGTCTTATCAGTGCCATTTAGTGCCGTCTTATCTGTGCCTATCAGTGTCGCCTTATCTGTGCCTATCAGTGTTGCCTTATCTGTGCCTATCAGTGTCGCCTTATCTGTGCCTATCAGTGTCACCTTATCTGTGCCCATCAGTGCCCATCAATGCCCATCAATGCAGCCTCATCAGCGAATATCAATGAAGGAGAAAAATTACCTGTTTGCAAAATTTTATAACAAACTATGAAACATGGGGTTTTTTTTTTTTTTTTCAAAAATGTCTGTCTTTTTTTGTTTGTTTAGCAAAAAATAAAAACCCAAATGGTGATTAAATACCACCAAAAGAAAGCTCTATTTGTGTTAAACAAATTATAAAAATTGAGTTTGAGTACAACGTTGTATGACCGCACAATTGTCATTCAAAGTGTGACAGCGCTGAAAGCTGAAAATTGGTCTGGGCAGGAGGGGGGTTTAAGTGCCCAGTAAGCAAGTGGTTAAACCTGATGTAAGTGCGATATTTACCTTTATTCGATAAATGGTTTACGGAATTACACTATAGAGGCTTTTTATTATCCCTATATGATACCTGTGTGACCAATACGCCACAGAGAGTGAGGCATCTGCGGAAAGACCTGTTTACATTGTGAACACGCACTACCCCTTGAGTGTGGATATCTAGCTGGTGAGTGTAATCACATAAGGGGGAGCCCGAGTGATGCTCGCCCATTTTGGATATTGCAGCACTGTTTTTTCACATCTATTCAGAGATTTTCTGATCATGTTTTATCCAGTGGACTTTTATTAATATGTTTACCTGCAATTTGCACATTTTCATAGATTTGTATTTGCACTTTATTAGCACATTTGCACAGTTTTTGGCTTTATTTGCACATTATTTATGCCAAGAGTTATTTGTTTATATAGGCACTGTGTTTTTTTATGGTAATATTTAATGGTTTTTGTTTGCCACATAATTGCAACACATTTTCTCTACCTCATTAACAGTGCCACACCCACTCTTAACACTTGTTAATACATTTTTTGACATCCGCTTTGACAGTTGGTTTTAGTGGGGGCAGCAGCTTTCTATTCTAAATTTTGTTCAGTCCATAGTGCGGTACTACCTTTCATTCCTTTTCATAATTTTAAGATTAGATACAGTGAGTGAAAAAAGTATTTGCTCCCCTGCTGATTTTGTACGTTTGCCCACTATAAGTCTATAATTTTATTGGTAGGTTTATTTTATCAGTGAGAGACAGAATAATAACAAAAATATCCAGAAAAAAGCTATAAATTGATTTGCATTTTAATGAGTGAAATAAGTATTTGACCCATTTGCAAAACATGACTTGGTAGTTGGTGGCAAAACCCTTGTTGGGAATCACAGAAGTCAGACAATTTTTGTAGTTGGCCACCAGGTTCACCGTGTAGTATGTTACCAATTGTTTTCTTGGTGACTACGGTCCCTGCTGCCTTGAGATCATTGACAAGATTCTCCTGTGTAGTTCTGGGCTGATTCCTCACCTTTCTCATGATCATTGAAACTCCATGAGGTGAGATCTTGTATGGAGCCCCAGACTGAGGCAAATTGACAGTTATTTTAGGTTTCTTCCATTTGCGAATTATCGCACCAATTGTTGTCTCCTTCTCACCAAACTGCTTGACAATGGTCTTGTAGCCCATTCCAGCCTTTTGTAGGTCTACAATCTTGTCCCTGACATCCTTGGACAGCTCTTTGGTCATGGTTGGAGAGATTGGAATCTGATTGATTGCTTCTGTGGACAAGTGTCTTTTATAAAGGTAACAAGCTGAGATTAAGAACACTCCCTTTAAGAGAGTGCTCCTAATCTCAGCTATTTGCCTGTATTGAAAGCACGTGGGATCCAGAAATCTTGCTGATTGATAGGGGATCAAATACTTATTTTACTCATTAAAATGCAAATCAAATTATAACTTTTTTGAAATGCATTTTTCTAAATAAATAAACCTACCATTAAAATCATAAACTTATGATTTCTTTGTCAGTGGGCAAATGTACAAAATCAACAGGGGCTCAAATACTTGTTTCCCTCACTGTAGTTTTCCCCTGGAGTTGGCCCATTGACGGGTGTTGGGTTAAGGCAGCCAGTTAACGGGTGTTGGGTTAAGGCAGCCAGTTAATGGGTGTTGGGTTAAGGCAGACAGTTAACGGGTGTGGGGTTAAGGCAGACAGTTAACGGGTGTTGGGTTAGGGCAGCCAGTTAACGGGTGTTAGGTTAGGGCAGCCAGTTAACGGGTGTTGGGTTAAGGCAGCCCGTTAACGGGTGTTGGGTTAAGGCAGCCCGTTAACGGGTGTTGGGTTAAGGCAGCCCGTTAACGGGTGTTGGGTTAAGGCAGCCCGTTAACGGGTGTTGGGTTAGGGCAGCCCGTTAACGGGTGTTGGGTTAGGGCAACCAGTTAACGGGTGTTGGGTTAAGGCAACCAGTTAACGGGTGTTGGGTTAAGGCAACCAGTTAACGGGTGTTGGGTTAAGGCAACCAGTTAAAGGGTGTTGGGTTAAGGCAGACAGTTAACAGGTGTTTGGTTAAGACAGCCAGTTAATGGGTGTTGGGTTAAGGCAGCCAGTTATCGGGGGTTGGGTTAAGGCAGCCAGTTAACGGGTGTTGGGTTAAGGCAGCCAGTTAACGGGTGTTGGGTTAAGGCAGCCAGTTAACGGGTGTTGGGTTAAGGCAGCCAGTTAACGGGTGTTGGGTTAAGGCAACTAGTTAACAGGTGTTGGGTTAAGGCAGCCAGTTAATGGGTGTTGGGTTAAGGCAGCCAGTTAATGGGGGTTGGGTTAAGGCAGCCAGTTAACGGGTGTTGGGTTAGGGCAGCCCGTTAACGGGTGTTGGGTTAGGGCAACCAGTTAACGGGTGTTGGGTTAAGGCAACCAGTTAACAGGTGTTGGGTTAAGGCAACCAGTTAACGGGTGTTGGGTTAAGGCAGCCAGTTAACGGGTGTTGGGTTAAGGCAGCCAGTTAACAGGTGTTGGGTTAAGGCAGTCAGTTAACAGGTGTTGGGTTAAGGCAGCCAGTTAGCGGGTGTTGGGTTAAGGCAGCCAGTTAACGGGTGTTGGGTTAAGGCAGCCAGTTAACGGGTGTTGGGTTAAGGTAGCCCGTTAACGGGTGTTGGGTTAAGGTAGCCCGTTAACGGGTGTTGGGTTAAGGTAGCCCGGGAAATGGGTGTTGGGTTAAGGCAGCCCATTAACAGGTGTTGGGTTAAGGCAGCCCGTTAACTGGTGTTGGGTTAGGGAAGTCCATTAACGGGTGTTGGGTTAGGGCAGCCCATTAACGGGTGTTGGGTAAGGGCAGCCCATTAACGGGTGTTGGGTTAGGGCAGCCCATTAATGGGTGTTGGGTTAAGGTAGCCCATTAACGGGTGTTGGGTTAAGGTAGCCCATTAACGGGTGTTGGGTTAAGGCAGCCTGTTTGATTGGACTGGTAAGTTTACCAAAATACACCAAGAAAACCAGCGTGCACCGTTTTCTGTAAGACAGCACACCACTGTGGTGCACTGCAATGTAGGTGCCTTGGTAGATTGCATTGGGGTGCCAAAAATAATGACACTGCAGCACATCAATGTGCATAATGTGCATTAGCTCTGCATAACAGTGCGAACCCATGGTCTTAATGATATGCCCCACCTGCAATAGGTATCACACATTAATCATTTCAGTAAGTAAAAATCTGAGCTATTGAGCCAACACAGATTATGGACTAGTATTCTTATCTACCTACAGACCAGGGCCACTTTCAAGTTAATCGGTTGTAATCACACTAAGGCCTCGTTTACAAGGGTGGTAAAAATAGGGTCTTGAGCTGCAGTTTTACTGCCCTCTTACCTCCCCAGCTGCAAAGTAATATTGCCACAGGTCATGTTAGTATACACTGCTGTGGTTGTAGTGCAACAGCATTACAGTGCTGCTGCCAAACAAACCCACGCAGTCACACTGCAACCGCCCTGCGACTGACTGTGTGTAATGCATGCAGTTGTGATGCTGTAGGCTTTCAAGAATTAAAATAGGCAATGAGAAGAAAACATATCACCTATCAATTGCTTCTTAAATGCCTCTGAATACTGTTCCATGGCAGATTGCTTTTCAGAGAGGTGGCAATGATGGGGACAAGTGTGAACAGGCACTAAAGTTGGTAACAGTTGCAATCTGAATGACACGCTCTCCTGTCCCCATATGCCAGCACTCTGTTTATATTATATATATATATATATATATATATATATATATATATATATATATATAGATATATATATATATATAGATACATACACACACAGGAGTAAAGTAGTGAGTGTACAGCTTGTATAACATTGTAAATTTGCTGTCCCCTCAAAATAACTTAACACACAGCCATTAATGTTTAACCACTGGCCACAAAAGTGAGTACACCCTTAAGTGAAAATATCCAAATGGGGCCCAATTAGCCATTTTTCCTCCCCGGTGTCATGTGACTCGTTAGTGTTACAAGGTCTCAATTGTGAATGGGGAGCATGTGTGTTAAATTTGGGGTTATTGCTCTCACTCTTTCATACTGGTCACTGGAAGTTCAACATGGCACCTCATGGCAAAGAACTCTCTGAGGATCTTAAAAAAAATTAATTGTTGCTCTACATAAAGATGGCCTAGGCTATAAGAAGATTGCCAAGACCCTAAAACTGAGCTGCAGCACGGTGGCCAAGACCATACAGCGTTTTAACAGGACAGGTTCCACTCAGAACAGGCCTCTCCATGGTCAACCGAAGAAGTTGAGTGCACGTGTTCAGCGTCATATCCAGAGGTTGTCTTTGGGAAATAGACATATGAGTGCTGCCAGCATTGCTACAGAGGTTGAAGGGGTGGGGGGGGTCAGCCTGTCAGTGCTCAGACCATACGCCACACACTGCATCAAATTGGTCTGCATGGCTGTCATCCCAGAAGGAAGCCTCTTCTAAGAATGAAGGAAGCCCACAAACAGTTTGCTGAAGACAATCAGACTAAAGACATGGATTACGGGAACCATGTCCTATGGCCTGATGAGACCAAGATAAACGTATTTGGTTCAAATGGTGTCAAGTGTGTGGGGCGGCAACCAGGTGGGGAGTACAAAGACAAGTGTGTCTTGCCCACAGTCAAGCATGGTGGGAGTGTCATGGTCTGGGGCTGCATGAATGCTGCTGGCACTGGGGAGCTACAGTCATTGAGGGAACCATGAATGCCAACATGTACTGTGACATACTGAAGCAGAGCATAATCCCATCCCTTCGGAGACTGGACCTATTCCAACATGATAACGACCCCAAACACACCTCCAAGATGACCACTGCCTTGCTAAAGAAGCTGATAGTAAAGGTGATGGATTGGCCAAGCATGTCTCCAGACCTAAACCCTATTGAGCTTCTATGGGGCATCCTCAAATGGAAGGTGGAGGAGTGCAAGGTCTCCAACATCCATCAGCTCCGTGATGTCATCATCAGTGATGTAAGTAACTGAGTTAAAATAAACGGAGTTACTTGACGCAGTTACTTTAGAGGGTAACGAGTAATCTAACTGATTACTTTTCCCCTCATGGTAACGTAGTTCCCATTACTTTGGCGGAGTTACCACAATTACATCTACCGCCACTAGATGGCAGTAGTGTAATTCCGGTGTCCTGACGAAAAAGTTACCCCGCTGAATAAGGACCCCTGTACTGTGCAGGCGCAGCGCTTGCGCAGTACGAAGGACTACGGAGCTTACGAATATTGCCGAACCTAAACAGCTCTGAGTGAACTCTACACCGCGCAGGCGCAGTTAACATGTAATTGTACGAGGCGATGCCACGCGCTCCCGATGCTTGTGCTACTCTGCAAGGGGGGTCTTTCGTGTAACTAAGGGTCGGGTCTAGTATTATTGTAACCAAGGTGCGCATTTATTATTATTGTTATATATTGAGCTCTGCCCATTAATTTAACATTCGCCCTCTTCTGTAGCCATCCGCCCCTTCCACGATATCTTAATAATAGACGCGCCCCATTGCTTACACGCTATAACAGATCTGCCCCTTGGTTAGAGTAATAATAGAGCAGCCCCTTGGCTACACGATATATAACAATAATAATAAATGCGCCCCTTGCTTACAGTAGTACTAGACCCGCCCCTTAGTTACACGTATAGAATATTAAAAAAAAAAGTCAGTTACTTTGCTGCGTAACTAATTACTTTTCCAATGTACTAATTGAGTTACTAACGCAATTACTTTTTGGGAGAAGTAATTTGTAACTTAACTAATTACTTTTTTAAAGTAAGATGACCAACACTGGTCATCATGGAGGAGTGGAAGAGGACTCCAGTGGCAACCTGTGAAGCTTTGGTGAACTCCATGCCCAAGAGGGTTAAGGCAATGCTGGAAAATAATGGTGGCCACACAAAATATGGACACTTTGGGCTCAATTTGTGCATTTTCACTTAGGGGTGTACTCACTTTTGTTGCCAGCGGTTTAGACCTTAACCACTTGCTTACTGGGCACTTAAACACCCTTCCTGCACAGACCAATTTTCAACTTTCGGTGCGCTCACACTTGACAATTACTCAGTCATGCAACACTGAACCCAAATGAATTTTTTGTCCTTTTTTTCCCAAAATAGAGCTTTCTTTTGATAGTATTTGATCACCTCTGGGTTTTTTATTTTTTGCGCTATAAATGAAAAAAGGCCGAAAATTTAGAAAAAAAACAAATTTTTCTTTGTTTCTGTGATAAAATTTAGCAAATTATTAATTTTTCTTCATAAATTTTGGCCACAATTTATACTGCCACATATCTTTGGTAAAAATAACCCAAATTAGTGGATATTATTTGGTCTTTGTGAAAGTTACAGACTCTAAAAACTGTGGTGCGAATTATACAAAATTGATCACATCTGATGCACTGGTGACCTATCTCAATTCTTGTGACCCTAACATACCAGGAAAGTACAAATACCCCCCAAATGACCCCTTTTTTGAAAGTAGACATTCCAAGGTATTTAGTAAGAGGCATGGTGAGCTTTTTGATGTTGTCATTTTTTTTCCCACAATTCTTTGAAAAATGAATTATTTTTTTATTTTTTATTTTTTTCCACAAAATTGTCATTGTAATAGGTTATTTCTCTCACATGGAATGTGTATACCACAAATGACACCCCAAAATAAATTTAGCTACTCCTCCTGAGTATTACGATACCACATGTGTGGGACTTTTCCACAGCCTGGCCACTTAGAGAGGCCCAACATGCAAGGAGCGCCATCACGTGTTCTAGGAGCATAAATTACACATCTAACTTGTTGACTACCTAGTACACTTTTGAAGACCCTGGAGCACCAGGACAATGACAAGTGACACTGATGTGGCACTGGTGACATGTGACACTGATGTGGCACTGATGACAGATGGCACTGATACGGGGCACTGATGACACGTGACACTGATGAAGATGGCACTAATACGGGGGCACTGATGACACGTGACACTGACAGATGGCACTAATATGTGGCACTGGTGACAGATGGCGCTTATACATGGCACTGATATCACTGATAGCACTAATACGTGGCACTGATGAGAGATGGCATTAATACGTGCCACTGATGACAGATGGCACCGATACGTGGCACTGATGACACGTGACACTGATGACAGATGGCACTGATACGTGGCATTGATGACACGTGCCACTGATAACAGATGGCACGTGACACTGACAGGTGGCACTGATGACAGATGGCACTGATACGTGGCACTGATGACAGATGGCACTGATACGTGGCACTGATGACAGATGGCACTGACGTGGCACTGATGACACGTGGCACTGATGACAGATGGCACTGACGTGGCACTGATGACAGATGGCACTGACGTGGCACTGATGACACGTGGCACTGACGTGACACTGATGACAGATGGCACTGATGACAGGTGGCACTGGGGACAGGTTGCACTGGGGACAGGTGGCACTGGCAGATGGCACTGGGGACAGGTGGCACTGGGGACAGGTGGTACTGGGGACAGGTGGTACTGGGGACAGGTGGCAGCGGGGACAGATGGCAGCAGGGACAGATGGCAGCGGGGACAGATGGCAGCGGGGACAGATGGCAGCGGGGACAGATCACTTTATTTTTCTTTTTTTTTTTTTACTTACGGCGCAGTGGCGCCGTTCATCTCTCCCTCCTCACACGCTGTCTGTGTGAGGAGGCAGAGCGGCGCTGGGAGATGATCTCATATGTTTCCATATGAGATCATCTCTCATTGGACACGCCCATCTCGCTGTAAACAGCCGCTGTGATTGGCCGTTTACAGCGATCTGTGACTGGCTGTGTCCGAAGGACGCGGCCAGCACAGAACTTCCCCGATGCCCGCTCTCAGGAGCGCGCATTAGGGAAGTAAACAGGAGGGAGCGTCCGCGCTGCAGCCGTCTTTCGGCTATAGCGCGGGCGCGTAGTGGTTAATGACTGTGTGTTGTTATTTTGAGGGGACAGAAAATTTACACTGTTATACAAGCTGTACACTCACTACTTCACATTGTAGCAAAGTGTAATTTCTTCAGTGTTGTCACAAAAAAAGATATAATAAAATATTTACAAAAATTTAGAAATGTGAGAGGTGTACGTCTGTGAGATACTGGTTATTATATTTATATATATATATATATATATATATATATATATATATATATATATATATATATATACACACACATACACACACACACATACTGTATCATATTATACAATAAAGGTCAAAATGGAATTTTGCAAAAGTTGTGGCAGATACTTATTATGAGACAAGTTAATACCAGAGGAAGGATTTTCTAAGCTTAGTATTCATTACAAATAATTATAAGCCTCAATGTTGTCATAGTCTACATAAAGTGCAGCTTTTAAAATGCATTATTAGTTAACAGCGCCCTCTTTTGGTTATACTGGATAATTGCATAGCTGTGGCAGAAGTCAGAATATACAGTTTAAATGCTCAGACCTCCATTCTGCTATTTTATTTATTTATTTATTTCAGGTACTTATGTAGTGCCTTCAATTTACGCAGCGCTTTACATATACATTGTACATTCACATCAGTTCCTGCCCTCAAGGAGGGTACAACCTAAGGTCCCTAACACGCATTCATACATATACTAGGGCCAATTTAGACAGGATCCGATTAACCTACCAGCATGTCTTTAGCTATGAAAGCATTATTTAAAAAAAAATTGATATTTTGCATGTTCAGGTTTCATGTGGTCCCCATCAGACTGTATGCAGGAAATGTTGAGATTTACACTACTAAAGAGATTGCAGAGTTCTAAAACACTGCTGCCAGTTGAAAATCATGGCAATGAGCGGTAGAAGTCACTAAATATAACAATTTTTATTATGATGAACCTGCCTTGCAGTGAGAAGATAACATGCAGTCTAGACATACCAGGCTGAAGTATTTATACCAGTGCCCATATCCTTCACTCTCTCCTACTGTCATTTAGGGTTGCCACCTGTCCGGGATTTACCTGGACAGTTCAGGTTTGGAATCATGCGTCCGGGTTTCAGACTGTCTGAAACCCGGCCACATTATTCAGACTGGACTATGACTTCCAGATGCATCTGGATGAGAGGTGCTGACTACCAAGGGGTGAGTGAGCTCACCATCCATCCCTGTCTGTGACTGAAGTCAGGGTTCTCAGAGCACCCCTTACATCAGAGTTCCCCTTTACACCAGAGGCCACAGTGTTTCCCCTTACAGCAGAGTCTTCTCCGTACATCAGAGTTATCAGTGTTTCCCCTTAAATCAGGGTTCCCAGAGCATCCCTTATGTCAGAGTCCCCATAGTTCTCCCTTACATCAGAGTCTGCAGAGTCCCCCCTTACAGTGAAAGGGAACTCTGCAAGTTCAGATGTAAAAGGGGAACTCTGTGGACTCGGATGTAAAGGAGGACTCTTGTTAACTTCATATGATTAGAATTGTTATTTAATAGCAAAATATATGTATAGTTTATACTATAAAAAAAAAATGCTACGTGCCACTAAAGTGTTTGAGTTTGACTTGAAGAAAAGGTGGCAACCCTACTGTCATTGGAAGTCATTTTGGCAGCTATCAGCTATGTGCCTACAAGCAAACCTGTCAGTTTCTTAATAAAAATCTAAAAATTAAAAAAATGGAAGGTCCAGTTTCCTGTAATTGAAGGGCTGTCATGCTCATCCCTCCAGTAGTCCATGTCTCCCACCACCACCACGTCACATTAAAACAGACCTTCACTCCCTTAATGCATTTGTATCATTTGAATCCTCACCCCTCTAAGCAAGTATGATGTGTACTCTGCTCCAGCAGCCTCCCGGATTATCCCCTTCAGATATCTCAGGAGGCTTCAGCTTATAGAGAGAGCAGCAGGAAGAGGGCAGACCTAGCAGCATGTCATCTGGGGGTGGCTGCAGGAACCTAGAAGAGACAGCCAGTTCCAGATGACATCATAGAAAGAGATGGAGGCATGGGACCTGGTGTGCAATTGGCAGATCACAGCGGGACAATGTAGGGTTCACTGTGTGGGTGAATATGAATTGAAGATAAAAGGAAAAAACATACAAAAAGGAAAAAAATGCAAAAAGAAAAACAGGGGGGGGGGGGGGGGTGTACCTTCAGGAGGACCTTCAGTTAATTTTTCAACTTTCCATCTATTAAATCCTTCTGCCCTTGATGTTTTAACTTTGGATAGTAAAACATTTTTTTCTGCCAGTAAATACCTTATACAGCCCACTTCCTGTTTCTTGTCTGGTCATTAGCCTAGGCTTGTGACATCATGCACAGCTCTCTCTCTCTCTCTCTCTCTCACTCTGGTGAGAGTTTGCCAGGAAGGAAGGGGGAGGAGTTATAAGAGGGCCAATGAAAGCTGCAGACCTGGAAGTGTGCCTCTGTGTAAATCCAGGAAGTGAACAGGCAGCAGCTGCAGCTGCCCACATTTAAAATGGCTGCAGCCAGGCTCAGTGGAGGGAGATTTCTGCTGCATATTTGGCAAGTACAGAATCACAGTATATATAAAATAATATGCAAAGTGGTTGGAGGGAAGCTTCAGAATGGCAAAGATGTTTTTATTACAAATTATGTGAGCAGACTGCAGTTCCTCTTTAAGTTCCCCTGGGTGAGCATGTACATTTACATTGCAGGGTGTAACGCCGAGCGCTCCGGGTGCCCCGTCCATCCCGGAGCGCTCACGGCGTCTGTCCTCCTGCAGCGCCCCGGCCAGCTCCCCTGGCCGTGGGCGCTGTTCTGTCTCTGGGATGATCCATTTCCGTCCTGCAGACAAGAATGTCAGGGCTGACGCCCTATCACGTTCCACCGATTCTTCTGAGTCTGAGTCTCCTGTACAACACATTGTACCCCCTGAGTGTCTGATCTCTTCTGCTCCAGCCTCCTTGCTGCAAGTTCCTTCTGGGAAAACCTTGGTCCCTCCACGTCTTCGTCTTCAGATCCTCAAATGGGGTCACTCCTCTCATCTCGCTGGTCATCCTGGAATCAAGAAATCCTTCCAACTGATTTCCAGGTATTACTGGTGGCCCTCCTTAAAAAAGGATGTGACGGACTTCGTACAGGCCTGTACTATATGTGCCCGAGACAAGACCCCTCATCAAAAGCCTGCTGGCCTTCTTCACCCTCTGCCTGTGCCTGAACGACCGTGGGCCCACGTAGCTATGGACTTCATCACGGACCTTCCTCCTTCCCACGGCCACACTACCATATGGGTGGTCGTGGATCGTTTCTCCAAAATGGCACACTTTGTCCCGCTTCCAGGCCTCCCTTCTGCACCTATACTTGCTAAACATTTCTTCCTCCAGATTTTTCGTCTTCATGGACTTCCATCTCACATCGTCTCGGATAGAGGCGTCCAGTTTGTATCTAAGTTTTGGAGAGCTCTCTGCAGTCAATTGAAAGTCAAGCTGGACTTCTCCTCTGCCTATCATCCACAGTCCAATGGACAAGTGGAGAGAGTCAACTAAATCCTTGGGGCCTACCTGCGACACTTTGTCTCTGCTCGTCAAGACGACTGGGCTGACCTCCTGCCCTGGGCCGAATTTTCTTACAACCTGAAAGAATCTGAGTCCTCCTCTAAATCACCCTTCTTTGTGGTTTACGGCCGTCATCCTCTTCCCCCCCTACCCATCCCCACTTCTTCCGGAGTCCCCGCTGTAGACGAGGTCACCCAAGAGCTGTCGTCCATCTGAAGAGAGACCCAAAAATCGCTTGCCCTGGCCTCTTCCCGCATGAAGAAACATGCTGACAGTAGGAGAAGACCTCCTCCTGTATTCTCCCCTGGTGATAGGGTGTGGCTTTCCTCCAGGTACATCAGGTTCCGCATCCCCAGTTATAAGTTGGGTCCGCGTTACTTCGGCCCATTCAAGATCAAGGCTCGGATCAATTCCGTTTCCTACAAACTGCACCTTCCTCCTTCCCTCCGCATCCCCAACTCTTTCCATGTTTCCCTCCTCAAACCCCTTGTTCTTAATCGCTTTTCCCCCAAGGTCACCGCTCCTGCTCCGGTCACCGGCTCCTCCGACATCTTCTCCGTTAAAGAGATCCTCGCCTCTAGAACTGTCCGAGGTAAACGCTTCTATCTTGTTGACTGGGAGAATTGTGGTCCTGAGGAGAGGTCCTGGGAACCTGAGGGTAACATCATTGACAAGGATCTCATCCTCAGGTTCTTGGGTTCCAGGAGGAGGGGGAGGCCCAAGAAGGGGGGGGGGGGGGTACTGTAACGCTGAGCGCTCCGGGTGCCCCGTCCATCCCGGAGCGCCCTGGCCAGCTCCCCTGTTCTTTCTCTGGGATGCGATCCACGCGGCGCCCCCGGTCCGCCCGTGGATCGCGTCCCGCTCTGCTGCCTCGTCCCCGTCGGCTCTTCTGCCTGCCTCCCCCTGCGCGCTCGCCTCCTCTCCCCAGGCGCGCGCGCGGCTCCTTCCTTCTCTTAAAGGGCCAGTGCACAATTGATTGGTGCCTGGCCCAATCTTGCTTCACCCCTTCCCTTATTAACCCACTTCCCCTTCCTGTCATTGCCGGATCTTGAGTTGCCTATAGTGCCCAGTGAAAGCGTGTTTTGTGTTTGCTCCTACTGTGTATCCAGACCTCTGCCGTTGCCCCCTACTACGAACCTTTGCTACCTGTCCTGACCTTCTGCTACGTCTGACCTTGCCTCTGCCTTATCCTTGTGTACTGCGCCTGTCTCAGCTGTCAGTGAGGTTGAGTTGCTATTGGAAGATACGACCTGGTTGCTACCTCTGCAGCAAGTCCATCCCGCCTTGCGGTGGGCTCTGGTGAAAACCAATAGCAACATTAGAACCGGTCCTCCAATACAACCCGTGCTGTCGCCTCATTGACATAGGGGATCCACCTCCTGTTCCCCGCCATACCCAGAACGCGACACAGGGATTTTAACAAACGACGTTGCTGATTCTTATTTTTTTATGTTCTGAAGAATTGCTGTTTTTTTCACCATGTCCATTCCAGGCTGACTCCTGAATGGGAGGGCCAGCCTTCATTGTAATTACCTGCATCCCTTGGAAGTAACCCTTTGAAAGTAAAGTAGTCGTAACCCTAAAAAAAAAAAAAAAAATGCTCCTGTCCCTTTAAGGCAGGGATCTCCAAACTATGGCCCTCCAGCTGTTGCAGAACTACACATCCCATGAGGCATTGTACAACTCTGACATTCACAAACATGACTAGGCATGATGGGAATTGTAGTTCCTGAACAAATGGAGGGCCATAGTTTGGAGACCCCTGCTTTAAGGCACAAGACATAGCATTGTGCTTTTGCCATGCCAGTTGTCCCTTTCTATGTTGTACAATACCTGGTTGATCCTGCCTGTCCTTGTCTTCCTCTGTGTGTACTGACCACGCTTATCATGGCTGCTGATCCCTGATAGCGTGGTCATATCATCCTACTATGTATTCAGCATCTCCCCCTCCCTCGCTGTCATTTCCATAGTCTGTGTGAACTGTGAAGCTGATCTCCTCCCCGCCGCTCCCCTCTCCTCCTGCCTTGGTTGAGTATTCTGTTGCAGCGGTTCCCCCCTTTTGGTAAAGTGTAAAGTATAATCTATTATATACTTTTATCCTCTTTGTTTGAGGAACATATTAAGTATGGTGTGTGTGTAATTTTTTTTAAATTATAAAGCAAAATACCTTCTTTACTCAGGGCTGCTGTGTGGTCACATGCCCTCCCTCTGCTAGCTTGCATATGTCAGAGGGGAATCTCAGCCCCTCCCACTGCGCTTCTTAGATTGAGAAGGAGAGCAGAGGGAGGACATGTGACCAATCGCATGACAAGTCGCACCCTATTGTTGGCAATGGAACTGTTCGAATCGGTGCAATGCCGACTTTGCGGTGTCGCACCAATTCAAAAAGTATTTCCTGCACTACTTTTGCGATTTCAGGTGCAACTTGCGCAGACATCTGTGCATGAAGTCGCACAGATGTCAGCCAAGTCCCACCTGAAGTCACACTGACATGCCACTTTGAAATTGTGTAGTCATACGATTTCAAAGCCGTATTCAATGTGAACAAGGTCTTAGGGCCATTTCACACAGGCAGCCTGACCATCCACCTAAATCCCAACAAGGCAGTCGGATGGCGTATCACACATGCCACAGCAAACTTAACTCAGCTTACAGAGTCTGACAGATGGCAACCGCTGGGCTTAAAGTTGTGGCATTTCAATACAAAGTCCCCCCCTGGAAAATTTTAAAAATAAAATGAGAAAACATGCATTCTGGAGACAGCAGGATTGCCTCCTGAATGCCTTGTAGCCGCCAATGTACCCCTCACAGAAAAAAATGATTCACCAGTGGTAAGGACTGCAACCCCTGTGAAAGACCTTGGGGAGTATCTTAGCAAAAATGTAATTCCTATTGCAGGGGATGCCTGAAATTTTACTTGTATCTTAGTGCAGACACCTCAGAAAATCATCAGGCCAATCACACATGTAGGAAATGACATTTCTGGGGGTGTTTTGTACATCAAGAATGTACAGAATGCAGCCAGGTTGTCATATTGTACTGAATTTTTTTAACATTTTTAGAAAATTACAGTGGCTGCAAATTGAAATTGAAAGGTAACATTTAATAAGTTAAAAAAAAATTACTTGTGTGTCAATTTTATATGTTATATTCATTATTTTACAAAAGTGGAGTTCTCTATTAAGGAAACATTGTATTTCATTATTGATGAAGGAACGTTGTGAAATGGAATGTCAGAAAACCTAGTATGTCTTACCTCTGTTGTTCTTCTGTACTGTACAAATGCCCTTCACCGACATGTTCTTGGTCTCTGCAGCCGTCTTGCCCGTCTCCCCCCCGGCCTCTCTCTCCCAGCTCTCTGACAGCGGGCAGACTCTGAGCGAGGACAGCGGAGTGGATGCAGGAGAAGTTGGTGGAGGCAGCAAAGACAGCAGTCCTCAGCCACAGAAATCTAAAGGAGCAGAGAACATGACAAAACCAGTAAGGAAAAAGTTCATGCTTGTCATTTACTTGGGAATGTTCACAGACATACATGGGGCCAACCACTCTGCCCACAGCAGATGGTACAGCAAACACAGAACAATGCGGTATACCATAAACGATACAACATAGGCCAATAAGCAAGAGGTATGGATTAAAAAAAATTAGAAACATGTTTTAGGCATAGTTACATAGTAAGGTTGAATAAAGACACCAGTCCATCCAGTTCAACCTGAGTGTGGGTGCGTGTCTACAATTGTCCCTATCTCTGTACATTGTGCTTCATTAAGATGCTCATCTATTATATTATTATTTATTTAAGGTACCCATATAGCGCCATCAATTTACGCAGTGCTCCACACATACATCGCACACTCACATCAGTCCCTACCCTCAAGGAGCCCACAATCCAAGGTCTCCAACTCACATTCATATACTAGGGCATCAAAGGCAATCAAAGTTAACCACCAATATTTATTAAAGCCCAATTTGAGAATCAAAGTATACACCTGAAATCGATAATAACATATATCAAGGATGGGTTAGAGGAGTTTTTCTTAACCTGTTTTCAGTCACGGCACCCTTTAAAAGTATGCAAAATCTGGAGGTACCCCAGTCAAAAACTTAAAAAATGCCAATGTTATCTCATCAATGGGAAAGCTAAAGCCTGGAACGAAGTAGACAACTGCCTTGATGAAATAACTTCACATCAATATCCCCCTTCAGGAGGTCCTCATCACATCAGGGCCCCCTCCAGTCACATCAGAATCCCCTTTAAAGGTCCTCACATCACATCAGTGCCCCCCCTTAACTTCAGATGATGCCCATCACATCAGTGCCCCCCCCCCCCTTTACTGCAGAGGATGCCCATTACATCTGAGCCCCTTCCATCAAGAGGGAGGGACCAGGAGCACCGAAGAGAGACCCGAGAAGAGGGCTGATCTGTGCAAATCCACATGTTTGATATTTTTAAAGAAAAAAATGTTTTACTTTTATATAATTTTTTGTTCAATTGTAATGTATTATTTAAGCATTTCTCTAGAATTTCCAAACTTATTATATACTCCTGGAGTAAAAATCTAATACCATGTTACTTATGGTATTAGGGTTTGAACATGCACTACAGACACAGATTTAGCCATTGTGATATACAACTGCTTTATAAATAAAACCAAGTTTCATAAACAAACAAAAATATAGTTTTTTGACAAACAGAAGTGCAACTTTAATAGAAGAAAAATCCCCCTAAAATGTAAACTCTATTGGCTGTAATATCATTGCACATATTACCTCAATTTATTAATAACATAAAATATTTAAAAAATAATTTTAAGAAAAGAAAAACCTCTTTTTCTTTCAGCAACTTAGCAGATGCCCCCTACTTTTTTCTTATGTGGCGGTGCAGTGTTAATTTTGATGTCAAATTTTAAATTTACATTTAGTCATTTTGACACAAATGCCATTTTAGTCATATTTTAGTCTTGGAAAAAAATGTCATTTTAGTTTTAGTCGTACTTTAGTTTTTTGAATAAAAATTCCATTTTAGTTTTAGTCGTGATTTAGTTATCTGCATTGTTTTAGTTTTAGTCGTATTTTGGTAAAATAGTGTTATTTGCTCGACAAAAATGTCAGAAGCCCCCTATACAGCCCCCGTCCCCAATACTGGCCAAACTGGGCCCTGTGCTTGCGGTACCCCCGGGCTACTTAGGTTGATTAACACTGGGTTAGAGGGGGGTAGAAGGCAGGGATAGAAAAAAATAAATTTGACTGGAGATGGACCTTAAATTGACTAGGTCAGTCCCTGGCTTTGTAGATCAGGTTATACTTGAGCAAGACTTCATCCACCAAGGCCAGGAACATTTAGTTATTGGGACTTTGAGGGTTTTTCCAAAGCAACAAGATAGATTTACAAGCATAAACGCAAAAGCAGTCTAATCAGGGTTTCGTCTGCATAGCCAGGGGTAAGGGGTTCAAGGATACCCCATAGCAGCACTTCTGGAATATTGGGAGTAATAATGTCCAGTTTAATATATTTGATATTTAGTTGATTGTTTGAGCGACAGCTTTGAGATTGTGTAGAGCGGTTATTAGAACTTACATACAAAGCACATTCTCCTTTTTGTCTTGTAGCTTGGTAGCATGTTGTTATGGAAGCATACGGCAGGCATTTCTCTCCCCGATGAACTTATCTTACCCAAAATGAATAAGTAATCAGGCTTATTTTAGAATACAAAGAACAATAATGTGCGGTAAGCCCTGGTCACCAAATGCAGATTAGACATAAATAGTCTAAAGCTGCCAATAGCTTTCACGCCTGCATGGTCTGGTTATCCTCAGGGAAGACTGTGTACAGAGCCAGATTTAGACGTTTTTATCGCTGGAAAAAGAAGAAAAAAAGCAAAGAACATGAATCCAGAGCCAGCTTATCAGGGGGAAGAATAGCCATCATTCTAGGGGTTCTACTGGCTGCTTGCTGCCAATGACTGCGGTTGATTGACTGGCTGGCTGGCAAGGGTCATGGCCTTGCCATAGACATCAGACTGAAAGCAGATCAGGTATATAGTTTTCCAGAACTACACAGATAACAGCAGAGCTTTGATTCAGAAATTGGTTGCTATGGCATCGTTACTCTTTGCACTATGCCATTTATTACGCACATATACTTGGTTTTTCCAACAAAGGTTGTCGTGACTCTAGATTCTGCTTGCAGTTGCTGTCTGGCTATGTTATTCCTACATGATAAAAGGACCATTTATGTGTAAATACAAAAGAAATGTGTTTAGTCCAAAACGAAAAAAGTGAACGGCCTTATATTTTTAAGGACATGTGAAAGGGGTTAGACCAGGGTTTCCCAGCCAGGGTTCCATAGAACCCTAAGGTTCCTTCAGATGTTGTGAGGTATTCCTTGAACAATGATCAATTGCTGCTTCTCACTGGCACTAATAATCTTTTTGGCTATCTAAGGGGGTAATTCTTCCCAACGACCACAAGTATAACCCCTTCCCACCCTGCCTACTGTAAAATGACGGCGGAGCGGAAAGCCTATTATTCTGGGTCTATGTCCCATGACGTCCTCCCAGGATCGAGCTGTGCTCCAGCGCAATCAGTCACCTGCTGTGTCCACCGTACAGTGTACTGGCCCGCTGCTGGTACTATGTGATCGCTGTGACCAATCGTAGCAGATCACATGACAGTTGTAAACAATGAATGGCTTTGATTCATGCCATTCATTGTGTACTATTGTGTTGATCTTGTGATTGGTCACAGTGATCACAGGGTACAGACCAGGCTAATCACAGTCCATCTGTACCATGTAATTAGCGGTGGCCAATCACAGCAATACACACTGAGCAGGGGCGTACCTAGAGCATTTGGCACCCGGGGCGGATCCTATATATGGTACCCCCCACCCCACCTTAAAATGTAAAAACACCCCACTGTGCCCCCTGCATCCTTCAATATCTTTTTGTCACTACTGTGTACCCCCTCTCCACAACTGCCCCTCTGGACCCCTTTACATTACACAGCACCCTGCATCTCTGGACCCCTTTATATTACAAGCACCCTGCAACTCTGGACCCCTTTACATTATACAACACCCTGCACCTCTGGACCCTTTTACATTACACAGGATCTTGCACCTAAGGACCCCTTTACATAACACAGCACCCTGAACCTCTGGATCCCTTTACATTACACAGCACCCTGAACCTCTGGAACCCTTTACATTACACAGCACCCTGAAAATCTGGACCCCTTTACATAACAGCACCCTGAACCTCTGGACCCCTTTACATAACACGGCACCCTGAACCTCTGGACCCCTTTACATTACACAGCACCCTGAACCTCTGGACCCCTTTACATTACACAGCACCCTGAACCTCTGGACCCCTTTACATTACACAGCACCCTGAACCTCTGGACCCCTTTACATTACACGGCACCCTGAACCTCTGGACCCCTTTACATTACACAGCACCCTGAACCTCTGGACCCCTTTACATTACACAGCACCCTGAACCTCTGGACCCCTTTACATTACACAGCACCCTGAACCTCTGGACCCCTTTACATTACACAGCCCTTGTACCTCTTTACATTACACAGCCCTTGTACCTCTGCACCCCTTTACATTGCACAGCCCCCCACAGCTCTGGACCCCCTACAGTGCAGACCCCCCCCTAAAGTACAGGACCCCCCTACAGTGTGCAGGACCCCCGTACAGTGCAGAACCCCCCTACAGTGCAGAACCCCCCTACAGTACAGAACCCCCCCTACAGTGCAGACCCCCCCCCCTACAGTGCACAGACCCCCCCCCTACAGTGCACAGACCCCCCTACAGTACAGAACCCCCCCTACAGTGCAGAACCCCCCCTACAGTGCACAGACCCCCCCCCCCAGGGTAAAGACCCCCCCAGAGTAAAGACCCCGCCTATAATGTACCTCAGAAAAGAGAGGCAGAGGCAGAGGCAGTGGCATTGCAGGGGGAGGTGCGAGCCGCACCCGAGTGACACCTGTCGCTGTCGGCAGTGACCCGGGACCCGGCGCAACTATCCCCTTCTCTCTGTGGCACACAACAACGGTTCTAAACAGTTTTGGCAGCGCCGCGGCTGTCATAGCCGAGCAGAGTGAAGCCGCCTCCCCCTCCTCCTTTATGTCTACACAGTCACAGTGCTGTGCATGCAGGAGGAGGGGGAGGCGGCTTCACTTTGCTCGGCTATGACAGCCGCGGCGCTGCCGAGACTGATCAGAATCGTCCGCGACTGTGCGACCACAGAGAGAAGGGGATAGTTGCGCCGGGTCCCGGGTCACTGCCACTCGCACACCCCCGCAATGCCACTGCCTCAGGCGAGCGGTGCCGCTGCCTAACACGCGGCGCTGTCTCTTCTTCAGTCGGAGGGGGAGGGCGCTGGCCTGACACCCCCCCAGTGTGTGGCACCCGGGGCGGCCCGTCCACCACTTAGTACGCCACTGACACTGAGTGAATATATTTCATTCAGTAAAAATGGTTGTATATAACATTGGTATTCACTGTTATAAGCAATCATAGTGTGTGGAAAAATTAACTAAACCTGATCATCTTCCCCAGAGTAGTGCAGTGTTACTATGGTAACACTGTATTGCTCTGGTCACAGTATTTTTTTTACATGCTGTCACCAGTCAGTGTCCATGATCACTGCCACACCAGTTATAGGACAGCGCTGTACTGCACTTGTTGACCGTATGTATACATTTTTTTCAAAAATTGTGAAAACTTTTTTTTTTTTTTAAATTTCTTAATTTTTTTAAAATGTTGCCGAAAAATTACTACTTTAAAACACTCCCCATGCCTATTACTAAATACTTTGGACTGTCTGCTTTCCAAAAGGGGTAATTTCGGGGTTATTTGTTCTGGCATTTTAGAGCCGTTAGAACATCAGGATTGGTCAAATTTAAAATATATATCATAGTTTGTGGACTCTATAACATTCCTACAGATTAAATAATATACACAGACCTGGGTTATTTTCACCAAAGAAATGTAGAAGAATACATTTTGGCATATGTTTATAAAGAAAGATAATATATTTGCAAAATGTTATAAAAGAAAAGAAAAATGTCCAGTATTTTTTTGTTTATGTAACAAAAAATAAAAAACACAGTTGTGATTAAATACCACCAAAGGAAAGCTCAATTTGTGTTAAAAAAAAAATTATCAAAATGTAATGTGGGTCCAGTGTGGCATGACTGCACTATATTAATTTAAAGTGTGACAGTGCTGAAAGCTGAAAATTGGCCTGGGCAGGAAGGGGGTGTAAGTGTCCTGTGTTGAAGTGGTTAAGAAGCGTTCACCCCACGGGCCATCACACTACTGTATCACGAGTTGTAAATATGGTCATTTTTAGCAGGTGTTCCCTAAGACCGGAAGGTTATTTCAAGGGTTCTTCTGTGTTGAAAAGGTTGAGAAAGGCTGGGTAAGTCAAAGCCTAGCGTTGTGGCACCTCGCAGGTACATTCACACTGCGGGGCTTTGCTATTCAATGGCACCCAAAGGCACGTATAAAGTAGGAAAATAAATACCCGTGCGTTGTAGTGTACTTCGTTGTTAGAAATAGTGCAGGTGGGTTTTTATGCTTTGGGCCACATTGAGAGCCCAAATATATGATATTAGTCAAAGCCCAGAGTATACAGCAAAGCTCAGAGTGGGAAAAAAAGAAGCAGCACAAGGAGCCAAGCAGGTCATGCACTGACAAGAAACGGGCTGATAGCAGAAATCGGGGTGGCAGAGACAAAGGTTCATCATTGTGCTGCTTTTCCTTCACTGTCCAGTCATAGACTGGGGGGCGAGTCCATGACAGCCTAGGTTTGGAAGAAATAAGTTGAATGATGTGGGCCATCATTCAGCCTGGAAGACTGAGGACATCTATTAGTGGAAAATAAGTACAGCTCTGGACTAAAGGCGAGTATGGCAGCAAAATCTGATTTTATCTTTTAATGCTCCATTTTATTTATTTTTTTAATTTTTGACTAGAGGTACTTTAAAGGAGAAGTCCACTTTTACAGTAAAATTGCCCACTTGTACTCCAGCATCCCCAGTACATACAAATTAACTGCTTAGGCTTATTAAATGAAGCTACTTTTCAATGGCATACCTGTAGACCATTTGTGACCTCTCCCAGGGTTATCCCAAAAACTCCCAGGTAGGCGACCCCCCTCTGTCCCTTAAGAGCGATCCCAGCACTGCAGGAACGAGGGTTGAGGATTATTCAAATCACATGCATGTACACAGAGGGAGGGAGTACACTGCACATGTCCGGGATTTCGAACAAGCCTGAGCTCTCATTCTTGCAGTGCTGGAATTGTTCTTGCAATAGCCAGCCCATCCTGGCCCATCTATATACGACGAGGGCGGTCACCTGCCTGGGACTTTATTGGGACAACCTGCTGGACGCATGCTTGCAGCAGTCGGCCCATCCTGTTGTCTATATAAGACAATATTGGACAGGAGGGGGGGGGGGGGGGGGGGGTTACCTACCTGGGAGTTTTTGGAATAAGCCTAGGAGAGGTCACAAATGGTCTACAGGTATGCCTATGAAAAGAAGCTTAATTTATCAAACCTAAGCAGTGTTTTTTAATGTCAACGGGATGCTGAAGTGCATATCCCTTATTGTAAAGGTGAACTTTCCCTTTAATACTACTCTTTATAAATAACCTAATGCAGCCTTTCTCAACTTTTTTTTTTTTATAACATAGAGGAACCCCTGAAATAAATTTTAGGTCTCAGGGAACCCACTGGGAACCCAGTTGATGGTACATTATAGTGAACAGTAAATCAGTTAAGACATACCCACTTAAATTGAGGGCCAGTAAAAATTCTCCCTTACTTAGATGGTCAGTGGAGACAGGCTCTCTTAAATCGATAGTTAGTAGCAGAAGTACCCCATTATATTACATGGTGGTTATTGGGATAAAGGATTTTCCGCAGACAAAGCGTCAGACTTTTGTCCGAAGGGCGTGTGCCTGGATTTTGTCTTGCATACTAATGGCAGGGGCGGACTGACAACTCATGGGGCCCCCGGGCAATAGAAGATCATGGGGCCCCCTTGGTCCCCACACTCAAGGGGACCAAGCGCACACACAGGGGGGGGGGCACGCACACACAGGGGGACACTGGAGGGAGAGCACACACACAGGGGGGGACACGCACACAGGGGGACACTGGAGGGAGAGCTCACACGCAGGGGGGGGGGGCACGCACACACAGGGGGACACTGGAGGGAGAGCACACACAGGGGGCACACACAGGGGGACACTGGAGGGAGAGCGCACACACAGGGGGGCACTGGAGGGAGCGCACACAGGGGGACACTGGAGGGAGAGCACACACACAGGGGGGCACACACACACACAGGGGACACTGGAGGGAGAGCGCACACACAGGGGGGGGCACACACACAGGGGGACACTGGAGGGAGAGCGCACACACAGGGGGGCACTGGAGGGAGCGCACACACACACAGGGGGACACTGGAGGGAGAGCGCACACACAGGGGGGCACACACACACACAGGGGGACACTGGAGGGAGAGCGCACACACAGGGGGGCACACACACACAGGGGGACACTGGAGGGAGAGCGCACACACAGGGGGGCACACACACAGGGGGGCAATGGAGGGAGAGCGCACACACAGGGGGGCAATGGAGGGAGAGCGCATACACAGGGGGGACACGCACACACAGGGGGACACTGGAGGGAGAGCGCACACACAGGGGGGGACACGCGCACACACAGGGGGACACTGGAGGGAGAGCGCACACACAGGGGGGGACATGCACACAGGGGGACACTGGAGGGAGAGCGCACACACAGGGGGTGACATGCACACAGGGGGACACGCACACAAGGGGACACTGTGGGGTGGGGGGGACACTGTGGGCTAGGGGTGACACTGTGGGCTAGGGGTGACACTGTGGGCTAGGGGTGACACTGTGGGCTGGGGGGACACTGTGGGCTAGGGGTGACACTGTGGGCTAGGGGTGACACTGTGGGCTAGGGGGGACACTGTGGGCTGGGGGGGTGACACTGTGGGCTGGGGGGACACTGTGGGGTAGGGGTGACACTGTGGGGTAGGGGTGACACTGTGGGCTGGGGGGACACTGTGGGGTAGGGGTGACACTGTGGGGTAGGGGTGACACTGTGGGGTAGGGGTGACACTGTGGGGTGGGGGGACCCGGGGCCCGTGACTCTGTACCACCCCCCATCACTTGTGGCGGTCCTGGTAATTTACTCACCGATGCCGATGCTCCCCGCCGGCCCCTCCACTCTTCTCTTCCATTAGGGGCCCGGACTCGGCAGGTTGAAGCGGCTGTATTACATGCTGCGAATACTGCTAACGGTGTGCGGCTCCCCGCCGGCCTCTCCTTCCCTCCCGTCCGTCCCAGGTGACATCACGACGCATACAGTAGAAGCACCTGGGACTGACAGGAGGGAAGAAGGGGCCCGCGGGGAGCCGCGCGCCGTTAGCAGTATTGTTAGCGGCATCGCGGCATGTAATACAGCCGTTTCAAGTGACCCCTCATGTGGCCGAGTCCGGGCCCCTATTGGCCCCGGGCCCTCGGGCGGCGCCCGAGTCACCGACCTGTCAGTCCGCCCCTGACTAATGGTACACAATTGTCTGCCAACAAACACGAACGAAGTGACGTACTACGAGGAATTTCAGCTCTTAAGCGCCACCCTTTGGGTACCTTCTGCTAATGTCATGTTTGGTGAGCATTGATTTCGAGCATGCGCGTTTGTACGTTGGACTTGTGTGACGGACTTGTGTACACACGATAGGAAATTCTGACAACAGACGGTTGTACACTGAAAATTTACTAGCATGCCATCCAACATTTGTTGTCGGAAAGTTGGCCAACAATTGTCTGATGGAGCGTACTAACGGTCAGATTTTAAGGCTGTCATCACACAATTCCCAGACGAAAATCCGATTGTGTGTACGAGGCCTAAGAGCCTCATTACTTTGATGGTCATTGGGTAAACTGCTAGTTACATTAGTGGTCATTGGGAGAAGGACCCCTTTACTTTGATGGTCATTGGATAAACTGCTCGTTACTTTGATAGTCATTGGATAAACTGCACCTTACATTGATGTTTACTAGGAGATGGGCCCCATTACTTTGATTGCCATTAGCTAAATTGCCCCTTACAATGGTAGGTATTAGACGAGCCCCATTACTTTGATGGTCAGTGGGTAAACTGTCCCTTACATTGGTGGCTATTAGGAGAAGGACCCTGTTACTTTGAAGGTCATTGGGTGAACGGCACCTTACAATGGTGATTATTGGGAGAAGGGTCCCATTACTTTGATGGTCAGTGGGGAAGAATGTTCCTTACATTGGTGGTCAGTGGGAAGAATGCTCCTTACAATGGTTGTCAGTGGGAACAATGCTCCTTACATTGGTGGTCAGTGGGAAGAATGCTCCTTGTATAAATAGCTTAAAAGATCATTGTCTCTGTCAGTGGTTAGTTATCTGAGATGCAAAAAATGTCTTAAAGTGGGGTGCCCCCTAAAAAAATTTTTTTAAAAGTCAGCAGCTACAAATACTGCAGCTGCTGACTTTTAATAATAGGACACTTACCAGTCCCATGGTCCAGCGATGCCGGGGAATGAAGCCCCCCCCCCTCGTTCCCCTGCTCCGCGGCGCCGGAATTTTTACTGTGGGCACCCGGCTGTGGCTTCACAGCCAGACACCCACTGCGCATGCGCGAGCAGCACAGCGCATCGTGATACGACGCTCAGTCATCTGGGACACGTGACAGGTCCCAGATGACTGTGCGGCACAGAGGGGAAGTGATGTCAGTGCCTGGGCACTGAAGGTGGCAGACTACGAGGGACTCCCTAGCAACAGGCATTTAGAGGTGAGTAAAAAAATAATTTTTTTCCAATAATTTTTTTTTATGATTTTTAAGCAATTTTTTTTTTTTTTGGTGGAAACACCACTTTAAGGAACCTCTGAAGGAACCGTAGAGTTCTTTGAAACCATGGTTGAGAAAGCCTGATGTAAGACTTCCTAATGCAAAAAATATAATAAAAAAAATAAAAAGACAGTGGTTCACTGGCCAAAGCCTCTCATTTTCTGTATACATTTTTCACCAAGTCTACAGATTAATTTTAGTTTTATACCTTGATGTTACAAAGACATCCATCATTAGAGTTATTGAGTTCAGTCCGCTTGTGATGACAGAAAACTGTTACATTGGTGCCACTCTAATTTGTTCATCACAGTTTTGCTTTGACAAAAACACAGTACTGTCCTTGATACTTTTTGTATTTGCACTAACATATCTACACACCCTAAGAAAAACATATAGACAATAGCAGCGCAAAACTAATGTTTCAATACAAAATGTCCAATAAACAAGATTTTGTGCCAAGCAGACAATGATTGATGAAAACAGTGCCCTCAATATAAATAAAATTGAAAGTCTATATGGAGTAATATTCTGCAACAAGGTAACCAACGGTGCATGGGGAGAAATTGAAAAAAAATCCTGAATCTCTTCATCCCTTTACCACACCACGTGGGGCAGCGATCTTACACTCACCAGAAATCAGGTGAAAATCAGCCTTAAACGCCACAACTTAGCAGACCTACTTCTCTGATCATCAGATCATGGTACAGACTACCTCTTTAGCTTCCAATGCAATTCCACCAATAATAGATCTGTGTCAAGTACTGGTATGGAGATCAAGATGCTAAGAGGGTTCCCCTTGCGGCTAAGTGCAGCACACCCCTGGAGTTGGGAACAGGGAGCGCGGTGCCCAAAGAAGCACGGTTGGCCAGGTGCTTGTTTGCGGTCAGATGGGCTTGGCCACTGAGGGATGACCAGAGCAGGCAGAGCTATACTTGCAGTGTTCTGGTAAATGGAGAAACCGGGAGCCAGGCCAGAGGTCGTACATGGATAAGTCAGTTCAGAGCATAAACAGGGGCGAGCCAAGGTCAAACACGAAAGACAGGAACAAGCAGGGTCCAGGTACAAGCCAAAGGTCAAGCCGGGTAATCAGGAAACAGAGGCAGGGCTCAGAAGCAGGCCAAGGGTCAAACCAGGAGATCAAGGAGTTAGGTCAAGGCAAGCCGGGTCACAATGGGTAATCACAAACAGGATGCTAGGTCAAGGCACACAGGGAAGCTGAGGAGCATGTCCTGCAGTCCCAGGCTGGCTTAAATAGGGCCGTTGGCGCCGGTGTCTGTCACACCACTTGCACGCCGTCACGCACGCGCAATATTGCTCGCGCGCGATGCGCACCGGAGTGCGGCGCACGCTTGGGCACGTCTTGGAACCCTTTGTGAGCATCCATGTAGATTCTGGGCAACATTGCCAGTTCTGTGATGGCCATGTCCCTGACAATCTGTATGTACTCCCACTAGAGCTGCACGATTCTGCCCAAAATGAGAATCACATTTTTTCTGCTTAGAATAAAAAAGATCACGATTGTCTCACGATTCTCGCAACGTAAAATCTTTCACATTATACAAAAAAAATTGGGAAAATTTTACTGGTTAGTTTATGTTTGTTTTTTTGTTATTCATTAAAGTAATTTTTTCCCAAAAAATTGCATTTGGGAAAGACTGCTGCGCAAGTACAGTGTGACATAAAATATTGAAACAACCACCATTTTATTCTCTAGGGCAGTAATGGCGAACCTTGGCACCCCAGATGTTTTGGAACTACATTTCCCATAATGCTCTTGCACTCTGCAGTGTAGTTGAGCATCATGGGAAATGTAGTTCCAAAACATCGGGGGTGCCAAGGTTTGCCATCACTGCTCTAGGGTGTCTACTAAAAATATATATATAATGTTTGGGGGTTAGTAATTTTAGCAAAAAAAAATTCTAGCAAAAAAAAAAAATGATTTTAACTTGAAACCAACTAATGTCAGAAAAAGGTTTAATGTTTAAGTGGTTAAACTTTCCTCACTTACACAAAAGTCTATTCCATTGACAAATTGTTACAATATTTATACTTAAGTTCAACTGATAAAAAATGATAAAGAATTCTTAGCAGACTTCCTGTTTTTTTCCTTCCTTTCTTTTGATGGCTGTGGCTTCAGAAGAGTAGAGAGAATTCTTTTCATAGACAGAATCGTGAAACACTTTAGTCAAGATCGCAACGGGGAAAAAATCGCGATAACGATTCTTGACGATTAATCGTGCAGTTCTAACTCCCACCGTATTTGATCCTGGACTGCCAGAATCCAAATTGATTGCTAATGGATCCCAAGCTCATCAGCGGTAATTTTAAGTGTAAATTTCAAGTGTAAATTTCAAAAGTGTAAAAAAGCTCTCATAGCTTGATTCAGTTTCAAAGGAATTTAATAAAAAGCTGAATCCCCCCTTACATATTGCACTTACAATGTTAAAAAACGAGCATGTAACAAATCGCTTGATTGCCTGTTGTCACTCTCACCGCCACTAGGATTTCAAAGATACCCGGGTTGAGCTCCACGAAGATGGACATGCTGAGTGGCTGTGTAGCCCCACCCTAATGTGTTTCGTCATCAACTTCGTCAGAGCGATTGTTACATGCTCGTTTTTATTTTAACATCGTAAGTGCAATATGTAAGGGGGGATTCGGCTTTTTATTAATATTCCTTTTAACTGAATCTTGCTATGAGAGCTTTTTTACCCTTTTGATATTACCGCTGATGAGCTTGGGATCCATTAGCAATAAATTGGAGTCTGGCAGTCCAGGATCTAATATGGTGGGAGTCCATACAGATCTATTATTGGTGGAACTGCATCAGTACCATGATCTGATCTGATGATCAGAGAAGGAGGTCTGCCAAGTGTCAGGGCTGGGCTCAGCCCACCCTTCTCTGAGTTGGCCACTCAGCTGTTGGCTAATTGCCAGCTCCCATCTCTCCACAGTTACTCAGCTGTTGATGATATCCTGCTCATCAGTCCTGCCTACTTAAGCCGTTCAGTCCAGAGGATCTCTGCATTTGCCTTGGTCAACATCACAGAAACCTTGGTCCCATCGCTAGAGACGCTATCCTGCGATCCTGTTCAAGACTTGCTTGGCTGACATTCCTTCTGGCTCCAGATCCTGTTTGTTGTTCCACTACATTGATCCCTGACTTCTGGCTTGGCTGATTATCCATTCCGGTTATTGAACTGTGGCTATGTTTTGACTATGTTTGTTCTTTTTACTTTTATTATTAAACAAGTGTGATTTAACTGTACTTCTGTCTCGGCCTGATTTCATGGTTTCTGACACCAAGTTGTGGAGTATAAGGCTGATTTTCACCTGATTTCTGATTACCTGCACTGTTGGTTACCTTGTTATAGCATATTAATCCATATAGACTTTCAATTTTACTTATATTGAGGACATTGTGTTTTTATCAATCATTGTCTGCTTGACACAAAATCTTGTTTATTGGACATTCTGAATTGAAACATTAGTTTAGCGCTGCTATTGTCTATTTTTTTTTCATAGGGTGTGTAGACATGTTTATTACTATACAATTAGTTTTTATTTAATAGCAGGAGCTGAAGGGTCTGTGACCTTTTTTAGTTTAATAGGTTCATTAGCGCTGAGGGAAAGTAGATATTTGCTCGAGTGATTGTTTACATTTATTGTTTTCGGTATTTCTACTAACATACAATTTTTCAGGACAAGCTTTCGGGGGTATGTCCCCTTCTTCAAAGTCCCAGCAGTACTGATTCACAAAAGTTTTGTGTGTGGTTTTTTTTTTTACATTTTTTTTTCCTCAAAGATTTCCGTTTGTTTTTTTTTTTAACATTCTGCTAAAACTTTTGTCAATCAATACTGCTGGGACCTTGTAGAAGGGGACATACCCTGAAAGCTTTTCCTGAAAAATAAAAAAAATGATTGTAGCCATGTTAGTGCACTTGCAACAGGGGCAATTGAGTACCGTCTGCGATACCTTCTGTGATCAGTATTGCTGGGACTTTGAAGAAGGGGACATACCCCAAAAGCTTGTCCTGAAAAATTGTATGTTAGTACAAATAAAAAAAGTATCACAGACGGTACTCAATTGTCCCTGTCACAAGTGCACTAACATGGCTACAATCACCTCAAGCTTTGACAAAAAGAATGACAGATGTCACATTCCCAGGATCCTTTGTGTGTGTTGATGTTTTCCTTCGTATATTCCGTGCATTGTCCGCTAATCCCCTTTATCCGCTCATGTGGCTAATCTTTTTTTTTACCTGCCTTGTAATGAGAACTGACAGGCTGTCTTTTCTGTAGCCAGGTCTGCTAAAGCCTTCTGCCACCTTAATACGTGTCATGAAAAGTGCACCTACCCTGGGGATCGCTATTGAAGGAGGAGCCAAGACACGCCAGCCATTGCCACGTATTGTAACTATACAGGTAAGTCCCTTGCACTCATTATACATGGCTTTCAATCGCCCCTTTTATGACAGGACTGTACCTACTTTAATACCAAATCCCATGGCCTCTCTTCTCTTCCAAGTCCCGGTTCACACTGGTGTGCTGTGCGATATCGCATGTGATTCACACCGCACTGCTGTGCAGATCACATGCGATGTCTGAGCGATGCAAATTCAGCCATACCGATCGCATTCGGACCAAAGTCGTGCAGGACCCTTCTTTTGGTCTGCACCAGAATCGGATCATCCGCATGCGATCCGATTCATGTCCGAACTGACAGTTCGCACTGCGATATGCGAACAGATCTGGGCGTGTCATTAACTTTGTATTGACACTCCCAGCGGTTTGCATATGGCAGTATGAACCACTGTGCAATTCAGGTACGATGCGGGAACCTGCACTGGATCCGCAACCAAGCCTCAGTTTTTTTGAGCCTGCATATATCTCTTCATTATCAGGCCATTTTTAAGTTTTAATTGTTTGACTAAATTATTCAGTGCTGCAACACTATTTTATATAATTTTTTTTAATTTATTTCCTTTTATTTAGGTTTTTATGGTTTTTATATTTTTTTATTTCATTTTTTTATGTTATTTAAATTTTGTTGTTAGGGATTTTATATATATTTTTTTATTTATTTCATTTTTCATTCATTTATTTTTGAATTTTATATAGTTTTTTAAATTTATTTCCTTTTATTTAGGTTTTTATGGATTTTATATATTTTTTTTTATTTAATTTATTTTTATTTTGTTAGGGATTTTATATAAATCTTTTTATTTATTTCATTTTTCATTCATTTAAATCTTTATGGATTTTATATCATTTTTGAAACAGGTAGAGCCTTCTTTTGGTGGTATTTGGTATTTACTGGGTTGTGTTCAAATAAAAATTCATAATGGGCTACCTGAATAAGAGCTCTCTTATCTTGGAAGCTTTAGTTTGACCACCCGTTGCCTCTCCAACGCCTTAAGCCTTTCCACCTTTCTTGTGGGAGGGGAGGAAGGGAGAATCCTAAGAATGGTGCGGCCTCTGTCTGTGGTGCCTCCCTCCCTTCATCCCCATAGCCACAACTGCATCAGCTCATTCCCCCCCACCGCCCCCCTCCCTTCCTCTCCCGCCAACATCACACCCCTTCCCCTTTATTACAATTCTCCCTCTCCTTCTCCCTTTGCCCTTTCTTCCCCCCCACCCCCTTCATTGCACCCCCCTCATAGCACCCCCTATCCACCCTATCATCCCTTTCCCTTCGCCACCTTATTGTCCTTTCTCTGTGCTTAACTTCCCATGTCTGTCCCCATGCTTCTGTCTTTTATGGCCACCTCTTTACCCTCTTCTGCTGCTAATGCCCCCTTCTGGCCACCTGAACCCTCCTGTACAGCTTGACAGTCAAAAGCCCCCGACGCCTCCCAATATAAAAATAAAAACTATTGACACCAATCTCTGCACTTATGACACCATCCACTGCTCTACTGACACCGGCAGTAAATATATATATATACACACATACTCACAATTGCATATGTCTTTGAGCGTTGGGGTGCACACCTATGGTTGCTAGGATGCTGGGAGCTGAGCTGCACAGTTATTGGTTGCTAGAATGCTGGCAGCTGGGCACCATTAGTTGCTATGATCCAGGTGGTGCCAGCATCCTAGCAACTAACTCATTATCTTTGCAATGTTACTAAGCTGCAGTGAAGGCAAAATGACCGGTATAGACACTCTGGCCTCAATGCTGCCCCACACCAAGTGCCACCTGAGGCGGTTGTCTCATTGGCATATCTCTGAACTTTCTTTGATTAGTAAGACGAACGCCTTGCAGTAAAAAGTATGGAAGCAAAAAGCACACGCCACAATTTCCCCACTACAGTCATGTAGGCACATCCCTGCCACACTCTGTAGGAAGGGGTTAAGTGGCCCTGTTGTAATTCCTGGTGTGGCCAGTAGAGGGATCTATTTTTACCTAGAATTTTATATATTTTTTTTTACAATTTTATTAGCAGAAAAAAAAAGGGAGATTTTTTTTTTCAGTGAAATATCAGGGGTCTAAACAGGGGGAATATGTTCCACACAGGGTAATTAGTATGTGCCCAGGCACACCTAGCTCACCCTGTGCACACGCCTATGCTAGCAACCAATAACTGCGCAGCCCAGCTCCCAGCATCCTAGCAACCAACCACTGTGGGGCCCAGTTTCCAGCAACCAGTGATGCTGTGTGGCCCACCCCCGGCATCCTAGCAACCAATAACCTAGCTCCCAGCATCCTAGCAACTAACAACTGTGGGGCCCAGCTTCCAGCATCCCAGCAATCAATAACTGTATGGCCCAGACCCCAGCATCCTAGCAACCAATAACTGTGTGGCACAGCCCCCAGCATCCTAGCAATCAATAACTGTGTGGCACAGCCCCCAGCATCCTAGCAATCAATAACTGTGTGGCACGGCCCCCAGCATCCTAGCAACCAATAACTGTGTGGCACGGCCCCCAGCATCCTAGCAACCAATAACTGTGTGGCACGGCCCCTAGTATCCTAGCAACCAATAACTGTGGCACAGCCCCCAGCATCCCAGCAATCAATAACTGTGTGGATCAGTCCCCAGCATTCTAGCAACAAATAACTGTATGGCCCAGACCCCAGCATCCTAGCAACCAATAACTGTGTGGCACAGCCCCCAGCATCCTAGCAACCAATAACTGTGTTGCACAACCCCCAGCATCCCAGCATTTAATAACTGTATGGTCCAGCCCCCAGCATCCTAGCAATCAATGACCCACAGACACACAGCATCATTAATTGCCCTACCCTACATACCAAAGGTGGAGGGGGGGGGGGGTGGCAGAAAAAGAACAGCCGCGTCAGGTGACAATTAACCTAGGTATACTCATGATTTCATCCAATAGTTACAACAAGAGAATATATTCATGTTGGTTGTGCAATTTTAGTACATGTTTATAAAAAGCAGGAAAAATCCCATCACATTAGCAGGAATAGGTTCATCCTCCACCACTGACCATCTGCTGCCATTGTGTGCCCCCCCCCCCCCCCCAGGACATTATTCACATAATAGCAGCACTAAGTGTGAGGAGCTAATGAGGACTTATGCAAAGGAGGATTTACGGCTGAATTTCGAATTTGCAGAATGGTGAATGTGGTATTTAATGACAGAGATGGATTAAATCTAAACTCCGACCTTCCCTTCTTGTACCGTTGTACAGGCTCCTCTACTGTACTGAAATTACTTACACAGATTTTCACTGCATACGGTGAGCTTATGACAGTGTGCATTAGAATCTGCAGCAAGTCAAACAGCTTCCCGCTCTATGTACAGCATCCTGCTGGCCCCTCGCACCAGCCATGACCTGCTTGCATAGAGAAACACAAAGACCCAGTGATTATGTCATTGGGTCTAATACAAGGTATGTCATTAAAAATGAAAACGTTTTATTTAAAAAATCCCATTAGCATGTTAATGAGGGGGGAAAAAAGAGGAGCAACCTGGGAAGTCAAAATAAGGGCTGATTAAACTTTATAGGAGTCAGTGATGAACCATTGATAAGATCAGTAATTTTTCCTGTAGTGAGTTAAAAGGTCATTGGGAAGAACCACTGAGTGCAGAGGGGGACAAGGAGACGGATACCCCCACAACTGTCAGCTTGGCCATAATCTATGCAAATGTAGTCCGATTCCTGATCAACTGTCCAAATTTGTTCTGCGGGTGCCCCTGTCACCACCCTCCCTCCCAATATCATTCGATCAATATGCCACACAAGCGGAAGTGGATTTTGATCAATATTTAAGATATTATTTAACTTACAATCATAAGTTATCAATCACATCTCTGTTTCCACAATGTAATCTCATAATTTGATCAATCGAAATACGATCGTATTTAGGGGCAAAGTGTTTTAGTGCTGCTAAACCGTGCAAAATGATTGATAATTTCCTGCCCTGGCCGATCAACTCAGTGTGATTCCACTTGAAATGGAGTCTAAATCAGTTAAAAGGGAAGACATGGTTATTCGATTGCGGTAATAAAATTAACGTGTGTATGGCCACCATATGAGTGCATGGTTAACGTTAGAATTCAGTTAGGAAATTATTTCGGATTTGGATTTACAGGCAACAGGAGCAGGTTAGTATACAAGAAAGAAAAAAAAAAAAAAAAGAAGAGGGCACCACCTTCCAAGTGTAGTTTATTAGTAACTGAATAAAAGCACAAATATAATGCACTCATATGATGATAGCAAGTACTGGCGTGTAGCAAAAATTTGGTCCACCCAGTCCACCCTGACATGGATCATCTGCTGGAAAAGGAGAACTTAAATGCTAACCACAAAAAGGCGACCAAGCAGAGTGAAGCATAGAAGCGGCTGAGGATTCAGATGCAGCGTGCTCAGTCTACTCCGGCTGTGGACAGCAGAGCGGTGGAGGGAAGTGTCAGGTAGCAACCAATGATGTCAGCACATTGTGAGTGGCCCCCTCTCACAACTCCCACTTGACAAAGAGGCTGGGCTGCCTTGAAACGCGTAGCCATGTCCTATGGCTACGCGTTTCAAGGCAGCCCAGCCCCTTTCTCAAGCCTATCAAGTTCTGACTATTCAATTGTTTGCAGATTCAGTAATAAAAAGGTGTGCATGACCACAATACGTGGGTATGGTTAGCATTAGACTTGAGGTAGGAAGTTATTTAGATTAGAGCAGCATTTTGCATCACAGGCAGAGGGATATGTAAGTATCTTCTTTACAGATAGGACTTTATTTTGTGATTTAATTTTAGCGAGTCACTTTATTTGCCATTTAGATTTTCTTTACTGATTGTGAATCTACTTAAAAGTGATCCATACATCAGACAATCGGGCCTCTATATATGTGGGATGTGTGCCCAGCTTGAAGAATGTGATGGCCAATTATTATCGATTCCTTCCAATTCTTACATCAACCCTGCCAAAATTCTAGATCATTCTTGGAACAAAACAAAATGCACATAATTACAGCATAATAAATGCTGAAGGCAGCTCAGGTTGTCCTCCAGTCTGCCCACGTATTGGCAGCTCTAATTCTGCAGACAAAAGGAAAGCTAAATAAAATACAAGATATGACAGGAAGTCATAAATATGTAAAATGCAAAACTATTCAGTTGTGTCTGCTCTTGTGTTAAATACAGCCTCTGTGTAAAACAAAAATTAAAAAAATGACCTTTAGGTATACTTTTATACTTTCTTCCAGAGTGGAGAGGGATTAGAGCACCTGCCAGGACTTATTGCCATCTGTGCCCCCGTTACGGAGATTTACCCTGTTTTTTTGTTCTGGTCAAAAGTGACAGAAAATCCCAAATTTTGGGTTGAAGAACAGGAATAGAAGGGAAATCTTCCAATGGAGACACTAGTTAGACACTAGTTCTTGTGACAACCAGGGATTCTCTCACTCATTTCCTCTCACTTCCTGTTTTGGCTATGGGACAGGAAGTGAATGGGAATTTTCCCTCGAGCAACATGGATGATCTGCGTGTACCTGGCTCCAGCCCTATATACATACATATATACACATTATATATATATATATATATATATATATATGCACATACACACACACACACACACACATACATATACCGTATATACTCGAGTTCAAGCTGAGTGCCCCCCTCGGCTTATACTTGAGTCAAGCACTTTTCTGCAGCAGAGAATTACATTTTCCAACCCGACTTTGGGGCCCCGTATCTCGAGGCCACTTGGTGCTAGGAACCCCAAATTGTGTGCAAACACAGTGGAACTAGCACTACAACATATATATATATATGTGTGTGTGTGTGTGTGTGTGTGTATATATATACACACACCGTATATACTCGAGTATAAGCCGACACGAATATAAGCCGAGGCACCTAATTTTACCACAAACAAAATGGGAAAACGTATTGACTCGAGTATAAGCCTAGGGTGATAAATGCGCAGCTACTGTAAGTGTAAAAGAGGGTCAACAATGCCCATTTGCAGCCTCACTGTGCCCATAGGTCCCCAAACTTGGTAGTTAAGGGTTCCTAGATATCCCCTAGCTGCAGCCAAAATTTGGGGTCTCTGGACCCAAAGGGTCCCGAAATGACATTGCTGCAGATGGACACAGTTGACCGACTTTGGGTCCCTGTATCTTGGGGCCACTTGGTGCTAGGAACCCCAAATTGGATATGTTGTAGTGCTAGTTCCACTGTTTTTTTTGGGGTTCCTAGCGCAGAGACCCCAAATTTTTGGTGCAGCTAGAGGGCATCTAGGAACCCGTAACTACCAAATTTGAAGTTCGGGGGGCCTATGGCTGCAAATGGGCACAGTGAGGCATGCAAATGGGCACAGTGAGGCTGCAAATGGGCATTGTTGACCCTCTTTTACACTTACAGTAGCAGTGCATTTCTCACCCTAGGCTTATACTCGAGTCAATAAGGCACAGTGAGGCTGCAAATGGGCATTGTTGACCCTCTTTTACACTTACAGTAGCTGTGCATTTCTCACCCTAGGCTTATACTCGAGTCAATAAGTTTTCCAAGTTTTTTGTAGTAAAATTAGGTGCCTCGGCTTATATTCGGGTCGTCTTATTTTCGAGTATATATGTTGTGTGTATATATATATATATATATACACACATATATACACACACACACACACACACACATACACATATACAGTCAGGTCCATAAAATATTGGGACATCAACACAATTCTAATCTTTTTGGCTCTTTACACCACCACAATGGATTTGAAATGAAACAAACAAGATGTGCTTTAACTGCAGACTTTCAGCTTTAATTTGATGGTATTTACATCCAAATCAGGTGAACGGTGTAGGAATTACAACAGTTTGTATATGTGCCTCCCACTTTTTAAGGGACCAAAAGTAAGGGACAGGTTAACAATCATCCATCAAATTTTCACTTTTTAATACTTGGTTGCAAATCCTTTGCAGTCAATTACAGCCTGAAGTCTGGAATGCATAGACATCACCAGACACTGGGTTTCATCCCTGGTGATGCTCTGCCAGGCCTCTACTGCAACTGTCTTCAGTTCCTGCTTGTTCTTGGGGCATTTTCCCTTCAGTTTTGTCTTCAGCAAGTGAAATGCATTCTCAATCAGATTCAGGTCAGGTGATTGACTTGGCCATTGCATAACATTCCACTTCTTTCCCTTAAAAAACTCTTTGGTTGCTTTCACAGTATGCTTTGGGTCATTGTCCATCTGCACTGTGAAGCGCCATCCAATGAGTTCTGAAGCATTTTGCTGAATATGAGCTGATAATATTGCCCGAAACACTTCAGAATTCATCCTGCTGCTTTTGTCAGCAGTCACATCATCAATAAATACAAGAGAACCAGTTCCATTGGCAGCCATACATGCCCACGCCATGACACTACCACCACCATGCTTCACTGATGAGGTGGTATGCTTTGGATCATGAGCAGTTCCTTTCCTTCTCCATGCTCTTCTCTTCCCATCACTCTGGTACAAGTTGATCTTGGTCTCATCTGTCCATAGGATGTTGTTCCAGAACTGTGAAGGCTTGAAGATGTTGTTTGGCAAACTCTAATCTGGCCTTCCTGTTTTTGAGGCTCACCAATGGTTTACATCTTGTGGTGAACCCTCTGTATTCACTCTGGTGAAGTCTTCTTTTGAGTGTTGACTTTGACACACATACACCTACCTCCTGGATAGTGTTCTTGATCTGGCCAACTGTTGTGAAGGGAAAGACCAGGGAAAGAATTCTTCGGTCATCCACCACAGTTGTTTTCCGTGGTCTTCCGGGTCTTTTGATGTTGCTGAGCTCTCCGGTGCGTTCTTTCTATATAAGGATGTTCCAAGCAGTTGATTTGGCCACACCTAAATGTTTTTGCTATCTCTGATGGGTTTGTTTTGTTTTTTTCAGCCTAATGATGGCTTGCTTCACTGATAGTGACAGCTCTTTGGATCTCATATTGAGAGTTGACAGCAACAGATTCCAAATGCAAATAGCACACTTGAAATCAACTCTGAACCTTTTATCTGCTCCTTGTAAATGGGATAATGATGGAATAACACACGCCTGGCCATGGAACAGCTGAGCAGCCAATTGTCCCATTACTTTTGGTCCCTTAAAAAGTGTGAGGCACATATACAAACTGTTGTAATTCATACACCGTTCACCTGATTTGAATGTAAATACCCTCAAATTAAAGCTGAAAGTCTGCAGTTAAAGCACATCTTGTTCGTTTCATTTCAAATCCATTGGTGGTGTAGTGTATAGAGCCAAAAAGATAATTTTTGTGTCGATGTCCCAATATTTATGGACCTGACTGTGTGTATATACAGTATATATATATATATATGTAGCGCTACCCCCAGTTAAGAGAGCCGCTGGTTTGTTTTGGGTCCCTGAGTACAGCTCCACCAACCCCCGGCAATTTGGCTCTACCCACTCTGGCACAGTTAGTAAAGGGGTACGTCCCTATGCACATAAAACTTAGCTTATACTCTAAGTGTAATTGGTATGAACTCACAAGCAGACTGCTGAAATAAGAATAACTGGCTTTACTTTTGTCAGTAAGGAAAAGAAATAGCAACATGCATTTGAACATATGACTTACAATACTTTAGCAGGTCCCTGCAGACACGCACTTTAACATGTACACACATATGTAACAACTGGCAGTGGGGAAACGGAGCGCCCAGTGTGGCGACCGTCTGCTATGCACCCCTGAGGTGCAATAAATCTATCTGCGCCTACCTAATGGACCAGGCCTGATCCCTAGCAATAGAGCTCAGTCCTTGTACTAGTACAGTGTTCTTCACCGGCAATGAATCTGTAGAGGTGGTGCACATGTAGCTTTAAATGGTGTCTTTGTAATCCACAAAAAGTAACATTGCTGCTCTGAGGTAAATTGCGCCTAGGCAGTTCAATAGGCATAAAACGTGTGTGTCAATGCAGGATGAGCCTCTCGGCTCTCTCACCAATCCTTGGGTACCGTCCTCAGCTCCGGTCCCTCCAATGGTGGCTCTGGTCTCCTCTGTGGCGGCGTCCGGTCTCCTCAGTCACAGCCCTGAACTCCGGTCATCAGCTCCGTCCGACCGACAGTAAGGGGAAGTCTCCGCTCCGCTGCTGTGGACTCTGAGGGGTGAGAGTCTCACTCCATCGGCTGCAAGGCCCAGGCTTCAGGCCTTCAGCTCCGGTCCGCACAGGTGTCTCTGCTGGCTGTCTTCTCCGCGTCACAAGCTCTGTCAGCAGAGGCAGGCCAGTCCTGTCCGGCCTCAGAAGAAGAAGTGTCCCAAGAGGAAGAGGCGGTCTCCGCTCTTCCTTTTTATAACCTCCCCCAGCAGCCTCCCGGGCGGAAGCAAGCAGCCTGGGAGCCTGGGGAATTATGGGAAATGTAGTCTCTTCCCCTAAAAGGGGTAGAACCCCGCTACACACTCCCCCCACTTTGAATCTTTGGTCCCCAAAGACAGTGTTCAAACTACAAACTTTCTCGGGAACAACATTTTCACATAATTTGGACAGAGGAGCTTCCCACCAATTTGCATGAGATGGGGAGCTGTCCTGTCTACAGGTCACCTCAGTGTGTGCGACCTGCTTAACTGTGCCAGAGAGTGAGCTGGGGTTGCCCTCCACTAAATGAACAGTGGATGGGTCAAGGCTTTCAGCACTTCTCCTTGCTGTAGTAACAGAGTCCTCTGAACTTTCTCCCATCTTGGGGTAAGTTAACTTCTTGGGAGGCTTCACACTCCTGCGAGCTCTCTGTTCTCTTGGAACTTCTTCAGGAACACATTCTGGCAACATCTCTGGTTCTGGAACATCTACTTCTTCTTCTGGGTAGAGACCAGGGATATCTTCCCAGCACTCAGGCACATCACTGAATGGCACAAACTCTGTGGCTTCTGGGTTCAATGTGTTATCTTCCACATCTTCAGTAGGTGGAAGATCTATGGCAGAATTTCCTGGGGTTGAGGAAGGCCATAGCCATTCCAGTTCTCCTCTTTCTTCCTCTGGTTGAGGGTCCTGTCCATCCCTAGCTTGGGATGTCTGAGACCTAGTATTAGGCCTGGGGGTATCCAGAATGGAAACAGATTCAGGTACATCTCTTGCTGAAGGCATTCTGACTGCTTCAGTGAGTGGGAGCAAATGATTCCTATGCCAGGTCTTCAAAGGCCCCAACCTTCCTTCTGGTTTCAACTTGTAAACAGGCAATCCTGGAAGTTTTCTACAGATGATATATGGCTCTGATCTCCATCTATCAGCAATCTTGTGTTTTCCAGGGATCCCTAGGTTGCGTAACAGTACACGGTCCCCAGGCTGTAGGTCCTGTACTCTAACTTTCAAATCAAAGTTCCTCTTATTTCGGGCCCCTCTCTGGTCAGAGGCCGCTTGAGCTTTCTCATAAGCTATCTTCAGACTGCGCCTCAATCTGTCCACATATCCTTTGTGGGAGGCAGCAGAGGCGTGGTCCAAGGAAATGCCGAAGGCCAAATCCACTGGCAATCTTGCTTCTCTCCCAAACATAAGTCGGTAAGGGGAAAAACCTGTCACATCACTTGTGGTGCAGTTGTAGGCATGCACCAGAGCTGATATGTGTTGACTCCAATGTTGCTTCTTCTCTGTTTCCAAAGTTCCCAGCATGTTCAATAGGGTCCTGTTGAACCTTTCAGGCTGGGCATCACCTTGAGGGTGATATGGTGTGGTTCTAGTCTTCTCTACTCCCAGAGAATCTAGTAGCTTCCTGATCAGGCGACTCTCAAAGTCCCTTCCTTGGTCTGAATGGATTCTCTGTGGCAGTCCATAGTGAACAAAGTACTTCTCCAATAGTACCTTGGCTACTGTAGAGGCCTTCTGGTCCTTGGTTGGGAAAGCCTGAGCATAACGAGTGAAATGGTCGGTTACCACCAGAACATTTCCCAATCCGCTCAAATCGGGTTCAAGGCAGAGAAAATCAATGCATACCAGATCCATTGGGCCTTGACTCTGTAGGTGGCCCATTGGGGCAGCTTGATGGGGTAAAGTCTTCCTCTGAATGCATCTTGCACAGGAATGGCAATACTCCTCCACTTCGGCCCTCATGCAGGGCCAGTAAAACCGGTCTCTGACAAGTTGGAAGGTTCTCTCTGCTCCCAAGTGACCATGCTGGTCATGTAGGGCAATCAGCACAGTCTCTCGATGCTTTTCTGGGAGAAACAACTGCCACTTGTCTTCTGGTCCATCAGAGGGGCCCCTTCGGTAGACTACCCCCTGATGCACCTGTAACTTGTCCAACTCTCTCCTCAGTAGGCGAGCTTCTTTAGAAGGGTGAAGGCGAAGTCCCTCTGGACTCTTGTCTTCCAGGGCTTCCAGGACCAATCTCCCCATGGGATCTTCCAATTGGTCACACCTCAGCTCCTTCTTGGACAGCTTCGGTAGACACTCTTCTGCTAGTTGAGTTACCCCACAGTAACACTTTGGGACTCCCACTGTGGTAACTCCTACCTCTTCAGCTCTGGATCCTCCTCTGGCTTGGAGTTCAGCCCCCTGACAAAGGGCTCGCACTCCATCTGGTGCCACTTGGGTCCAGCCTTCCCAGTCATCGACCATGACATGGGATCTTCGGGACAGGGCATCTGCATCCCTATTTCCAGCCCCTGGTCTGTACTTGAGACTGAAATTGAATCCAGACAACGCCGCCAACCATCTGTGTCCAGTTGCATCCAGCTTGGCGGTGGTGAATAGATAAGTCAAGGGGTTGTTATCTGTCTTTACAGTAAACTCGGCCCCATACAAATAGTCTCTCAATTTGTCAACAACTGCCCATTTGAGGGCTAAGAACTCCAACTTGTGGGTGGGATAGTTCTTCTCGGAGGGGGTCAGGCTCCGGCTCACATAGGCCACTGGTCGTAGCTGGTCTTCATACTCCTGGTAGAGTACTCCACCTAGGCCCTCATGGCTGGCATCAACGTGTAGCTCATATGGTCTAGTGGGATCAGCGTAGGCCAAAACTGGGGCTGTGGTGAGACTTCTCTTCAAGGTTCTGAAAGCCTCTTCACACCTTGAATTCCACTGGTCTTGGACTGATTCACTGGACCTTCTAGGCCCCATTCCATCCTCCTCTCCTTCTGTCTTCAGCAGCTCGTTGAGGGGTTTGGCAATGCGGGCAAATCCATCCACAAACCTGCGGTAGTAGGAGCAGAACCCCAAGAAAGACCGAAGTTCTGTAACTGTTGTGGGCCTTGGCCACAAAGTAACTGCCTCCAACTTCTCAGGGTCTGTAGCCACTCCTTTTTCAGACACTATGTGTCCCAGATAGTTCACAGAAGACTGATAGAACCGACACTTCTCTGGAGAAAGTTTAAGTCCCTCTTCACTGAGCCTCTTCAGTACTTTCTCCAATCTGGCTTCATGTTCTTCCAAAGTCTTTCCAAAGACAATGACATCGTCCAGATACACAAGGACTTCTATGAGGTTCATGTCTCCAACCGTCCTTTCCATTAGGCGTTGAAACGTAGAAGGAGCTCCAGATAGGCCCTGAGGCATCCTGTTGAACTCAAAGAATCCCACTGGGGTTATGAAGGCAGTCTTTTCTCTATCCTCTGGATGCATGGGGATTTGGTAATACCCACTCTTGAGGTCCATCACACTGAACCACTTAGCTCCAGATAAACTCTGCAAGGCATCTTCTATCCTTGGCGTGGTGTACTGGTCAGGAATGGTCCTCCTGTTGAGAGTTCTGTAGTCAATGCAGAGCCTCAATGACCCATTCTTCTTCCTGACTACCACAATTGGGGAGGCGTAGGGGCTTCTGGACTCCCTAATCACTCCCGTCTTCTTCAGTTCCGCAAGCTGCTCCCTCAGATCCTCCAGATCTGCTAGCGGGACTCGCCTCACTCTTTCTCTGAATGGCTTGTCCTCTTGCATGCGGATTCGGTGGGTGGCACTCCTCGCACACCCCACATCAAACTCATCTTTAGAGAAAATCTTCTCCCATCTGGTCAGCTGGGCCTTGGCTCTCTCTTTCCAAGCTCCAGGTAGGTTTGGGTTTTCCAGGGAGAGTTTCTTCCAAACATCTTCTCCTTCACCCGTCCCCTTCACTTCTGACCAGCCAACTGGGACAGCAGGACTCACCTGTCCCAGAAGCATCCTGGCAGGGATCTCCACGGGCTGCTCCGTGGGGTTCCTCACACTGACAGGGACTCTTCCTCTTGCCTTCTTCAGGTCCTTCAGTGAAATTACTTCTGGTATCACCTCCAGACCTGAGTGACCCTCCATTGGGTCGGGCTCCAACATTACAAAGGGGCCAGGCTGCTCCCAAGTAAGTTTTACCGTGGCTCTCATGCAGGTCACCTCTCCAGGCTGTAACACTGCTCCTTCTCTCCCAAGCCTCCATACCCTTCCTATCCCCTCACTTGGGGTCTTCTGCTCTAGGACCAACCGCTGATAGGCTGCCTTCAGCATGGGATGGATCTTGGGAGGTGAAAGATTCTCTTTCTTCACCAGGGGGGTCAGAAGCCTTCTGACTAGGTCCGTGTTTGTCCCTATAATCAGGGACGTCTTGCTGGTTCCTGGTGGGCGGGGACACACCACTGCTAAGGTGTCGAACACTTCAGACTTCCCAGCTACGGATGGGTCAAACGTCAATCTGATGGGTAAGTATCCATCATAGGGGAAACTCTGAGTTCCCAATCCCTTTATCTCCAACTCTTCTATCTTCTGTATTGGCAGATGACTCAGGTATCTGTCATAGAAGTCCCTGTACAATAGGGTCACTTGTGCTCCAGTGTCTAGGAGGGCCTTTGTGTACACTCCTTCCACTTGGATAGGTACAGTAGGGGATGGACCAACTAGCTCTTCCGGGTAAGGCTGAGTTGATGCTGTCCTCTTCTTCTGACTCTTCGCTTTACCAGCACTTGATTTGCACTTGCTCCTTTCTTGAGCCTGGTATGCATTGATTTTCTCCCTCTTAGTGGGAGTGTGAACCCGTTGAGGGACATTGTTATCTCTCACTTTGAAGAGTTCACGTTTAGGAGTGCTGTGTCTCTCCGGAGGGGTCTTGCCCCCTTTCTCTAGAGTGCATCTTGGTTGAGGATCCCTGGGCCCCTTTTGAGGGGTTTGGTCTCCTCGCTTTCTCTTCCTGTTGTGCTTCTTGGAGCTCACTGAAGGTGATGGGCACCCGGTTGACTCCTTCACCGGGGCCCTTTGGCGTTTCCCGCCGGCTGGCGGCTTTCTGCCTTCTTCTTCTTGGGACTGGCACATACAGCTGCAATATGACCAATTCCTCCACAATTAAAGCAAATCATCTCACCGTAGTCAGGTGGGGATGCTGGTGCTGAAACAGCTGGAAACAACTCCTTCCTGCCTGTTTCTTTCTTGGGACTGGGCGTCTCTTTCGCCACTAGAGATGTCAGTATCTCCATCATCTGGGACATCTGCAACTTCAGGGCATCTACCTCTGTGTCTCTTTCAGGGGTTAAGGCCGACCTGACCGTGGCCACTGGAAGTTTTGTAGACCCCATCACTTGCTTTTCCCTTTTCTCTTCCAACATGGCCTCTTCTTCTCTGACCATTCGGATGAGGTCAGGGTAGTCCAGGCTCTTCCCATCCTGGCGGGTGCGTAGAATTAGTGCGACAGGGTCCAGGGGTTGGGCTCCCCTCATCACCTGCTGGGCACGGGCTTCATCTACCTTCCCTGGATCTATCCCCTTCTTCAGGATAATCCTATGCAGGATCTTGTCTATGCGTCCCATGTACTCCGACAGCTTCTCCCCTGTCTTCTGGTAACAGTGTTCCAGTTGATAGGTAAGTTCTGTGACTTTTTCTGTCCCACCAAACACACCTTCCAGGATGTCTATGTAGTCCTGGGCAGTGCAATCCTTTTTGCTTGTCTTCAGATTGCGTATGGCCTCTAAGGCAGGCCCTTTTAGGCTCTCAACAATCCTTTGCTTCTTTCTGCCTTCTGAGACCTCCCATTCTTCTAGGGCCTGCGTGGCACCATCTAACCACTCTTCAAATCCCTCTTCTCCCGAGGGTACAGGTGTCCTCCCAGAGAACATCCGGAGTTTCCTGTATCCCGACATTGGGTAATCCCCGGGTCTCTTCTGCACTGGGTCACAATCTCCCCTAGGACAGCACACAGTTCTGCACTAAGAGTAGTCTGTGTGGGTGCGGGACTTTCCGCGCCCTTCCGCTCTTCCTTCTTTGGGGATAGAATGGCTTTCATAGGAGAACAGTCTCCCTTGCGCGGCAGCCCATGCAGCAATTGGTAGGCCTGACCATTCGGTGCCTGTATGCTTTGGCTCCTGAACTGCTCTGGGGTCTCTTCCTTCCATTCTATTAAGGCGTATGTGTACCCAGCATCATTTCTCATGTCCATTATCCATGACTTCTGGCATGGGGATAATGACATTATGAGCTGCTTGACTGCCTCTCTCTGCCACATCCCTGGCAGTTCAATGACTGCTGCTGCGGCTGGGTCAGCGGCCCATGTTGCGGACCACCGTCCCACTTCTATTGGGTCCATGCCGGCACCTTCTGGCGGCTTTTCCCGCTGACTCAGGATCCCGGATTACGAGCCCCCACGTGTAGCGCTACCCCCAGTTAAGAGAGCCGCTGGTTTGTTTTGGGTCCCTGAGTACAGCTCCACCAACCCCCGGCAATTTGGCTCTACCCACTCTGGCACAGTTAGTAAAGGGGTACGTCCCTATGCACATAAAACTTAGCTTATACTCTAAGTGTAATTGGTATGAACTCACAAGCAGACTGCTGAAATAAGAATAACTGGCTTTACTTTTGTCAGTAAGGAAAAGAAATAGCAACATGCGTTTGAACATATGACTTACAATACTTTAGCAGGTCCCTGCAGACACGCACTTTAACATGTACACACATATGTAACAACTGGCAGTGGGGAAACGGAGCGCCCAGTGTGGCGACCGTCTGCTATGCACCCCTGAGGTGCAATAAATCTATCTGCGCCTACCTAATGGACCAGGCCTGATCCCTAGCAATAGAGCTCAGTCCTTGTACTAGTACAGTGTTCTTCACCGGCAATGAATCTGTAGAGGTGGTGCACATGTAGCTTTAAATGGTGTCTTTGTAATCCACAAAAAGTAACATTGCTGCTCTGAGGTAAATTGCGCCTAGGCAGTTCAATAGGCATAAAACGTGTGTGTCAATGCAGGATGAGCCTCTCGGCTCTCTCACCAATCCTTGGGTACCGTCCTCAGCTCCGGTCCCTCCAATGGTGGCTCTGGTCTCCTCTGTGGCGGCGTCCGGTCTCCTCAGTCACAGCCCTGAACTCCGGTCATCAGCTCCGTCCGACCGACAGTAAGGGGAAGTCTCCGCTCCGCTGCTGTGGACTCTGAGGGGTGAGAGTCTCACTCCATCGGCTGCAAGGCCCAGGCTTCAGGCCTTCAGCTCCGGTCCGCACAGGTGTCTCTGCTGGCTGTCTTCTCCGCGTCACAAGCTCTGTCAGCAGAGGCAGGCCAGTCCTGTCCGGCCTCAGAAGAAGAAGTGTCCCAAGAGGAAGAGGCGGTCTCCGCTCTTCCTTTTTATAACCTCCCCCAGCAGCCTCCCGGGCGGAAGCAAGCAGCCTGGGAGCCTGGGGAATTATGGGAAATGTAGTCTCTTCCCCTAAAAGGGGTAGAACCCCGCTACATATATATATATATATATACACACACATATACACATACATACATACACACACTCTCACACACATGCATACATGCATACATATATATGCATACATATATATAGCTACACTGTATCTAGATTTATTTTTATACAACCTTTTTTTAATCTATTAATAGGGAGGGAAAATCTTACATTGAGGACACTAGTTCTGGTGATGACAATTTGGAGGGATTTCCTTTTACTTCCTGCTTTGGATATGGGATAGAAAGTGAATGGAAATTTTCCCCCAAGCAACACAGATGGTTTTTAAATAAATTTTTATTAGGGCAGCATTTCCTTCTTTTTAGCTTAGGCAAAAATTACGTTGCATATGCGTGCACACATGTGCCAAAGGGTTCTGCCAACCTTTGGGACCTGGCAGAGACCTTCAGCACTCCTGTGGGCTTACGAGCTTCAGCATGGGTGCAGATGCACCGTTTTAAATGGCCAGACAGAGTCCTTTGGCACATCTTCGCACACAAGATCAAGGGGCCTGTAGCAGGAAATATAGGACAGGCGGGGTGGAGAGGTGAGTAAAAGAGTTGTAGGGGGTCTGGGGGTGAGTGTATTGGGGCAGGTGAGTTAAGGAGAGGCAGGAATGAGATTTGAGGGGCTCTGCTAATCTTTGCTGTACTTTCCCATGCTCTTTGATGTCCATGGTATGGTCCTCTTTAGGTTGTGGGCCTATAGCAGGAAATTATGGACAAGTGAGGTTGACAGGTGAGTAAAATGCTTGCAAGAGGGTCTTGGGGTGAGAGCATTAGGGCTGTTAAGTTTGGGAGAGGTAGGGATGAGTATTGAGAGCTCTGCTAATCTTTGCTGTACTTTCTCATGCTCTTTGTTGGCCATTAAGTATGGTACATAGTAAAGTACATGGCCATGGTACATTCATCTTCTCTTCTCTCTATTTTTTTCCCAGAGAGGGGGCTCGGCACACAATTGCAGTAAACTGAGGGTGGGTCAAGTCATCCTAGAAGTCAATGGGATCTCCCTTCAAGATAAAGAACACAGAGAGGCCGCCAGGATCATTGCCGAAGCCTTCAAGACCAAAGAGAAGGATTATATGGACTTTCTGGTTACAGAGTTTAATGTGTCGCTATAGTGGCCATCTATGGTGTCCATGTCAGCGTATAACCCAGCCAGGGGTCAGTGCCACGAGAAACAAGTACTATATGCTACTTTGTATACTGTGTAGCTGCCATCTGTGTGCTCTTGCTACATATGTGCTCCCTCCGTCAGCCTTGTGGCTTATGTACTCCCTGTTTATGATAAGTCTGATGTCATGCTGGAGCTGGGACTGGAAAAAAGGAGAGGTCAGTAGTTAAAAACATACTAAGGGCACCTTTAAGATAGAACCTTACAGTATTCACACTGACCAAACTGGAAGGTAGGTCAAGTCACTGCCGAGATCTTTGGTCTGATGGAAAGGCAGATCCAACATGTGTTTGCGAAAAGTTCGGGTGTGAAAAGAGTGAAGGGTCCGGGCATATAAACCTAGACTTAAAACACAATTCCTCCTGAGTGTTATTTTGATGAATGGATCATATGGAGACATTCAAGTATGCTTAAAAATCTCTTCTACAGATGTAGGTGACTTTCTGTGCTCAGAAGAGGTCATGTTTGCATGGTCAACCAGTGCAATATGCAATTAATCACTAGCAATGTTCAGGATCGGTCATATTATTGGTATGGGTGGACACCAGTTAGCTGAATCAACCACCGGCTTCCTACATCTTTTAGACAAACCATTAGAAAAAAAAAAGCACTGATTGAGTTCCTGGCTCTACCACACCAGCCATGGCAGACTCAATCCTCCAGCGCATTCTCTGTAACCAAAATGAATTAAAAAATAGACTCTAGTGGGCTTAAAGCTGAACTCCAGGCAAGCAGATAAACACATATATGAGAGCTGCTTTACCTGACAAATGATTTTTTATTTCTTTCTATATTGTCCTGAGATTAACACAGCCCTATCACTTAGCACAGTCAGAGATATGACATCACTTACAGACTTCTGAGTGGACAACAAAAGAGCAGCAACAGGCTCATGAGTTCCCCTCTCTGTTCACTCTGATCTCTCCTCTTTTTAGCATATTCAGCATATTAGCATGCAGCACAACTGATTGGCTCCAAATCCTACCCCCTACTCTCCCAGTCTGAGTTGTGTTGTACAGGGGATTTCAAGATGATGAAAATCAAGTGAAAATCAGATTCTTACACTACTTACATTTAAAAAAAGTTGTATTAACTTGTGCCCGGAGTTTAGCTTTATTCACCTATTTTCTTTGTATTGTTGACTTCATTGGTAAGAGTTTCCCAACCACACAGCCTTGCCCCCAATGACGCCATTTTAAGTGGCTGTCTCAAGTGGCACTCATGGCGACCTTGTGGGGTTGCCAGGGTGATGGCACTGAGGCCGTGCTGTACACCACTTCTTCAGTGTATGTTCAGTCCTGTGTATGTACAGTCCCTTGGTTGCACAGTGCCATTGGTTATGGTGTAGGTGGCTGCATGCACTATACCAACCAACAATGCTGTGTGGCCTGGCCCCCTGCATCCTATCAGCAACTAATGGCACTGTGCAGCCTGGCCACCAATGTCCTAGCAATCAATGATGCCATGCAGCCTGGCCACTGATGTCCTAGCAACCAATAAAACTGCGTGACCTAGCTTCTTGCATTCCAGTAGCTTTGCTGACGCTAAGCCACTGCAGCATTTCTGGATGCTTCATTCAGAATATTGTCAAGTCAATGTGAAAAACTCAGAAATTGAGACATTAATGGTAGAAATCAACACAGACAAGAGGAAAACCTAGGATGGGAGCTGGGAGAAAGGCCCGGGGCGGAAGCTGGGAGGAAGGCCCGGGGCACGAGCTGGGAAGAACGCTCAGGGCGGGAGCTGGGAGGAACGCTCAGGATAGGAGACAGGAGGAACACTCAGGATAGGAGACAGGAGGAACTCGTAGGATAGGAGACAGGAGGAACTCGTAGGATAGGAGACAGGAGAAAATCATGTACAGAGATATCGCTGTCAGGGTCCCTGAAAGCAATAGGGAGCTGGTGGGTGATTCCATTAACTGGCTTCTACTCAAAACTAAAATAAAAGCCTTGGATGGACAGATCCTTTAAATAAGCAAATTAATAGTAAGTGGCACAAACAAACACATACATACAGGAGACATATGAACAAAACAAATGCCGATTATACGCTAAACCAATAGACACTAGTGGAGAATTTACAGTGTGTAAGCTTTTAGACAACATAACCAATTCCATTTCCACTCCACTGCTCTGTGCCTGAACCTTATTAGCCCATTATGGAGAAGAGCAATTCCCATTCCATCCTGCTACAGTGTGTGAGTGATGTGCAGCCCCGGTTGCGACCGTTCGTGTACAATGTATGTAATTACAGAGCTTGTCACTTTACTTTTTCAATAAACCTTGTATGAGAGAAGCACTTGGATGCTAGAACTGTCTATTAAATGAATAGAGACAACCTGTTTGCAGATTGCTGCATTGCGTACAATATCTACACACTGACCATGCAGACTACCGTAGTTAGGTCCTGATACAGCTCAGTGTGCTGAAGATCACAAATCATTGCAGTCTAGTACTGGACAAAGCATTGATTGCATGGTCAACAACAGTGGTTCTCAACCTTATTCAGACCAGGGCCCAGTAAATTCTTCCAAAACCTTCCATACCCAAGAAAAAAATATATACTTACACAATAAAAGTATTGGAATAAAAAAAAACATGTATTGGAGGGCTATGGATGGGGCTAGATGCTGCTGTTGGGGGATGGAAGTCCTGGAGAGGGTTAGAAGACTCTGTGGCAGACTTGGTGGCCTCCAGTGGATGAGGGAAACAGTGAAAGATTGAGTCTCTGGAGAGGGATGAGGGGGGGGGGGGGTCTCTCCAGAAGGGTGGTAACTTTACAGGGGCACTGTGGGAGCCTGGGGGTCAGGGGGCAGTGTGGCACACTGTTGAAGGTTGGGGACATTATTGTGAACTTGAGGCTCTGCAGTAGGCTGAGAACACTGTGGGGGAGCATTGTGGGAGGGTTGAGAGCACTGTGGTCCACCATGGAAGGTTAAAGTAGAATTATAGGCACTTTTTTTTTTTTCCATTTGGACAGAGTAAGGGAGATTATTTTTCGCCATCTGTGTCCCATTTCAGAGATTTCCCTTCACTTCCTGTCCCATAGCCATACAGAAAGTGAGAGGAAATCCCTGCAAATTAAGGTAATCCCTTGGGGGGGGGCCCAGATTACCAGAATTATTGTCCCCATTGTAAGATTTTTCCTCTATTACCTTTCTGGGTACAACCCAAAATTTGGGATTGTCTTTCACTTTCAATGATAACAGTAAACAAGATAAATAGAGAGGGTGTATCTCCTTAACGGGGGCACAGACACTAATAAAACCTGAAAAGGGTTCTAATACCTCTACACTCTATCCAAACCCCCCCCCCCCCCCCCCCCCCCCCCCCCCCAAAAAAAAAAAGTTTTGCATTTAGCTATACTTTAGTTTGCTTTATGAAACAGGTAAGTAAGAATGGGATTGGCTTATAGGGACAGAATAAGAAAATAAAAGGAAAAAATAAAAATCTATATATTATATTATTATATTATATATATATATATATATATATATATATATATATATATATATATATATATTATATATATATATATATATATATTTTTTTTTTTTTTTTTTCTTATTTTGTTGTTTGTTTTTTTTCTGTCCATATCAGCCAATTAATAATATATTTATTCTATGTAAAGGATATGGACAGTCATAATGCACTGTGAAAGCAACTTTAGCTTGAAGAACATGTTTCCTTGAGAAAAGTCTGTTCAAGGTCCATTATAAAGAATGGATCTAGCGTAAGATATATAATTTCCTTTATTCTGCTTGTATACCAAGTAATACGTAAGTATAAAAGCACATTCTTTATTTAGACATCATCCAGAGCTGACACATTCATCCAGATGCAAGTCATCCAGACATCATTCAGAGATGACGCAATCCTGTAAATCCTGGTGCGTGTGCATTTCTTGACTATTTTCAAAAATTGTGAACACAGAACAGCCTCTTGCCTTTTCAATTGCTACAAATGTTGAAGTCTGATCACTGGGGTGAGACTAAGGAAATGCTTCTACCTGCCTCCAGCATACTGATGACATCATCTCCGCCTAGGCAGAGACAACTTTTTATTAATAAAAGTTTTTAAAGTGATGCTCCTGTTGTTGTATATTATGCCATTTAAATAATGTATTAATGCAGACGCAAAGGGCTTTTATTTAATAAAACTAAATAGTGCAAAATCTGGTGAAGCTGTGCATAGAAACCAACCAGCGTCCAGGTTTTTCCATTCACATTGGGCCTATTTGTATGCCAAAATGCAGCTTATTGCCGACAACAGCACCGCCCCGAATTGGTGCGACGCCGACTTTACTGCGCTGCACCGATTCCCAAAAGTAGTTCCTGCACTACTTTTGGCGACTTTGGGGGCGAGTTCAATAGATATCTGTGCATGAACCCGCACAGACGTCTCTCAATTCGCCCCCAAACTCGCACTGAAATGCCAGTTTGAAATCATGCGATTTCGGCTGAACTCAAACCTGCATTCAGTGTGAACCTCGGCTTATTGTCAAAACTTAAAGGGGTTGTAAAGGTTCAGGATTTAAAAAAACAAAAAACTAACATGTCATACTTACCTCTGCTGTGTAGCTGGTTTTGCACAGTGTGGCCCCGAACCTGCTCTTCTGGGGTCCTTTTGCGGTGCTCCTGGCTCCTCCTCTTCTCGAGTATCCCGTCGGAGAACCGATCTTCTACAGGACACCCGTGCGGGCACGCTCACATATCCTGCTGCTGCGTCTGTTGCCACAGACAGCAGGACTTGGCTCCGCCCCCCGGCGCCCGCATCATTGGATTTAATTGACAGCAACGGGAGCCAATGGCTGCGCTGCTATCAATCTATCCAATCAGGAGACGAGACACCGGCCGGAGCTGGTGTGCTCGTTGCTGTCGTGGGAATTACGTGGCTCAGCTAAGTATAAGGGGGGCTCGGGGGGCTGCTGCAGTAAAGAAGGGTTTTCACCTTAATGTATAGAATGCATTAAAGCGGGGTTCCACTGCCCAAAAAAAAAAATATTTTTTGGTACAATCAAAAAGACTCTGTACTTTAAACTTGTAACTCACTTGTTCTAGGTTTTCAGTTTTAAAGATGTCCGTTTTCTCTTTTAAAATCAACTTTTAAATGTTCTTAGAGCCGGTGTCCTGTCGTATACTTCCCCCGTCGGATAGTGTCCACCGTGTACTGCGCATGCGCAGTAGGGATGACAAGCAGATTCTGAAAATATCCGAAGATGAACGGCACCTGCTCCGTGAGTCCAGATTCAAGCCCCACCATCCAAATGGACATAGAGTTAGAATAAAAAAGAGTTGAGCGAAGCGAGGCCGTGCCCCAATCGCAGCGAGCGAAGCGGGGCGGACACTATCCGATGGCCGGACAGTTTTTGACAGAACACCGGTTCTCATCTTGCCTGTGGGCATGTGAAGCCCACAGGCATCCTCTTCCAGGATACAGTGCACCTGATCGACCAGCATGCACTGTGCGTTGTATCCCCGATCTCGCGCATGCGCAGTAACTTTCATTAGGAGCGCCGTCAACAGCTCAGGTTGCCATCGCAACGGGCGGCGTAGTCAGAAGCCCCGCCCTGTTGTGATGGCAACGGAGCTGAGCCAGGCTGCCGCACTGACTCCTGGGAACAATGACACAAGCTCCCAGGAGACAGTGCAGATAGAGGATATTACAAAATATACGCACTAACCCCGCCTATATCTGCAATCACAAGATACAGGAACTAGACTACATGAGAAGAAAAAAAGAGGTACAGTAGAAAAAAAAAAAATCCAGTTTTTGCTTTATGACTCTATTTAATCAGCTTGATATATTCTCTTAAAATCGGGTGGCGCTCCGCTTTAAGGTGAAAAATGCCAAGGGTTTACAACCAATTTAAATTGAACAAGCTTTGCAGAACTGTTCAAGTTCAGTTAAATTGGATGGTGACCATTTGTGGACTGCAGTCTTCAAGTTATTCCACAGATTTTCAATGGGATTTAAGTCTGGGGTTTGACTTAAGCCCTGTACACACGTTGAGATTTTTGGACGAATTTTCGTCAGTTTTTTGGTGGATGGTAGTCTCAAATTGAAAGTGAAGAGGGTACTTGCCATCAGAAAAGTTTCTGAGGACAGAATTCAACGCCAGAAGTGACGTAATGTGTTAAATTGTTTTGTATGTGTTCTTCCATTTCTGAGCATGCCTAGTCTTGTTCTTCAGATTTATTTTTTTGTCAGAAAACTGTACTAATGAAAAGAAAAATCAGACGTTGTGGTCACATCAGACAAACATTTTCAAGCCTGCACATCCAGATTTTGTCTGCTGAAAATTTGTAATTGGCTGTCAAAAGCAGCATACTAACGATCAGAAAATCGGCAGATCGATCATCGGATAAAATTAATCTGCAGATTTCCTGACCGTGTGTACGGGCCTTAAGTCATGCAAGAACATTCACTGTCTTCTCCTTCAACCACTGTGTGGTAATTTTTGCTGTGTGCTTTGGGTCATTGTCATGTTGGAAGCAGGGGCGGACTGACAAGTCGGTGACTCGGGCGCCGCCGCTTGAGGGCCCGGGGCCATTAGGGGCCGGACTCGGCCACATGAGGGGCCACTTGAAACGGCTGTATTACATGCCGCGATGCCGCTAACAATACTGCTAACGACTCGCGGCTCCCCGCCGGCCCCTCCTTCCCTCCTGTCCGTCCCAGGTGCTTCTACTGTATGCGTCGTGACGTCACCTGGGATGGACGGGAGGGAAAGAGGGGTCGGCGGGGAGCCGCGTGCCATTAGCAGTATTCGCGGCATGTAATACAGCCGCTTCAACCGGCTGAGTCCCGGCCCCTAATGGAAGAGAAGAGTGGAGGGGCCGGCGGGGAGCATCGGCGAGTAAATTACCAGGACCGCCACAAGTGATGGGGGGGTGGTACAGAGTCACGGGCCCCGGGTCCCCCCACCCCACAGTGTCCCCCTACCCCACAGTGTCCCCCCTGTGTGCATGTCCCCCCCTGTGTGTGCGCTCCCCTCCAGTGTCCCCCTCTGTGTGCGTGTCCCCCCCTGTGTGTGCGCTCTCCCTCCAGTGTCCCCCTGTGTGCGCGTGTTCCCCCCCCTGTGTGTGCGCTCTCCCTCCAGTGTCCCCCTGTGTGTGCGTGTCCCCCCCCCCCCTGTGTGTGCGCTCTCCCTCCAGTGTCCCCCTGTGTGTGCATGTCCCCCCCTGTGTGTGCGTGCTCTCCCTCCAGTGTCCCCCTGTGTGTGCGTGTCCCCCCCTGTGTGTGGGCTCTCCCTCCAGCGTCCCCCTGTGTGTGCGTGTCCCCCCCTGTGTGCGTGCTCTCCCTCCAGTGTCCCCCTGTGTGTGCGTGTCCCCCCCTGTGTGCGCGCTCTCCCTCCAGTGTCCCCCTGTGTGTGCGTGTCCCCCCCCCCTGTGTGTGCCCTCTCCCTCCAGTGTCCCCCTGTGTGTGCGTGTCCCCCCCTGTGTGTGCGCTCTCCCTCCAGTGTCCCCCTGTGTGCGCGTGTCCCCCCCTGTGTGTGCGCTCTCCCTCCAGTGTCCCCCTGTGTGTGCGCGTGTCCCTCCAGTGTCCCTGTGTGTGCGTGTCCCCCCCTGTGTGTGCGCTCTCCCTCCAGTGTCCCCCTGTGTGTGCGTGTCCCCGCCCTGTGTGTGCGCTCTCCCTCCAGTGTCCCCCTGTGTGCGCGTGTCCCCCCCCTGCGTGTGCGCTCTCCCTCCAGTGTCCCCCTGTGTGTGCGTGTCCCCCCCTGTGTATGCGCTCTCCCTCCAGTGTCCCCCTGTGTGTGTGTGCCCCCCCTGCATGTGCACTCTCCCTCCAGTGTCCCCCTGTGTGTGTGTGCCCCCCCCTGCGTGTGCGCTCTCCCTCCAGTGTCCCCCTGTGTGTGCGTGCCCCCCCTGCGTCTGCGCTCTCCCTCCAGTGTCCCCCTGTGTGTGTGTGTCCCCCTGTGTGTGCACTCTCCCTCCAGTGTCCCCCTGTGTGTGCGTGTCCCTCCAGTGTCCCTGTGTGTGCATGTCCCCCCTGTGTGTGCTCTCCCTCCAGTGTCCCCCTGTGTGTGCGTGTCCCCCCCCTGTGTGTGCGCTCTCCCTCCAGTGTCCCCCTGTGTGTGCGCGTGTCCCCCGTGTGTGTGCGCTCTCCCGCCAGTGTCCCCCTGTGTGTGCGTGTCCCGCCCTGTGTGTGCGATCTCCCTCCAGTGTCCCCCTGTGTGTGCGTGTCCCCCCCTGTGTGTGCGCTCTCCCTCCAGTGTCCCCCTGTGTGCGCGTGTCCCCCCCTGCGTGTGCGCTCTCCCTCCAGTGTCCCCCTGTGTGTGCGTGTCCCCCCCTGTGTGTGCGCTCTCCCTCCAGTGTCCCCCTGTGTGTGTGTGCCCCCCCCCCCTGCGTGTGCGCTCTCCCTCCAGTGTCCCCCTGTGTGTGTGTGCCCCCCCTGCGTGTGCGCTCTCCCTCCAGTGTCCCCCTGTGTGTGCGTGCCCCCCCCCTGCGTCTGCGCTCTCCCTCCAGTGTCCCCCTGTGTGTGTGTGTGTCCCCCTGTGTGTGCGCTCTCCCTCCAGTGTCCCCCTGTGTGTGCGTGTCCCTCCAGTGTCCCTGTGTGTGCGTGTCCCCCCCTGTGTGTGCGCTCTCCCTCCAGTGTCCCCCTGTGTGTGCGTGTCCCCCCCTGTGTGTGCGCTCTCCCTCCAGTGTCCCCCTGTGTGTGTGTGCCCCCCCCTGCGTGTGCACTCTCCCTCCAGTGTCCCCCTGTGTGTGTGTGCCCCCCCTGCGTGTGCGCTCTCCCTCCAGTGTCCCCCTGTGTGTGTGTGCCCCCCCCTGCGTCTGCGCTCTCACTCCAGTGTCCCCCTGTGTGTGTGTGTCCCCCTGTGTGTGCGCTCTCCCTCCAGTGTCCCCCTGTGTGTGCGTGTCCCTCCAGTGTCCCTGTGTGTGCGTGTCCCCCCTGTGTGTGCTCTCCCTCCAGTGTCCCCCTGTGTGCGTGTCCCCCCTGTGTGTGCGCTCTCCCTCCAGTGGCCCCCCCTGTGTGTGCGCTCTCCCTCCAGTGGCCCCCCCCTGTGTGTGTGCTCTCCCTCCAGTGTCCCCCTGTGTGTGTGTGTGTGTGTGTGTGTGTGTGTGTGTGTGTGTGTGTGTGCGCATTCTCCCTCCAGTGTCCCCCTGTTTGTGCGCTCCCCCCCCTACAGTGTCCCCCATTGTGCTCTCCCTCCCCAGTGTGCCCCCCCCCCCAGTGTCCACCTGTGTGCTCTCCCCCCCCCCGCCACCACACACACACACAGTGTCCCCCTGTGTGTGCGTGTCCCTCCAGTGTCCCTGTGTGTGCCTGTCCCCCCCTGCGTGTGCTCTCTCCCTCCAGTGTCCCCCTGTGTGTGCGTGTCCCCCCCCTGTGTGTGCGCTCTCCCTCCAGTGTCCCCCTGTGCTCTCCCTCCAGTGTCCCCCATTGTGCTCTCCCTCCCCAGTGTGCCCCCCCCCCAGTGTCCACCTGTGTGCTTTCTCCCCCCCCCCCGCCTGTTTGCTCTCCCTCCCCCCGTGTCTCCCTGTGCAGGTGTGGCTTGAGTGTGGGGATCAAGGGGGCCCCATGATCTTCTATTGCCCGGGGGCCCCATGAGTTGTCAGTCCGCCCCTGGTTGGAAGATAAACCTTCTTCCCATTAAGAACTTTCTGGCAGAGGGCAGCAGATTGTCCTCAAAAATTTGATGGTATTTTTTCCCATCCATCCAAGTGCTCCAGTCCCTGCTGCACAGAAACACCCCCATAACATATTTCCACCTCCATGCTTTACTGTAGGAATGGTGCTATCTGGTTGGTGAGCTTTATTTAGTTTAAATTTACAAAGATTTAGGACATTTGTGTGAGATTCTACTGAAAAGTCAAAAGTAACAGGTTGCAATTAAAAAAAAAATAATAATAATTAACAGATTGCTCTATCTATGCTATACAATGTGGATGGGTGATTACCCACAGTGGTTATTCACCAGCCCTCACCAGCGGCTGCCAGAATACCCGAACCCTGCTTGCATCTGATTGGATGTAGGTGCTGCTTGGATAACTATTGTTCACCTGGCTCCATCAATTCCTCAATTAAAGATGTTGGGCGGGAGGGGGGGTAATAGGTTCTTCCACTCAACGAATTATGGCAGGTTCATAAGGAACCATCCAAAATTCAAACAGGATATGGCCAAATCCAGACACCCCATATTATATATATATATATATATATATATATACACACACATATATATATATACACACATACACACATATATACATATATATGCATGGGCGTCCACAGAACTTTTTTCAGGGGGGGGGGGGCATCATTTTAGGGTCACCCATGCACCGCCCCTTTTCGACAATATCATTATCACATTATTATAGTCAGAGACTGCAGACATATTACAGTCCCTAGGATAATTAATGGATAATGGCCAACAGGCCCCCTTACCAGACTACAGCAGTCATCCCTCCGGCTGGACGATCGCTCACTCTGGGTTCCCCGGGGGCGGCTCTGGTCAGTAGTGTAGCATGCCTTTACCCTGGTATTGGCTCAGTTTTCTCTCCCTGGCGGTGCTGGGCAGCGTGGCTCTCTCCTGGCTTCCGCCCAGCACACTCCTTATTCTTTGTCCTGTAGCACTCTCTCCCTCAGCTTTTTTCCAGGCTGCAGTCTTTCAATCTCTCTCTTGATCGAGCTGTAGCCTCCTCCCTGTGGAAAATGGGGCAGCAAATCTTTGGGACTACATGTCCCATGATGCTCTCCTCTCCTAGTCTCTTTTGATTGGCCCTCAATTATGGCCAATAGGGAAGGATCGGAGCGGGCAGGAAGCTATGCGGGGAACCTGGTGAGAGCCGTAGTCTCTTCTTCCTGACAGGAGAAAGGGGGGGGGGGGGCGAGCGGGGGAAACCTCTGATAGCCTGCAGCTCGCCTTTCTCCTGTCACAGCACTGCCGAGTTCTTTGCTAGACTAAGCTGGGAAAAGAGCCTGAAGTCACACTACACTGATTGGGGGGCCCCACAGCTTCTTGATGGTGTCACCCCACTGGTGAGTGGCACCCGGGTGCGTGCTGCCCGCACCTGATAGCGACGCAACTGTGCTGAATATAAGATCCGATCCCTGATCAGGGGGGGGGGGGGGGGCACTTGACCCCCCTTGCCCCTACCTGCGGACGCCCATGTATATATATATATATATATATATATATATATATATAAATATATATATTATATATATATACACACACACACACACACACACATATACATATATACACATATACACACACACACACTATTTTGTCAAAAGTATTATGACGTTTGCCTTTACACACATGAACTTTAATGGCACCCCAGTCTTAGTCCGTAGGGTTCAATATTGAGTTGGCCCTCCCTTTGCAGCTATAACAGCTTCAACTCTTCTGGGAAGGATGTCCACAAGGAATGTGTCTATGGCAGGAATGTGTATCCCCTCACGGGAGACGGACAGCGGCGAGATGGTATTCTGCATACCTTGGTAGTAACAAGTGGTTATTTGAGTTTACGGTTGCCTTTCTATCATCATCTTTCTATCAAATCAGTCTGCCCATTCTCCTCTGACATCAACAAGGCATTTTCCTCTACACAACTGACGCTCACTGGATATTTTCTCTTTTTTGGACCATTCTCCGTAAACCCGAGAGATGGTTGTGTGTAAAAATCACAGTAGAGCCCCTTACTTCACCATTCCGATGCTCAATTTGAACTTCAGCAAGTCTTCTTCACCACGTTTAGATGCCTAAATTCATTAGGTTGCTACCGTAGTTACATAGTTAGTTAGGTTAAAAAAAGACACCAAAGTCCATCCAGTTCAACCACAAATAAAGAAAAAATATATATATATCATACAATCCCATATACCCCATTCTATACCCACAGTTGATCCAGAGGAAGGCAAAAAAAAAAAAAAAAGCAGCGCATGCTCCAATTTGCTAAAGCAGGGGAAAAAATTCCTTCCTGATCCCCAGAGAGGCAATCGGATTTCCCCCGGATCAACTTTACCTATAAATGTTTGTACCCAGTTATATTATGTACATTTAGGAAAGTATCCAGGCCTTTCTTAAAGCAATCTACTGAGCTAGCCAGAACCACCTCTGGAGGGAGTCTAGTCCACATTTTCACAGCTCTTACTGTGAAGAAACCTTTCCGTATTTGGAGATGAAATCTCTTTTCCTCTAGACGTAAGGAGTGCCCCCTTGTGCTCTGTGTTGACAGTAAAGTGAATAACTCAACACCAAGTTCACTATATTGACCCCTTATATATTTGTACATGTTGATCATATCCCCCCTTAATCTCCTTTTCTCAAGAGTGAATAAATTCAGTTCCTCTAAAGCCCCATACACACGGTCGGACTTTTTCATGGATTCTGTCCGATCGGACAAGGTTGTTGAAAAATCAGACCGTGTGTATGCACCATCGGACAGTGTTCGTCGGTTTGGCCGACGGACAAAGTCTTATCTCCTGCTGGAAAACTTTGCCGTCAACACGGTCCGATCACACCAAATCCGATCGTGTGTACGGTTGTCCGACCGGACAAAGTGCTACGCATGCTCAGATCACATTACAAGACCAAAGCTATTGGCTACTAGCCTCTACGTAGTCCCGTCGTAGGCAACAAACGTCACCACGTTCAGAATGATCGGATTTTCCGACAACTTTGTCCGATCGTGTGTACGCAAAACCAACATCAGACAAAGTATGACGGACATGGTCCGACGGACCTGGTCCACGGATTGTCCGCGCGTGTGTATGGGGCTTAATCTTTCCTCATAGCTGAGCTCCTCCATGCCTCTTATCAGTTTGGTTGCCCTTCTCTGCACTTTCTCCAGTTCCCCAATATCCTTTTTGAGAACAGGTGCCCAAAACTTATCACTGGCACAGGGGAACCGGAAGTGACGTCGTAACTCGGAGGGAAAGCACCACCCATGTCCTAGAGCGGTGCCAATCTAGAACAAAACACTCGTGATACTACCGGCGGATGTATGTATATATATGTATATATATATAGACAGATATATAGAGAGAGAAAAAAATGATATTATATATATATATATATATATTCTGTCTCTTACATTTAAAATACACCTATGATAAAAATTGTAGACCCTTCATTTCTTTGTAAGTGGGCAAACTTACAAAATCTGCAGGGGTTCAAATAATAATTTCCCCCCTGTACATCCCCCCGTCAATTGCAGCCTCACTGTGCCCATCAAATGCAGCCATTGTGCCCATCAAATGCAGCCACTGTGCCCATCAATTGCAGCCACTGTGCCCATCAAACGTCATATGCAGCCATTGTGCCCGTCAAATGCAGCCACCTGTGCCCATCAAACGCAGCCACCTGTGCCCATCAAACGCAGCCAATTGTGCCCATTATATGCAGCCACTTGTGCCCGTCAAATGCAGCCACTTGTGCCCATCATATGCAGCCCCCCCGCTCACGGCTCTGGCAGCACCCTCAGCCCCCCCCCCCCTGCGCGCACGGCTCTGACAGACCCCCCGGCACTTACCGCCAGTCAGCAGCTCCTCTCAGTGCAAGAGAGCGGCGGCGACCACTGCTCCAGCGTGTGTCTCCTCCGCGCATCTTCCTAAGTGCCAGGCATCCAATAGGGTGGCCCGGCGCTTTGGCCAATCAGGAAACAGGTCTGACTCCCTGCCACCTGATTGGCGGGGAGGAAGGTTAGTCTGAAAATAGCGAAAATAAATTTGCTATGGTCACACAATTGGGTGGGATCAGGGCGCACTCTCTGTGCCCCGAGCCCACCCTATTTTAAAGCCTATTAGAGCCTCTGGCTCTAATCAGGTGCTTCAAAAAGTACCACCCCCCTCCCGCCCCCGCCATAGGAATCCATGCGCCCGGCGTCCTGAAAGGGGCCGGGCGCATGGATGGGGGGGCGGCGCCCATGCGCCACAGTGCACAGGCCACCACTGATCAAAGGAGAATAGCGCTCTCCTTGTAAAACAATTCACTTTGAGTTTTACCAGTCCGCTATGTTACATAAAAGTCATACTTATGTGATATTTTATTCAACAGGCTGTGCCCAGGGGTGAGCAAACTACGCCAACATTGTCTTGGCAAATATTACAGGAAAGTACTTTATTTTCTAAATTCTATTTTTTTTTTACTATTTATACTACTATTTTGTTACTTTTTATACTATTCACAATGAAAACAAAGTAATTAAAAAATATATGTATTCAAAATCTGCTACCGAATAAAGCCCTATTTGTCCCTCAAAAAAATGTATGACACCTCCCAGGGTGAACTACAAACCGCTACCAGATAAAACGTGTGGAACCAGTCCAGACATCCTGGAATATGAAAGGAAAATAAAACTCTCTGGGACTGGAGGGGGTTTTGGAGAAAAAGACCTGGGAACACAAGTGGTTAAAAATAGGGCCAGGGGAAGAGGTGAGCGGGAGGGGCGCCTGCCCTGGGTGCAATGGTCTACTGTAGGGATGGGGGCGCCTTAATTCCACTACAAGGCTGGGCCGTTGGGCATCTTTGCCCTGGATGACCTTTGTCCCAGGACTAGTTAAAAGAATATGGTGGAAGTACACTATATTACCAAAAGTATTGGGACACCTTCCTTTACACACACACATGAACTTTAATGGCATCCCGGTCTTAGTCCGCAGGGTTCAATATTGAGTTGGCCCACTCTTTATAGCTTGCACAGGGATTGCTCGGTGGTCAGTATCGCGGATTGATTGCTCGTGGTCAATATTAGGGATTGATTGCTCGGTGGTCAGTATCGGGGATTGATTGCTCGGTGGTCAGTATGGGGATTGATTGCTCGGTGGTCAGTATTGGGGATTGATTGCTCGGTGGTCAGTATTGGGGATTGATTGCTCGGTGGTCAGTATTGGGGATTGATTGCTCGGTAGTCAGTATCGGGGATTGATTGCTCGGTGGTCAGTATTGGGGATTGATTGCTCGGTGGTCAGTATCGGAGATTGATTGCTCGGTGGTCAGTATCGGGGATTGATTGCTCGGTGGTCAGTATTGGGGATTGATTGCTCGGTGGTCAGTATCGGGGATTGATTGCTCGGTGATCAGTATCGGGGATTGATTGCTCAGTGGTCAGTATCGGGGATTGATTGCTCGGTGGTCAGTATCGGGATTGATTGCTCGGTGGTCAGTATTAGGGATTGATTGCTCGGTGGTCAGTATTGGGGATTGATTGCTCGGTGGTCAGTATTGGGGATTGATTGCTCGGTGGTCAGTATCGGGGATTGATTGCTCAGTGATCAGTATCGGGGATTGATTGCTCAGTGATCAGTATCGGGGATTGATTGGTCGGTGGTCAGTATTGGGGATTGATTGGTCGGTGGTCAGTATTGGGGATTTATTGCTCGGTGGTCAGTATCGGGGATTGATTGCTCAGTGATCAGTATCGGGATTGATTGCTCGGTGGTCAGTATCGGGGATTGATTGCTCGGTGGTCAGTATCGGGGATTGATTGCTCGGTGGTCAGTATCGGGGATTGATTGCTCGGTGATCAGTATTGGGGATTGATTGCTCAGTGATCAGTATTGGGGATTTATTGCTCGGTGATCAGTATCGGGGATTGATTGCTCGGTGATCAGTATTGTGGTCAGTATTGGGGATTGCTCGGTGGTCAGTATTGGGATTGATTGCTCGGTGATCAGTATTGGGGATTGCTCGGTGATCAGTATTGGGGATTGATTGCTCAGTGGTCAGTATTGCTCGGTGGTCAGTATCGGGGATTGATTGCTCGGTGGTCAGTATTGGGGATTAATTGCTCGGTGGTCAGTATTGGGTATTGCTCGGTGGTCAGTATTGGGGATTGCTCGGTGGTCAGTATTGGGGATTGATATCTCGGTGGTCAGTATTGGGGATTGATTGCTCGGTGGTCAGTATTGGGTATTGCTCGGTGGTCAGTATTGGGGATTGATTGCTCGGTGGTCAGTATTGGGTATTGCTCGGTGGTCAGTATCGGGGATTGATTGCTCGGTGGTCAGTATTGGGGATTGATTGCTCGGTGGTCAGTATTGGGTATTGCTTGGTGGTCAGTATTGGGGATTGCTCGGTGGTCAGTATTGGGGATTGATATCTCGGTGGTCAGTATTGGGGATTGATTGCTCAGTGGTCAGTATTGGGTATTGCTCGGTGGTCAGTATCGGGGATTGATTGCTCGGTGGTCAGTATTGGGTATTGCTCGGTGATCAGTATTGGGGATTGCTCGGTGGTCAGTATCGGGGATTGATTGCTCGGTGGTCAGTATTGGGGATTGATTGCTCGGTGGTCAGTATTGGGGATTGCTCGGTGGTCAGTATTGGGGATTGCTCGGTGGTCAGTATTGGGGATTGATATCTCGGTGGTCAGTATTGGGGATTGATTGCTAGGTGGTCAGTATTGGGGATTGCTCGGTGGTCAGTATTAGGGATTGATTGCTCGGTGGTCAGTATTGGGGATTGCTCGGTGGTCAGTATTGGGTATTGCTCGGTGGTCAGTATTGGGTATTGCTCGGTGGTCAGTATTGGGGATTGCTCGGTGGTCAGTATTGGGGATTGCTCGGTGGTCAGTATTGGGGATTGATTGCTCGGTGGTCAGTATTGGGGATTGCTCGGTGGTCAGTATTGGGGATTGCTCGGTGGTCAGTATTGAGGATTGCTCGGTGGTCAGTATTGGGGATTGCTTGGTGATCAGTATTGGGGATTGCTCGGTGATCAGTATTGGGGATTGCTCGGTGATCAGTATTGGGGATTGCTTGGTGATCAGTATTGGGGATTGCTCGGTGATCAGGGTGATGATCGGTTCTGTAATGTAAATCAGTGTGAGTGACTCGGTAGGAGTTGTGGGCGGGGCGGAGTGCAGTGATTGTTGGGTTGTCATGGTGACAGAGCTCCTCCCCCGCCGCTTTGTGTAGCGCTTCTCCTGACAACCCGAACAGCTCCGGAGAGCCGGTGGGACCCCCATGGCCGGGTACGGACATTTCTATTCATACACCCCCCTTTCTCTCTACCCCATCTACCCCCTCCTTCACCCCGGGCTCCGGGGCATGGATCGGTCCGATTAGATGGGTCTTTGTCTCCGATCTCCTCCTCCTTCACCCCAAACTTCTAATATTAACCCCTCAACTCCGAGAGAGAGAGAGAGAGAGAGAGAGAGAGGAGAGAGAGAGAGAGAGAGAGAGAGAGAGAGAGAGAGAGAGAGAGAGGGCCTGTCACTGTACACCCCCCTATATATATATATATATATATATATATACCCCTCATCTCTACACTCCTCACCCCCCCCCCCCCCCCCCCCCCCCCCCCAATATCTACTATAGATCTGATTTCTTTACTTCTTAATCTTAATCTATATACATGTAGATTAAATATTTCTGTATACTTCCTATAGATAAATACACTTTTCTATAAGGTTATATCCTTTCTATATATCTACAGATTTCTATATACTTTTCTATACGTTTACATGTCCTACAAACGCCTCTAGAGATATATATATATTACGCACATATACTTTCCAAAGTGGTTTATACTCATATACATGTATACTCTTATATGCTTTCTATACTTTTATATACTGTTATATATGTTTATTATACATACAGTATCTCACAAAAGTGAGTACACCCCTCACATTTTGTAAATATTTTATTATATCTTTTCATATGACAACACTGAAGAAATGACACTTTCCTACAATGTAAAGTAGTGAGTGTGCAGCTTGTATAACAGTGTACATTTGCTGTCCCCTCACAATAACTCAACACTCAGCCATTAATGTCTAAACCGCTGGCAACAAAGTACACCCCTAAGTGAAAATGTCCAAATTGGGCCCAATTAGCCATTTTCCCTCCACGCTGTCATGGGACTCGTTAGTGTTACAAGATCTCAGGTGTGAATAGGGAGCATGGAATGTTAACCACTTCAGCCCCTGACCAATTGGCAGCCAAAGGACCAGGCCCCTTTTTGCGATTCGGCACTGCGTCGCTTTAACTGACAATTGCGCGGTCATGCGACGTGGCTCCCAAACAAAATTGGCATCCTTTTTTTTCCCACAAATAGAGCTTTCTTTTGGTGGTATTTGATCGCCCCTAAGGTTTTTATTTTTTGTGCTATAAACAAAAATAGAGCCACAATTTTGAAAAAAATGAAATATTTTTTACTTTTTGCTATAATAAATATCCCCAAAAAATATATAAAAAAACTATTTTTTTCCTCAGTTTAGGCCGATATGTATTCTTCTACATATTTTTGGTTAAAAAAATCGCAATTAGCGATTATTGATTGGTTTGCGCAAAAGTTATAGCTTTACAAAATAGGGCATAGTTTTATAGCATTTTTATTAATATTTTTTTTTTTTTTTTACTAGTAATGGCGGCGATCAGCGATTTTTATTGTGACTGCGACATTATGGCGGACACATCGGACATTTTTGACACATTTTTGGGACCATTGTCATTTATACAGAAATCAGTGCTATTTAAATGCACTGATTCCTATGTAAATGACAGTGGCAGTGAAGGAGTTAACCACTAGGGGGCGGGGAGGAGCTAGTGTTAACGTGTGTGTGTTTTTTTTTTTTCACAGTAGGGGGCGTGGCTGACGTCTGACGTCACTGATCGGCTTTCCCGATGACAGGGAACAGCCGATCAGTAACAGGCAGTGTAGGAAGCGCGGGGAGAGGTTTGTTTACACAGACCTCTCCCCGTTCTTCAGCTCTGTGACCCGATCGCGGGACACCAGCGGCAAACGGGTCCGCTGGTCCCACACCCGCAGTCACAGAGCTCTCGACCGCACGCGACCCCATGGCTAGGCAATTAAAGGGGACGTACCTGTACGTGCTTTTGCCTAGCCATGCCATTCTGCCGACCTAAATGTGCAGGAGGTGGTCGGGAAGCGATTAAATTTGGTGTTATCACTCTCACTCTCTCATACTGGTCACTGAAAGTTCATCATGGTACCTCATGATAAAGAACTTTCTGATGATCTGAAAAAAATCATTATTGCTCTACATAAAATATGACCTAGGCTATAAGAAGATTGCCAAGACCCTGAAACTGAGCTGCAGCACAGTGGCCAAGACCATACAGTGGTTTAACAGGACAGGTTCCACTCAGAACAGGCCTCGCCATGTTCGACCAAAGAAGTTGAGTGCACGAGCTCAGCATCATATCCAGAGGTTGTCTTTGGGAAATAGACTATGAGTGCTGCCAGCATTGCTGCAGAGGTTGGGGGGGGGGGATCAGCCTGTCAGTGTTCAGACCATACGCCACACACTGCATCAAATTGGTTTGCATGGCTGTCCTCCCAGAAGGAAGCCTCTTCTAAAGATGATGCACAAGAAAGCCCGCAAACAGTTTGCTGAAGACAAGCAGACTAAGAACATGGATTACTGGAACCATGTCCTGTGGTCTGATGAGACCAAGATAAATGTATTTGGTTCAGATGGTGTGAAGCGTTTGTGGTGACAACCAGGTGAGGAGTACAAAGACAAGTGTGTCTTGCCTACAGTCAAGCATGGTGGTGGGAGTGTCATGGTCTGGGGCTGCATGAGTGCTTCAGGCACTGGAGAGCTACAGTTCATTGAGGGAACCATGAATGCCAACATGTACTGGGACATACTGAAGCAGAACATGATGGGCAGTATTCCAACATGATAATGACCCCAAACACATACACTGAATTGCTAAAGAAGCTGAGGGTAAAGGTGATGGACTGGCCAAGCATGTCTCCAGACCTAAACCCTGTTGAGCATCTGTGGGGCATCCTCAAAGGGAAGATGGAGGAGTGCAAGGTCTCTAACCTCCACCAGCTCTGTGATGTCATCATGGAGGAGTGGAAGAGAACTCCAGTGGCAACCTGTGACGCTCTGGTGAACTCCATGCCCAAGAGGGTTAAGGCAGTGCTGGAAAATAATGGTGGCCACACAAAATATTGACACTTTGGGCCCTATTAGGAAATTTTCACTTAGGGGTGTACTCACTTTTGTTGCCAAAGGTTTAGACATTAATGGCTGTGTGTTGAGTTATTTTGGGGGGACAGCAAATTTACACTGTTATACAAGCTGTACACTCACTACTTTACATTGTAGCAAAGTGTCATTTCTTCAGTGTTGTCACATGAAAAGATAGAATAAAATATTTACAAAAATGTGAGGGGTGTACTCACTTTTGTGAGCTACTGTATATTGTATCTTTTTATTATTTTAATAGAAGTCTAATCAAAAAAATGTATTTAAAAAAAAAAGAGAGATCAGAGCTTTATCTAGATTTGTGTCAGGCCCCCTTCACACTATAACAGGCATCATTCCCATCTATGCCCTGCCTTAGACGGCACCTAGAAAAGTGGACAAAGTTCTACATGTACTGTGCTCCCCGGAGAACAAAACACATGGAAATCTCAAATGAAGTTTCTTAGCTATCTTCTGTGAACTGAACACCCCCTCCCCACTATGTCGTGGAAATGATGTTTGTAGTCCATACCCCTATCCCCACGGCCATCCTACAACACAGCTAGCAAGGGGATGGTTGATTTGACAGATGGTGCTTTTCTCTATCTGCAATCACTTGCCTGAGATGAACATTCCATGAGAAATGTTGGAAAGGGTGGGGGGTGGGGGGTCGAGAAGGTCTGTCTCGCAGTCTCCACTCTCATCCCAAAAGTGTTTAATCAGGTTGAGGTCAGGACTCTGTGCAGGCCAGTCAAGTTCCTCCACCCCAAACTCGCTCATCCATGTCTTTATGGACCTTGATTTGTGCCCTGGTGCACAGTCATGTTGGAACAGGAAGGGGCCATCCCCAAACTCTTCCCACAACGTTGGGAGCATGAAATTGTCCAAAATGTCTTGTTATGCTGATGCCTTAAGAGTTCCCTTCACTGAAAAGCCCAACCCCTGAAAAACAACCCCACACCACAATCCCCCCGTCCACCAAATGATTTGGACCAGTGCACAAAGCAAGGTCCAAAAAGACATGATGAGCGAGTTTGGGGTGGAGGAACTTGACTGGCCTGCACAGAGCCCTGACCTCAACCCGATAGAACACCTTTTGGATGAATTCGAGCAGAGACTGTGAGTCCACATCAGTGCCTGACCTCACAAATGCGCTTCTGTAAGAATGGTCAAACATTCCCATAGACACACTTCTAAACCTTGTGGACAGCCTTCCCAGAAGAGTTGAAGCTGTTATAGCTGCAAAGGGTGGGCCAACTCAATATTGAACCCTACGGACTAAGACTGGGATGCCATTAAAGTTCATGTGCGTGTAAAGGCAGGCGTCCCAATACTTTTGGTAATATAGTGCATGTTCTCTGGCTTCCAGTGGACTGAGAATTAGGTCACATTGGTGACGCTCGGATGGGACTTGGTATTGATCTTCTATTGTACTGGTCTGACCCATTAGCCTGTAATCATAAAGCAGGATAATGATGATGGATGATGGGTAAAGATTGGAGCTGATATTATCTCCATAGCGGCCTCAATGCCACCAGCTGCCCCCTCTGTGTTGGGCTCTTTTTAATTACAGCTGGTGGAGCGGCCTGCATCTTATCCACAGCGGAGACGCTCAGTGGTGTCCTGGCTGTCAGCCAACCATAAACGCCGTGTCCCGGCACAATGATGAAACTGATCTGTATCACAAAGGCGGCGTTGTCTTCGGAAAGCCATGTACTGTGTCATTCCATCTGCAGGTACAGAAGACAAAGTAGCAATGCTTTGAAAAGTAATTCATTTTTTCAAGTCACTAAAAGGGTTAAATGCTAATGAAGCGCTACGCATTATGAATTGTGATTGTCAGTTCTTTGTAAATAGATTGTTATCGGCACAGTAAACAAGGCAGAGTGTTAGGGTGCGCATCCTGGTGTGCATCGTACATGCTTGCTGCAAACGCCGCTTTTTAAAAACAAATTCAAATGACAATGATTTTGTTTAACCACTTGCAGACCGGACCATTTTGCTGGCTTAAGACCAGAGCACTTTTTGCGATTCGGCATTGCGTCGATTTAACTGACAATTGAGCGGTCGTGCGACGTGGCTCCCAAACAAAATTGACGTCCTTTTTTCCCACATATACAGCTTTCTTTTGGTGGTATTTGATCATCCCTGCGGTTTTTATTTTTTGCGCTATAAACAGAAAAAGAGCGACAATTTTAAAGAAAAAACGCATTATTTTTTACTTTTTGCTATAATAAATATCCCCCAAAATATATAAAAAAAAATGTTTTTTCCTCAGTTTAGGCCAATACGTATTCTTCTACATATTTTTGGTAAACAAAAATCGCAATAAGCGATTATTGATTAGTTTGCGCAAAAGTTATAGCGTTGACAAAATAGGGGATAGTTTTATAGCATTTTTTTTTTACTAGTAATGGCGGCAATCAGCGATTTTTATTGTGACTGCGGCATTATGGCAGACACATCGGACATTTTGGACACATTTTTGGGACCATTGTCATTTATACAGCAATCAGTGCTATACAAGTGCACTGATTCCTGTGTAAATGACACTGGCAGTGAAGGGGTTAACCAGGGGGTGGCAGTGTAGGGGTTAAGTGTGTCCTAGGGGCGTGTTACTAACTTTGGGGGGCGTGGCTGTGTGTTACTGATCACTGATCTCTGCTCCAATCACAGGGAGCAGAGATCGGTGTCACTTGTTGCTAGGAAGAACGGGGAGATGCTGTTTACTTCCACATCTACCTGTTCATCCTCCCCGTGAGACGATCGCGGGTATCCCTGTGGCGATCGAGTCCGCGGGACCCGCGACCGGACTCACGGGGGTCCTGACCTGCGTGCGATGGCACAGCGACATATTTAAAGGGACGTACCTGTATGCCCTTATGCCTGGCCTGCCATTCTGCCGACGTAAATGTGTGTGCGCCGGTCGGGAAGCGGTTAAACGCTCCAACATAGTGCAAGGCCCTATACAAAGCAAGGCCTTATGTGTTGGCACTGCATTCGGCATATAAAATGATATGTTCCTGTACCCCAATGGTCATAGGCATGTGCAGGGGGTGCGCCGAGTGTGCCTGGGAACACCCTAAATCACCCCTGGCCCCAGTGTACAGAATTGACCCTGATGGAAGGGGGACCCACTGTGGCTGTGCCCTGTCATGCACTACACACTGCAAGTATTATATTTTACTAGCAGCACTGGATCCGCTGCATCATCCCCTCACCTCCCTTGCAGGGTGGGTGCCTCTCACCCCCATGTCTGTCTCTCACCCCTCTCTCTCTCTCTCTCTCTCTCCCTCTCTCTCTCACACCCTCCCTCACCCCCTCTTTGTCTCACCCCCCAACCCCCTCTTTCTCTCTCAACCCCCTTATGTCTCTCTCAAATCCCCCCTCACCCCCTCTTTCTCTCACCCCCTATGTCTCTCTCTCTCACACCCCCCTCTCACCCCCTCATGTCTCTCTCTCACACCCCCCTCTTTCTCTCGCCCCCCTATGTCTCTCTCATACCCCCCTCTCACCCCCCATGTCTCTCTCTCACACCCCCTCTCTCTCACCCCCCCCCCCAATGTCTCTCTCTTACACCCCCCTCTCTGTCTCATCCCCCATGTCTCTCTCTCTCACTCCCCAACCCCCTCTTTCTATCTCTCAACCCCTTTTTCCTCTCTCTAGTGCTCTCTTTCTCCTCCCTCTCTTTCCTCCTGACCGGCTCTGCCATAAGAGTGCTCTAAAGCTGGACATACATGGTCGAATTTCGAAAGAATTTTTTTTTGAAAATCAGAAAATTTGTGGGGTTTGTGATCCAATGGTGCCACCATTGATTACGAAATTCGACCAACCAAGCCTTCAATCTCACCTCCTGTTGCTACAGAAAATAATTTTCGTGGCTGGGAATCTTCTTTTCTTTCTGGGAATCTTCTTTTCTTTCTGGGAATTTTCTTTTCTTGAACATGCCCATTTCTTTTTCGATTACATTTCTCGCACGATTCTCCCATCATTAATTAGAAAATAGTTTGCTTTTCAAAAAAGTTCTCAACATGTCCGATTACCAAAATTCGATGGCCACACGAAAATCGGCTGTTGCTGCAGCCCACTAATGGTGCAAAATTCCAACGAAAATTCTTAGATAAGATTTTCGAAAATGCATATGGCCTGCCTAAAACTCAGTAAATAAACAAAAACATGAATAGTCCATAAATAATATAAATTCCAACCAGCAACAAAAAAAAAAAAATTCCTGAATGAAGAGCCAGGTGGAAATAAGTAGATGAGAGACAATCACAAAAATGCTTTTTCAAGCAGATCCAAAAGGGAATCCTCCACCTTGTGAAATCACCAACTCTATGTACTCTATAGTTGCCACCTCACCCCTTTAAACCCGAACACATATGAATTACACAGGTTCTGAGGCTAATTAAATGCAGATAAGGCACCAAGTGAGTTTAATTACCACTGTAATTAGCCACAGAACCTGTGTAATAATATGTGTTTGGGTTTAAAGCAGGGGTCTCAAACTAGCGGCCCTCCAGATGTTGCGGAACTACAAGTCCCATCATGCCTCTGCCATGCCTGTAACTGTCAGCATTGCAATGCCTCATGGGAATTGTAGTTCCGCAACAGCTGGAGGGCCACCAGTTTGAGACCCCTGGTTTAAAGGGATGAGGTGGCAACCCTAATGTACTCTTACCCCAGAGTGTGGACCCTCTAGTTATGGAAGGTCACATAGGCATGTGGATGTCACAACTGATATGTATCCACAGAAGATACAGGGCAGGTGGCAGGCTCAGAGGGACTCTCAGGGCCCCCTCAAGAGTTCAGTGTAGGAGGAACGGTGTGTGGGACGCACATCATCTGCCCTGTATCTTCCGTGGATGCATATTAGTTGTGACATCCAAATGCCTATGTGACCTTCCATAACTAGAGGGTCCACACTCTGGGGTAAGAGTACATTAGGGTTGCCACCTCATCCCTTTAAACCCAAGTTATGTGACCTTCCATAACTAGAGGGTCCACACTACATCCAGAGTACATCCTGATCTTTCTGTTGGTGATTTCACAAGGTGGAGGATTCCCTTTTGGATCTGTTTGCACAAGCATTTTTGCATAGCTCCCAACTGTCCCTGATTTCCAGGGACTGTCCCTGATTTGGAGCAATGTTCCTCTGTCCCTCATTTTGGTCTGATCTATATAGTTGTATATAAAATGCACTTTTTATGTTTCAAAAAGTGTTTCCCAGCACTAAACCTTTCATCCAAATTCTAAATTGCTGCATTTGTGAATTTTAAAAGCCAATATAAAGGAATAGTAGTGGTAAAAAAAAAAGCTCTTGTGGATTTAATTAACCTTTTGCTTTGGTTAATTCTCCTTTTTAAGAGGGTGTGGCAGGGGGCGTGTCCTATGCCTACATACGTTTGCTAGTAGGTGTCCCTCATTCCCATCTCAAAAGGTAGAGAGGTATGATTTTTGTGATTTTCTCCCATCTACTTATTTCCACCTTGCTCTTCATTCAGCCATTTTTTGTTGCTGGTTGGACTTTATATTATTTTGGACTATTCATGTTTTTGTTTATTTACCGAGTTTTAGAGTGCAACAATTTTTTCTTATTTATTGTTTTGTTCTATCTCCCAATATTTGTTGCAGCTGTTTCACATTCACGTTATTTATCACAGTGCAGTAATAGAATCTGAGTAATGTATGCAAGCAGCAAGTAACACACTCCCAATATAAATGTGCAAGTAAACTCAAAACAAATAATGCTGCGCTAGTGATAATAAATGTATCCAACCACTTAGTGTATCAAATCTCCTGTGCAATTGTGAGTGCCAACATAACATGTGAATATACAATAATATGATACATTCATGTGTATTTCTTCCTGTAATAATATAAATCCCGTGCTTGTGTGCAGTCAAATATTTACATTACATTAATGAAAATGTCAGGGAAAAAAAATATTTTTTGCAGTTTTTAGAACATTAAAATAACCTCCGAAATGAACGGGGACAAAATTGTGCTGCCCCTCCTGTCCAGGTTCCCCTTCCTTATCCCCTTCACGCCGACCGTACGCAAATTTGCGTTCATGGCTTGAAGGGGTTATACCAGGATGGTGCCCCAGTACAGTTTTTTAGAACGGGCGGTTGGCTCTTTAGTGATGCAGCTAAAAGCCGCTCGGCTGTTATCCTAAATGAGAAGGAGGGGACAACCCCCCCCCCCCCCACCACCACCTTCTGCCGCTCTTCCCGGGTCTCCTGTCCCACTGGGAGACCGAGCCACTAGCCGGCGCTTCCGCCGCAAACAAAGCCGGATTCAGCTCTGATTAAGGTATCCGATGTAAAATCCCGGAAGCGACGTCACAGCGTCAATTCCGGTTTACTCGGCTTCCAATGGCGCCCATTTTAAAAAAATGTACTATTCAAAAAGTGCAAAGGAGGGATCTGGGGTATTTTAGACCCCCGATCCCTCCATAAAGAGTACCTGTCACCGCCTATTACTGTCACAAGGGATCTTTACATTTCTTGTGGCAGAAATAAAAGTGATCAGATTATTTTTTTTAAGGGCCAATGTAAAAAAATTTATAAAATACTTTTTTAAACGCGCCCCATCCCGGCGTGCTTGCGCAACAAAAAAAACGACTACGTAAGTTGCGCTTGCAAATGTAAACGGTGTTCAAACCACACATGTGAGGTATCGCCGCGATCATCAGAGTGAGAGCAATAATTCTAGCAAAAGACCTCCTCTGTTACTCTAACCTGGTAACCGTTACATTTTTTTAAAGCCTGGGGAGATTTTTAGGTACCGTAGTTTGTCGCCATTCCATGAGTGTGCGCAATTTCAAAGCATGACATGTTAGGTATCTATTTACTCGGCGTAAAATCATCCTTCACATTATAAAAAAATGCGCTTGAAAGAACACTGCACAAATACCGTGTGACATAAAATATTACAACGATCGCCAATTTTATTCTCTAGGGTCTCTGCTAATATATTATATAATGTTTGGGGGCTCAAAGTAATTTTCTAGCAAAAAATACTGATTTTAAACGTGTAAGCAACAAATGTCAGAAATAGGCTTAGGCGTGAAAGGGGTGGTCACCTTCTCAGCCCCCCCACCCGTTGAACTGATGGAGCCAGTGCCCCATATAAGGAACTGGTGGCACCCCCTTATTGGCGGTCCTGCTTACAGTTGCAGATAAAGTCCTCAGATCACAGCGAGTCGCTCACACTTCAGCTTCTGCATTCAGAAAATGTCTTGAATTCTTTTTAACTAGTTACTGGCTGCTTAACACATATGTGCACGTTCAATGCGTACTGCCAGCATGGAGAGTTGGTCCCAACTAAAGATCAGTAGCTGGAGGGACCAGCTTTTGGTCATGTGACCACTGTAAAGCCCCATACACACGGTCAGACTTTTTCATGGATTCTGTCCGATCGGACAATGTTGTTGAAAAATCAGACCGTGTGTATGCACCATCGGACAGTGTACGTCGGATTGTCCGACGGACAAAGTCTTATCTCCTGCTGGAAAGATTTGCCGACAACACGGTCCGATCACACCAAATCCGATCGTGTGTACGGTTGTCCGACCGGACAAAGTGCTACGCATGCTCAGATCACATTACAAGACCAAAGCTATTGGCTACTAGCCTCTACGTAGTCCCGTCGTAGGCAACAAACGTCACCACGTTCAGAATGATCGGATTTTCCGACAACTTTGTCCGACCGTGTGTACGCAAAACCAACATCAGACAAAGTATGACGCACAGGATCCGACCGACCTGGTCCGCGGATTGTCCGACCGTGTGTATGGGGCTTAACAGCCAATCACAATGGTCACGTGATTGCTAAACCTTTACACTTTAGCACCTATTCCCCTGGGCATTTAGAACCTTTTAAAAGGATGTCCGGGTCATGGTCAGGAAGGGGTTAAAAAAAGGCAAGGCACTCTGTGATTGGAGAAGGCAAGATCATGGCATTCGTCACCTCCTTCTTCCAATCGCAAAGGGCCTTGCGTTCATTAAAAAGAGCTAGTTGTACATAACGCTGCTTTAATTTCACGGGAAACATGCAAAATCGTTTTTTGGCCGGAGTTCATCTTGAAATATTCTATTAATGGATAAATAATCTTTGAATATTAATCTCTGGCATGTGGTCATTTCCAGTCTAGTGACCCTATCATTAGTCTGTACACGGCATACACTGTAAAGCCAAGTTGGATAGAAGTCAATAGCCTACCAATTAGGTTTTTGGATTTAGGGAGAAATTTCACACAAATGCATTAGAAGCATGCCAACTTCATGCAGATAATAACATCCCCCATGGTAATCAAACCAGAAATGCAAGGCAAGAGTGCCAACCACCTAGGAACCAAGACAGCAACAGCTCCATAATAACTTGGTTTAAGGAGCGTTTTGCAAGACAAGCAAAATTTTAAAATACTTTTTGACTTGATATACAAGATATGTCTTGATATACAGCACCCCCTATAGACTGTAGAACGCCCCCTCCCTGCATTATAAAAAAGAAAAAGACTACAGCGCCCTCTGTGGAATAAAGAACAACCCCCCCCATATTATAAAAAATAGACTACAGCTCCCACTGAATTATGGAACACCACCCCCATGTTACGAAAAACAGAGTACAGCACCCCCCCCCCCCCCCCCCCCCCCACTGTTGTAAGGAAAAAAAAATAGACTACAGACTACAGCACCCTCTATGGAATACAGAACACCACCCTCCATGTTATGAAAAATAGACTACAGCTCCCTCTATGGACTATAGAACACCCCCATGTTATAAAAAATAGACTACAGTGTCCTCTATGGAATACAGAACACCACACCCATATTATAAAAAGTAGACTACAGCACCCTCTATGGACTATGGAACACCCCCCCCCCCCCCCCCCATTTTAAAAAATAGACTACAGCTCCCTCCTATGGCAGGGGTGTCCAAACTTTTTTCAAAGAGGGCCAGGTTTGATGAAGGGAACATGTGTGAGGGCCGACCATTTTGCCTGACATTCTTTGAACCATTAAAATTTGGTCTTATGCCCCGTACACACGGTCGGATATTCTGATGGAAAAAATCAGATCGGATTATGTTGTCGGAAAATCCGATCGTGTGTGGGCTCTATCGGACTTTGAGAGCCGGATCTAAAATTTTCCGACAACAAAATCCGATCAGACTTTTTCCGATTGTGTGTAGAGAACAAAGTGCCACGCATGCTCAGAATAAATTTGGAGACGAAAGCTATTGGCTACTGGCCTCTACGTAGTCCCGTCGTACGCTTTAAACGTCACCTCATTCGGAACGATCGGATTTTCCGTCAACTTTGTCCGACCGCGTGTGTGCAACACAAGTTTCGGACAAAATCCGTCTGAAAAAATCAGAGAGAGCACGAATACACTGCCCAACAAGAATTCTCTTGCCTTTGTGGCTGTGTGTGGTGAAGAGATGAGCTCAGGCGTGTTATTTAGATAGATAGATAGATAGATAGATATAGATAGATAGATAGATAGATAGATAGATAATCTTTTGTGGCCCCCAACGAATCCCAGAGTGCCGCTCAGGACTAAGGATGAGCTTTTATTTGGATATACCGGATTTATCGGAGTATAACACACATTCTTCACTTTAAGAGGGAAGTTTCAGGAATTGTATTTTATTTTTTTAAATAAAAGAACTGTGAAGCAAAATAAGGATCAGTACCCATCAATGCAGCCTAATCAGTGCCCATCTGCAGCCTCACCATTGGCATGAATGCCGCCTTACCAGTGCAATCAATGCCGCCTTACCAGTGCAATCAATGCCGCCTTACCAGTGCAATCAATGCAGCCTTACCAGTGCAATCAATGCAGCCTTACCAGTGCAATCAATGCAGTCTTAAGCCCCATACACACGGTCGGACAATCCGCGGACCAGGTCCGTCGGACCATGTCCGTCATACTTTGTCCGATGTTGGTTTTGCGTACACACGGTCGGACAAAGTTGTCGGAAAATCCGATCATTCTGAACGTGGTGACGTTTGTTGCCTACGACCGGACTACGTAGAGGCTAGTAGCCAATAGCTTTGGTCTTGTAATGTGATCTGAGCATGCGTAGCACTTTGTCCGGTCGGACAACCGTACACACGATCGGATTTGGTGTGATCGGACCGTGTTGACGGCAAATCTTTCCAGCAGGAGATAAGACTTTGTCCGTCGGTCAAACCGACGAACACTGTCCGATGGTGCATACACACGGTCTGATTTTTCAACAACCTTGTCCGATCGGACAGAATCCATGAAAAAGTCCGACCGTGTGTATGGGGCTTTACTAGTGCAATCAATGCAGCCTTGCCATTGCAATCAATGCAGCCTTGCCATTGCAATCAATGCAGCCTTGCCATTGCAATCAATGCCACCTTACCAGTGCAATCAATGCAGCCTCACCAGTGCAATCAATGCAGCCTCACCAGTGCAATCAATGCAGCCTTGCCATTGCAATCAATGCAGCCTCACAAGTGCTATGAATGCAGCCTCACTATTGCCATCAGTACATCCTGATCGATGCCCATCTACAGCCTTGGAGGGGACAGGGAGGGAGGCGGGACAAGCGCCAACAGATTACATACAGGAGAATCTCCTGTTTACTCTGCAGCCTCACATGTACTTGAGCCGCATTTTTAGCTGCAATGACAGCAGACGGGGGCGTTCACATGTCGCATTCCCCAGCAATAAACTATCCAACATGTTTCGATCGGGCCCGCTGAATGTGACCTATTAAAGGGAAAAGGGAAAGCGCTGCAAATGCCGCGCAACTGCGTTCAGTGCATGCGATTTGAGGGGTGTTAAAACAGCAAATATGGGGTTAAAACAGGCAGCCTCCTTACCACCTGTCAATCGCCTGTGAAAAGTGATCCGAACGCACGTCTAAACCTAGCCTTAGGGCCCTTTCACACTGATCAGTTTTTGATGTACTTTTGGCATTAAAAAACCGGAACAAAAATGCATGCATAATGTATCCCTTTAAATTCGAATGGAACCCTTCACACCAATGTGCTTGTGGGTGTGGTGCGATTTTAAAGGTTCTACATGCTCCATTTCTGGTGTTTGTTTAACCATAAGGCTACTTTCACACTGGAGCGGTGGGGGCGCTGGCGGTAAAGCGGCGCTATATTTAGCGCCGCTTTACCAGCGTTTTACCCCCCGCGAGCGCCCGAAAAAGGGTCAATACCGCCCGCAAACCACCGCTGCAGCGGCGTTTTGCGGGCGGGTTCGGAGCGCTGCCCCATTGTTTCCAATGGGAACGGGCGCTATAGGAGCGGTAAATATACCGCTCCTATAGCGAGCCAAAGATGCGGCTTGCAGGACATTTTCCAGCGTCCTGCAAGCGCACCGCTTCAGTGTGAAAGCCCTCAGGCTTTCACACTGAAGACACAGCAACAGCTGTTTCGGGTCGGTTTGCAGGCGCTATTTTTAGCGCAATAGCGCCTGCAAACCGCCCCAGTGTGAAAGGGGCCTTAGCCAACCAGCCAGCGGCAGGTGGGCACGTTCCCGCAAATCATCGTAGGTGTCCGTCGGCTCCTACAAGGAGCCGTAGCAGGCGTGCACGCGCCCGCTGTATGGAGGGGGCCCCGATGCGCATGGCCAGCAGCCACAATGTCCGCCAGCCACCCGTGTTCGCAGGAACGAGAGCCAGAACGGGGATCTGTCAATGTAAACAGACAGATCCCCTTCTGACAGGGGAGGAGAGAGAGATCTGCTGTTCCTAGTAATCAGGAACAGCGATCTCTCTCCTCCCTCAGTCAGTCCCATCCATACACAGTTAGAAACACCTCCCAGGGAATACAGTTAACCCCTTGATCGCCCCCTAGTGTTAACCCCTTCCCTGCCAGTGTCAGTTATACAGTAATCAGTGGCTATTTTTAGCTCTGATCGCTGTATAAATGTCACATGTCCCAAAAAAGTGTCAAAAGTGTTTAATCTGTCCGCTGCAATGTCTCAGTCCTAAAAATTACAGATCGCCGCCATTACTAGTTAGTAATAAAAATGCCATAAATATATCCCCTATTTTGTAGACGCTATAACTTTTGCGCAAACCAATCAATATTCGCTTATTGCGGTTTTCTCTACCAAAAATATGTAGAAGAATACGTATCGGCCTAAACTGATGGGTTTGGTTTTTTTTGGCTATTTATTATAACAAAAAGTTAAAAATATATATATTTTTTTAAACCTTGCTCTTTTTTTGTTTATAGCGCAAAAAATAAAAACTGCAGAGGTGATTAAATACCACCAAAAGAAAGCTCTATTTGTAGGGAAAAAGGAACATCAATTTTGTTTGGGTACAACATCGCATGACCGCACAATTGTCAGTTAAAGCGATGCAGTGCCGTATCGCAAAAAATGGCCTGGTCATTAAGGGGGAAAATCTTCAGGTCTGTAAGTGGTTAAAAAGTGCACTAAAAACATACTTCCCTAGTTCAATGAGTGAAAAACACATTAAAAATGCACCAAGGTTGCATTATTGGTTTATTGAGTCACATGTCCATGTTTCACTGGTGCATAATTGGAGTCAGGCAACCAGAAAACGCACCAAAAACACATAAAAAATGCATCAAAAATGCATATGCGTTTTTAGTGCATTTTTTCAACAGAGCAGTGTGAAAGGGCCTTTAAAGTGGTTCTAAAGGCTCTCCGGGGACTCTTCCTCCTCATTGGATGCCACGGCTCTGTGTGATGGGTTCCCTCATTGCAAGCTGCTTGCTGTGGGAGCGCCGGCGGGGGACCTGAGAAGAGGCGGATCTGGGGTGACCTGTGCAAAACCACTACACAGAGCAGTATGACAAAAACCAAAAACAAGCCTTTAGGCTCGGATCACACAGCAATTCCTATGTGGGTTCGCGCGCCACATCAGAATAGCAGGCAGTTCACACTGGGCTCTGCAAACTGCCGCAGGTGTCAATATAAAGTTAATGACGCCCCGAAATCGGTTCGCAGAATGCAGTGCAAACTGTAGAATCGGATGGAATCAGATCACATGGGTCTGAACACCCATGCCTACCGATTCAAGTGCGGACAACAACAAATAAAAAAATAAAATAAAAAAGAAGGATCCTGCACCATTTTGGTGCGAATGCGATGCAATTTCAGCCATACAAACTTTATTGCTGAATTCGCACTGCACAGACATCACATGTGATGTGCAGAGGAATGCGATTGCGAATCACATGCGATGTCTGCAATCGCACCAGTGTGACCCTAGACTTAATATCACTTTAAAGTATATGTAAACTCTCACCTTGTAAAACAACCCATTCAGTTCAAAATAGAAAAAAAAAGACAAAATATTTGTGTATAGATATAAAAAAAAAAAACACATTATATATATATACACACACACCCCCCCCCCCTTTTTTTTTATAAGATCACATTCCCTCTGTTCTCAGCATAGGGAAGAGAAACAGCAGTGCACTGATCTTCCCAGTCAATGGCTGTGCAGGGGAAGGTGTGTCAGGACAAGTCTGATCATTGGAGCAGAGCAGGCTGAGTTCCCAGCACAGCTAGAGAACTGACCACAATGTGATCTCATGCCTGGTGTGGTCAGTTTTTAATAGGAAAGCAGAGGGACTGGCAGGAACACCAGGGATTTCACACAAAGGAAGCAATACAAAGAGAACAGGATACTTTATCATACAAGTACACCGTACAGTCGGCACATATCAGGATTATGAAATGTTGGCTTTACATGTTCTTTAACCACTTGCCGCCCAACGACGTCTAATGACGTTGTTGACTGAGTGGGGATATCTGAATGATGGGTGTAGCTACAGGCATCGTTCAGATATCTTCTTTTTGAGGCTGCGATTCCGTTCACTGTAAGAACAATCATAGCGCCTTGGCTGGGAAGCCAGGGTCGTTTTTTTTTTTCAGGCTTCCCAGCTTAGAGGTGAGATGTAGGGACTTATTGACCTCAGATCTCACTGTAAAGAGGACCTGCCATACACTATTCCTAGTACAATGTATGTTTACATTCCTTGTAATAGGAATAAAAGTGATAAAAAAAAATAAAAGTAACAAAAGTTTTAAAATAGAAAAATAAAAGTAAAATAAACTATAAAAATAAAAATGTAAGTGCCCCCTTCCCCACGTGCTCGTGAGCAGAAGCGAACGCATACGTAGGTCGCGCCCACATATCTAAACGGCGTTCAAACCACACATGTGAGGTATCGCCACGAACGTTAAAGTAAGAGCAATAACTCTAGTACTAGACCTCCTCTGTAACTCTAAAGAGATAACCTGTAAAAAAATGTAATGCGTCGCCTATGGGGATTTTTAAGTACCGAAGTTTAGCGCCACTCCACGAGTGTGCACAATTTCAAAGCGTGACATGTTAGGTATCTATTTACTCGGCGTAATATCATCTTTCACATTATGCAAAAAAATTGGGCTAACTTTACTGTTTTGTTTTTTAATGCATGAAACCGTTTTTTTCCCCCAAAAAAACAAGTTTGAAAAATTGCCAGATAAAAAGTTGCAACGGCCCCCATTTTATTCCCTAAGGTCTCTGCTAAAAAAACATATATAATGTTTTTGGGTTCTGAGTAATTTTCTAGCAAAAAAAAAGATTTTTACATGAAGGAGCGAAGTGTCATAATTTCTCTGGGTAGCAAGTGGTTAAGGATTGGTAAGCTTCGATATAATACATTTTTTAGTTTTTGGGTTTCATGCCACTTTAAGTAAAACATTGCATTCGCGTCAAATGAGATTTTTAGTTCCGATAAAGCCCTTACTTCATCTCTTCAGAGTGGAACTCAACATGTCAAAATGATTAAGAAACTCTTTCCTGGATCAGGAAATTCTGATGCAAGTCGTTGGCAAGATTTTTACAGCCCTGCCTTTAGTATTTGGCTCTGAACGGGGAGAGGGTTTTGTGCAAACTTTTATTCAATTTTGCAAAAAAAAATATGTACTGGTGCGTAGACTTCTAAAAGCTATGTGATTGAAGTCAGAGAAGTCAGCTGGAAGATTTAGCAGGGAAGATGTTGCTGCATCACTTGTAGAAGGGGAAGTGGTGGTGGGGGGGGGGGGGGGGGGGATGTGGAGCAGAGGGGGAGGGATGGCTAGAAAAAATCCTTTTTTTTGGTCAGCTGACTTAAAGAATCAACAGACATGGCCGTAAGCTGGAGAGACACGCAACGAGAGAGGTAAGAGCGAAAGAGAGATGGAAAGAGAGCGGGGACAATTCGAAGGATAGAGAGAGAGGAAGAGAGGGCATAACATGAGACGGAGGGCGAGATACCAAATGAGAAGTAGAAGGACGGGATAGAAATAAAGTGAGAACAAAAGAGAACGAGAACAGAAAAAAAAAGGACAAAAAGAGAAAAGTGAGATTGAGAAACAGAGGGAGACAGAGAAAGAAGTTTTTTGGGTAAGCAGTCATCTAGGTCAAGGATCTGAAAGATTTAAGTGACACCAGGTTAAGAGCTAAAACTCTGGGAAAATGGACCTTCTAGTGGGACCCCCCGACATTGTAAGGGTTAAATTGATTGTGTTATAAAAAAACAGAAAGGGTCCTCCACGCAAGCAAGGTGGATGAGGGAATCCCACCGCTGCTTCTCACAGTGGGACAATCTGTGGAATTTTGGTCCATCTATGGCCACGTTTAACTGCTCGTAAAAGAAGAACTTCAAGTTCAAAAATAGTAGTCAACAGCTACAAATACTATAACCGAATGAGGTACAACAAAACAGAATTTAGCTCTGGGACTTTGAATGAGGTGGACATTGTTGTCCAGCCTGTAACTAAGCCAGGAGTTTGACAGCCGTCCAGAGCACCTTAGAGAAGAGGTTTCATGGGACCGACTGCGCAGATTATGGGAGCCTGCCGGAGTGGGAACTATGCCAAGTTTACTGCACCCCTAGACGTAAGGCAGAACTTAATTCAAAAAGTAACCCCTGATTCTTTCCTGCCCCCCAGCCTGTAACTAAGTTGGAGGGTGTTTTTTTAAGTGGGGGTGGCGAGTACTGTTTTTTATTGTTACTCGCTCCCACTTCTAGATGAGGAAGACTTCAGCCTCCAGGGAAACTCCAGCGCGACTTCGCAGAGCTTGCATGCGACTTCTTTAACAGAAGTCATACTAAAGTCGGACCAAAAGTAGTGCAGGAACTTTTTTCTAAGTCCGAGTGACTTGAGTCACACCAATTAGAATGGTTCCCTTGCACAGAATGGGGTCCGACTTCTGATTCTACAAGTGCTCCAAAGTCGGAGCGATTGTCGCATTTGTGAGGTCAGGTACCAATGTTGAATGAGAAGACCTGGCTTGTAATCAAAATGCAGATTAATCCCAAAAGTGTTCAGTAAGGTTGAGGTCAGGGCTCTCGAGGTACATGAGTTCCTCTACACCAGTGGTCCCCAAACTGCTGCCTGGGGACTAGATGAAGCCTATTGCGCACCTTTATCCGGCCCTTGGGGCACTTTATCTTCCACTGATATATGACACCATTCCTCCCACTGTCACCACTGATGCTACTATTCCTGCTACTGACAACAACGGGGGACTATTTCTCCCATTGACAACAATGGGGCACTATTCTTTAAACTGACACCAATGATCAGTTTCTATTCCTCCCACTGATACAAATGATGGGGCACTATTCCTCCCGCTGATACAAATGATGGGGCACTATTCATCCCACTGATACAAATGATGGGGCACTATTCCTCCCAGTGATACCAATGATGGGTCATTATCCATCCCACTGATACCAATTATGGGTCACTATTCCTCCCATTGATACTAATGATGAGACACTATTCATCGCACTAATACTAATGATAGGTCATTATCCCTCCCACTGATACCAATGATAGAGCACTATTCCTCCTATTGATACCAATGATGGGGCACTATTACTCCCACTGATACCAATGATGGGGCACTATTCCCTCCACTGATGGGTCACTATTCCTCCCACTAATACCAATGATTGTACACTATTTCTCCTACTGACTAATGATGGGGCAGTATCCCTCCCATTGATACAAATGATGGTACACTATTCCTTTTACTGACACCAATAATAGGACACTATTCCTCCCACTTACACTAATGATGGGACACTACTCCTGCCATAGATACCAATGAAGAGGCACTATTCTTACCACTGGTACCAAGGATAGGGCATTATTTCTCCCACTAAAACCAACAACAGGGCGTTATTCTTCCCCCGAATACCAAAGATGCATTGTTTACTCCCACCGATGCAGGACAATTTCTACTTCAAATGGCCACAGTCCAGCCCAGTAGCGTACTAAGTGGGGGGCGGGCCGCCCCGGGTGCCACACACTGGGGGGGGGGGTGTCAGGCCAGCGCCCTCCGCGACTGAAGATGAGACAGCGTCGCTGGTTAGGCAGCGGCACCGCGCAGTGTCAGACCACACAGGAAGAGCCCAAAGCAGTGGCATTGCAGCGGGGAGGTGCGAGCCGCACCCGAGTGACACCTGCCGGCACAGTGATCCGGGACCAGGCGCAACAATCCCCTTCTCTCCGTGGTGGCAGCTCTGATCAGTCTCAGCAGCGGCTGTGACAGCCGAGCAGAGTGAAGCCACCTTCCCTTCCTCCTTTATGTCTACACAGTGCTGTGCATGCAGGAGGAGGGGGAGGCGGCTTCACTCTGCTCGGCTGTGACTGATCAGAGCCACGACCACAGAGAGAAGGGGATTGTTGCGCCGGGTCCCAGATCACTGTGCCGAAGGGGTGTCACTTGGGTGTGGCTCGCACCTCCCCCCTGCAATGCCACTCCCTCGGGCTCTCCGTATGTGCTCCGAGGTACATTATGGGTCTGTAGGGGGGTCTGTATTGTTAGGGGGGTCTGTGCACTGTACTGGGGTCTGTAGGGGGTCTGTATTGTTAGGGGGGTCTGTGCACTGTAGGGGGGTCTGTGCCACTGTACAGGGCAGTTTGTGAACTGTGGGGGGGGGTCTTTACTGTGGGGGGTCTGGATTGTAGGGGGGTCCTGCACTGTAGAGGGGGTCTGCACTGTAGGGGGAGTCTGCACTGTAGAGGGGGTCTGCACTGTAGGGGGGAGTCTGCACTGTAGGGGGAGGGGTCTGTACTGTAGGGGGGTCTGCGCTGTAGGGGAGGATACTGCACTGTAGGGGGGTCTGTACTGTAGGGGAGGATTCTGTACTGTAGGGGGTGTTTTCACTGTAGGGGGAGGGGTCTGTATGGTAGGGGAGTCTGCGCTGTAGGGGTGAGGGGTCTGTACTGTAGGGGGGTCTGCGCTGTAGGGTGGAGGGGTCTGTACTGTAGGAGGGTCTGCACTGTAGGGGAGGATTCTACTGTAGGGGAGGATTCTGTACTGTAGGGGGGTCTGCACTGTAGATGGGGGGGGGGGGGGGGGTCTGCACTGTAAGGGGGGTCTGCACTGTAGGGGGATCTGCACTGTAGGGGGTCTGTGTAACATACAGGGGGTCCAGAGCTGTGGGGGGCTGTGTAATGTAAAGGGGTGCAGAGGTGCAGGGTGCTGTGTAATGTAAAAGGGTCCAGAGGTACAAAGGCTGTGTAATGTAAAGGGGTCCAGAGGTTTAGGGTGCTGTCTAATGTAAAGGGGTCCAGAGGTGCAGGGTGATGTGTAATGTAAAGGGGTGCAGGGTGATATGTAATGTAAAGGGGTCCAGAGGTGCAGTTGTGGAGAAGGGGTACACAGTAGTGACAAAAATATTAAAGGATGCAGAGGTATGCAGGGGGCACAGTGGGGTGTTTTTGCATTTTAAGGTGGGGGGTGCCAGATATAGGATCCGCCCGGGTGCCAAATGCTCTAGGTACGCCCCTGGTCCGGCCCCCTAAATTCTGAAGGACAGTATACTGGCCCTGTGTTTAGAAAGTTTGGAGATCCCTGCTCTACATTAACTCATAAAACTGTCTTTATGAACCTGGCTTTGTGCAAGCTGAAACGGAAAAGAGCTCTCCCCAAACTGTTACCACAAGGCTGAAAGAGCACAATTGTCTAAAATGTCTTTGTATGCTGTAGTATCAACAGTGCCCTTCACAGGAAACACCTGAAACCAATAATTTGGAAAAGTATTTGTGTACTTTTTGCCATATAGTAGATGCAGTGCCTAGGTGCTCATATACTCTAACTTTTTGCTTTGTTAAAAAAAAATGTTGTTCAAAAAAAGAGGAAGGAGTAGACAGGAAGAATAGAAACAGTGAGTGGGTGAAACAGGAAGAAAAGAACACAGCGCTTGCTAAAACAGTCTTCATTCGCTCTACTTTGTGTTCAAGGCGTTTCTCGTATTAGTGTACCATAACTCTGCTAAAGGGCTACCGTCTGATATATCCTTTCTTTGTGTTTGCAGGTGACATGTCACCTGGGGAGGACTTTGGATCCCTGTATGATTCTCCATGACCATGGACGGCTACAACAGGCAGGAGCAAATTGGCAGTAGTGAAGATGAGGACCAAAACTTTGGAAGGTATATGGATGAGAATGGAGTCATTGGATTGGAGGAAAGAAGACAGGAAGTCGATAACCATGAAGATGAACAACAGCAAATGCTAGGCATGGATGTAGGAGACATGCTTGGGCAAGATGAAGATGGTATTCTGTTCCCAGAATCCCCTTCAGAGGACAGATCAGGTGGACAGAGCTGGGAAGAGCAATTTAGTTTTTCCCAAATGCCAGAAGAAAGAAGAAACCAAGATTTTATTGGCATTCATGATACAGGTAAGTTAATCTCCTACATTAGGCAGGGAGTTTCATTTCATACCATATTACTGCTATATATAACAAAATAATAACAATGAAATGTCTTGTTTTTTTAATGCTTTAGATGATCTCAGCTTTGGGGACCAACCTAGTAGGTCAATGACTTTGCCTTCTGCACTTGGACGAAGACATCCAAGCAGGGACCAACAGCTGGATATGACTGAAGATGAGGTGGATCAAGGGAGTTCCCTAGGAGCATGGGACAGGGAAGAAGATGAAAACTGGAACACACAGCACTATAATGGAACTGAACATGAAAAACTTGAGGACTTTGATCAAACTTCAGCAGGAGAAGATCAGTGGGACATCACCCCAGGATCTCCTGATGAAGATTACTCTAACATTCCAGGAAATCAGGATGATGAAGCTGATATCAATGACTTAATCTCACCATCCCCTGCTCCGCTTCGCACCACATGGAACACTAGATTACTTGGTGTGTTTGGTATAGAAGATGAGACTCTTCCAGAATCCTCACATACAGATAGTGGGGAAGGATCATCAGCCATTCTTCCTGGAGATCATGGAAAGATGTCAAGGGTTACGCAGGTGTCCAACCAGACTAAATCTTTACAAACTAAGGTTACCTTGTCACCTTCTTCTTTGACCAAAATGCAGAACGCACAGAATTCCAATGAGAAGAAAAGCAAAAACGCTATTTTTGCACAATATGGCAGAGGTCAGCTCAACTACCCCTTGCCTGATTTGTCCAAAGTTGGTCCCCGGGTCCGATTTCCTCGTGATGAACCTGGTTATCGTCCTCCTCAGCCGCGCAGGCCAGAAAACCAAAGCCAAAGTGCCCCTGTTCTCTTCAAATCACCAGCAGACATAGTAAGAGAGGTCCTGCTGAGCAGTGTTGAAAAGCCAGTCCAAGAACCAGCCAATCCACCCACTGTACCACAGGAATTCAAGACCCCACAGCAAGCTACTGAACTTGTTCATCAGCTACAGGTGATTATATGGAGAGTTTACACTTTTTCTTTTATTGATAATGGATGTATCTGGTGGATTTTAGTGGAGGAATCCATCACTGGCATTCTTATATCTGTGTGGGCCCCCATTGGTAATGTCATCCACCAGTTCCTGCCTACTTGGAACAGAATCTCACTTTCTTTCTTTGGCTGTACGAAGTATCTTACTCACCTTGCTGGATAATTTAGGAGAAGGTAAAAAATCCAGCAGGAAAAACAAGGCTGGCCCATGTTGACCAAGGCAGTAGGGTAGACCCTGGAATACATTTTTAGAGATGTTGTCATTGGAATCCTGTGTTATGGAGTACCACAACACAGAAGTGTAAATGGTCCCTGGAGTTATCAAGTCTTAATACAAGCATTGAAGAATAAACCAAAACTGCTTATGTAATTAGCGTACAGAGCTTACATGTAGTCAATATCTTTAAATAGCAGACACAGCCAAGCAGGAGCACAGGTCAATGGTAGAGATCCTGCTAATTAGACACAGGATGGGGAGTGAAGGATTTATAGATTAAGGCATCATTTACACTTGTGGGTGGGGGTGGTAAACACCAGGCTGAGCCATGTTCCTAACCCCTCCCCCATCTGCTCCCCTTTAAGCTGCAAGGACAGGGGGTATGCGTGCACACATGCCCCAGGAGTGATGCTTTGATGGGGGACAAGGGTATACACATGCCCCAGTCATTAGGGTTTGCATCACGGCATGGCACAAATGATCCCCTCTGTTGCACTCAGCAAGCAATACCACCTGCCGAACTTGACCCATTCACCTGTATAGGGCCTTGCTACAACATACTGTAGGAGTTCAGGTTTTTAGGGGTAAAATAGGCAATGAGGTGGTGACATAATGCCTCTTCACCACCTGTCAAACACCCCCTGAAGAGCGGTTGAGGTATTTCAAAAAATACAGGAAAATACAGAATTATGGCCACTAGATGGAGCTGACAGTCATAGGAAGTAAACATATTACACAAATTACAGTGTTTATTCGTGACAGCTATGTGACTGCTTGAGACAATTTGCACAGCAAATTTGTATAAATAGACACCTTAATCTGGAAGTAAATGTAAGGGCCTGTGTTGATGGACGTTGCTTTAGGTGGGTTTTGCGCTCCTATATGGGAATGCCGTCTCCACTTGAAGGTTAAAATGTAGGTCAAAAGGAGGTCAGCTGCAGTACCAGTGCACTCATCAATGAATTCTGAATGATCACAGTAGTCTTTTAGACCCAAACAGATGCCATCAACACAAACCTAAAGCTCAGATTCTGCAATTATCTCCTGGTCCCTATTTGTATCATTACATGCCAGGTTTACAACCTAAATGCACAGACCTTGTCCACGAATTGGAGTTGAGCACCAGGAGACTATTAAAATAAGGACCTTACAGCAGCAAAGAAGCCTTGACGCATTTCATGGCGTTCAGTCCTAAGGCTCAGCTAAGCACCATGGCGTGAAAAACACCTCAAGGCCTTTTGCTGCTGTTAGGCCCCTTTCACACTGGGGCGGTGCGGGGCGGCGACGGTAAAGCAGCGCTATATTTAGCGCTGCTTTACCATCGTTTTACCCGCGGTATGCGGCTGCTAGCGGGGTGGTTTTAACCCCCGCTAGCGGCCGCAAAAGGGTTAAAAACCTCCGCAAAGCGCCGCTGCAGCGGCGGTTTGCGGGCGGTATCCCCGCGGTTTCCCATTGATTTCAATGGGAAGGAGCGGTATAGGAGCGGTAAATACACCGCTCCTTCACCGCTCCAAAGATGCTGCTAGCAGGACTTTTTTTTACCGTCCTGCTAGCGCACCGCTCCAGTGTGAAAGCCCGCCGGCTTTTACACTGGAGTGAATGGGGCCGGTTTTTTCAGGCGGTGTACAGGCGCTATTTTTAGCGCTGTACCGCCTGAAAACCGCCCCAGTGTGAAAGCAGCCTAAGGGGGGAGTCAAGTCTCCCTGTGCTCAATGCCAATTGTGCAATTCTATGCATTTGTATTGACTACTGCTGGGCAAAGCTGGTAAGTCCGAAGAATGAAGTGTGGACACAAGTGTAATTCCCTGGAGTAAGCATGGTTCATTCAGGTTTACAGTCTCTCACAGATAACAACAGTAGACATGTGCAATTCGTTTCGTTTTTTTTCGTTATTTTCCTTCATTCGTTTTCGTACGAATGAACGAACGATTCGCTAAAAATTTTAACGAATAACGAATCGTTCGAATCGAACGAATCCGAAAATCCGAAAAAAAAAATTAGAAACAACAAATGTACGAAAGAAGAAAATCCGAAAAACGAAAACAGGAACAACGAAAATCAAAATGAACGAAAAAATTCATACATTCGTAACTTTTTTTTTTTGTCGAATTGGTAATTTTCCGTGTCCCTTACAATGGTGCTGCTTAACGTGCCTCGAATGGATTGAACGAAAAAAATCGTAAATTCGTAATTTTCCGTGTCTCTCACAATGGCGCTGCTTAACATGCTTCGAATGGATTGAACGAAAAAATTCGTACATTCGTAACTTTTTTTCTTTTTCGATTCGTAATTTTCCGTGTCTCTTAAAATGTAATAATAGCATACACATTACATAACATTTTGAATTATGCTCCAATTACGAATCTACAAATGTTACGAATGTTACGAATGTACGAATGAATACGAATGCCTCCGAATTTCGAATAAACTAATAAACGAAAATTAAACGGAAATACGAATCAACGAAAAAACAACTCTTACGAAAATACGAATCGTTACGAATACGAACACCGACGACTTACGAATTTACGAATCGTTACGAATCAACGGAAACGAAAAAAACAAAACGAAAATAAACAATTTTTTTTGTTGTGCACATGTTTAGATAACAGCGTTATCTATAATGTAATCTAACACAGGGTTCCCCAACCAGGATGCCATGCGGTGTCTTGTATTTTTGCGCAGTGTCAGGTGTTCACACAGTAGGGGGTCCCTCGGCCATCAGCACTGTGGAAACGCATGATGCCTATCTAGGGTGTGTGGCATTAAGGGCAACCCCAGCATTCAGAAGGGGACAGAAGTCCACTTCTATTTATCCTGGTCCACCTTCAGCTCACTGCCATGCTGTGCTGTGGTAAAGCTTTGGAGGTAGGACTGTCTTGTATAAATGGGGGGAGGGGTGTAGTCTTATGATCTCTGATGTGAAAGGGAGGAATACTGGGGACTCTGATGTGAAGGAGGAGGGGAGCTGAAGAGTCTGATATAAAAGAGGGGGACACTGATGTGAAAGGGGGGGCCTCTGATGTGAAAGGTGTGGGGGGGGAGGCAACTGAGGATTCTGATGTAAAAGGGGGGGGTGAGGTCTATGATATTCAAGAGGTGGGCTTTGATGTGAAAGGGGTGGGGGAACTGCAGATTTTGATGTAAAGGGGGAGTGGCTCTAATGTGAAAGGGGGCTGTGGTAAAAGGGGGGATGAAAATTCTTATGTTAAGGGGGAAGGGGGGCTCTGATGTGAACAAGGAGACTAAGGACTCTGATGTGAAGGGGGCTCTTATATGAAAGGGGGGGGCTAAGGACTTGGATGTGAATGAGGGGCTCTGATATGAAAGGGGGGGGCTAAGGACTTTGATGTAAAAGGGGGGGGTGAGGACTCCGATAGGGGCTATGGTATGAAAAGGGGGACTCTAATGTGAAGGGAAGGGGGGCTGAGGACTATGAGGTTAAGGGGGTGAGGCTCTGATGGGAAAGAGGGGGGGGGGGGGGGGGGCTGAGGACTCTGATGTAAAAGAAGGGGTGAGGACTTTGATATGAAGGGGGGGTGAGGACTATGATCTGAAATAGGGGAACTCTGATGTGTCATTAATGAAAAAGGTTGAAAAGCATGGGTCTAGTATACAAATATCTATTCTGAAACCATGAATAGTAATAGCAATAATAAGATGATATGACTGCGGTCTGTTTCCTGCAGCTCTGTACTTCCCCTCGTATTGTCTTCCTGTTCTGTACTTATATAGAATCTAATCTTTCTAACCTGTCCTCTCCTCTTCTCCCGTCTCTAGGAGGATTATCACAAGCTGCTCACTAAATATGCTGAGGCTGAAAATACCATTGACCGTCTGCGCCTGGAAGCTAAAGTAAGATACTATGATGAGGATGGATTGCCGGGATCGGTCACAGCACATTCATGTTAATGGCTTTTCTAATGTGAAAACTGACATTTGCCACCACATTCAGTGTATTGTAGAATTTAGAAAATTGTACAACTGACCAAGTCTGTGAACTTTGTTGCAGAGTTGCCCCATTAACTTGAAAGCCACAGGGGGTATTTTTCCTGCAGCGGCAAAGCATTGCCCCTGTGGCATGTTTACACCCTAGGCTGATGCCTCTGCAGCGAAAGGGGGAGCAGTTGGGGGGCATTAAAATGACAGCTCAATTGTGGGGTTTTACCACCCCCCAACTACTAGTGTGAACGAATCCTTGAAGAAGTACAGCCAAAGCTCATTTGGCTGTACTTCTGTGGATCGGCTGTACTTCTGTGGATCACAAGAGTGCAGGTCATTCTGCACTTCTGTGACCCATTGTCAGCAGACAGCGGGCTGAAGCTCACTGTCGGCTGACATCACAGTGCCAGTCCAGGCTCTGGATCCAGTCTGGATCATAGGGTCGGGATCTGCCCACATGCCTGGACGGCACCCGGCTCGGCCTCCTAGCAAGCCGATGGAAGCCTGAGCTGGCCGAGGAGAGAGCCCATGACTGACAGTCTGCAGCTCTCTGCTTAGGGAGCTGTGAGAACAAAGTGATCAATGGTGTTTGATCGCTCAGTTCTCAGTGTTCAAGCCGGGAGGGAACAGATGCAGCATTGCTCCAATGCTGCATCCAGCTAGGCAAGTATGATTCTACAAAAAAAATAAAAGATTCCCATACTTCTCTTTAAATCTGAGCTATCAGGTTTTATGGCTCTGGTCCTGCTCTGCACTATTATCAGGACCTCTGCCATTCATAGAATGCCTTGTAGTTTTTTTTTTCAGTGAATTCAAGGCATTCACTGTTTAGACAAGATGAAGAGGCAAGGAGGCGACCTCATGATCCCCAACTCATCCAATCACAGCATTCCTTGCATTCCTTAAAAAAAAAAATACAAGGTGATGATCTATGATTGGCGGTGGTGGTGAGTGAGCCCCTTTGTTTATTGTGCAAAGTGGAAGACGCTTGCACAGAACCTGGAAGATCACAGCTCTTACTTTATAGACTACAGTCATTTACAGTATCCCCAGCAGCCGTCCAGATATCAGATATGGGGGTCAATCCACTAAGCTTTACCGCATGCAGTAAGGGTATCATGTTACTCATTTTCATATATTTTATAAAGTAAATAAAGTCCAATTCATTAGAAACAAAAAAAACAAAAATGATTTTGCGGTAAACAACAAAAAAAAAAGATATTTGTCAGTAAAGATCGCAAACAAATTGCGCAGTAATCTTAAGTCCAATTTACAAACCACCCTTTTAGTGGCGGTAACCAGTGTGGTACCAGAAAGATGGCCTATTCAAACTCTCAGAATGGGGCATTCCACCCACTGAGAGCCTAATTCAACCCACAGAAGACCCACAGAAAGGGGTGCAATACTACCCTCAGAGAAGGGTCTAATTCCACCCACACAAGACCCACGGAAAGGGGTGCAATACTACCCTCAGAGAAGGGTCTAATTCCACCCACAGAAAGGTGTGCAATACTACCCTCAGAGAAGGGTCTAATTCCACCCACAGAAGACTCAAAGTAACCATACGGCCCAACCATAGAGATTACATTGGTCCATTTTTTCCATGGAGGAGAAAATCGGGATGGGTATGAATGTCACAAATGTGAAACCCATACCTTTCTAAGGTCCTATATGAAAGGGACCTTAAAATTATATTTAGAACTCGAGGAACATGTGCAAGATCAGTAATTTGTAGATTTTGACAAGACGCATTGGTGCTGGACCTATACGGGCACTGGCAGGCAGAAGATCATCTTGCCATGGCTCACTGCTCAAGAAACCCCCTGCGACCTCTGGAGGTACCTTAGTTAAGAAAGCTGGGCTAGAACAATTAAAATAGGACATACTGAACAATTTTTATAAAATTATTTCATAGAACTGGTATGATGAATGGTGGAACAAGACAGGTATGGTAAATGATGCCACAGAACAGGTGATAAATGTTGGCATAAGACAAGTATGATGAATGATACCACATGTCAACTAGTAAGTTAGGTCTTGTTTAAGAAAGAGTAGTGGTGGTTTATTACTTAGAACCATTTTTGTTTTTTCTGTTTGATTTATAGATGTAGGTATTATTGGTTCCTTCTACAATTTTTTGCATTATCTGTCATAATGTCCTACCAGTATTGGTGTAAAGAACAAAGGTTGAAAAGCTATATTTTAATAAGAAAGTCTTTTTTTTCCCCAGGTACATCTTTACTCTGACCCCGCACAACCAAGCCACAGTGTTCAAATGGGAACAGTCATGCAAGGATCAAAAGTCATGGAGTTCACCATATCTCATGCACAGGCAGCAACCTTCAGCTCAGCGTATGAGGACAATGCCATAACCAAAAATGACACAGGTACATTGAGAATGTATTTTTGGACTATATAAAGGTTTCTGGATGGAAACTATACACTATTATCTAGGAGTTTTTGTATGGCTGGTAGTGTTTGGTCACATTCAACTGGACTTGTTCTGTAATGTTGAAGATGTTTCACTGCTTATCCATGCAGCTTCTTCTGTTATAATGAGTGCAGATGTGCCTCGGATCAGCTAGGAAACATTGGTAACATTACAGAACAAGTCCAGTTGAAGTGAGACGAACTACAACTAGATATACCATGACCTGGATTAATGAGACCCTTCACAGGCCTGTTCTTGTATGGTTTACTAAGGTCCTACATCAGTGGTTCTCAACTCCAGTCCTCAGGACCCACCAACAGGCCAGGTTTTATGTATAACCTTGGGGAGATGCAGACTAGAATACTGCAATCACTGAGCAGCAAAATTATATCACCTGTGATGTATTTCAGTTATCTTGCAAACCTGGCCTGTTAGTGGGTCCTGAGGAGTTGAGAACCACTGGTTTACATGGAAGGCTTTTGGTCCAATTTTACTAAAGTGTACAAAAAATAAAATAAATAGTAGATCAAAGTTCCTAAATTATTTCAGATTTGATAGTTTCAGCTATGTTATTCAAAATATGAGAGGTGAAATTGGAACTCTTTAGTGTATCTAAAGACAAAACATTTTTTTTTTTGGTCTTGGAATTAAGCAAAGAAGGGTTAGAAGCTCTATCACATTTTTAATGCTGTCTGTGTCACTTGGATTAAACGTGGGAAAAAATCTGCACCAGAACTTGAATTGGGGATGAAACCTTCCTATGGGGACATCTGTTCCAGTGACTATTGTCTAAAGGCTTATTAACACTTACAGTTGGGGTGGGGGGGGTGGTTTTAGGGCACCCACCATGTTTTTACTGCCCTCCAACCACTCCCCCTTAAGCTACATAGGCAGTGGGTGGGGGTGTACACATGCCACAGCTGTGAAGCTTTTGCTTTACAGCCCCATCAAAAATGATCCCACCTATCATGTTCTGCAGGCAATACCGCCCCCTCCCCCCCCCCCTCAGACGCAAACCAGTCACCTGCCACAGATTGCTTTTCCGAGGGCTAGTTTAAACTAGCCCTAAGAGTGGTTTTCCCTCTCTATAAAGAGGTTCCCCTCACTTGGGCAACAGAGGGGGGAGTACATATGCAGTGGCCACCCACTGAACGTGACCCATTCTAATGGAGGTGCCCTGTAAATGCATGGATGTGGTGTTCAAGGGGAGTAAAGTATTGAATTGCTGTTTACAGAGCAACATTATTGTAAACTAGCCCTCACTGTAGTATCACTTAAATAGAAATTAAAGGCAGGCATTTTCTACGTACTTTTTTTCATGAATTGCACCTGTGCCAATACCCTAACAAGCGTGTGTGGTGGCCCATAGCTACACTATATATAATTATATCTACTTTAAAATGTTCAGGGCATACTGAAAAACAATTCCTCTGCTTGCTCTTAGGCTCCTCTGCTCCACTGAATCAAACAGCAAGTCCCTCAGATGCCACGTTACCAGGTACCTCAGGTTCTTCCTTTCTCCAGGGACCTGAAGACAGTGCTTCCATTCTAAAATCACACCTGGAAACCCTTCATAGAGAGGTTAGTGTATATCATTCATGTTTTCCACTGGACCCCTGTAAGACCTGTATGACTTCCACATTCCTAAAACTGGCCATACACTAGTAGGATTTTTTTTTTTTCGAAATGTTTAATTTTAAGAACGTCCATTCGATTTTCGACAAATTGGCATTGGTTTCCAACCATAGTGAGGAGAGAATGCGAAGGAGCAGGATGGAAAATTTGTTTCCAGAGCAAATTAAATTAATTTCTAAACAAACAGTAAATGTGGTTTTCATTTGGCAAATTATATTCATTCCAAAATACAATGTTAAAAGCAAACTAAATTTTGAAGTACTTTTGAATGACATTCGTCAAACCATCAAAAATACTGAGAATCTTTGTATGAATATTAGTATGATTATTTGTACAAATGTTTGTTCCAAAAACATTAGTGTATGGCTTTTTGAAAGAACCAGTGCATTGATTACGTCAGGGCTCTCAGGAACACAGGGCAAACCCATTCCCCCGGAG